>OZ026524.1:58004879-59204879 GCA_964019695.1 Loripinus fragilis | reverse complement strand
TTATAGAAATGTAAATTTCTTTGTGTTTTTAGCTGCAGATCTACGTCTGCAGTTTTGCTGAATATAAGAATGATACTTTAATGCATGTTTAGTGCAGATTACACGGTCATATATGATTCAAATGTATGATCTATTGCAATTGCCAGCATCATTAAGTGTTAAATTAATCACTTTAGATTGAAAATAAATGAATAACTTCAGTTAAACTAAATTCAAATGCTTATGCATCACATTGTTGTTACACTATCGTTAGATGAAAACTTTTAAGTGGTTTAATGGTTACTGGATTTACACTATCTTTACACACTTTTTTTCATTTTAGTATTTAAATGCAGATTTTAACTTGCACTGGATTATGCAACGATACATGTCTTGAGATGTTAAAAACTTCAGCTAATATTTCGCATCAGCCAATACAATGAAATTTGGTTAAGCAGATACACAGCTGGATTTATAAGTGACAATAAATAGCGATGAATATTTTCAGAAGTAAACTATTGACAAACTATAACACCATTCTGTGCACTCGTTTACTGCAACCAACACTCGATGACTTGGGCCCACTTCGAATCGAACTTAAGATCCTACTATAGTTCTTACGTAATAGTTGCGCGCGCACGTTTACATCCGAACGGCTGCAGTTGGAACTTAAGTTGGTTGCCAAGTGAATAGCATTAAATGCCCCTTTAAATTCTTCATTGCAGACAAAAATGGTGTTCATATACTGCACAGCCAACTCTAATTAACAATTACGAATAAGTAGGACCGCAAATAGTGCAAAGCGAGTAATTATTTTCTAAAACAAATAATTTTGAGGCTACTGACAGATCTTGAACCCATCTTGTTAGATAGGACTAGAGGAGGGAATCAGACAATCTACTAGAGTAACGGTGCTCTGACCCACCGTTGATCTCTAGTAGAACTATAGTAGCGACTATCGATGTTCGAATCAAACTATAGTTACTATAGTAGGGACTATAGTTTGATTCGAAGTGTGCCTTGGCTGATCGAGTGTAGAGTTCTATGCGTATTTTAGCTTTATGTAAAATAGCCCATCTACTAGAAGTGGCCTCTATAATGGTGTTTAGATCTGCAGCTCATCTATGCGCATGCTGTTTTTTTTTTATTCGTGTTTTTGTATTTCAGACAATCGGGGTGCTGGAACTGTTTTTGATCAAAACTGGTTGCAAATTTTGTCAGCAGACGACCAGGTTGTCACAAACGTCATTTGACCGTTTCTCTAGACTTCATTCCAAGTCAATATTGCCAATGGATTTTTCTCCGCCAATAAAGTAATTGGTATAACTTACCAGACTGACCGTAATTAGACATTCTATGCAAATAATGGTAAACATTATGCTAATTAAAATCAGGTAATTGACCCACATACCAACTAGCCTACTGTTATGCTTACATATACTCGTGCCCAATGAGAACGCACCACCTACAAACATAACTATAACTTTTTAACGAAATAACACTTTTTGTGATTACGTTTTCTTGCACTGTAGCATTTCGTAAGTTACTTATAGCTCTTTAAAACTGAGTATTGAAGATTTGAAGGTTGAAAATTTATTAATATTCATGGCCTCCAAGGGGAGGCATGTGAAGAATAAACATGAACAAGTATTATACAGAAAAGACATTAAAATGGAACAAATCCGCATTGACGCTCTGCATATATATATATATATATATATATATATATATATATATTATCAAGCCAACATTAAACTTACAGCGTATTCTGTCACCTCTATCCTGCTGTCAATATTCATTAGTCCACTGACGGTGAAGACCTTGATCAGACTATTACTCAAGGAACAGTCCGAAGAAAATCCTCACTGCTCGACATTTTTCCTGCAAATTTCTATGCAACCACAACTATGTCTCCATTCCAATGTACATGTAACATAAACTGACTAGAGAAAAGACATTATGACTAGTATATCTACTTAGTAACTTACATGATATGTTTGTTAACCATATCAAAAAACATTACAATAGCTTTACAAAAGAAAGCTCCTTTAGTTAACAATGATACGTCTAAGACATGGAATTTAAATACATTTGTTTTATTTTCAATACACAAAAGGAATTGTTTTCTCACGTTGTGCATTAAATATGAGCATTTGAACAAATAATGGAATTCATCCCCCAGATCTCCAGGCCTGCATAACTTACATGTTCTTTTAACATGCTCTAACGTAAAAACCCCCTCCCATATTCAATTGGTAATCTATGATTCATACATCTAGAAAAGTGTATCCCTAAACTTAAGGGTAAGTCAGAAAAATATCGTTCACGCTTATACTCAGATTTGTCAAGCGATAAATCAAGCATTTAATCATCGTCGCTTCAGTGCTATAGTGTTCTATCTGTCATTGCACAAGTTTTTAGAAAAATGAGTTTGAAAATTCCTGATTTTTGATGCCTCAGTTATCACTGACCTTTGAATCATACCAGAGGGTTAAACTATATACATACAGTGTTAATGACATGGGTTTGAAGATATTTTTACAGTAAAGTGGAATTTACGGGCATTTTAAAGTTTGCAGATAGGACATTATGCTCTAAAACTCGCCCTCTGCGTTCAGTGCTGTAATGCTCTAGTATATTTTCCTACAGCCTATTGATCTGTTTATGGAGTCAATTCGTATACGAGTCTAAACAGAAATGATGACTTGTACCTAAAATAGCAGATTTAATCATTGACATCTGTTTGGCATAACAGTAACAAATCGCACGTATTATGCCATTAAAGGGAGGTAATATGTTTCTACAGTTAATTTTTCTGTCAACGGGGTAAATTTGTATACTATTTTAGACTGAACTGATTATTTGGACCTGAAGTAGCAGCTTTAACGATTTATTTGTAATTACATCGACACATTGCTTCAATTAAGGAAGTTTAAATATATGTAAGGGAGGTAATCTGACTATACAGCTTGTTATTCTGTCCCTGGATCAATTTGCATAATATTTTTGACTGAGCGAATTATTTGGACCTAAAAGTAGCCAAAATAGCCATTAGTTCATCATTACACCGACACACCGCTTCAATTTAGGAAATTTAATTTATGTGAGGGAGGTAACTGCAATTTTAGCAATTTCTCCAAGGGAAGTGACTTTCGGTAGATAGAAAAGTATGACACTGAACTCACCCAGTCACGTGACATAATCATCATTGGCCATTAGACGAAAATCACTGAGAACACTATATCACTGAACGAAATTGTCTGTTTGTAGATAGAACAGAAAAACACAGTGCCTTTAAGCTTACTGGGAGGAGATAGGCAAATGAAACCTTCAACAGTATATAGAACATTTGATCCCCTTTCCAACGGTATGCATAACTTATTTTTGACCAAAATGTCACTGAGAACATTATAGCACTGAAGCGACGTCATCTCCAGTCCTGCATAACTTACAGGTTCTTTAAGCACGCTCTAGCTAAAAACCTCCCATATTCAATTGGTAATCTATGATTCATACATCTAAATGTAGAAAAGTCTATCCCTGAACTTCAGGGTAAGTCAGCAAAATACCTTTCACATTTATACTCAAGTTATACAAGCGATAATTCAGGCATTTACTCATCTCTTCAGTTTGATTACGCCGAGCCTGAACATGCAAATCTTTAAGACCTTTTTCGACCATAAAAATAGTAAGTGAGTAAGATCAGAAAATACCACAATCACAAACCGCAGACAACCCCATGAAACCGCGAGGAAGAGCCACTCAATAATCACGTGACACCAGGAAGACAAATTAAGCAAAGCAACCAGCTCTTTTTCCCCATTAAGATGATTGCAATACTAGAATGGACATAAAGTAACGTACAACAAAACATTAAACAATTACAAACGCCCACAATGGGAGTAACAATAAACAAAAAAGTCAACAACAACAGAACCACCGCCTTAGAACGGATTGCGGCCCAAGCCACTGGGGGGGGGGGGCTGAAATGCATTTTACTGGTACCAAATCTTCGCCGTAGATTCTGCTGTTCACGAAGTACAAGAATTGTTTAGCTCGCATGGGGCCATCTAACTAATGCAATGTTTCATAATGGAGAAACACTCTAATCAAATTAACACACCATGATGAAACAAAGAAAAGGGCTCATGACTCCCAGATAGGCAGAGCTAAAGAAAACCTCAAGTTGAGCCACGGTGGGTCCAGCTACAGATAAGCATCAGGCACCACCCCACCGATTAAAGCTTTACGTCAGAGCCGTAATAGAGTCTGAGGCCTGACCCACAGTCGTGCAATTAAAGAGGAAACCATAGCTATAAACCGTGATTGGGTTTGAAACTAGGCATGCAGACTGTCGCATGATATCCAAGTTATATCCAACCCTTATATAACGTTTTACTATCTTTTAGAATTGATCACTAAAATTAGGTGTTCCAACAATTTGTTTGAATTTATAAACTAAATCACCAAATGTAGGTTCTGATATGCCTTGTTGCAGAAGAGTTTTTAACCCAATGTTGTATTTAACAATTAACATAATTTTTAAATGATTCATTTTTATATAATCAAACTGATGATACCAAAATTCATCGTAACCCAATGTTCTTAATGTTGTTTTAATAGTATCTAACCATTGATACTAGAATCAAGCTGGTAAAGGACTCTTTATAGTGTAAAGGCTAACATCTCTTTTACCACATGAGCCAGTGCATGATATTTCCAACAATGTGGTAAGTGCGACCAGCAAAGCCTCAGATCAGCCTGCGCATACGCGCAGTCTGATCAGAGCCTTTACTAGTCGCTTGAATATTCTATGAGTGTTAAGCTACTGACTGAACATCATTTGGAGTTTCTAAGCTTAAAAGGAGGCTGCAGAGGCTCATCTGAGTCTACACATGTCAAAATGCCACATTGTTGGAAATCACATGCACTGGCTCACATAATATTTTAGTCCAAACGCCAATCATCCTACTTTTAATATGTATTTGTATTGGAAAAACAATTAAAGGAATGTGATAAAAAAAATCATTGAGATCATTCAAGAACAGTGAAAAAAATATTGGCGATAAATTCTCGCCTTGACGCACTCCGTTGAATGATCACGGAAGCATTTAACAAAACAACCGTCACACACAGAAAGTCAAACAGCCAGCCACCGAATATGTCAGTATTTTCAAAAAACATCATCTTAGCTTTTTCTGTGCATACATAGCAAATAAACTCTTAATTGACATTGTGAAATAGTCATCTTGCCTTGAAAGTGGCTATTACGTAACGATGTGGCGTCACTTGTATGATTTTGACTAGCACGTAAATTGAAAGATTCAACGAATCATTCTTTTACTAATGCAAAATTACGACCATGTCGTTACAAGAAGATTTCTTGTTCGTATAGCGGGTCGTTTACATCGACAAAGTATAGGTATCGACGTATTGAACGTCAATCTCCAAAAGCTTGCATACACGAAACTTATGGTACATGTATCAGTGTAGAACTTTATGTCAGATATTATGCGCACCGAAAGATGAATGCAAAATTCAGCAGATTTAAAATTCTAGCTTTGCGAACAATTGCTGGCGACGCAGCTCATATATGAAATGAATGATACAACGTCATTTTTAGAGAAGTTCGATGACGTGTTACATGTGTGTTAATTTGTATGACGGTAATCAACATTGTGAAGAGTGGTGCGTTTTCATTGTACATGAGTATAATATACTACCTAGTTTTCATTAGAAATAATAAATGAGTATGATCAGGAAATACCACAATCACAAACTACAGACAAACACATGGCACCGCGATTCACACAACAGTCACGAGATACCAGGATGGCAAACTTTGCAAAGCTATCAGCTCTTCCCCATCAAGATGATTTCAAAACTAGAATGGGCATAAAATAACACACAACAAAACATAGAACAATTGCAGATACCTACAATGGGAGTAACAATCAACTTCGAATCTGAAAACTGAAAAGCACGGACTCGCCACTTGTTTATTTAATGTATTTGACGACGCATCAGGGCTTTAGATCAACATTTACTGTAAATTTGGGAATTATCGCGAGGACTTTATATTCGCGAAACTTACCATATGCGAAGTTTCGTGAAAATAAAACCCTCGCGAAATGGCGAAATCACTCTGTCATTTACTGATGAAGGTAAATTATTTCATAATCGCGAATGTTTACGTCGCAAATGTCTTTCAGCGCTATTTACGAAAATAAAATTCTCGCAAAATTTTCCGAATTTACAGTATTGGCGAGCGAGTCCACGCATTATTGAGTGCATGATTGCCTGAGCATTTGTTGCTTGACAATGCGATAAGTACCAAGATCGCATCCGCTGGTGGAATATAAGAATCTATCATGAGTGTGAGGGCAGGATAGAAAAATCCGTTCCGAAGATCGCAGTTTGGCATCACGAGGATTGCAGAGTGATGACAAACGGTGATCCCGAGGGACGGATTTTCTATCCTACCCTCACACGAATGATGGAATTTTTTTCTTGCTCACCACTGTTTTTATTTATTTATTTTAAAATAAGCTTCCAGAAGTCCATGAAAACACTAAGATGCAATTTCACACGATGACTTTACTTGACGTCCTTGGTAAGATATCATGGGTAAGATTTTCTATCCCAGGGTAAAATCTCAGATATCCTTATCCGATGTCTAAGAAATATCTATTATACATGTACTACTAAATGAATAGATTACAAGGTCAAAAGGAGCCGCCGCGCCTTGTGAACCAGGGACCGCAGGTTCAATCCCTGGCGTTAGCAGTCTGTTGGATGATACGTTTATCTTTAGCATGCTGCTGCTGGGGACATACTGCATTTCATTTACCAGGATAGATATGTTGTGAAAAATTTGGGGGAGGGTTGGTTTTCACTTTGTTCCAATTCTGTCTGTAAGGTTCGATTTTTAAGCCCATAAAATTATAATAAATCGCCAATTAGAATTCAGTGGGACAAGGGTTAAGTATCTGGATCATGCGAAAAGGGCATGCAAACACGATATTTGGTCTTATCCCATATCCGCAAATTTAAAGCCTCTATTACAAATGTAATCGCTCTTTCTGGCGTGTCCAGAGGAACTAGATCGGAGTCTTCCTCAACTTGCATACTTTGCTTAAAGACATATGCAGCTATTTCCAATGCGCACCTTTCCCGCGTCTGCAAACGGGGAAAGTTGTCTGGGTCCTGTCTTTCGACCCTTAACGGATTCGGATCAACACAGCTTCCGATACTCTTATGTCATATCGGCGTTCCGACATTTTCTTCACAAAATAACTAATTAAAGTGTGTTCGAAATATCTATTGACATCTTTTCAGAACTGATCGTCTCAGCACTAAAGACAGATAAATGTAGCTCAGTCGAAATCAAACGACGTACACAATAATCCTGGTTACGAATACGATAGTGGCCGAGTCTATACTATTTGTATGGTTATTTAGAGCGGCGCACGACCTGATCTCGTGGCCTAGTGGTTAGCGTGTCTGGCTACAAAGCCAGAGGACCAGGATCGATTCCCGGTTGCGCACATGTTTTCAGTGTGTTTTTTCTTTCTCTTTTAACATTTTAATGCTAAATTACTTCATAAACTAGTAAAATGGCATCATCAAAACGACCGAAATGGTCATCCCAGAACTTTTTATATTGAATTACGCATGAAACCTATGGGGGCGGGGTTAAAATTGGCCCTCTAGAAAGAGAATTAGTTCGGTGACCCCAGATTTTTATTCTTTTTTCTGAAAGGTATTATAATAGTCCATGAATTAGAAATAAATTTTCAAGATTTTCAATGGCAGATTTTTTAATACATGATTTATTCTAAAAACAAATTTCATTTTTCGACGAATTGCCAAAATATATCATGCAGTATCTTGTCACAGCATGGGATAACAAGTAAACATGCACATTTTCTTAAAAGTTTGAGGTCATGGGCAGTAATTAAGTTAAAAGAAAGAAGCTGGCTGAAGATTACAACCGTGTTAGCTCGATAATTAGGACTAGTGTTATTATTCTATATTTCTAGAAAATTGGTCAAATGCTGTAAACTTCAATATGAGATTCTGAAAAAATAAGCACGGTGACATATCCTTTTTATTTCATAAATGGATAGCCCAGGCATAAAACAAACTGTATGCAAAGTATTAAAAATATTTCAATGTGGGAAGTATTTAGTAGCATATGTCCTTAAGCGAGAAGCGAAAGCCCTAGCGAGGTCATGCATACATCATTACATTTATCTCGTATGCTGATCAATTTATAGTGAAACGTAAATGTGGCGGACCATTATTTTATTTTCTCATTCAGTATGATAATTTGAATAGTTAAAATAGACTAAACAGTCTCCTTGTTATCCAATTAATTCGAAATGCCTTTTTCTCACAATGGGCTCAAAACTACTACAGGTATACACAGGTATTCAGGTGTAAAGCGTTTCACAGGTGAATAAATACACCCTGTCTTACTGATTTTTTATGGAAATGTCCACGGGTAGATCTTAACTTAGAATCGCCCAGTCTTTCTTAAATGTATCTGGTCGAACTATAACAGACATGTATCAGTTTCAAAGTTATACACCGAAGAACTTTTCTAACGCATACAGTTTTGTTTTGGCATTTCTTGAAAACTTGAATTTAAAACGCAAAAAATATTTTGGAATACATTATAACATTTTTAACGGTAACGCGTGGTTATTGTGGAGAGAAAACTGACTGAGAACATTTAAATTATTTAAGTTTGAGCTGAAAACTTCAAAAAACGAAAGTCGCAAATAAATCATTTTCAAACAAATCAATACGGAAAACAGATTAGCAACTTGTCATTGTATTCCATTTTTAATGACATATGCATACTTTTCAAAGAAAGTTTGTCCATAAAATAATAAATCGTCCAACTTAAATCTTCTACGTTTATAAAATTGTACGGACAATACGCACGCACAAGTAATTAAATAATTCCTGACAATCACATTGCATAATGTGCTAGCTTTAAAAAAATCTATCTTAAGAGTTTAGCCACAAGCGTTAACAGTTTTGGCATCATGGGGGTACAGGTGGCCCAAAACAAAGACAACAGCACAAAAGCAGATGGAGACCCCAAAACCATGGTGTCTGGCGTCGCGGCCCATATGTTTAAGTACACCTACAAGAAGCTATACGAGCTCTCTATAAGTTTTAATTGCAGAAGCACCAGTAGACTGATATCAGTCGTAGATGTTGATATTGTCCCAATGAATCTACATACCAACCGCTAACATTCCACAGCTTATATAAATTATGCTTACATTACAGTCCAGAATTTTAATATATGCTGGCTCAAACATCTACATGATGAGATAGCAGAAGAAGAAAAAGTAATAGAAAATGAATGATAAATTTAGTTAAAAAAAACAACAATATTAAATAGAGGATCTTACATGAGTGCTCATGTTTTATAGAATTTATTAAACGAGTTGGGGAAAAGAGATGAAATGCGAGGCTTGCCGAGCATTTTATTTCTTTTTCGCAACGAGTTTAATAAATTCAATAATACACGAGGACAAATGTTAGATTCTATTTATCATATGACATTAAAATTATTTTAATCATATTTTTGGCGTGAAAACGTTAGGGTTTGCCATATGTGTTACGTTAAAAGCGTTATTTCATAACGTTTCCCGTTAATCTGTTAACCACTAGTGGTTTATTGATTTTAATGCATGGCGTTATTTCACTCTCAGACGCGACGTCATATGATAATTTCAAAAAAAATCTATATGGATCAAAAATCATATCTCACCAGACTTTATAAGTCTAAAGCATCAGCTGCCAACCGTTTTCTATTTAAAAATTCAATTGATAAATATGATATTAATACAAATGTACAATACATTTTCATTAGTTAAAAAGGCACACTGTTGACATTTGTGCATCGCACTTAGAAAGTGGCAAACCGCAAACGCACATCTTTATATCAAAGCTGCGATTCCGATCACCAAAACATCGAACGCAAATGTAAGATTATCATTCGCCAAAGTCGCTTTTGGCAATCGGAAAATTTAATGCAGTTTTTACGTGGTCGACAATTTTATGGAATTGACGGGTCGATTGTATGCCAATATCTTAAAGTCATAACCTCTGAGTAAACAAGAACTTAATGATAAACAAACTCTGTTAGTGCTAATTATGCCTTACTTATGTATGATTAATCCCATTAAATTTCAGTTCATATTCCGGTGACTGCTGCTGGTGTGTGATTTATCTTTCCTGGAATAAAATGGTTATACTGACTGTACATAGGACTGGATATACACAATTTAGTTTTTTGCGTAAAAGGAATATTTTCTTACCAATCTCTTTTAGTATATGTTTAGGGTGCTCAAAAGAGTCGTTCGGGTGCTCAGTACCCGCAACATGTGTCTTGGTTGAGAAATAAGAAAATTAATATTTGATCAAATGGCCTGATTATACTGACAGGGGCGGATCCAGGATTTCTGGAAAGGGTATAAAGGTATGGGTGTTCGCATTGCTGATTTTATCTCATTTTTCTCAAATATCCAATGAAAATGAAATAATTTGGCCTCACTGAGACCAAATTATTTCATTTTCATTGGATATTTAAAAATAAAGGGCGGTGAGGAGGGTTCGAGCGAACCCCCTGGACCCCCTCTGGATCCGCCACTGAGTTAGCTGAACCTTTGCATATGTGAGCAGCAAAGGCTCATACCATGCGATCAGTGCCGAAATCTCCTTTGCTGGTCCACATTTTGTTAAAAGCCAACATTGGCCGAAACGTTGAGCGAATAAACATTCTTTTCTATTTTAGAAATTCTATTCTGAAATGTTTTATGGTAAAGTAACGGTTATATTAATCCTTTACGTCATAAAGACTCATTTTAATGCCTTTGCAAGCAGAGCATACCCAGATCTGATGCCTAATCAGGGTCTACTCTGTTTGCTGGTGAAAATATGATTAGATAATTCTACACTTATGGACCTGACAAATAAGTTATGTGTTCTATGTACAAGCATGAACGTTTATTAATATAAGAGCCATGACATGAGAATTCCAACAATGTGGTATGTGCGACCAGCAAAGGCTCAGACCAGCCTGCGCATATGCGCAGTCTGATCAGAGGCTTTGCTTGTCGCTTGAATATTTTATGATGTTTAAGCTTATGACTGAACATTATTTGGAATCTCTGAGCTTAAAAGGGGGCTGCACATGCTCGTTTGAGTCTACACTTGTCAAAATGCCACAATGTTGGAAACCACATGGCACGGCTTATAATTGTTCATAGTGTGTGGAGCTCACCATGGATATTCATGAAGGAAGCGTTTAAAAGATTCATTGTTGCACACAAAATGCAGCATCACTGTCAGTTCATATACACCTTACTGTTCACAACTGTTTACTGTTCATATAACAATGTAACGTTTGAATACCGGAGCAGTATCGATGGATATCTATGCTGCGACCAAAGCACCATCATAGATTTTGAAACACGGCGGAGTAAACTGGAGTGTGCCGACGCATGTGCTCAGGTTTCAAAGTGCAGCGGTTTCTTTTACGTTAAGTCACTAACCTACTGTTGCGGAAGTAAGTCTCTACACGAAAGCACAAACGGATGTTTACCCGTTTATGGAACAGTTTATTATAAAAAAGGTAAGCCGGTTATATAATGGACCTATCCAATTTGTCAGTCAGACTTGCTAAACATACATGTACAGTTGAAATATACTAATACAGTAAAACCTGTGTAAAACGGTCATTCAAAAATAGATAAAATAAAGATATTAATGACAAAAGGAATATAGCTTAATGAAGGTCGAAAATATTGCAGAATGCTCCCATTGGAGCATTCTATTATTAGGGTACTTTTGACCTGCATTAAGCGATAATTGGTCTTGAAAACCAAGTTTTGATCTTTCGGAGAGTGGCCGTATTGCACAGGTACTGTAGTATGTTTTCCCTTAATAGTGAGTTCTTAGAGTACCCATGGCGTCCAGTTTCCTGTGATGAGAGTTAAAATAATACAAAAACGTCCCCTTTTGATCAGATATCACAGCATTGATAGAATATAGGGCCTCGACGCGAGAAAACCTGTTTTTAGATTTTCAATCAGGTCATATAAAAACCAGTCTGCTCAACTACAGTGACTAGCAAGAATAGTATTACTTGGCTTGGAGCATGTTTTCATATAATACTTTCCAATAAGCGATAACAAAGGCGCTGATCAGACTGCGCGGATGCGCATTCGTTGTTCGTAATCCCCCAAAGACAGGGTTTCATGCGTCGAGGTCCATATGATATATGCATTACAAATGTACACGTATAGATAAATTAACTTGTCCGAAATCAAACACTCCGTTAATGTAAAACACAACAACAACACAAAACGTACATGTAGATTTAATGCGCAAAATATACTCACAGTTTCTTTCTTAAAAGATAAGTACTTGTCATTTTCGAATTTTACGTAATATAAAGTCATGTTATTATAAATACATTTTAATAGATACATTGTAGATATAGTTCTTTATTTTCTCCAAGTAGGAAAGTACAATCTATCAAATCATAAATATCCATGTAACTAAATATATAAGAGACATACATAACATATATATAATTAGTTTTTTTTTTTATTAAACTCTGAAAGCAAACTTATATTTACTCGATATGTTTTCCCTATTCTGAGTTGTTATGCTGGGCTTCATTGCAAATCAAACGAAATGCAAGAGATTTACGAATGAGAGAAGCATAGCACCCAGCCAGCATAAGTAATGTGTTTGATAATTACCATAAAACAGTGAGTTATTATCGATGTGAACGGCATCTGGTTGAGTAAACCATGCCATCAAAATACTAGTATCGGTCAGGTGAGGTCTGGTCTGTGTCAGACATATTCCAGCAGGCATGGTTAATGAAATGGTTCAACGCATCAAAGACTCTCACAGAAACAGCTCTCAAAGATATAACTCACCGAATCACACGACCAAGCGGTGATATCTCGACCATAACGTATGTAACGCTGGTAGGCATTGATACCGAAACAGAGAAAGGTCTTCTGACAGTTATGCTACTACTGTCGCTCAGGAATACATGTGTTAGTGCTTCTTCACCCAGTCCCAGCAAAATATAAACGCCTGTGTTAAACTGATAAATTTTCTCCCAGAGAGAAGCTATACTAGGCCAAAAAAGAAACGCCGCATATAAAACATATATTGTATATGAGGGTCTTTCACCAATCTCTCGCAAACAATTTGTCACAGTTTGAGCGCTGATTCTTGGATAATGAGTTCCTGGGGTTGTGCTAGCTATCATTGTTACCGGACGAAAGTGATTCAGCAGTTTAAACCTGCGTTTTTATGAATCTTGACGTCGCGTCATTAGGTGATGACGTCATGAATGCGCACGGTCTGACATTGTTCCAGTTTGTCAGAAACGTTTCCCAAGACGTTAAATCATCCTTGCATGGCATCAAAATTGTGGGGCTATCACTGATGGCGTCACGTTAGCTTGTAACATTCTTATCGTCTTTTTGCGTTCAACATGTGTCAGTTTAGGCATCGTAAATTAGAAATGTGTAACTTTTAATTTTAAAGTTTTAAAATGTTTTCAAGCAAATTGGATATTAGACTAGTGATTTCAGTAGTTATTACATGTGTAAATCGAAATTAAATGAATGTGCACGTGAGAAACTTGAAAATAAAAAGACAGCCAGTACACTGGTTTGGGTTGACTGAGCTCAATTAAACAATGGGAATAATGAGTGGCAGGAATAGTAGCGAAACATAGACAGCAGATGGAATTTGTAACTCTCATTTAACGCGAAATATTTTTCATCTTTATATGCGGCGTTTCTTTTTTGGCCTAGTATATATCCAAGTGGACACAAGGGCATTCACTTATACAGCGATCTATAATATTTACATAGTTCATAATGCATTTGCAGCAAGACAGGCATTGTCAGCATCATATAATTTTAGTAATTTATCGCGTTATAATGTAAAATCTAAATCGCATACCGCGTTATCCAAAAAAATGTTAAATACTATTTTGGTGACAATGCAAATGTACTATTAGACACAAATACATATATTAATTGTTTTTCACTCTTTATGTGCTCGAATCATTGCGGGATGGCTTTTAAAAGTGTTTTACTCGATCAGAAGTGCGTTACTTACATCAGGTTACATAATGTTTTATTCGTGACCTATATCCTATAAAAATTATTTACTCATTTCATAAACTTTTAATGCATATTTTAAATCACAATGCCTTGAGCCTAAATGACAATTAACTGGCAATTTTAGAACGGCCTCAGAATCTATCACAGACATTGTATGATTGGGTTAAAAGTTTAACGTCCCAGTCAACTTAATTTCAGTAATGTCGAGGCTCCTCCCAGAGAGAGAGGGGGAGGAAGTAAGAAGGATTGGATACACTAAAAGGCTCCTACCCAACCAAAATTTGCCTCAAGTGAAGTAAATTTCATCCTGCGAACAAGTCAATTATATCATGACCATCTCTCTGAAAGCTGCTGCAGAGAGTACACATCCCTACGACCAACAGTAGACCTCAAGTGGATAATAACACAACTTATCCCTGCCCATCACTATAGTGTAGATTTTATTTTCTTGTCCTTTGGAATCATGTGTTTCATTGTGGAACTTTGAAACTATTAGAGGGTCACTGATGAAGCCTAAATGGCAGAAACTAGCTAGTCTGGCCCTTGAAATATACACACTCTAGTTTCAGTTCCTTGGTGAAGTCTTTGTTTCCAAAGGATGCCCTTTTAAAACCATATTTGACTTCACTACAGCTGGTGACTTGGACTGTGTGTCGGCGGTAGAACGTCTCCCTGCCCTTAACTATAGTGTAGATTTTATTTCTTGTCCTTTGGGATCATGGGTTTCATTGTGGAACTTTGAAACTATTAGAGGGTCACTGATGAAGACTAAATGGCAGAAACTTGCTACTCTGGCCCAGGAAATATGCACACTCTAGTCTCAGTTCCTTGGTGCAGTCTTTGCTTCCAAAGGATACCCTTTTAAGAACATATTTATAATATTCGCAACTCCACAAATCTACAAACAATGCATTCAAATACTCACTTGTATTACCAATCAGTTTTACAATCAGTAATGCAAGACTGGAATGATATCCCACAAGAAATCCAAAACTCGAACAGTCTCTCTACATTTAAACATAAACTTAATGCTGGAATGACTTTAGGCCAAATATATCATGCATGACTTAAACACATTGTAGCTCTCTTAATCATAATCTCTACCTCAAAATTATTGTAGCAAACCCTTTATGTGAATGTGGCGCAGTGGAAACTACGAGACACTGCCTACTACACTGTAGAATGCGTATGTTTGATCATTTACGACAAAGTATGCTAAACAACTTGTTACATCTGAGTCCGACATCACTCAACATACTTTTATTTGGCAATCAAGAGTTATCAGAAGCTTTTAATAAACAAATCATCGACATTATTCATTACCATATTTTAAAATCAAAGCTATTTCAGGTACAGTTATGATGTCAAAACACTCTTAAATAGCCTTTAACTCTAAAATAAGATAAAAACGTCACCATCTTTTATTGATTAACTACTAACTGCATAGTGCCAATTACATCATTCCCCATGGAGCCATCAGACATGAGAAGCGAATCTAAAACATTTCTTTTCGAAATGGTTTTGTACATAGAATCTCTGAGCAAGGCACATGTGTTCATTTATTAGTAGTATTTCAAATTGCTATTATACCAGATCATAAACTTGTACGAGTAAATCTTAGACTTTAATGGGATGCAGATTAATATAGCCCGGAAGACTTCCTTCTGAATCCAGTTTGTATGCTATTTTGTGTAAATATCATTGCAAAACTGTATTTATATAAATGTATATTAGCTTTACAAGCAAAATACGTTTGAACCAACAGTATTTACAGCAAGGAATTTAAGTTTGATTAAATCGGTTATCTAAAACAGTTACTTTAGAAGCATCTGGAAATTTTTGTGTCCCACCATTGTACACATGATAAATACTAATACCCTGACATATGTAAGTTCATTTACGATTCAAAACTGCTAATTACTAAACTGCTTGAAGCTAACATGAGCCAATTTGCATCTTAAATTCTTATATACATTAATTGCAGCTTAAAGAAATCATATTGTACACAATAACGCTCGATGTGAAAAGGGGATCCATCAGCAGATTTTTATGTTACGTATGTTACTATTTGCTTTTCAAGGATAGCGTGCTGCGCAAGTGAAATTAACTGCTGGTGATCACTCTCATAATAAGATGCAGCTGAATATATTTATGTTTTAAAAGCATGACTTTATTCTATGTGTTAGCAAAAAACATGTACTTTTTAATATTGAACATTTATAAGGAGGTAGCTATTTTCAAATGCTCACAAAAGATATTCTATAAAAGTAAGGTAACTGTTTGTTGCAGTTATCGATAGAGCAGCTAATTTTCTTTGTGGCAGAATCAAAGACTAGAGCCAATTAACAGTCATTAATATTTCAGAAGAAACTACATACATAAAAATTACTAGAAATAGGGTTGTAATATAAAACACGTAAGTAACATAGTGGAAAGCATGATTTTATTTTAAATAATAAGACTGTGTTGCTTTATAAGTGGGCTATATAGACACGTTAACCTTTTAATTATTTGAATGTCTCTTATAACATTTGTAACTTTTAAACATTTCATGTCATTTGAACTATTTTTGGTGGATAACATATACTAGGCCAAAAAGAAACGCCGCATATAAAACATACATTGTATATGGGGGTCTTTCACCAATCTCTCGCAAACGATGTGTCACAGTTTGAGCGCTGATTCTTGAATTATGAGTTCCTGGGGTTGTCCTAGCTATCATTGACACCAGACGAAATCGATTCATCAGTTTGAACCTACGTTTTAATCGATTTTAACGTCGCGTCCTTTAGCGATGGCGTCATGAAAGCGGACGGTCTGACATTGTTCCAATTTGTCAGAAACGTTTTCTAAGACGTTCAATCATCCTTGCATGGCATCGAAATTGTTGGGCTATCCCCGATGGCGTCATATTAGCTTGTAACATTCTTATCGCCGTTTCGCGTTCAGCATGTGTCCGTTTTGGCATCGTAAATTAGCAATGTGTAACTTCTAATTTTAAATTTTTAAAATGTTTTCAAGCAAATTGGATATTAGACTAGTTATTTCAGCAGTTATTACATGTGTTAATCTAAATAAAATGCATGTGCACGTGAAAAAATTGAAAATAAAAAGGCAGCCAGTACACTGGTTTGGGTTGACTGAGCCAAATAAAGCAATGGGAAAAATGTGTGGCAGGAATAGTATCGAAACATAGATAGCAGATGAAATTTAGTAACTCTCATTTAACGCGTAATATTTTAAATCTTTATGTGCGGCGTTTTTTTTTGGCCTAGTATACGTAACAGGATGTTCAGGCTTGGTCAGAGGGCTAGCGTGTTTCAAAAATTGTAAGACATTAGGCGTTGTGTATATTGTTGTATGCGAAATTCCCCTTGAGGGTCTTGAGGGTGGAGCAGACCACTTAATATACTATAAGCTCACCCAGAGCCTTCGGCTCAGGTGAGCTAAACGTTGGAAAATAAGTGACGTCATCGCTATGTTTAAGTGGCATTATCATGTCAAGTCACGTTTCAGTGATTCAGATTTTTTTTGAAACTTTTTTTTAATGTAAAATTGCAGTATTATATGGACAGCAAGAAAATTAATCCATAAATCGTGTGAGGGTGGGATAGAAAAGGCTGTCCCTCGGGAGTACCATTTGTCATCACTTGGCAAGCCTTGTGATTTCGAGAAGGATTCATCTATCCCACACTCACATCCTGATAAATTCTTATAATCCTTATAATTTCAGAAGGAGCAGTTGCTATTGATCCTTGGGTGCTAGTGTTCAGAGCAGAAGCTGGCAACGGAATGTCTGTGTACCAAAGATGGACGACCAGCGAGTATAATTCCCCTACAGACCCAGCGTGTCAAGAATTTACAAAGAACAACTGCCCCGACCACTATCGACACGAGTTGTTGGATGGTTATTCGTCCGATGATTTTGAGAACATGAATAAGGTTAGCATGAATGTGGATGTTCATTAGTTACTAGACACCTCATGCATTTTTGCAGATATATTATACGTACGTGTACTACTCAAAATGTGATAAAGATTGATGTTTCCTTGGATACAACATTGACAGCATTGAAACGCGGACAATATTCTGATCATTGGGTTAAAACATATTTATGTTCAAAGTTTATATTTCATTGATATAAACAGAAATGAACCTTATCAAAATGTGAGTAGTACCGTGTCTGTCATTCTAAAGGCGTTTAGAGAACATACCAAAAATAGTTTTCTGATTTCTCAACCAAAACATGATTTTGTGGGATCGCAATAGAATCAGGCGTTTTTAACACCCGGCCACAACATATGTTAAACAGATGAGCAAGAAATGTTAATTTTTTACGCTAAGATATGTCATTTATCAAAACCTATGCTCGTGTAGTTGATATACAGCAAGCTTAAGTCAGACGAGTTCCTGGCTGATTGACACATTAAGCCTGAAAGTAGATTATGGTTCAGCTAGGCAAGATATCCAGTCCCTCTATAGAATTGAGTATGACGAATATAAAGTTTTCTGGAAGATATATCGCATGTTTACCTCATTGAATCAAAAATTGATCATAGATTGCTATTATTGATTATAGATAGTCCCCGATGATGCATCTAAGTTTCAAGATCATTGGACTTCTGGTTCTTGAGTACTGTATTTTAAAGGTCTTTACCATATATGGGCATGGCGGCCATCTTAGTCATGTGACCAAGACAATTTAAAAAAAAATATGCTCCCACTTCCCAAGAAGATCCCACATTAAATTTGGCTTTGGTTTGCCAATGGTTTAAGATAAAATGGTCGTATGCATGTATTTAGCCTTGGGGCAATGTGCAGACAACACCGTTGTATCATTTTTATGTATTTTTTGTTAATTTGGTCATTTGCTGCAAGTTTTACTGTTTAAGGTAGTAACTGACCCATGTTAAAAGATAACCGAGTGTTTTTTATAAAAGTAAGAATTATCATATTTATTGTCTTAAAAGGTACAAATATTGGCGTTCACAAAAAAAACCTTATCATTTATCAACACATCTGTACGACCAAATATATATTTGACCGTCGGGTCCAGTTTTACTTCTCAATACGATTTGAGTTATACCTGGTCAGACAATTCTGGTCAGAAAAGTTAATATTGATGCGCACTTAATTTCTGTTACGTCATCCACGCTTTAATGAAGTTAGATAGCTGCCACTCATGTCTCTAGTTAAGCTATGCACGCGGAGAGTTTAAATAATAAAATATTTGTATGATGTAACTACGAGAAAGTAAACACCTTGATATGCCTGCACACGCACGCAGGCTGATGAAAGCATCTCCTTTCCACCTGTTTTCAAATAAGTCGTCGTTCTAGTATGGGGTGTTTTGCTTTATCTGTAAAAACCTTCTGGTTTTAATTTACCAAACCAATATGACAGTATAAAATATTTACCGATGGACAAAAAAAAAAAAAGAAAAACAAACAAAAAACAACAACAGAAAACAGAATCTGAGGACGAACTAGCCAGAGTAAGCCCCAGCGAACAAGATGGGTTGAAACATATCCTGGTCGCCGTCTATGCGGTTCCAGCACTTATAAGATATGCATGGAAACAGTGTTGTTTCAAAGGCTGTTTTTTATGACTCAACTTCTCAAGATAAGAAGTTGCTGCAAATGTTACCATTTTAAGAGAGTCAGTGGAGGCATATGTGTGTCGTCTCTGGTGTATGCCCTTCAGTATTTGCGACGGCTAGTCAGGGTATGCTCTGACTTACTCCCATTTGTTTTGTTTGTTTGTGATGATTCTTTACCTCCCGATCGACAATTTTAGTCATGTTTGGACGAATGCCTGTCTTCAACCATTACTATAAGCTGATAAAGTGTCTTGCCCCATGACACATCACTATGACTCTGGTGATTCACAAATTAGCAATCCTTCAATCCCTAGTCGTTTAACACTCTACTTACTGAGCCACTACGCTTCTTACGTCCATTTATTTTGTAAATATGCGGAATTTTAGCTTTGATGCAAACCAAGAGCAACATATTGGACACTTTGAAAGGGCTCACCGATTGCTGGGGCATGTCTTTGCGCTATTTTTAGCTAGCTAGTAGGGAGTTTTTTGACCGAGGCTTATTTGGTGTATATGCGAGCTTTGAATAATCTAATATGGCCGTTCACATATGCATGCTTGTCTTAGTATTAACTAATTGCCTTAATGAAAAGAATCGAACTCGTGTATCATCCCTTCTTTACCCATTGGCGCAGTGGTAGAATGTGCAGCTTGAGACCCAGAAGTCCCTGGTTTGAGCACTATTGCATGTTTGTTTGCTTACTTGTTTTTTTTTTTGTTTCTTTGCTTGTTTGTTAGTTTGTTTGTGTTTATCATGGGGTGATATAATGACATGCATTAAATTCGATATACCACCAGTGGTTTACAAATTTTGCTAATGCTATGTAATGACGTCCATAATGGTTTCACATATAATTATTCCCAGAAAAAATATGGCATTTCTCACGTTCAATTGTTTTAAAGTAAGAAATTGATATATTTTTTTTTCAATTTTTAAAGCTGAATATTTAAAAAAACCGGTAAGGTTCTGTTATTTTTTGTCATAAAAGATGAGTTTTAGCCAGTTTTAACATATCAAAGGATGGTAACTCACTGGACACATGCTGATAAGTCTCGTTCTACCTTAACTTACTTTGTAACAGTTTGAAGCATTTAAATGCATAGGCGGTCAAATTGGACCTTGCCGTAAAATAGATCAAGGCCATTACAGGTTTATCATTTCTATAAATCTTGTAGACATCGGCTGTCGAGTTCTGCAAGCCAAAATTCAAAATCATAAGGCTTCTGGTTCTTGAAAAGAACATTTTCAAAGGTTCCTACCATACATGGTCATGGCGACCATATTGGTCATGTGACCTGGCCCATTCATATAAACTTTGGTTCCTTTTCCCAAAGATGCTCCACATAAAATTTAGATTTGATTGACAAAGTGGTTTTAGAGAATAAGAACTTTGAAAATGGTGGACGACGGACAGATGCCTGCTCGATGAGTATGCTATAAGCTCACCTTGTGGGCCTAACGGCCCAGTTGAGCGAAAAATTCCAGCCAAAATAAGTCTTTTTCAGTACATATGCTCCAATTCGCCTTTAAACTTTCTTATCCTGTACGCTGAAGACACACAAACTAAAGGTTATTGATGTCTAATTGCACGACCCTTGGGTCTCTGCACTATAGTCACTATGTGAGTCAGCTCAGTTCGTCCGTCCCTCTGCCCGTCCATAGTCAGTTAGTAAAAATGTTCATAACTCTTGAACCACATGGTATATTTTAAACACATTTTGCATACATATGCATGGTAACATTCCCTTACCACTGGCATGCGAAACCACCTTTTTGATGGACAAGGGTTTGCCGAGCATCAGTTCAGCCTGTTGTGGTCAGCTAGTAAAAATGCTCACTCTTTCACCTTTTGGGATATTTGGATCAAATTTTGCATACTTATTTATTTCAATATTGTCTAGCCACCAGTATGCAGTTTGGTGACAAGGGTTTGCCTAGCATCATTTTTGCCGGCTGAGGTCTTTTTTGTGAAAATGGCTGAACTCTTGAATGCATGGTAAATTTTAATTAAATTTTGCGTACTAATGCATTTTAACATTATGGAGAAACAGGTATGCAAAACGGTGACTTAATGGTTGGCCAAGAAAAATGTCGCTCTGAACATTCTTTTTATTTATCCCAAGAAGCCTTATGTCAGATACCGCCAAAATAATATTACATTTATATAGGTGAGCAGAATTGACACACTTATAAGCGAATACATGTTTACCTATGTGACAGCCCAATAGCGATAAGCTTATAAAGAGCATTTAGTAAAACTTGTCCTGCTGGTGATTTAGCTAACTTGCATACGTTGTATAGTGCGACCAGCTAACAGAGACTGAGCGCTGTCATACACTGTCAAATAAGACTAGTCTACAGTAAATCGGGTGAAATAGCCTATGTACGCTTTACCCGTGCAACCAACTGAAGCGCAGACGACAAGGGTGACCAACTTTATACGTTAGCATGCCTGGTACACGTTTATTTTTAGTATGCTGCTTGGGGCCTGCTGCATTTCTTTTTCCGGGATGGATATGCTGTGAAGGTTTTCGGGGAGGGTAGGTTTGCACTTTCTTCAAATTTTGTCTGTATTGCAAGACTGGTTTGCTTTTAAGCCTGATCCAATAATAAAACACAAATTAGAACTCAGCAGGACAAGGGTTAAGTATCTAGATGATGAGAAAAGGGCATACACACACGAGATTTTGTCTTACCGCATATCCGAAATAGCCTCTTATAATCGCTCATTCTGGCGTGTCCAGAGCGAAGTTGTTTGGAGTCTTCTTCGTTTACGCGAGAAGCGAAAGCCCTGGCGAGGTCATGCGTACATGAAGGCTCATGCAGGCTCGTCAGACTCTTCGCCACACGCCGATGTAATAAGAACAATCATTTCGTGTGCTGACCAATTTATAGAATTAATTTTTCATTGCGGACCATTTATTTTGTTTTCTTATTCAGTATATAATTTGAATAGTTAAAATTACGAAACATTGTCATAGCGCATATATCTAGACTAGTCAGTTTCCTTGTTATCCAAATTAATTCGAGATTCCCTTTTCTCACAATGGGCTCAAAACGACTACAGGTATACAGGTATTTTCACAGGTGAATAAATACACCCTGTCATACCGACTTTTATATGGAAATGTCCAAGGGTGTGTCTTTGCTAAGGACCGCCCAGTCTCTCTTAACTGGACGGCCTATACAACGTTTGTAAATTAGCAAATTCCATTGTTGCAAGGATATGCTACTCTGTTGTGTAGTAATCGCAGGTAGGGGTCAATAGATCTGGTCGTACTTTGTCATAATTTACACTTAAATATAAAGGGGCTCTTAAAAGGCATGGGAAATTAACATGGGAGTCTGCCCACGCATTGAATTTAATACTTTTATGTTTATTAATTGCCTGGGGTATGACTATCATATGTATGGTGCATTTGAGTTTTTATGCAAATCAATTGATAATTTATGACGTCATGTATGATATCGCTACAACATCTTAGGCTACCCAGTGATAATCTTTTCTAAAATAATTGACATATCATGTAACGGGCGCAGAAATGTTTTATGAAATAACGGTATAATTGTTAAGTTCGTTGATACTATAAATGGCATTGTTTGTATAAGGATAGTGGGAGGGCATTCATTTTTATGACATGGTACCCTAACTTTCAACTGTATATTTTGTATTCATTCAAATTTGGAATTAAAATTTTAATACGTTGCGGCCTTTGTCAAGATATCATTTCAAATTAAAACTTTTCATCTATGATAAGAATACGTTGACCAAATTTTATGAAAATCAAGGACTGGTAACATATTTTTTTTCAACTTTATGTAAACACATTGCCCCAATTGATCTAAATATATAAAAAATACAATACTTATGTTCCAGTGTAAAACATACTTGAATACTGGCTTAGTTTGAATCCCCTATTATGGATTGGCAAATAAAAAACACTAAACTTTGATATTAACTTCCACAATTCTTATTTAATGAAGTGCTTACACAATAATATTACCCAAAATGATATAATATGGTGACACCTCTACTTACCCTATCTAATTTTTAACGTTAAAATTGCATTTACCAAAGTTACCCTTAATATGTAGCATTATTAAGAATGTTAATTCATGCAGAAAAGAAACCTTATGACAAGTCAATTTACACAGGAGAAGAGCCTTATATCTGTGATTTTATAATTGTAAGCTTCATTAAAAAAATAGTTTACAAGAAAAATCCCCTGTCAAACCTATTGGTTAAAATTAACTATTTTGTTCAAAGAGAACTTTTGGCCCCAAAGTTATTACTAATTCAATGCTTAAATCATATCTGTTTATTCTGTTCTGTAAAATTGATGCTGATTATTTTCAAAGAGCAACATTTATACTTTAGCCTGCTATGTGTTCTAAGCATTCAACTTCGTCTCTGGACCTCACATATTCAAGTAGAACACTGTTCTATGATGCTGCTGACTAGACTCTGTTACACTTTATTCTGGTCACAGCACCAAATTGTGATTAATCTAGTTAAGTTGGGATGTAAAGGAAATGATTGGTATTCTTGTTTTCACATGTTGATTGTTATGATAGTATGTTTCTTCAAAATATTATGCAAGACATGAGGCAGTGATACACATTGTCTTGGCCCCATAGTGCCATGACATGTGACCATGATCTTCAACATTTCCGACCATCAAATTATTTGAATTTGTCTAAACATGTCTTTCTTTAAGAAAAAAATAAGTTGATTTAAAACAATCTCCTTTCTGTGAAGTTATTGATTCATTTCAACTACATAATTAATTTTGTTAAAACTGACCTATACACATAAGATGTAATAAATGACACCTTTACTGGTGTTGAATTTTAATGACATTTTGCTTAGATCAGGAGGATATATATGGCATGTTTTGTGGTAATATGATATCTTGACAAAGACTAGAACATATCTATCTTTGGAATTGAATTTGGATTTTTTTGTAAATTTTTGAGAAAAAATATTTAAATTTTATAATGACTTCATCAGCAAACGTAAACCATAATGTATCCAAATGGTTTTGTGGTATTAATTAGGCTATGGTATTTTGAAGTCAATCTAGATGAAAAATCATAGAAATAAATAAAACTATAGATTTAGGACATATAAATTGAGAGACAGGTACCACCTAAAAGCTGAATTAAGTCAGGGTTGCTTCCTAAGTCTTATTTTTAACTATCTAATTCAATAGTTTATATATAATGAGTTAGTAAAATGCAAAGTTTAAAGAAAATCAATGCGTGGGCACAGATGTAAGTACCCCTTTTGGCTTTGTATGACAAGAAACTTACAAGTATTTAAACGTCTAGTTTCTTTTTTAAAAAGCTTTCAGTATGATCCGTTATATTCGTGAATTTCCGTGAGATATAATTAATACTTTGCTTTGGTCAACTTTCCGCTAGTTTAGCTGTACGAGGCACTACTCTCTCTGTCAAGTTAGTAAAAAATGCAGTTTTAGTTTTTTCATAAAAACTTAAGGACATACAATTTCTGGTTAGTCCAATATATTGTCTGACCTTTCTACAGGGCTACTTGCGTCTGCATTCCTTGAACTCATTATTTTTAATAGCCAGGCGATATATAATCTTAAGCCAAGGTTGTCAACTCAACTCGAATCTTTCCGTCCGGTTATCTGAACGCTGCCTACATACGGAAACCACTTTCGTACGGTACCTATTTAACACGGCTATCCGTGATAGATATGTTGGTCCCTCTGTTTCGCTACCCAAACATTGTTTTCAAATCAAAATCTTTATTTACCTAGAGTTTTATTTAAATTAGCTAACATTCAACGTGGGTCGTGCATATTACTATTAGTTGATTACAGTATATAAGGTCATTTTTTTACTCTGCATGCTGGATACTTTTGCATGTTTTTTCTTGTCATTTGCTTACTTTTCTTTCAAAATTAAATTTAGAAAAAAAATCATGAACACTATCAGAGTATCAGTTGACATTGATTCAAATTAGTACTGACGTTCTGTTGGTCATGATCTAGGACCAGACTGTTTACAAAGGTTATCAACAGACGACAAAAATCGTCGCTAATATCGGACAAATTAAGGTGAACACATATGTAGCCTAAATCTATTCAGGCTGCATATATGTACTATATATACACTATGTAGGCTACCTTTCTTTACTATATGTACACCTTACATTTTCAGCTCAAAATGCATGGCCTCACTGTTTAGTATAAGAATTACATCCCAATTTCCGTTGTGAAGTATGCCTAGCCAAGTCAATAGAGTATCTGGCTGCAAAATTTATTCAAGATATTATTTCTTCTGTCATTCTCGCATAGTATTCAGTTGATTTGAAGAAAAAAGTTTGTTTTATCAGTAAATAATAATGCAAAAAGAATTATAAGTTATTGTCTGGTAATCTGACTTGGGTGTATACGATTACTATGCTCTAAAGGGCTAAAACAAACGATAAAGTGTTTTTAAACATTAAAGTAAGTAAGAGTGCAAAGATCAGGAATCGATGCAATCAAGTACCACACCTGACCCAGGATACCAATGGGCAAGTGACAAACTCACAGTTAGACACCACAAACGAGAGCCAAGAGGTCAGTCATTTCTAAGAGTTGACAACATTGCACATACAAATACACGCGCACAAAGGCATAGCAAACACAAGACAGAAAAAAAACATAAAAAATCCTCACAAGAATCACCGCCTTGGAACGGTCAGTAAAATATTTTACTGGCGGGCTTAAACCGGTTTAACGGTGCACCAACCTAAATACTTCATTGGAAGCTAAGCTATACACATCCATTTGGTGTAAGGAGACAATTAGTTTTGTGCTCAGCGATTGTCCAGACCTTTTTGATAAAATGTGTCTCTTCCGAATCAGTGAAATGAGAGCTTAAAGTTGGCCAGTTTTTTTCTTTCGGAAAGCTTAAACTTGTGATGTCAAATGGTAAATCACAGGATAAGCTTTCCTATATTTTCATCAGACTATGCTTACAATAAAATTAAAAATTCTTTCTTTAATACTTTTGAAATTTCTATATTCAATGCTGTTAATATACTCGCAGAAAACGTACAAAATAATATGAAATTTATGAAAATTTTCGCAGGTGTCGAATTGTATACATTTTCATAGTTTTCGAAATGCTATTTACCCTTTTCAACCCAACGAAATTGTCCATAAAGCTACATAGAACACAATCATTATGGTCGATTGTATATATCGAGGGGCACAGGATCTAATTTCCCATATATACTTAAGGACTTTGAAAACGCATCATCCAGACTAAATCATGTATTGCTCAAAGACTAAGGATGACAGAGAGATAATATTCATTGCATGCCAAAGTTGAACAAGCTTTTAGTCTGCCCTAGAAAAATCATGGCTGTCAAATTAATTAAAGGTATTGAAAAACATGTTTTAAAAAGCAGGGGTAGGCGATTTCGAATGACACCAATTCAGAGTAAGTTAACCCTCTTGAGTTTTGTTTCTTGTCTCATTAGATATGTGTCCTATGCTTCTTTGATGGTTACACATTCTTTATTGGACGATTTAAAATGTATTGACAGTACGTTATGCTCATATAATTGCCCATTTAAAGATGCCCGTGTACCCCACCCACTCTGATTACTATAGCCTAGCGATTAAATTCAACATACTGCGTCTATCAAAGTTTCATTTATTTTCGTTCGGTTTTGTTTGCAGGGACAAAGCTCACTTACAAATGGCAGATTTTGATTAAATTACGCCGTGCATCACGTTTCTTCCACATTGTGCAAGTGACGTAAACGTAAGTTTTGAAGACGTTCTTAATCACGTGACAAAATATTTCCTGACATGCTTTACATAATATCGTAATTGCCATTTGATTGAAAGTGTAAGTAGTCAAAGTCAAAATTGTGAGTGTACATAAAGGTAACTTATGGAAAATTTTCGTGCGCTGTAAACTGATGCAGTTTTAATTTGACTTTTATTTTCAAAATATTGGCGTTATCAATTACTGATGATTAGAAAAAGTAAATAAACTGCATTACTGGTATTGGTATCATACACACTACAGTGTAAATAAAAATAACCAAAAAGCATCAGCTGGACTTTGCAGAATAGCAATGGATGCTGTTTGCTACCATGTGACGTCACCAGCAACTTCGTGTTATGATACAGTCAAATTATCTATCTTGTCTTAGCAAACTGTGCAGACTGTGACAAAATGACACATCATGCGACATTTCATTTGGGCCTCGTGTGAGAAAACCTGTCTTCGGGGGTTTGCGAACAACAATGGCGCAGACCAGCCTGCGCATCCGCGCAGTCTGATCAGCGCCATTATTATTCGTTCATGAAACAGTATCATATCTAGACTTTCGATCAAAAAAAATCAAACCTCTAGTTAGTCTCAGACGCTGAGGAGACCGGTTTGAAACTCGCTTTGTCGGAAACCAGGAAGACAGGTTTTCTCGCGACGAGGGCCATTCGGTCTTCACTGTTTACCAACGTACCCGCTAAGGGGTTTTCGGTCTACGAAGAGGTAACCCCATGTTTTGAGAGTCACTTTGGGTGTGTGTATATATGCACAATTTTATTGTCGTTAAGATGAACGGAGTAAACCCTAATCAGTCTGTTTGGTTTCCCATCTATGTTCTGGACATTCTGTCCGAATAAATGTACATATTATAAACACAGTTTCTTTACAAACACAGGTGAAGGTAGCCTTGTATAAAGATGGACAGGAAGTAGCCAACGTCATATTTGCTGCTACCCTGGCTGACTCGAGAAAAGCTTGGTTCAAGGCAGCAAACGTGATTTCTTCTTCATGGTTTGATGTACATAGCGGCGGCTTCTTTGCTAAGTTCGATATTGATGGGTACGTATGCAAACGCGTTTTAGACAGTTCATGACATGTTGGCACATTGTTCATGTTCATACATGTACACATGCAAAAGAGCCTTGGGTTATTTAATCGTCCATGCTGTCATATCTTTAGGGACAAAAGATATCAAGTCTTAATCTATATACACACATTGGGCATGCGAGCAGTTGCAGCTCTTCTGTGAAGGTTGGCCTGAGTCATGGTTGCTGAACATTGTATCTAATAACTAAGTCGCATTTCTGGCTTATGCCTCTTGTCACCTTCGTAGAAACATATACTATAAGAATGCCAGTGTTGTTGGTTTGATTTTTACTCAAACATTAATGTTGGTCAGTATCGTACATGTTTAGCCTTCTCGTTTTTCAAGTACATATAATCTGCATGACCTGTCATATCCTTGGTTTTGAGCCCACAAACCTTTGTTCATGTATATATGTAGAGTGTTAATTGCACTGACGCTTAACGCCTCATTCAACAGCTGTTCAGTCATGTCGGGACATTTGCCTGTCTTCCTCGGTTGAAAACTTGCTAAGCTGAGCACAAAGGCACAACATAGTGCCTCGTATGAGTTTCGAAACTAGTAACCCTTTGTACCAAAGTCTTACACTGAGCACCTCAAAAAGTATTAATGCAAAATGAAATGTGAATAGCGGGAACTGTATAAACTACATGGATGTGAACCAGTATTTTTGTGGACAGTTTTTATTCTGTATAGGCCCCACATCCCCAATGTTACATACCAAGCCCTATGTTTATGTTTATGGCATTTATTAAACATTTTAACTGGTAGCTTTTCATGGACGCTTAGTTTGAGCCGCAACATGAGATTTCCAACAATGTGGTATGTGCAACCAGCAAAGGCTCAGACCAGCCTGCGCATACGCGCAGTCTGACAAGAGTCTTTGCTATTCGCTTGAATATTCTTTGAGTGTTAAGCTTCTGACTGAACATCATTTGGAGTTCCTAATCTTAAAAGGAGGCTGCACAGGCTCGTCTGAGTATATACTTGTCAAAATGCCACATTGTTGGAAATCATTTGA
Source organism: Loripinus fragilis (assembly GCA_964019695.1). Lineage (NCBI taxonomy): Eukaryota > Metazoa > Mollusca > Bivalvia > Lucinida > Lucinidae > Loripinus > Loripinus fragilis. Next base: position 59,175,206 of record OZ026524.1, on the reverse strand, counting down.
TGGTTCAAAATTTTCACACTGATTTGATGGACCTTCTTACAAGCCTGTAAACAGTGAATACATGTAACGCTTTAGTCAAGTATGGTACATGTATATTTCACTTTCAAATTCTTTTAGAATTTCAAGTTATGATAGAAGATTTTACATATCTCGAGATCTGAGTACCTGTAGCCAAGATAATGCGTGGATGTTTGTGAAAGATTCGCAGTATATGAGCAACCCGTGTACGATGGATTATCAGTCAAGCGTTCCAGCATTCTTATACAGCCCATATGACACCTATTCTCACTTTGGAGGAAATGGTAAATAAATACCTTAAAGTGTTATTCCTAATTATTGCATATGCGCAATGCCTCCATTAAACGCCGATACCCACATATCCATAGGGACAAGAAGTCTCAATTTTCGTCCTAATCTATATCTACCACCACACTTTGTGCATGCGAGCGGCGAAGGCTCTGGCGAGTCTGTGCATAAGCTCAGGCTCGCCTGAGTCTACGTTGTTCGAAAACGCGATAAGTTACAAAACCATTGTGCTGGCTCAATTAGTGACATATTTTTGTTAACTCAAACAAGTAAAGTATACACAATGTAATGTACAACAAGAACAAAAAGAACTACATGTATTGTAATATTTGTGAAAAAATATTATGAAGCTATTCACATTGCAAATTAGAAATAATAAGACGATACAGACATGAAGAAAACGACTACTTGTAAATGACCTATTTCTTTACATGTAAACACGTATTTGCTGCCATCATGCAGTACAGTAAAACCTGTCTTAAGGGACACTCAAAAAAGACGAAACAATTCTTTTCAAGACAGATTACCACTAAGTGCAAGTCTAATGTATTGCAAATACTCCAAGAGAGCATTCTGCAATACTTTCGACCTTCATTAAGCTACCATTTGTCTTTAAGATCTTTGTTTTGTCTATTTTTGAGTGGTCGCTTAAGGACATATGCTACTAAATACTCCCCTTATTGAAATATTTTCAATACTTTGCATACAGTTTGTTTTATGCATGGGCAATCCATTTATGAAATAAAAAGGATATGTCACCGTGCTTATTTTTTCAGAATCTCATATTAGGCGCGTTTAGTAGAGGTGCCAGGGTTCAAAAATGTCAAAAATAAGCATTTAGGTATGTCCCCTTTTTAGCAGAATTTTCACTTGTTTTATCCTTTAGTACATAGTATAGGCAGTATGAAACCAGATATTGCACTCAATTTAAGTCTTGCAAACATACCTGTAACAGTGTGTTTAATACGTTACCCCTCATTTTCTTAAAAACAAAAATATGTAATTAAGTCTATTTAGGTTGAAGTTGAAATGTTTAAATGAACAGAACATTTATGCAATCTGTAAAAACATGCTATTCTCTACATATATTGATGTTTTTAAAAGTTGTTTGGGTCCATTATAATGTTATTTACGTTACATTTTCAACTATACCCTTAAAATTATTGATATTTTGTTAAAAAGTTTCATTTGACGAAATTTTCAATATGTGTTTTACTTCAAGATAACATGTATTCAAAAGAGCGTTAACTGACCATTTAAAAACTGCAAACAGATACGTTCTAACATAAGTACTTCGTCAGTTATAAGCTGTTTAATTAGATGACCATAAATGAATCGTTATATAAGTTTAGAACCTCTTAAATTTGAAAATAAGCATGCATTTTTTTCTGTTAGCTTTTAAGCACCTTAATATAATTGTTTTGATATCACCGACTTAAGAGTAATATTTAACGACATTTCTGAGGTAAAATATCATTAAGTTGTTTGATTTTCAATATGTAACGTATAAAACAAAGTTGAAGACAAACAAATATTGCTTAATAGCTTAAATTATACATCACTGGAAAGTTTATTTCATTAAAGGGAGGGGGCTGTGTTTGATAGGAATAAAGAGAGCATTTGTTCCAAAAGAAGAAGCTATCAGTACTAATTAGGAGACTGTGTATATGGTTGTAATTTTTCTTTTAAGAAATGGTATACTTCTTGACTTAAAAAACAATACACATTGTTTGCTAATTTTCTATGTTATGTTATGCAATTTATAAACTTATATAGTGATAAGTCTGCTGCAACATTTCAACTTGGATACATTCCCTTAAGCTCGTTCAGTCAAATTAGCTAAAGTAACATATATAACTATAATTAAACGAATTATATATCATGATTATATATTTGTCTCAACCGTTTTCCATTTTCAACTGAGCCTGAAAACTTAAAACAAATTTAGATATTTGCACATTTTTTCTTTTAATTGAACAAAACAATCTAATAAGCTATTCAGAAGCAGCCTAAGATTTGTGTTGAACATGTTCACACTCATCACAATATATAAAATAGTAATAACATATCGGTTCCATCAAATCAGATTCATTTATGATAAATATCTAAGAATTTCAGAAATGATGTGTGGATGTTGGAAACTTTGTTTGTTGTTGTTCCTATTGGTTGTGGGAGTTTTCTATCGGGCCTTTGTTTTCTAATTTGTTTCTAGTTCAGCAATCATCTTGACAAGGAAGAGAGCTGGTTGCTTCACTTTAATTATATTGTAGATATCTGTGTTGGGTGTCCCTTCCTTAAGGTGCAGTGGGTCAGTCAGGGGTCTATGATTGTGACATTTCCTAGTCATGTTCACTTATAGAAATAAGACGTTTGCTGACGATCTAGACAGTATCACTCCTATATGAATATATAAAATAAAATGTTTACGTTACTTTAAATTTAAGGAAACATAAGTGTTTGTTATCATTCATTCTTTAAGAGAGTGGCTCTGTTGTGCAAATTGTTTAAGCCATATCTATTTATGCATATATCAAAACTCAGAAGATGACTTTTAAATTTATTCTAGTTATAAACTTTAATTTCAGCTCATTTTTAACATGGCTTTCATTGTTTGATTAATGAAACTGATAGTCCTTTTAACTTAACACTACTGATCATTTGTCAAAGCAATGCAATCTTTAAAACTATTTGGGTTATTCAAAACGAATTATTGCCGGTGAAATTGGTGAAATCATCCATAAGGATGGGTTTTACATGGCAAGGCAGTGATCATATCCAAGAAATCTAGATTTCTTCAGTTGTAATTTACGATACCAAATTAACTTTATAAAGTTTCAACAGAGAGAAAATGATTAAGCTAAAAGGACGCATTTAAATTACCGCTCAAAAGATTATTTACATTAATCAGAATCATTACGTTGATAGGAATAGCAACATCTTAGAGTAAAAATAGCAGTCATAAGATCAAACTTAGTTTTTGCAATTAGTGCTAATATAGCTGATGTTAAGGTCCATCATAATACCATAGCCATAATTGGACCCCATTTTAAGAAACTGTTACAGGAATCCTGTCAGTTTATTCCTTTTATGTGCGTTAGATAATAGATGAGTTGTTAACACATCAGGATATAGAGACAAAAAGACATATATTAAATTATCTACTGTGCTAATAAAATAATAATTATATGGACAATAAAGAAGGCACAATAGTTAGTATCATTACTTACACAAATAATAGATTAACATGTTATGCTTAGAAAGTATGCATAAACTTAACAAATAGTATGAATGCATGTCTAATTTGTCGCTCTTTTTTATCAATCGTTTGCATAAGAAATTGTATTTATTTCGATTTGTAAAAGTTCCATGATACATCTCAGATAATGATAACATTGTCTCTATTGCCAATTGCACTATATGTAAGTATTATACAGCATAGCATTTATTTAGTATACTATCTGAAAGTATTCTTTGAAAGTAGCATAAGTATGGATTTTGTTTCTTTTACATGAACTATCAATATGCCATAAAAATAGCGTCGTTTAACAAGTTTGTACATGTTTTATGGGTATTAATTAGTTATTTTTAAGGACTGAGTGACGGTTGTTATGATTACTTATTGTGAGTGTAAAAATAAATAGTGTCCTGCTGAATAAAACAAACATTAAAGCAGATTCTATCACGTATGCTGATAAGCTATATAGTTATAAAAAAGCAAATGTCTGCAAACATTCTGGTATATATGATCAATCAAGTCCTATTCTAGAAAGTTGTTTGCTCAAGCTCCTGATTATCGAAGTCTAATCATTTAGAAATGTCTACAATACTAACAATGCAGGGGAGCTTTTCCCACTTATTAACAGACATGTGTCTGTTACTAAAGTATTAAAATGGTCATTAAGAATAAATGCTGTCCTGTTTCATTGCTTCACAAACTTGTAGACCCAGGCAACACAATGATTAAAGTAATGATCTTTATATTTTTGTTGTATACGTTACCAACATAAAAAATACTTTTTTTCCGAAGCGGGCACGCTATAGCTACTAAAATATTATAGCCCCAAGGATAGCTAAGGAGGGTGCTAAATCAGAGACAGAAATCATCACAATTTCCACAAACTTCAGTTTTGTTTCATAGGACACGGATAAAGGTATCTAATGTTTTACTTCTTGATTTGGACTTCTGCTCGGAATATCGAACATTTTTTGAGTTTTAAGGTATATTTTGTGCCCTATTTTTTTAAATATAGCTGCTGTAACGATTAACTGTTTATAAATGCATATATTTGATGGCTTTTACAATGTGTGATGGATCTGACTATGTTACTGCGTGCTTTTTATTTATTCATTGAGCATTTGTCAGTGAAAGAAAATGTCTTGTATATGTCATTTAACGCCATTTAATGCATAAAAAGAAGCATATACATGGTAGTGGCGCTGATTTTAAAGAATCATTTATGCTTTTTGAAACAATTTAGGCATGATTAATAAACAGGTATCAATTTTCTTATTTACATGATTCCTAAAACATGTACTTAATGACATTTATTTGCCTTATTTCATGTTTTCCCTTTAAACCAAATATGATTTTGTTGATGTTGCATCTCATTCATATTAAATGTTTGAAAATGCAATATTTCCAATCTAATTTTGAGCACTAAGATGCAATTTCATTTTCACCTACTAGCTGTTTGAACGCATATACACATAACATTGCACAAAAATATTGTTTTAAAAGAAAGTAACGTAAATAACAGAACTTTCAGGTGCCTAAGCTAATATTATTATTCTGCTGTTAAGCTGCATCTAATTAAAATATCAATCATAACGATATGTAAGAAAATGATGCAAATGATAATAACACTATACTTGGAGTTTCCTTATTATCTAATCGTAAGATATTAGACTTAGCTGTTGCATGGTAAATGCACATATTCACCAAAAGCTAACAGACATTTTATAATATATAAAGTAGCTAAGAAAATCTTAATGTACATAAATCTCCCTCCACAAGTCTTTTGGCAGCCGATGGCCAAGTAAACAATAGTAATCTATTTGAATGTAAGTAACGTATATAACAATTATGTAAGCATAAGTCATTTAAACTTGTTGTCAGTTAGGTGCTTTTAATTAAGTTACTGTAAAGCAATATGGAGATAGTAGGAAATGTGACCTATCTGGTCTAAATAACTTTTCTTTTCAGTAATGTAGCAAATAGCCTACTACATGAAGCCTGCATGATGGTAGCTATGGTTACCCCACAAATAAACATCTTTTGCAAGACTTAAAATTTGTGCAATATCTGTTTTCACACTTCTGAAACACCATACTAATTGAGGATATAGTCTAAAATTCTGCTACTTTCCGGCCACTTTTTTCCAATTTTTGAATCTCTGGCTCCCCTACTAGTTGCTGAAATTCAAATTTTCGAAAAAACTTACCTAATCTTCATAAAGGATGAAACAGGTCTTAAATTCAAGATGAATGACTCAACTTTATTTCTGATTGGGTCGTATGCTCAAAACTTGGAAGCATCATATTAAAAAATGGGGAGATAACCCAATGTTTGCAAAAAAACGGTTCGTAAAGTACAGTTTTTAAACTGATTTTGTATTAACAAAAAGACGTTCTTTTTCGCAAATTATTTTATTCTTAAAAAGTAAATTTACTGTCCTTTATATTTGTATGAGTTTTATTGATTTTTATAAATTTAAACATAGTATTTTGGGGGGATAATTCTTACTACCCTGTAAAATTTATTATTTTCCTGTATATCATTCCTTATTATACCGTTATTTTTAATCAGAACCCTCAAAACTTCATAATTTCTAAAACAATTGTCTTTTTGCTTTTCAAAAACATGATTTGCCGTATCCTGATATGCCTGACGGCTCAGAAATCTGCATCTAAAATTGCCACCCCTGTGTGGAAAAAACAGATTTTAAATGCATTTTTCCAATACACTTGATATGAACCTACACTACAAAATTTGATAACAAATAAAAGTTGAGACATTGCCATTTGACTAAAATGATTAAATATACGAATTATCTAATTTGAATATTCAAGAATATTAATGTAAATATAAGACATAAGACAAAATTTGTAGAAAAATAAAGGTGGTATACTTTCAAAATTACCAGGACGCTAGCTGCTTACTATACTATCTTACAAAACCTGGTACCAAATAAAAAATGAGACATAGCCTTTTGATCAAAATGATGAACTATACGAATAATCTTATTTAAATATTCATGAATATTAATGAAAGCATAAGAGATAAGAGAAAATTGGTAGAAAAATTAAGGTGGTATACCTTCAAAATGACCTCTATATCTACTGCTAACTATCGTAGACTACAAAACTTGGTACCAAATTAAAGCTGAGGCATTTTATTTTAACCAAAATGATTAAATGTACGAATTATCTAAATTGAATATTCATGTATATTAATGTAAAAATTAGAATAAGGGAAAATTGATAGAGAATTGAAGGTAGAATACCTACAAAATGTCCTATATGTCTGCTGTTTATTAGACTAGACTATAAAATTTGGTACCAAATAAAAGTTGAGACTTTGCCATTAAACCAAAATTATTAAATATGCGAATTATCTAATTAAATATTCATGAATATTGATGTAAACATAAGAAATAAGACTAAATTGGTAGAAATATTAAGGGGGCATACCTACAAAATTACATGTACTCCAGTTGTTAACCATCCTAGACTATAAAAATTGGTACCCAATTAAAGTTGAGACATAACCATTTGATTAAAATGATTAAATTTACGAATTTTCTAATTCAAATATTCATGAATGTTAATGTAAACATAAGAAACAAGACAAAATTGGTAGAAAAATTAAGGCGGTATACCTACAAAATTAACTCAACGCTAGCTGATAATTATCCAATCTTACAAAACTTGGTATCAAAAAAAGTTGAGACATTGCCATTTGATCAAAATGATAAAATATACGAATATTATAATTTAAATATTCAAGAATATTAATGAAAGCATAAGAAATACGAGAAAATAGATAGAAAAATTAAGGAGGTATAGCTACAAAATTACCTATATGTCTACTGCCAACTATCGTAGACTGCAAAACTTGGTACCAAATTCAAGTTGAGACATTGCATTATGACCAAAATGATTAAATTTACGAATTATCTAATTTGAATATATTTCATGAATATTAATGAATACTTAAGAAATAAGAGGCAATTTGTAGAAAAATAAAGGTGATTTACGTTCAAAATAACCACTAAGTCAGCCGCTTACTATGATTGCCTTCAAAACTAGGTACTAAATAAAAGTTGAGACATTTTCATTTGATGAAAATGATCAAATATACAAATGATCTAATTTGAATACCCATAAATATCAATGTAAACATAAGAAATAAGACAAAATTGGATTAATTAAGGTGGTATCCCTACCAAATTACCTCTACACCAGCTGCTGTCTATCATAGACTACAAAACTTGGTGCCAAATAATAGTTGTCTAATATCTAATTTTCATATTTACGAATATTAAAGAACACATAAAAAAGAATAAATCAAAAATAGTAGAAAACTAAAGTGGTTTGACCTACAAAATAACCTATATTTCAGCTGCCATATATCCTGGACTACCAGCCATGGTACCAAATGAAAGTTGAGATATAGCTCGTCGACCCAATGATGAATATACAAATAATCTCATTTGCATACTCGTGAATGTATAAGAAAAGATTAAAAAGAGAAAAGAACACAGAAAGACAAAGATTAGTTCTAGGCTTTAATTTGAGAATAGGATAACTAGCAACTGACATATGCGTAATTTTGTAAGTACACCCTTTAATTTTTCCAAAATTTTCTCTTATTTCTTATATTTTGATTAGTATATATGAGTGAGAATGTTAGAAAATTTGTTAAATGGACAATTTGGTAAAAGTGCAGTGATTTGGCATTATTTGGTACCAAGAGTGGTTGTCTAAAATAATTCGCAGCTGAGATGTAAGTATCTTTGTGGGTACACCTTTTTATTTTTTACGATTTCTTAATGTATTCATTAATTTTCATGAATATGCAAATTTGATCACTAGCATACTTTACCGCTGAATGAAGCTGCTATGTCTTACTTTTGTTTTTTTATCGAGTTAGTACTTTAGGATGAGTTTCTGCTGAGATATAAGTTATTTGTAGGACATACCCAACTGTTTTGAAGCGCATTGTTTGTTGCCATGGAAACCACGCAATTTCACATAGCTCAAATGGGGTTATTTTCAGGGCAATATTTTTACCTATTGAAGGCGGTCCCACAAAACAATTTGACGCCCATGAGAATTGTCCTGAGGACGCAAGGCTGGTCTAATTCGACCATTGGGTACTAAGGAATTTAAATGCTTTTACTTTTGATATATGTATAGATAGTGCAACACATTTTGTGGGTATTGCTAGGAAGAATAGACATTATGACGACAGTTAAATCAAAGTTACTTGTCGATTTTCAAAATTCTTTCTCGTTAATCATTTTAAAAGCTTGAACCTAGTTCAAAATAGTGCTATGAATGAAACATTCATTACAATAGCTGGACACTAGATACGCAAAAAGTAAGTGAGTATAAACAGGAATAAAACACAATCACTACTGTAGATCAACCCACGGCATCGTGAGGAAGAGGAACAGAACACTTACAGTCACACGACACCATGAAGACAATTAAAGCAAATCAACTATCATTCTCTTCCTCGTCAAGGTGTTAACAAAAATAAAACACAAGCTAGGCGGCTTAGAGCCAAATTTTTGGCCTGATTGTGCTATTCCGGATACAAGCATGAAACTTGGCACAGTTGTAGACCATGACTTACTAAGCAGAATAGGATATAGAACCACATTGGGAAATGCCTACTGCGCATGCGCAAAGCATTTTCTGATTTTAGGCTGTTATCATAGAGCTTATATACAGTTTGACTTTAAAGAAGGGGTCATGTTGGCTGTAGAGTAATAAAGTGTGGCAGAACTGATGTTAATTGTTTGTAGTTTAGTCCTCTTCATCCTTTAATTGCTGCGCATGAGCATAAAATTTGAATTTTGTACAAAGATGGTATTCTGTTTCTCTTTTATTGTAAACTGCGCAAAACCCGATGCCCCTATCAAAGGACCAAAGCATGTCTCCAATATAGGGACCTACAGACCTGTTTAGATGCGCATGCGCAGTGGGTTTCTTTTCTACGGGTGTTGTTTAGACAATAAACAAAGCCCCATTTATTTACAAGTATAAGCTTTCACAAAGAGCTCTGTCTACGCTAAACATATATAAAATTGTTCTTAGACTTAAAAATCAAGTTTTAAGCAAAGAGGATAGTAGGCGTATGGCAGACAGACAGACATGCAATCAGTTTTTTTTTGCTCAAGCTCAAAGTCCTTGGAACACTGGACAGACGCGTATACCACAAGAGTTACCATGGTGGTCCAAAGTCACCACCACATATTTTCTTTGTGTTGACCAATTTGGATTGTTTTGACATGGGGACGTCTCTGAGAAAGTTATATTTTAAGCCAAGGCAGTGAGTGACGTAGCTTATTTAGGTCACTGACCAAGGGCAATATACCATTTTGATAAACGAACAGACAGACTCACAGATAGACAGACAAATAGGTAGGCAGACATATATATTCTGCCGTGCTTGAGCTCACAGACCTCATATAACTGTCTGTCGATGGGCTGTCTCCAAACTGTCAGTGAACTGTATATGTATATTTCAAGTGTCTCACTTCACGTAAACGAACCATACCAAACATTAGTTAGTCTACTCTAGTCTATTTTATAAGGGATGATAACGTTAGTTTTTTTTTTGTTTTTTTGGGGGGATGCTTGATATGTCTCATAGTTTTGGTTGTGAAGCTACTGACTGACTTCGGGGTATTTGGTTCTCCTGTAAAAGATTTCGCACTTGATCTCAGTGTTACCATTTTGGATGGAGCCTCCCTGGTTCAGATACTTAAAGGTGTAGGGACTAGAATTGTTCAGTGAGAAGTAATCCAACGATGTTTTTAAAATGATAAGTATTATCCACTTTTTGTACAGTTGATCGAGTGGATTAAGTGTGTGGCACATGTTAGGCAGTTTAAAAGCATCAACAAGGGAAATAAGAGGAAAAGACATCCACTGGCGGGTCGGTCCATCAAATATCTGTCGTACAGAAAAACTAGCAAGATTTCTTGTGAGAAGGTGACAATAAACTATTTTATTATCTTTCCAACTGCTGTGTTTCCTGGACATAAGATATGCCAACTAAGAAACAATAACCACAGATTGAGATCAGGTGTTGCACGGGGAGAGTGTGACAATACTCTGGAGGGAACCTTGAATTTTACAGGAGAAGAAGCTCAGTCTTAGTGTGTCCAGCTTGTGATATGCCTTCATTTGAGCCGTGTTTGTATGAAGAGGCAGATCCAAGAATATTTGCTCGTGTTATGTAAGCAGCTAAAAGGCCTGTCAAGAAATTAAGCAGTTGCGCTGTTGATACTGATGTAGTAGTACTGGTCATTCCTGTGGTGCAACAGTTATGAGTGGATGAACTGTGAGGTTGGCAAAAATCGACGCCTAGTGTTGGTGTGAAATCAAATTGTCTTGCTTTTTTCATTCACTCACAGGATGTAATAAAACATCCTTTCTCCTTGGTCGTGGAAAACGGTGGGTAAGTTTTCCAGCTGTAACTGGTTTTTAAAAAATGAACTCACTCTTAGAAAAGCCACCTACAGATTGCCTTTGCACCATTGAACGATTCATCACAGTACAATATTGTAGAACAAGCAAGCACCTACATGAACATATACATGGCTAGAAAACATTAGCTTACCACAAAGTTTTGTTTGATGAAATGACAGCCCTTCAGGGTTCATACAGAACTGACAAAACAAAATTCCCTGACATTTCCCTGACTTTTCCCTGACACCAATCCAAATTTCCGTGACATAACCATACTCGCTGAAGAAACTTGGTTTTATTCAAACCTTCATCTATAGCTACAGTTTTCAGCTCTTTTTCAATTTTGAGTGATTATTTTGAACTTTGCAAAGTTTCTATTTAAGCTTTTCAGCATGTGTATTTAGTAAATGACTTTGCAACAAAGAAAGGGGTACGTGCATTAAGAGGCTATTTTGGCCCCCCTTTGAGGTCAAAAAATAAAAATTGCTTTTCATTTATTTCTTTTAAACAATTTATTAGACCAATAGCCTAAGTGTTAAACTCTGGTATTGATTTGACTTATACCGTTGCTATGGTAACAAACATGGCCGCCAAAATAAGCTGAAAATAGGAAATTGGCCATTATCGAGCAAATTTGAGGCATTTGACGGAGAAATTAACATAGAGCACATGCAAATACCAAAAAGATATTTCAACAGATGATGAGAATTTTCATGACACACAACATATTAAAAGGTTTTTTTGGTATTTGCTTGGCCTTACGAAGGTGGCTTTGTACCAGCACATTTTAAAGGCAGCATATCAAGGCGCATGTGTTAGGGTCAGTACTAGAACAGGGGACGTGAATATCAAGTCCAGCAAACTGTGATGGATAGAACTATACACTGGAATGTACAGTCCATTGTGGACCGACATAGCACAAGCATCAAAATCTTCTCTTGGCCTCGTGTGATATGACTGTCTTCAAGGTTGCAAAAGTAGAAAATGCAGCTCTCCAGTGTAGGGCCCTTTGTACCTGCGGTTGTAACTGTGAAAACTACATTTCTGTAAATTGATGATTGTTTTTAAAATAGGTAATGTTAAATAACTGAAAATCCTTTGAGAAGGCTGTGTCATATCAGCTTACATACAGATTATGGCACATATTGCCAGTTCTCTTGGTTAATTGCCACTTTGAAAATGTATACGTTTGTATATAAGATCAACGTGATCTTGTCATCTTGGCCCAGGTGCCGAGTAACCAAAAATAAACGTATAACAATACATGGACATAAGTCTAAAAGACAGTCAAACAGTCTTCAGTAACAACATGAGTTAAAGTTGAAGTTACATCACCGTATGTAGTCATTCAAGAACATAATGGGTAATCCATGCATGCCCCAAGCATAACAAGAGAAATTCATTCATGTAAAATGCTGGGCTATTGTATTCGAACAGCATGGTCATCGCGGGTTGGCTGCTGTCGACGAGGACACAAAATAGGCCGTTTAACTGTACCTGGCTGTTAAAAAGGGTAATATTTTGTCAATATTTACTTTTGAACATATTCTGTGCTTAATATTGTCACTTATATATCAAGCTTTATATCCGCTTAACAAAGATTTATGTGAGTTAAGCGTTAGTCGATACAGCTCCTGAGCTTTGCCTAAATGGTGATATTTTCCTGAAAAAAGGATGGAAGGCATTTTTGTTTATGTTCTGGAATATATGCTTACTTCAATTAGCTTAGATAAAATGCAAACTATTAGTACTTTATTGTGCAAAAGTTCGAAATCTGAGGGCAGATCATTTTGAAAGTTATTAGAGCATTAGTTATTAGTTAGGGGTCTTTCATGCAAACCAAATATCTATGTGTCTTGATCCACATCTGAATTAAGGGTGAGGTTGGCGCCGTTAAACCGGTTTAAGCCCTCCAGTAAAATATTTTACTGACCGTTCCAAGGCGGTACTTCTTTTGTGGATCTTTTATGTTTTTTTCTGTCTTGTGTTTGCTATGTTTTGTGCGCGTCTGTTTATAATGTGCTTTGTGGTCACCTGCTGGGAAAGGGCTGACCTCTTGGCTCTCGTTTGTGGTGTCTTCTGTGAGTTTGTCACTTTCCCATTGGTATCCTGGGTCAGGTGTGGTACTTGATTGTATCGATTCCTGATCTTTGCACCATTACTTACTTTTATTATCAGAGTTGTTTTGTCTGTGCTGCGTGGCGGCCCTAAAAAGTCTCCCCGCACTTTCATTTAATGCTCTTATTTTTCCAATCCTCAGGATTGTGTGTACAATCTCCTTCCATTATTCCTGTCCCTGGATATCCTCTATGTCTTGTACCGCATTTAAGATCACTAGATGACCGATTTTCATACCCCGTTGTATAACTTCTGCTTTCTATATACCTGTGGACTTGTATTAGCCATTTGGATTATCGCTTGCATTTGTTATACCTTCCTTTGCTTTTAAGGACTCATACTATACTGGCTTGTCATTTTAATAACCGGTGTGTTGATTGCTTGTCTTGGGATGGTACTTACCCACACAACTTTTAATGATAAGAACGAAAATAACAAAATTACATTTATCTCCCATTAGTTTACATTCGGCGTCCTCTGTTCGTATTCCTAGTTCAGTTAACAATTTTCGGGATATGCTTCCTACCATTAGGTTATCTCCTCTTGGGTCATCTATTATCAGGAAGTATACTAAACCATTTAATGCATTCAAAAGACGCGGAATGTATCCTAATGTTTCTAAGTGCAATACCAAGAGGTGTGTCTGTTGCACACATTTATGTACTAAAACTACCATTACATCATCTGTAAATGGTAGAAAATTTTCCATAATTAATAATAATGATTTGGACTGAACTTCATCGGATCTGATTTATGTTATAACTTGAACTGAAACTAACTGTGGAATGCAATATGTTAAACAAACTGGCCGATCCCTCAAGACTAGGTTTCGTGAGCACTTTTGTAAAATGAAAAAGCCTAAAAACTTTGACATATTTCTTTATCGCCATTTCAAAAATAATGGTCATCCACCTAGTAAAATTGTAATTCAGCCGGTTGAAAAAATTATATATGATCCAAATTCATCAACTAGAATAAAAAATATTAAGAGACATGAAACTGAACTTAAATGGATTAAACTTTTGCAATCACCTTTTCCTTTAGGCTTTAATGATAATATATACCATGAAGGCAACATTTCTAAAATGCCAGATTTTGATGTTTTTTCTGTTTTGGAATGTAAAAAACGTAAAAGTAGATCTCATGGTAAACGTAAAAATGGCAACATTAAGCGCAAAATTTGTACTGAAAAACGCTTAAATACTTCTCTAAAGGATCTTTCTTTGGCTTTAACTAATCATGGTCGACATGGCTTATTTTCATTTTTAAGTTCCTTGCCTATCTCTGTTTTACGCAATTTAGAGTTAGAGGCTAATAAACTTTATGATAGAGCAAACAAATTATATAAAGCAGCACTCCTTACAAGGTGTTATGTTCAACATTTCCTTAGTCCTTATATCGACTCTGAGGTCAACCATAAACGACATTTTATCAAAATTCCATTCATTAACAAAGGTATTGAGTTTATTGATTTACATAGTATTTTCAAGGATAATTCAGTGGCTTCATCTATTCCAAATTACTTTAATAATTCTGAAACTCCTATCATTTGTTATAAATATAACAAACCAATAAGGTCTACGATATTTAACTTTAATAAAATTGTAAATGATTTAGATATAGATTCCAATACTCCTGCCTCCTGAGATTGTAAAAATTCAAATTATTTATATCCCTCTGCAGGGCATGTTATTACAGGTAATCTAAATGTCATTCCTGACGCTAGAGTTCGCAATATCATTTCTAAAGGTCCTAAATATAGATTTCCCTCTAATATTGATTTCTCTAAATGTCGTAGAGAGATCGCTGCTTCTTTAAATGACTTCAGTAATCGTTGGGTCAAACGGGAAAATGTTGAACCTGATGCTTTGAAGGAATGGAAGATTAACATTTTTAAAATTATTGATACTCGTATTTCATTTTACTCTCGTAATACACATCTTTTGCCCCCTAAACCTAAATCTTCTTTTAGTCATCTTAAACGAGGTATCCAGGATTTTCATATGAACTATGTTTTGGTTCCAGCAGATAAAGCTGCTAACAATGTTGTAGTTGTTTGACGATTGTATTATATTAATACTCTTAAGCGTGAGCTTGTTGACACTAATGCCTATAAACTGCAACCATCTTTAAGTGAAAGGGTGATTGTTGATGGGCATGGTTGTCATACAGCCCTACATTTTGGTGTCAAAGCTAAAGAAAATCAAGACAAAGTTCCTACGTTGTACTGGTTACCTAAACTCAACAAAAAACCCTATAAAGCAAGATTTATTGCAAATTCTAGTTCTTGTACAACAACAGAACTTTCTAAATTGTTAACCTCGTGTCTTACAGCTGTTAAAAAACATGTTATCAAATATTGTGAAAAGGTATATGAGAGATCTGGTAAAAAACCTATTTTGGTCGATTAAAAATTCAGGTGAAATTTTAGATAAACTTAAAGCTAGAGATTTCAATGCGACCAGTTTGTCTACTTATGTTTTTTCTACTCTTTACACTACTTTACCTCATAATTTAATTAAAGATAAACTTATTGATCTTATTGAAAGTACCTTCCAGAGAGAAGGCTCTCCTTACCTTGCATGCAGTGACAGAAATGCATTTTTTACTTCAGAAAAACCTAAAAAATATCATGCATGGTCGTGTCAAAATGTATGCGATGCGCTGACCTTTTTGTTGGACAACATTTTTATTCGATTTGGCACCAAGCTCTATAGACAAGTTGTTGGGATTCCTATTGGCACTAATTGTGCTCCCCTGGTTGCAGATTTATTCCTGTTTTGTTATGAAAGGGACTTTATGATGTCTCTTTCTGATGATAAGCAGGCTGATGTTATTGATGCGTTTAACACTACTTCCAGATATTTGGACGATATTTTAAATATTAATAATGTTTATTTTGACAATATG
Organism: Loripinus fragilis; assembly: GCA_964019695.1. NCBI lineage: Eukaryota > Metazoa > Mollusca > Bivalvia > Lucinida > Lucinidae > Loripinus > Loripinus fragilis. The sequence continues at coordinate 59,159,168 of OZ026524.1, read as the reverse complement.
GTTAGTCAAATATACCCTTCAGAGCTCCAACTTAATAAAGCCAATGCCTCTGATACCGAAGCCGCATTTTTAGACTTGCATTTGTCAATTTCTAATGATATTGTTTCTACCAAATTTTATGACAAACGTGACGACATTGATCTTGAAATTGTCAATTTCCCATTTTTAGATGGTGATGTTCCTCGTTCTACATCCTATGGAGTCTATATCTCTCAACTCATTCGTTTTGCTAGAGCATCTAGCTATGTTGCTGACTTCAACACTCGCAAGAAATTGTTAACTCAGAAACTTCTTAAACAAGGCTATCGGTATCATAAACTTCGCAAAACATTTTCAAAATTTTATAGACGATACTATGATTTGATTTCTAAATTCCAAGTTGGACTTAAATCTCTCTTGCGCCAAGGACTCTCGGAACCTGATTTCTATGGTGACTTGGTGTATAAGTTGAAGAAGATTGTTGGCTCTAATAATATTTCAGCGCAGTTCATTAAAATCATTTCCCATTATAAAAAGATTGGCTATAACATTAATGTATTGCAACAGACTGCATGCTTGGTAGTCAACCCAATCACGGTTGGCAACTTCGCTTTCCTCTTTAATTGCACGCCGGTGGGTCGGACTTCAGACTCTATGATGGTTCCGACTTAAAGACTTATCTATTGATGAGATGGTAGGGGCCTGATGCTTTGGCTGCTTGTCGGGCCCACCGGGGTTTACCTGTTGGATTTCTTTTGCTCAGGTATTCAGTTTAATTTACTGTTGAGTCCTTATCCTTGCTTTATCTCCTTGTTATATCTTGATTTATATGTTTTAGGAGATGATGCATTGATAAGTTAGGGGTCTTTCATGCAAACCAAATATCTATGTGTCTTGATCCACATCTGAATTAAGGGTGAGGTTGGCGCCGTTAAACCGGTTTAAGCCCTCCAGTAAAATATTTTACTGACCGTTCCAAGGCGGTACTTCTTTTGTGGATCTTTTATGTTTTTGTTCTGTCTTGTGTTTGCTATGTTTTGTGCGCGTCTGTTTATATGTGCTTTGTGGTCACCTGCTGGGAAAGGGCTGACCTCTTGGCTCTCGTTTGTGGTGTCTTCTGTGAGTTTGTCACTTTCCCATTGGTATCCTGGGTCAGATGTGGTACTTGATTGTATCGATTCCTGATCTTTGCACCATTACATACTTTTTTTAAGCCCTCCATCAAAATACTTTTACTGACCGTTCCAAGGCGGATCATTTGTATTATTTTTGTATTGTGTTTGTCATGCTCCCGCGTCTGCTCATTGCTGCCTTGTGGTCACCTGCTGGGAAATGGCTGACCTCTTGGATCTCGTTTGTGGTGTTAAATTGTGTGATTGTTACTTTCCCATGCGGTATCCTGGGCCAGGTGTGGTAATTGATTGCATTGATTCCTGATCTTGCCCCATTTCTTACTTTAATACTGTACGCATAGTACTACAAATACCAGCTGTTCTGGTCCAGTGACCAGGTCATAGATTGCATACAAATTGATTATATTTAGACCCTTGACAATTAGTACAATGCCCTTGACTACGCAAATTTTGCGTACAGCTACAAAATGGTTTTGCAACTTCATGAAAAATAAACAGAAATATGCAAAACATTCTATTCATTCACTTATTTGTATCCTTCATTATGTGATACCATTAAATCCTAACTAATGAGTAAAATAGCATCTCATTAATCTGTGAACACGTTTCGTACACTTAAAAATCCCACTCGCTATCCAGAAATTGGCTGGTACTTAGCTAGTTTTAGAATTTAAAGGCTCCAATTGACCCAGAATGGAGTGATAATTGCAACTGAAAACATCATCATGAAAATTAATAGCTGTAAAGAACTAGCTCATAGAATGGATCTTAGTACACCAAAGTAATATATTGTGTGCCCTCATGGACTGCAACCGACGCGCGATGACTGCACTGTTGTAGTGCAGTGGCTCTCTAATGTGAATGCATACGCAGCAAAAAAATATTGGATAAACAATTGTGTAGAAACACATTTATTTCCAAGTCAAAAGATATAAGTATTCCATTTATTCAATGTTTTCTACTGTTTTGACATCATTGAACGAGATAACCGGCAGTATTAGTTAGTTTGCGCATGCGTAATTATGGAAACTATTTAAAAATATATTTATTTATGTCTTTTAGGGCATCTAGAGATATAGTGGGTCGATTTTTTTACCATATTAAACGCAAATATTGGTCTGTGTAGTCAAGTGAGACCAAATTTTCTATAACGGAAGTGAATTTTGCCTTGAGCATGCGCACAGGAAATTTGTCGAAAGGTTCTATATCTAAAAATCATCAGCCTATAAACCTTAACAAGTGTGGAAAGTTTCATGCTTGAATGCGGAATAGCACAATCTTGGCTCTTAGCCGCCTAGCTATTAATTTTTCCAAAATTTTCTCTTATTTCTTATATTTTGATTAGTATATATGAGTGAGAATGTTAGAAAATTTGTTAAATGGACAATTTGGTAAAAGTGCAGTGATTTGTCATTATTTGGTACCAAGAGTGGTTGTCTAAAATAATTCGCAGCTGAGTTGTAAGTATCTTTGTGGGTACACCCTTTTATTTTTTACGATTTCCTAATGTATTCATTATTTTTCATGAATATGCAAATTTGATCACTAGCATACTTTACCGCTGAATGAAGCTGCTATGTCTTACTTTTGTTTTTTTATCGAGTTAGTACTTTAGGATGAGTTTCTGCTGAGATATAAGTTATTTGTAGGACATACCCAACTGTTTTGAAGCGCATTGTTTGTTTCCATGGAAACCACGCAATTTCACATAGCTCAAATGGGGTTATTTTCAGGGCAATATTTTTACCTATTGAAGGCGGTCCCACAAAACAATTTGACGCCCATGAGAATTATCCTGAGGACGCAAGGCTGGTCTAATTCGACCATTGGGTACTAAGGAATTTAAATGCTTTTACTTTTGATATATGTATAGATAGTGCAACACATTTTGTGGGTATTGCTAGGAAGAATAGACATTATAACGACAGTTAAATCAAAGTTACTTGTCGATTTTCAAAATTCTTTCTCGTTATTCATTTTAAAAGCTTGAACCTAGTTCAAAATAGTGCAATGAATGAAACATTCATTACAATAGCTGGACACTAGATACGCAAAAAGTAAGTGAGTATAAACAGGAATAAAACACAATCACTACTGTAGATCAACCCACGGCATCGTGAGGAAGAGGAACAGAACACTTACAGTCACAAGACACCAAGAAGACAATTAAAGCAAATCAACTATCATTCTCTTCTTCGTCAAGGTGTTACCAAAATTAAAAAACACACAAAGAGATGCATGATAAAACAAAGACCAACACAGAACCCCCACAAATATTTCGACGTACATTAAACAATGAATCAACAACAATGTAAGATTCTGTATGATTTTGGCGGCCATCTTGAAAACATGCAAATAAGCTCAATAAGACGCCATTTCTCAGCTTGCAAACATTGGTTTTCGGATTTAGCATACCAAATTACTTTAAATAAATGTGTCAGACCATTTGTCATCAGAAAAAAGTCCATACTTGATACTTTAGAAATTAGTATTTCGTGATTCTGTTTTCTGCGAGTATAAAGTTATCTCCCTTTTTTTCAATATGACAATTCCCATTTCTGAGGGTGCGACCCCCCAAAAAATAAGTATAGACATTTGTCTTCAATTGAAGACTAGTTTCATCCTTTAGGACGATGAGGTTAATTTTTGTCAAACGCATTCAGAAACTGCGCCAAATAGTATACTTGACAGCAAAAGAAACGCATATTTTCCAAATCCATTTAATACCAGAAAACCTTATCAAATTTTATCCTAAATGGTAAGAACATGTTTGAACGGACCCATGCGTTCGTTCCAGACCATTATATTCGTCATTACACAGTTAATTATTATTTTTTGTTAATTAATGCAAAAAACGCAAAAACAGTGCCGTTCATTGGAAAACACATGATTTGAATCCGATTTCATTGCAAGTCACGATAACTCACTGTTACAGATTAGAAAACAGCATAAAACTTTAAAATTCACTGCTGTAAAAAGTGTACTGCTAATCCAAAAATCTTCATTTTTTACATTTTTTGCATTGGTATTGAAAACCACTGGAATCTTTGGGGTGTAAGAATATCTGGAACAGTATGATTGATGTCAAGGTAGGGTAGTGTCCAACAGAACCGTTTAAAACAATTGTTTGGACCCTTTCATGCCTGTATTAATCACACTTCCGGTTATTTGTCCGATAATGTAATTGGGTCACAATAGTCCACTGTAAAGAATATCGGAAAATTTAAACTTCATAAGTAGTCTGTATGTCATGGTTAACACGCAGCGTGATTTTCATTGAAATCCGTTTAGTAGATTAAGGCATACACCATCTCGACAGTCGCCTTTATTATGAGTTATTTTATTACGCCCAGAGTTAGGTCCCTTTATTTTCATTATTCCAATGACCCATCCATTCGTGATGCATTTGATAAGTCACATGTTCAATGCATCAGTGATACCTTAAATATCATTAGACCAGTATTTAAACCTCAATTTATACACTTTACCAAATATGCAAAATATGCGTTTCTTTTGCTGTTCAGTATATATCAGGTGTATTGGTGAAATGCAAGAAAACAGAGTATTTTTCACACGGGGGTAGCAACTTTGCAAGCGATTTTCAGAGCCGTCAAGCATGTCAGAATGCTGTTAATCATGTTTTTGAATAGCAAATGTATATGTTTCTACTAATTGATAAAATTTTACGCATTTTTACTAAAAATAACGGTATTATTAGAAACGATATTGAGGGAAATGTTCTATTTTATAGGGTAGTAAGAGTTATCCCTCATTAGCTATATCTGCAAATGAAGAAAAATGAGCCAAATTTGATTTAAAAATAAATAAAAGTTAAATTGATTTTTAGAAAATAAAATAATTTACGAAAAAATAATGTTTTAACACTGCAAAAAATCGAATCGAAATTCGTACTTCACAATTTATTTTTTGCAAGGATAGAGTTATCTCCCCTTTTTTAGATATGACGCTACCAATTTTCGAACGTACGACCCAATCAAAATTAAAGTAGAGGCATTTAGTTTTAATTTGAGACCGGTCTCATCCATTATGACGATGAGGTAAGTTTTCTCAAAAAGTAAGCCTTATATGAAATTCAGCAACGCGCCTATATTGAAGTTTTCAGCATTTGACCAATTGTCTAAAATATAAGATAATAACACTAGTCCTAAATATCGAGCTAAAACGGCTGTAATCTTCAGCCAACTTCTTTCTTTTAACTTAAATTATTGCCCATGGCCTCAAACCTTTTAGAAAATGTGCAAGTTTATTTGTTATCCCATGCTGGGACACGATGCTGCATGATATATTTTGGCAATTCGTCGAAAATTGGAGCTTGTTTTTAGAATAAATCATGCATTAAAAAATCTGATGTTGAAAATCTTAAATATTTACTTTTAATTCATGGACTATTGTAATACCTTTCAGAAAAAAGAATAAAAATATGGGGCCACCGAACTAATTCTCTTTCAAGAGGGCCAAATTTAACCCCACCCCATGCTTCAGGTTTCATGCGTAATTCAATATAAAAAGTTCAGGAATGACCATTTCGGTCGTTTTGATGATACCATTTTACTAGTATATGAAGCAATTTAGCATTAAAAAATAATGTTAAAAAGGAAAGAAAAACACACTTAAAAATGTGCGCACCAGGGAATCGATCCTAGTCCTCTGGCTTCGTAGCCAGACACGCTAATCGTTAGGCCACGAGGTTAGGTCGCGCGCCCTTCTAAATAACCGCTATCGTATTCGTAATCAGGGTAATTGTGTACGTCGTTTGGTTTCGACTGAGCTACATATATCTGTCTTTAGTGCTGAGACGATCAGTTCTGATAAGATGTCAATTGATATTACGGACACACTTTAATTACTTTATTTTGTCAAGAAAATGTCTGAATACCGATATGACATAAACATGTCAGAAAGCTGTGTTGATCCGAATCCGCTAATGGTCGAAAGACAGGGCCAAGACAACTTTACCCGTTTCCAGACGCGGGAAAGGTGCGCATTGGAAATAGCCGCATATGTCTTTAAGACAGGTTTTACTGTATTTGATAAACATAACTACTTTGCAGTTTAATTTAACATCATGTCAATTTATCAACGTTTAATTTTGAATAGTATAAAAAATGGCTATAAGGCTGTGATTATGTTTGTCTGTTGTTTCTCCCATTGTATTGGGGGTTGTGTTGTGTCTTTGTTGCGTGTTGTTACTGTAAATCCGGAACTTTTCGTGAGAACTTTATTTTCACGAATGACGTTAAAGGACATATTTACGACGTTTAAAATTCGCGACTAGGGTATGATTTACCAATATCAGTAAACGACAGAATGACCTCTCCATTTTGCAAGGATTTTATTTTTACGAGACTTCGCATATGCGAAGCTTCGCGAAAATAAAACCCTCACGAAAATTTTCGGATTTACAGTATTGTCCAATTTGCAATCAGCTTTCTAAGGAACAGAGAGCGAACTAATTTACGTTTATGTTCTTTACCTCGTACAATTTATGGTTGCCATGCATTAGGTCTGTGGCACGGGATTGTACTCAAACAAACAACGGGATACACAGGGGCGACCCAGTATTTCTGGAAAGGGGGTTCATATACTGACGGACTTCAAAAACGCAACACTTGGATAACAGCTTTAATTTATGTCTTGAACATAAAGGCAGAACACAAATTTGGATTGTATGTTAAAGAGCATTCATTTGTGAGTAAAACATTGAAAACTTGCCCAACTAAGATGAACATAACGCATTAAAATGTAAACTTTTTGAGATAGGGGTCAACTATTTAATGTGACCAAATGTTATGATTGAATGATTCCCTACTTCTTTAAATCAAGAAACACAAGAAACATCAAATTTGTATCATGGAATTTGTTAGTCATCGAGGAATCAATCTCATATTGATTGGCAGGTCTGCGATACAACTTATATGCGTACATGACGTTTATCTGGGTGTACCCTTTTATTCTATAGCTTAAAATCTCCTCTACTTAAGAAATGCTTAAATGGCTAAATTCATACGGAACAAATAACGTCGTCCAGTTTAGTTGTACAATTCAAACTAAAGTGTTTGCTGAAGAAGCCAGCTTAGGATGACATCATGGAATCAAAGGAATTTTACATACAACTGTATTTTGAAAGCTATAAAGGGAAGTTAGTGTTGCATTTTTAAAGTCCGTCAGTATATATACAAAGGTGTGAGTGTGGGGTCGCTTTGCTGATTTTATCTCAATTTTCTTATTATAATAAATAACCCTTAACAATGAAATAATTTGGTCATGTTATTTCATTTTCATTGAATATTTCAAAACCGGGACCGGGGAGGGGGGGTCGAGCGAACCCCCTGAACCCCATCTGGATCCGCCACTGATATATGTACTGGTTCTAGGTTCATGGCACACAGCAGCAATTTATTATGTCGCGTTTACAGACATTACTTATTCTGATGCACTTGTTTTTTACAGAGTGGTTTGATGACGTCAAAATTTTGCTATAGTACCAACTCTTTGAAATAATAATGAACCGCGACATGAGATTTCCAACAATGTGTAATGTGCGACCAGCAAAGGCTCAGATCAGCCTGCGCATACGCGCAGTCTGATCAGAGCCTTTGCTGGTCGCTTGAATATTCTACGAGTGTTAAGCTACTGATTGACATCATTTTAAGTTTCTAAGCTTAAAAGGAGGCTGCACAGGTTCGTCTGAGTCTACAATTGTCAAAATGCCACACTGTTGGAAATCACATGTCACGGCTCATCTATTATATTGACGTCAGTAATTACGCCACATTTCGTCGGATGGCATGCAGCATGCAGCGCTCCAATGCTTGAGATGTAACAAATATTTTAATGGCAAACAAGCGCAGTAGTGCATAGGAAAGTAGCTGGGTACATATAACCATATTTGTTCAACGGATATTCGGTCGGAAATCACATCGCCCGTCACAAAAAAAACCTTTAAATTTCAGACCGTATATCAGACAATGCATGTACAGGGACCTTCCCAAATGAAAGTTTTAATTCAGTTACCCTAAATAGCGGTTATTAGCTGTGTCCTAAACATACACATTCAAACTTAATTGAATATTATCTTGGCCATCCGACTCCGTCTTGCCTAGACCTCCAATTATATAACATAATAAGTCTGTGGGTCATAATGACAAGCTGAAGCATAGCGACTTGAGCTCTTCTATCGTTGACTTTCAACTGAACACAAATTAGTTAAAACTTCAGATGTTATATAGAAAGGATACAAAAGCGCAACGAAAGCACAGCTACATCGCCTAGGTCGTCGTACATGTAGCAAGGTCGCAGCTGCATCGCCATCAGCGTAGATTAAGCGTATTCGGATCTTCATTGTCGTAGTGGGGTCGTAGCAGAAGCGTAACGGAAGCGTAGTAGAAGCGTAGTGGGAGCGTACTGGAAGCATCAAGTCCCCAAATCGTGTGGTTGTCTACGCTTCCGCGGCGTTTTGGAATAATTTTAGAGAAAATCTGTGATCGCCATGAGCGTAGCGGAATCGCCATACAGTGGAATATGGGCTTTATGATAAAGTGATATCACCATATAATATTGCGTCTCAGCGTAAAATACAAACTTGTAGAATATTATGCATTTAATGATGAGCAAGAAAAAGAATCCATTATTCGTGTGTGGATAGGATCTAACCTGTCCCCTGTGATCACCTTTGCCATGACTAGGCAAGCCTCGTGATGCCAAACAGTGATCCTCAGGCATATTTTTTTATCGCAACTTCACACTCATGATATATTCATTAACAGTTACCATTCATATTAACTGCTGCGTTGCACGCTGTCTGATAAACTTTGTCTATCTCACGGCATGTGCCTTTATCAGGTCATGATGACGCTGCACTTTTTGAGCGACGTCGCCAATGACGCTGAATCGACACAAAAATCGATCATTACATGTACGTCATATTCGGTAGTTTGAAAAGTGAATCAACTTGGTAAACTGATAAATAGAATACCAGGTTCGCGTCTTTTGATATCAAGTGTACCAGGCTGGGCTTCGAGAACACATGTTGAATCACTCGGCAAGCCTCGCGATGTCAACAAGCGTTCTCGAAGTCTTGCCTGGTAAACTTGATACCAAAAGACACTCACCTACTATTCTCTATTTCTTTTTCAGATTATCGTTTGGCTGATGTTATGGCCATCTTTGTATCTGAGTGAAGAATTGTGGATCTTCTCCATACCGGGAAAATGACTTGCACATAAAATGTGGTTTAAATTTGATCCCATTGTTTGTGTGTGTTTTGCATTGCATGTACGCTGTAGGTACTGTTTTGTTTTCCAATACGTTATGTCCATTTCAGTTTTGCAATCATCCCGCTTGGAGAAGAGAGAGCTGTTTACTTTGCTTTTGTTGATATTCTGAATGTCATGTCGCTGTTATCCTTCTTGATCTCTGTGCCATGGGTTCGTCTGTGGTATACAATTGTGGCATTTCCTTGTCAAACCTGTACCCACTTACAGTGTGCTGCTAAGTTTAATATTTATACCATTCCAACAACGTGTCTATCTGACTGCAGATCCAGGGGTCACGAGATCGATCACGGCCCGGTCCCATACTTTCGTGGAGATTGATCATGAAATAATTTCTACAGTCATTCTCATCCCTTTTGCTGTATCATTCAAGAAGGGTTTTTGTCAGTTACTAGCGAAAGTATGTGCACGAAGTACTGGTTTACCGCTTGTTCAAGCTTGCCCAGGAAAAAGTGTGGTTAGGTAAACTGACCGTCCCGCCATGACCATAGCTGTGGACCTGGGACGTAAAACAACAAAACAAACAAACAAAAAACAAACAATGGCGTAGCCAGAACGCTATAACAGTTACACACATCAAAGGCAGACCACTGGATCAAGCAGTGATTCTCTTCAATTGTGTCCTTTTTCAGATTGGTAACTTCTCTTAAAGGAAAAGAATTAACTCCCAGAGGGAGCGAATTCTTTGCTTTTAAAGCAGTTACTTATGTATGGAAAATCATTATAACCACAATAGGAGACCTTCCTTGAATGTAACTATTTTATTACACACGTGCGTAACTGTGTAATGGGAGCTACGCCAGTGGTTTGAAATGCCCTTTTTGATTGCACTGGTCAATTTTCCATATGAGGCTAATCATGTTTCCTCGCTAGGGTCGGGAGGCATTTTGTTTTACCCCGTGCGTCTGTCTGTAGTGTCTGTCTTTCTAACTGTCTGTCAGTGTAGCCACCCCGTACATAATTGGGCTATGCAATATGTACAGCCGTGTTAGGTGTTGTTAGGGATAGTTTATTGTTATGTTTGTTTGATGTTATGGTGTTAAAAAAGGAGTCTGTGGGGCTAACCTTCTAGGGTTAACCCAATAGATTTTGAATGCCAACGGACCATTAGGTTTCTCAATACGTCCATCTGTCTGTCTGACTGTCAGTCACATACTCTTTCCACTCTTATGAAAGCAACTCCTCCAACAATTTTCGAAGGATCTAAGAAACTTTGCAAGTGTTTGTCAAGGTCTGAAGTTGTGCATGGGGTCCGGCTGTAATCCTAAAATTCGTCACTTTATTTACTGTTTGAACTTTGTCATTTTTCGGCTCAACTGCTACCAAAGCATATAAACACAGGCAACTCCTCCTACAATTTTAACCGGATCTTTTAGAAACGTTGCAGGTGTTTTTGTCAATGTCTGAAGATGAGCAATAGGTTTAAACTTTTAAGGTAATCATCATTTTTTAGCAGATTGAACTCAGTCAGTTTTTGTTTAAGATTCTACCAAAGTATATAAACACTGGTTATCTTGTGAACGCAGCTCCTCTTACATCTGTTCCTTGTAGGAAAAAACAATTCTAGTTGGCTGTTAGTTTCCATTTCAGTCTTATTTTAATAAAAGAAGTTATGTAGAAAATGAGCCAGTGCATGAGATTTCCAACAGTGTGGTATGTGCGACCAGCACAGCCTCAGATCAACCTGCGCATACGCGCAATCTGATCAGAGCCTTTGCTAGTCGATTGAGTATTGTATTATTGTTATGCTACTGACCAAACACCATTTGGAGTTTCTAAGCTTAAAAAGGCTGCAGAGGCTCGTCGGAGTCTACACATGTCAAAATGCCACATTTTTGGCAATCTCATGCACTGACTCAAATATCATTGATGACCCTGGTCAGACGCCAACCCTTTAACTTACAATTATATCCTCTTGAGCAACGTGACGTAACTTCCAGTTTTTTTGCCAATGCCAAATGACGTTAAAGGGAAAATTCACACTTTTTGCGTGGGGCCCTTAGGCACACGCGCTAAAAGAAATCTACCACATTTAGAATTTGCCCCAGATTTTGCTATGGGTAAGCCTTGGATAGCTGAACATTATAAACATTAATCGTCCTAGAGTCAAATATCCTCAGTAAAAAATGCTTAAGAGGCTATGATTGTCACAACGGGCAAGACCACAGATAAGGTCATACATAACACGGGAGCAACAGCAAAAAAAATACAGCAGAATCGATCCCTGAAATTTATATTTATAGACCAAATATTTGCCATAGATTCTCGGCAAACACCTAAATTGTAAATGATTTATTAGTTGGGACAGATAATTGCTTTGTAAGTAATTTAATTTGTCTTTGCGGTGTTTTAAATTGAGGACCTACTGATGTTGTATTTTCTTATAATTTTATTATAATAATTTAAAGATAACGAACAGACATATCTGATCCTCATTTTTATAAAAAAAAATGCAGCCGACCCTACAGCTAAGAACTGACAAATTAGAAACTATATCGAGTATACTGGCCACTCGTTTTATAGCCTCGCTTTATATAGCATTTGGGTTGTCTGTCATTATGTTCGTTCTTCTGTCCGTCCGTCTGTCATAAAGTCGTTTCCGCTCAATATCTTGAGAATAAAATGACAGATTTTCACCAAATGTTTTATATGCATTGATATTGACATTATCTAGGTTTGGATCGTTACATTTCATTTTTCGCTCATTTGTACCATAGTTATGGCTCTTTATTTTCGCCAGAATTTCGTTTCCGCTCAATATCTTGCGACAAATTGACAGATGTTCACCAAATTTTGTATATGCATTGATTTCGACAAGATTTAAGATGGGGTTGTTACACCTCATTCCGCAAATTCGTACTAGATTTATGGCCATTGATTTACTCCAAGATTTCGATTCCGCTAAATATCTTGAGAACAAATTGACAAATTTTTCACCAAAATTATATATGCCTTGATATTGACAAGGTCAAGGCTGGGATTGTTACACGTCATTCTTTGCTTATCTATACCAGAGTTATGGTCCTTAATTTATGCACGAATTTTGTGCCTGCTCAAAATCTTGAGAAAAAATTGACAGACTTTCACCATATTGTGTAAATGCATTGGCACTGACAAAATATATCTGTAAATGGCTGGCTGTGTGACAAAACAGAAAGTAAAAAACAGCCATCCATCGAATATGTCAGTATTTTCCAAAGCATTATTCTCGCATTTTTCTGTACATAAATCGTTAAAATCTCTGAGTCGATAGCCTGGAATAGTCATCCTGCCTTGAAAGCGGCTATGATGTCACGATATGACGTCACTAGCGTCATTTTGACTAGCGCGTTAATTCGAGACATTCAATGACTCATTCTTTTACAGATGCAAACTTACAACAAGGTCGTAGCAAAAAGATTTCTTGTTCGTGTAGCGGGTCATTTACTTCGACGGAGTGAAGGTATCAACGTTTTTTTTATAAACTTCAATCTCTAAAAGCTCTTATAAACACCCTTAGAGTATCTGTGTTAAAATTTATGTTAGATAATACTCTCACCAACAAACGAACACAAATTTCAGAAGATTTAAAATCCTAGAGTTGCGAACAATGGCTGTCGACGCGCTCAAAGATGACGTTGGTGATGTAATGTCAATATAAAAGGCGATAAATCAATGATAAGGACTCAATAGTACATAAAACTGAATACGCAAAATAAATCCAACATGTAAACCCCAGAGGATCTGACAACAGCCAAAGCATCAGGCCCGTACCATCTCATCAATAGATAAGTCTTTAAGTAGGAACCGTCATATAGTCTGAAGTCTTACCCACCGGCGTGCAATTAAAGAAGAAATAAAAATATGTAAACTAAATGTCCCATTTAATTCCATGTCATTAGATAATGATCTTTTTCATCAACAACCATTTAACTATCTGCCCAATGAAAATCATGATCATAGACAATATAACATTTAAAATCATCTACCATTTATCTAGTTTCACAGCACATTAATGGGGCTCAAAATTAATGATTTTTACTTTAAATGCCAATAAATAAGATTTACCATAAATGTAATGCCCATTAGTAGGGCATGAAATATTTATTCAAAGGAATTGACTGGTGTTTACTGTTAATTCACGATATCTTGGCTCAAAGAAACCTTTAGGTGGATTTTACCATTACATCACTAAAGGGTAGCTTCTTCTTCATGTTCAAGATAAATATGGTATTAAGCCATATACGTGATGCATTTTTGGATCAATATTAGTGGATAGCGTGGAGAACTATTAATCATATGGTTGCATGTTGTGCGCAGATGGTGCTCGAGTCCTAGGAAATCCATTTTTTATCGTTTGCCATTTGTACTTCGATCTCTCTCATGATTTTAATGCTCAAATATGCTTTCACTCACATTTTTCACTGCGTATACTTCTCTTGGCTGTGGAAAATGTCTGATAGGAATGCTATTCGATCGCAAGCCAGACAATTTGCTGTCACGTACCCTATATATAGAACCTGTGTTGCTGCGCGTGTAATTTCAAAAAGTATCTAAGAAGAAGCCATGAATGATGCACTGTTTGAATTGTTATCAAATTATAAAGAGAGAGCCAGCAAGCTGACTGGCATATCAAGCAAAACGTTATCGCGCATTAAAGCTGAGTTGGAGAAGGAGGTTTGCACCTCGGAAACCACGAAGCGACGAGACATGTGTGAAAAATGTATAAATTGTAAAATCACACACAACAATACACCAAACTACATATAATATGAAAAAAAAAGATCTTTGATGTTAGGCTTAGAACCACTATCTCTTCATTACTCTTAAACGAGATATATACAACGTGCATGTGCGCCCTATCGACTAAGCCATGAAGCTATTTAGAATTCCATTGTGATATAAACTGGTCTGTTACAATAATACCGTTTATATGCATCAAACCTCATGTTCTTTTATTTTCAATAGTTCAGTCAACCGTTAACGGTACCCGTGATTTAGCCAAGATATCGTGAATTAACAGTAATGACCTTGAAAGTATGTATATCAGTTGGAGCAGAATCTCTTGGCTCATTTGTATGTGATGTTTTCTTGTGTTTTTGTCACTTTTCTACGTGGTGTCAGGTGTGGTGCTTGATTGTATCGATTCCTGATCTTTGCTTTCTTACTAATTCTAATAAATGTTGGTCCAGGATATTTTTGCTCTGGAAAACAGCTGCATGTACTGTTGAGTCCTTCTCTCCTGTCTATATCTTGATTTGCATGTATTCGGAGATGATGCATCGATAAGTTAGGGATCTTTCATTCACACCAAACATCTTTATGCACATCAGAATTAAGGGTGAGGATGGTACCGTTAAACATGTTTACGCCCTCAAGTGATTTTTTACTGACCATTCCAAGGCGGTGCCCCTTTTGTTGATCCCTTTTTGTTATGCATGTTTCATGTTTGTCTTTATCATACTGTTTGTCCGTTCCATGCAGCCTTCTGATTACCTGTTGGAAAAGGGCTGACCTCATGTGTGTGATTTCACTGTGTTTTGTCACTTTCCCATTTGGTGTCTCGGGCCAAGTTTAGTGTACTTGATTGTATCACTTTTTTTACTTTAATATCACACACTGCAGACCAACCTAGAGCGCCATGAAAAGACAATTCCGTGTTAAATTATTTAAGGCGGATAACAAATCTTGTCAATCACAAGAAGAGAAACATTCAAACATTTATCTAAATAAAGATGCTGATGGCTCAAATCAGCTAGTTTACATGAACTTAAATGGCAGTGATTGTGCACGGACACCTAATGACAAAAGAACATGCAAATTTCATGTGCGATAACTTGGAATGTCCTCTGCTCGTTTCTTGCATGTGCGCGGTTTGTAATAAATTTGTCCTAATAGGAACGATTTTTGTCCTCTGTTAATACACTTTGCAAACAGTTTGGACCAAGATCTGGCCTGACAAAAGTCGGGCCTTATCTCGATCCGAACTGTTTGACATTCAATCTGATGGTATCCCTCAAAGACATTTTGAAAGGAGTTTATTTTTAAGTAAAAAAAAAAACAGCATGCGAAAAAAAGTATGTACAATTATTCAGCATGCAAAAATTACCAGCCACAAAGTTGCCGTCTGCTACTCTTGTCTCCATGTTGCTGTAGGTACCTTATATTGAATGAATGTGCACGTTCGTCTGGGCCCTCGATGCTCGCATATGTGACTTGTAGCATACTTTCATGAACTGGTCCTAAACGTTTGGTCTGAGCCTTCATCTACATCCCTTTCCTTATTGGGATTCGCTGCTCGCATATGTGTTAAGTACCAAACTTTCTTGAACTGATTTATACAATTTGACTTAGCCTTCATCTACATCCCTTCTTTTTATTACGAATTGCAAAGGCTCTGGCAAGACTGCGCCAATGTGAAGTCTCGTCTGATCTTTTGATGGTCGTTTATGCGATAAGTACCAAGCTCTCTTGAACTGGCATATAACAGTTAGTGAGTATGATCAGGAAGTACCACAATTACACACTTCAGACCAACCCGTGGCACCGTAAGGAGCAGTCACAGAATCTTAAACAGTATAAAATAAAGTTAAAGTAAGATTTAATGCTCTCTCTTCCTAGTCAATATGATTGAACAACTAGAATGCAAAACTAAGTAAGGACAAAACACGGAGCCCCCACGATCTAATGGGAGGAACATTAAAAAATGAATCAAGAACGATAGAACCACAGCCTAAGAAAGGACTGAGTTGGGCCCAAACCTTCATCTACATCGCTTCATTCTTTCAGTGCGAGCAGCAAAGGCTGTGGTGATACTGTGAAAATGTGCAGGCTCATCTGAGCCTTTGCTGCTCGCATATGCGATAAATGCAAAAGTCTCATGAGCTGTCCCATAAAGTTTGGCCTAAAGCTTCGTCTATATCTTTTGTTTTTGGCGGGCGATTAGTACTAAAATCTCATGAACAGGCCCATATATGAATCTACTAGAATAACCTTGGAATAACACACGACATGCAAACAAGCTCTGTAATCATTGCAACATTAAAACTTAGGCGTAGGATGCGTTTTTCTGCAGGCTTATATATTGCCTTGTAGTTCGCTTATACAATACCCAGCACGCAAAGAGTTAAAGAAGGGTTTGACGCACGTACGATAAGTGCGATTAGACGACAGGCAGTCAAATGCTCTGGCGAGACTGCACAGCTGGTCAGGATCACATGTGCCTTCTTTGGTCACTCATGCAATAAGTACTTAATTATCATGGGCAGGTTTGTAACTGATGTGTAACCAGTGAAGACTCTAATGAGTTTGACCATCCACACATTCTCATAAGCGCCTTCAATGTGTGCGCAAACAACATGCATACACCAAAATTTAGAACTGAAGCCTACTGGATAGTTGCGTCTGCATGTTAAAATGGTTAGATGTATGTGCACATGCGATAAATACACTGTCTCCAAGCAGTAAAGGCTCTTGCAAAACAACACATATGCGCAGGCTGGTTTGAGCCGGTACTTGATACACATGAGACACGTACTAATACCTCACATAAATGACCATTGCTCATGGGCGAAATTTTCAAATGAGAACAAGCTGGCCAGGGCCTTTGCTGAACGCCTAGAAATAAGAACTACATTTGCAGTAGGCTTTTTGCACATAGACGCCAAGGAAATGTTTGAACGAGCCAGATAATCTGCATATACTTAACAAGGCCACCACTATCAGCAAACACAAAGTATGGTGGTATATGAAGGTACGACTTAAAACTAGAACCAGTCTCACTGGATAACTGCGCATGCTCGTTAAATTCATAACTGTACGCATATACATGTATGAGGTAGATACCATTTTCTAATGGTCTCTCTCGTGTAAACCCAATGCAGAAAAAGTGATAGTTAGCATATGCGTAAAAACTTTGCATACAGAAATGGTCAAATATTTCATTTGAGGCTGATAAGTGCGTTTACATGTATTTGGTCTTCGCATTTGCTCAATAGCAAGTGTCGTATGTCACGGTTTTAAAAATAATATATGTACAGGTTTACTGCTTATATTGAAATCCTATCATTTAGTATCCTGATTTCGCAAGTCCAAAGGTTATACAAAAAGTAGGGTATTAATTGTTTTTTATGTTTTTATATGTTCATATAAAAAGTAAAATAAAAAATACATTTTATATATATTTTTGGTAATCTGGATTTTGTGGGATTAAAACCCATAGCAAGAACCAGCCTCACTGGATAACTACGCCGGCTCGTTTAATGGGTAAATTTTGTTACAGTAAATAGAGCCGACTACCATGATAAAGTATGAAGCTGGTCTAATTTCCAGTTTGTTTTTGTCAAAGTCACCAAGGCCGATTCTTGAAGGTGATCAACAAATCTTGTCACTCACAGGACGAGTAACATCCAACATTTATCTGAATAAAGATGCTGATGGCTCAATTCAGCCAGTTTACATCAACTTAAATGGCAGTGATTGTGCATGGACACCTGATGACAAAAGCACATGCACGTTTCATGTGCGATAGCTTGAAATGTTCTCTGCTCGTTTCTTGCATGTGCATGTGTTTGAAAGGATCAGCAGTTAACACAAACATCGGCCACTGGCTGGCAGCTCTTTAACATGCCAAATTGAATATTTTTTTTCCTGAAAAAGACTGTTTACTTATTACATATGTTGCATGTAATCAAGTGCACTTCAGTCTTTATATTATGGAAGCAAGTGATTTGACCGGACTGCTCCCAGGAGTTGTCATAGACTACCTTTATTGGCTACCTAAACATAAGCAGACGAGAGAGCAGACGACAGGCCATGACAGGTGGGAATGAGTTTTAAATATAAATTGTTCATGTAGAACCAGGTCAAGGTGAGTGCTCAAGATGATGAGCCATTTCCTACCTGGGGTCATGACCCAGTCTAATTTGGACGTGTTTGAGCATTTGACCGGATGCACTGATAATCAAGTACAGATCAATGTAAGCGATGGAAACACTTATTTTTTGTTTCAATCTCGACCCACTATATTATGAGAACTTTACTTGTAAGATCGCAATTATGTCTAAGAAGTGACTATGGTATTTATGTATCTGACAGTAACGATAACAGGCCTCGAGGTTATAAAACTTGAGTTCATTCTCAGACTCAAAATAAAGTGCAATGAATGGCTGCTTGGAGACACGTGTCCGCAAGCAGCCATCTTTGCGCTTTATTTTGAGTCTGAGACTGTACTCAAGTTTTATAACCTCGCGGCCAAGCTCACTGGAAGCTTGCAGGTGTAAAATCAGAACTAATTGACCAGTCACTGCTGACTTTCTACTTTTGTTTTCCCTCACTTACATTGTGTTCGCATTACAAGCTTCGGCGACGGATGGACAGACGGACGCTCTGGAACCAATTCAACATAGTGAGGAAATATTCAAGATATTTTCTCATCATGAGTTTTCAAAGAAACCTTTTAAATGACACCAGTATTTGTATATCTAGCTTGATATTTATCGCTTTTCACCAATCAACCAAATTGAACATTACCTCTTTTGATTATACACGCTAAGCAGAACGAGTACCACATAAAACATATGGTCGTGCATACTGGAGATGTTGGTAAACATTACATTGACTATCAGGGAAGGTTAACATCAGCATGTACACAGAGAATACTAGGTGAGTGTCTTTTGATATCAAGTTTACCAGGCAACGTTCTGAGAACGCCTCTAGGCCGAGCCTGGTAAACTTGATAACCAAAAACGCGAACCTGGCATTATATTTATTATTGTTTCACTCTTCAAGTTAGAGATTATGACGTTATTTTAGATTTTGTGTTGATTCAGCGTCATGAGCGACGTCATTCAAAAATTGCAACGTAATCATGACCTGATAAAGGCACATGCCGTGAGATAGACCATGTTTATCAGGCAACGTGCAGCAATAAAGTTAATATAAAACTGATAAATACGCATAGTACCGCAAGAGCATCCGCATCTTACAGGTATAAAATATGGGCGTAGATGATGATTCATACCTATACTTAGACAATTAGGCCCCCTGTATACGTCAGTATAGGCTCACTAGGCTTTTGCGCATAAGTACCAAAATCATGAATGCTGGCCCATATACATTGAAAGTTAAAAAAATATATGCATTTCCAATTTCAGCTAGGGGCCTTCAGAAATTTATTGGCAGTTCCATGTTCACGTCTGCACCAGCCATTAAAAAGTCACATTCGCCAATAAAGGGTCACTTGACAAAACATGTTCAGGGGCTGTCTTGAAACATGTTTTGCCAGTCAAAACCAGCGAGCGAACTTGGTAAACCTTTTCCGAATAAGACACAGTGGTGATTCATCTCTAATCAGTTATTTTTAAATGTAGCCTCAAAATGTCTCAAAGATGTCAAACACTGATGCATTTGGGTTAGTTTCGTCAAAATGTTCATACTTCTTTTCATGTTCTGTTGTTTTCTTGAATTTTTTATGGAATTTGAGAGAATATCACTTCACACCAGGAAAAGTAACAAAACAATCATAAATTCAAGCATCTACATATCTGTGAACCTGTCGACCCTTTAATGGTCGTTTTTTTCAGTTAGTAATACCAGCTTCATACACAGAGTATTGGAAAGGTATACTATAAATTGAGCTGCTGTGTACAAAGTACAAGCATTATACTCAATGTTTATGCGAACCATTATTTGAGTTTCTTCTTTTATTTTTTTTTTATTTGAGAACAATTCTTCCACTTTGCTTTTTTTGCTATTATAGAAGTCTTGCATGATTAACGAAATGCTTGATGTACGTTTGATCAAGAAGACATTATTGTTTACAAAAAAATAAACTGATTTATTTTGAAGGATAAGTCACTGTACTTGTACGGATTATTTTCCTATAAAAATGGAATCTTTGTTGTAAAGTAAAAGTGATCCTTTATTGGCGGTAATTCGTTATTGGCAGATTGACCTTTGTATACTACTCAGTATAAATCTAGGGGTGTAGGGTTATATGTTTCGAAATGTATTATATTTTTTGAATGGAGATATTTAACATCTTAACAAACAGTGTAGAACTGGATGAAATGCCGCAATGGGGCATTTCATCTTGGTTTTGACTGTTTGTTAAAGTACCTGTTTAGGAGTTTCCCGTATACAAAGGGTTACTGAATACTCTTGCAAGATCCTCTATGTTATTAAATAGGTAAGTGATTTCAGTATCAACAAGACTACAGCACGACAATTTCGATCTGTTCTTTTTATGGCATAAACTATTGAAGCATAACAATATGCTGTATAATTTTAATCGTTGTTGTACATGTACGTGCTCTTAAACAATTTGCATGCCAGATGATTTTGAAAGCTTCTTTATTTTCTATGATATTACTTTTTCCATTTAACATTTAAAAAAAACTCTTTTATGAACACGACCTGAGAGGGCCAAACAGTTTGGATCACGATATGGTCAGACTTTTTGGTCAAAACAATTTGCATAGGTTATCAGCAGACAGCACTTTTAGGTAAAGAACTAATAGTTGCAATTGGTGTCCTGCTAATCATGCTACTTATTCAAATGCACAACCATCAGAAGATCGCTTGTCGTTGTTGGGTTTGTTTGCTATGGATTTTTTCTGAAAGAAATAAGAAAAGCAAATAAGCTTCTCTACAAAAATGAATAGGACGGTCGAATTTTTTAAAATGACGCCACGCTAGTATATAAAGTTAGTTTTACTCAGTTTATCATTAGACGTTATCATTGGATATAATGGCAGGGTGTGTTAGAATTACTCATTCTCGCACAACGGATAAGTATATCTGAGATTTTAGTCTTGGTCAAAAATACTTATCTTGCCTATGATATCTTATCTAGGCTGTCACGAAAGGACTGTTCATTGGTTGTATTGGAACTCACACACATGGTCGTCAAGTGACGCCATGTTTAGTCAAAGTGATGTCATCATGTGATATTACATCTCAACGTACGCAGGGACTTCTTGAAGCTTTTTCTAAAATAAAAAGTCACAGATGAGCTAGAAAAGAATCAATTATTTGTGTTAGGGTTGGATAGAAAAATCTTTCCCTTTGTCATTATTCAGCAAGCCTCGTGATGCCAAACGGTGCTACTCGGGAAGAATTGTTCTCTCCCGCCCTCATCCTCATGATGGATTCTTATATTCTTACCAAACTATTGATTTGCTTTTAAAGTTTTTGGAGAAGTGATATATAAGCCTGCTTATAGTCGCAGAATCTTACCAGAGTCATCGCTGCATGTGCACTTAAATAAATAAATAATTATAAGAAATGAGATGAAAATTTAGACCTTAAGTCATCTTCTGTAAGGCACATCAAAATTGGCGAATTGAAAATATTGGTATATAAGCGAAGTGCATTAATTTAAGGGTCTTTTAAGTTATGTTTTTTGTCATAGCAGCTACCAAGGATTTATACTGACATCAACAAAAACACGCCTCAACTATAAGTTCAGATGAAACAAATATTTCAGGTAGGGAAAACATCGATTTCTTATGGCACAGGATTTTAGCTACTTTTGCGTTGTTTACAGACGCAATCCGTTGGCAAGAACGACGTGTTTTACCATGATTGTAAATAGAGAATACTAGGTGAGTGTCTTTTGATATCAAGTTTATCAGGCAAGGCTTTGAGAACGCTTGTTTACATTGCAAGGCTTGCCGAGCGATTCAACAAGCGTTCTCAAAGCCGAGCCTGGTAGACTTGATATCAAAAGACGCAAACCTGGTATTCTATTTATCAGTTCATCCATTGTTTCACTCTTCAAACTAGCGATTATGACGTAATTTTCGATTTTTGTGTTGATTCAGTAGCGACGTCATTCAAAAAGTGCAACGTCATCATGACCTGATAGAGGCAACATGCCGTGAGATAGACAATGTTTATCAGGCAACGCGCAACAATGAGTAAATATGAGAGGTAACTGATAAAATCGTCTCTATATTACAGAAAATACGTTTATAAAGTGTCAACACTGTTTTATATGCTCTTGCTGAATAAGAAAACTTACCCCACCCGGTTTTCGTCATGCCTTTGAGTAAAAAATAAAATTCGAGGCTCTGGAGAGTGGTTGAAAATATTGCCATGAACTGTTTGCAAAAGTCTATACACGATTGCTGAGCAAATGAAATTTGGTTACTGTTCCAGATGGCCGTTTTGAAATACGTAAATGTAGAACACAAATCGGTTATTGAGCGTGACAGCTCATCTTAAATGGCGTAGTCTTATGTAGGCACATTTTAGTGCATTAACTAACTTATCATTTTCCGTTTCTTAATCCAAAACGAGAACGTTGACAAGTTTCCTCAACGAACCTTACATTTTGTCTTAAGTTTGAGGTCGCAATTAGATAAAGTCAATGCTTACTAGCATGCCTTCTAAGTTTTGAATTTGGTTAGCAAAAAGTACAGAGCCTAAACTGAGTACAAATTCAAATTGAAATCATACACGTGCACGTTGTACCTTTATGACGTCATTAGAATAACACAGGACATTGATATCAAATTAAGGTCATTTTCCAACCTTGCTCAACTTTTACATAAATACGAGGTGGCTGTCCAATATCTTGTACCTACACTTTCTAAGAAAACGGCGATTATAAGTGGGGCGTTTTCATGGACGTCAGTATATGCATTGCCGAATAATTGCAACTTACAACAAAAGCCCTGTAGGGCTTACACTTCGACAAACAAATGTAAAAGGATAACAGGTATCAAAAAGACATGCAATAATAATGATTTAAATTTACAATATATTATATAACAGGAAGTTGAGAGTTTAAACTGATAAATTCATGGTTAAATCTGAGATATTCCTTAATATAATATAACAAACTGTACACTTAAATGATTCTCTTATTTAGTTGTGTTTCTTCGACTGAGTGCTTCCTATAAACAAGGAGACAAAGCCCTCGATATTGGCAGATTTTGGAGGCAGACACTGCAAAACCTTATCCAAGGTAGGAAGGGGCGAGTGGCGAACGCACAGAATATAAAGGCTCTATATATGGTAAGCCATTTCAGCTCGAAACTGTATCGAAAAATACGGTAACCAAGTACAAGCATACCAACATAATAGCATAACAAGTTAAGCAATTACGATAGCAAAAGCAAAAAAGATTGCAAAAGCAAACAGAAAAAATCATTTACGGAAACTAGACAAAACAAGAGGGCACCCAGCGCAAAGACCATTCAAAAGACTGTTCTATACCTTGGCCGCCTCAGACCTGAATGACCTCAGCCCATACCTTGTAGTGTTTACTTTAGGGAAAGTTGCCTTCTTTTCATCCCAGAAATAATATACATGTGATCAAATATCATGTATGTTTGTTTGTTTGTTTGATTTGATTCTTTACGTCCCATCAACAATCTTTCAGTTATAAAGGGACGGGTCTTCCTGGGTTGAACCAGTACTAAGCTAGGATTAATGTTCTTGCTCAAGGACAAAACGCAGTGACGCCAGTGAGGCTCGAACCCGCGGCCCTTCGGTCTCGAGTCAAGCACTCTACCACTGAGCCACTGCGCTCCCTATATCATGTATGTAATTTGGTGACATGTTGTTGACAATTTTACAAACTGCGCCTGCCATTTGTTTTAGTCTGCGGACATTGAGTGATTGTCAGTATTTGTAGACTTGAGTAATGTACTGAGAGTAGATGTGTGTTATAAAACTTAGCGCTCTCACCTGGCTATTTTCAGGAGTATTAGTGCTTGGTGTACTACAAAAGTGTCATGCAAGCAGGCATTAACTGAAATTAGTATTGACGTCAAATATTTTTTCAGCGCAGTTGATATCTCACAAAAAAAGATTGGTTATAACATTAATGTGATTTTAACAGACATGATGCTTAGATGTCAACCCAGTCACAGGTGGCAAATTTGCACGCCGTCTGGGTGGACCTCAGACTCTATGACGCTTTCGACTTAAAGACTTATCTATAGATTAGAGGGTTTTAGCCTTATTCTGTGTCTGTGGTTGGGGTTCAACTGGTGTTTAACTGTTTGATTTAATTTACTCCGCACATTTTTCACTTCTGATCAACCTAAAAGATTTAATTTGTGGTCATGTCAGAAAGTTTGTGATGCTCTCCATTATCTTTAGGATAATATATTTATAAGATTTGGCTCAGAATTGTATAGACAAATTGTAGGTCTTTGAATGAGTACTAATTGTGCTCCTCTTGTTGCAGATTTGATTTGTTTTGAGAGAGATTTCATGGTGTCTCTTTCTGACAATAATCAAGCTGATATTGTCGAAGCATTTAAATTTAAACTCGACTTAAGATATCTAGATGTCTTACTTAATATTGATAATCCTTATTTGGAACAAAGGGTCTGTCAGATATATCCCACTGAACTTAAGTTAAATAAGGCCAATTCTTTAGATACTGAAGTCTTTTTTTCGAATTTGGTTATGTCCATAACAAATGGCAAAGTTTTATCTAAAATTTATGATAAGCGGGACAATTTTAAGTTTGAAATAGTTATATTCTCATTTCTTGATGGAGATATTCCTCGCTTCCCTTGCTATGGTGTATACATTTCGCACTGTTTAGTTATGCAAAAGTTTGTTCTAATGTTGATGACTTAAACAAGGTTATCGGTACCATACACTTCGTAAAGCTTTTTTTTTTCTAAATTGTATTACCGACCGTCCATTGTTTAGTACAATATTTGCTTAAAGATTCTTCTGCAACAAGGCATATCAGAAGCTGGATTTTATGGCAATTAAGTTTATAAATTTAAAAGAATTGTTGGAAAGCCTAATTTTAGAGATCATTTCAAAAATATTATTAATTATTATATAAATGTGGGATACAACATGGATATCACGCGACAGTCTGTATGTCTGGTTGTAAACCCAATTGCTATGGTTTCCTTTTTAATTGCACGACGGTGGGTCAAGTCTCAGACTCAATGACGGCCCTGACCTAAAGCTTTAATCATTGGTTTGGTGTCTGATGGTGTTTACTGGGCCCAGCGTGGCTCAACTTGAGGTTTTCTTTAGCTCTGACTATCTGTGAGTCATGAGCGCTTTTCTTTGCTTCATCATAGTGTGTTAATTTAATTTGATTGTTTCTCTGTGAAGATACTTTGCATTAGTAAGGAAGCCTGTATGCTAGCTGAACAAATTTTATGTTTTAACAGCAACAGAATCTTGGGCGAATATTTGGCGTCAGTATAATGCTTTTAAGTCCTCGTATTGCTTAGGCTGCTGTCCAATCTAAGGCGGTGGTTCTGTTGTTTTTGATATGTTGTTTGATGAAAAGTTAAGGCCCAGTTGAAAAAGAGCCATATCTAAAATATATCGATCTTGTAGAAAATTCCAATGGAAAAGTTTATAAAGGTATTGTGCCAGAGTCACTTGTAGGCTGGATGTCAGTTATGAAAGTGGTGCATATTTTTTCTACAACATAATAAACGCACCTACCAAACATGTGCTACTATTGTCAATCCATGATGGTCTAAGTCTCAGGTCAGCTGAACCTGTCACAACCACTGCTATAGCAAGTTCGATTACCTAAACTTACATTTTAGTATCCCATATGCCAGGAGAAATAATCTGTTCACAAATATTTGATGACCTGGTATATAACTGACGGCATATTTCGTGTTGCTGTTCACATAAAATGTGGCTTTATGGGAAATGCATTGTAAAATGCATGTTGTCATAAAATGACTAATTGTCAATGGCATTCATTTTATTTATTTACCCCTAAAAGAATCCAGAGAGCTTCAAACACTGATTTTTGCAACAGATATAATATATCAAAAATGGGTGGGGTACCTTGTATGCAGCCTATCCATGTACAGAAATTGTGGCAAGTTTTATATTATAAAACTTGCCACAATTTCTGTACATGGATAGGCTGAATAAAAGGTACCCCACTCATTTTAATGCATGGATTTGTGCCCTTTCTAGTTTTGCAATCATCTTGAAGAGGAAGAGAGAGCCGGTTGCTTTGCTGTTACTGTCTTACTGGTGTCTTGTTACTGTAAAGGTTCTGTGATTCTTCCTCTCAGTGCCATGGGTTGGTCTGTAGTGTGTGATTGTGGTATTTCCTGATCATACTCACTTACTTGTTGAGTTTGTAATGGATGTAGACTATGGTCATTGTTAAATAATTATAAGGGCGTCTTCATAGGACGGGCATAAAACTGGAATGTCTAAAGAGATACCAATAGTTGTAACAGTCATAAGGGATAATAAAGAAGTCAAGACATATGTATTCTCCCACCTTTACCCATGTAAGATAGGCTGTCAGCTCATGTAAGGCATTTCTATCTTACATGACCACGTGACAGCTTTCTTACATGGACAGAAGAAAGTTTCCTTTTCTCTGAGAAAAGGTGTAACCAAAAGATTGCGCCTAATTAACTAAAAGAGTACAAGCAAGTTTAAGCGCATCGTATTGACGCCACTGAAATGAAATGACGTCACCATACTTGCGAAACGTCACATATTGGCAACGTGACTCTAACAGCACAGGGAGCATAGCAGGATTTTTTTTTTGCAATTTGAAACTTAACCAATGCTCCAGTCGGGTTTTCCAGTCATTACCAAGGTTCAAGCTGTGTTTCCATACCCGATTAACATACTCGTGAACTCAGAATTTATGTAAATTCAAAGAATAAAAAGTTACAAAATTACTTCATATTGACAACGTGGGAGAAAACAATCCATCATGAGCCTGTCAATGTAGGATAGAGAAACCCCGTCCCTTGTTAAGAATTCCGACCCCTCAGGTGAGATATCTCTATCCTACATGGACACTTATGGTGGATTGTTATATTCTAGTACATGGCAATCTGAAGAGAGACATGCCTCGTTCAAGTCTGGCATGCAAATCAAAGTGTAAAATGTGAACTCTTATAGCTGGACAGGAGTGCATGTGCCCTGAGAGATATCTTATATATGGCCTAACGCATGCTGTATGCGTGAGTGGAGTATATGTTGGCGAAAATGTTCTGACATCGTGACGTCACTATCTTACTACATGAAATAAGGTTAGTATTATCATGGTATCCTAATATTATTGGAAGTTTAAAGTTCAAAAACATTAAATATGCTAGGTGCCTGATTGCTCTAGTTTACTTCGGAAGTTTAGATGATTAATTTATTGTCGGTAATAGCAACATACCTGCTTCGAAAAGACTGGCCTCTTGGCTCTCTCGTGTCGTGTGTAGTGTTTACTTGTGCTATTGTCTCTTTTCCCATATGGTGTCCTGGGTCAAGAGTGGTACTTGATTGTATCGATTCCTGATCTTTGCATTCTTCCTTACATTTACAACATCACTGTACTAGGAGATGATTCATGAAATTGGGATCTTTTATGCGAACCAAACATCTATATGTCTTGATCAGAATTCAGGGTGAGGTTGGTATGTGAAAAGTTTAAGCCCTCCAATTACTTTCTTAATGACCGTTCCAAGGTAGTTATTCTTTTGTGAATCTGTTTTGCATTTGTCTTTGCCATATCGTCTTGTCTGTGTCATGCAGTCCTGCGATCAACTGCTGGGAAAATGCTGATTTCTCTTGGCTCTCCTGTATGTGACGTTTTGTTGTGTTTTGGTCACTTTCTCATTTGGTGTCCTGGGTCGGGTGTGGTACTTGATTGCATCGATTCCTGATCTTTATCTTATTCATTGCTTACATCAGAAGCCCCGTGAGCTGTTACGTTGACAAACACATGTGAAATAATAAAAGTATCACAGAGGCATACAATAACAATAAATGAGCCGCGATATGAGATTTCCAACAATGTGGCATTTGACAAGTGTATACTCAGACGAGCCTGTGCAGCCTCCTTATAAGCTTAGAAACTCCAAGTAATGCTCGGTCTGTAGTTCAACAGTCATAAAATATTCAAGCAAATAGCAAAGGCTCTGCCAATTTACCTTCCAGAAAGCTAATAACAAAGAGGCTGATCAGAGTGTGTGGATGCGCAGGCTTATCTGCACTTTTGTGTTTTGCATGCGACAAAAGCAGATTTTCTCGAATCGAGGAACACAATGATAATGCAATGAATGTATGTATGTGTATATGTGTACTTGAAGAATGCTCAAACACGTACAACTAATGCTTACCTGTAATCGGAAATTGGTGAAACTTTATTTTTTGAAGATCCTCGCACAATGTGTATATAACAGCACAATAAGATAAGGAGAAACAGTAGCAGCACACATGCTGATGCAACAACAATGATTGCAATAATGTAAGGATTTAAAGAAGATGTCGTCGACTCTACTTGTAGAATGATGATACCCGAAGCAGCTAATAAAGACGAGGTAGTCACAGATGGGTCCGTAGTTGATGTAGTTGTGATCACAGTTGTATCTGTAGGTCTTGGTGTTGTGATCTTAGTTGTCTCTCTTGTTGTTGGTGTTGTGATCACAGTTGTATCTGTAGCTGTTGGTGTTGTGATCACAGTTGTAGCTGTAGTTGTTGGCGATGTGACCGTTGATGTCTCTGTAGTTGTTGGTGTTGTGATCGTTGATGTCTTTGTAGTTGTTGGTGTAGTGATCGTTGATGTCTCTGTAGTTGTTGGTGATGTAATCGTTGATGTCTCTGTAGTTGTTGGTGTTGTAATCGTTGATGTCTCTGTAGTTGTTGGTGTTGTAATCGTTGATGTCTCTGTAGATGTTGGTGTTGTAATCGTTGATGTCTCTGTAGATGTTGGTGTTGTAACCATTGATGTCTCTGTAGTTGTTGGTGTTGCAATAGTTGATGTCTCTGTAGTTGTTGGTGTTGTAATCGTTGATGTCTCTGTAGTTGTTGGTGTTGTGGTCGTTGATGTCTCTGTAGTTGATGGTGATGTGATCGTTGATGTCTCTGTAGTTGTTTGTGTTGTTATCGATGGAGTCTCTGTAGTTGTTGGTGTTGCATTCGTTGATGTCTCTGTAGTTGTTGGTGTTGTAATCGTTGAGGTCTCTGTAGTTGTTGGTGTTGTAGTCGTTGATGTCTCTGTAGTTGTTGGTGTTGTAATCGTTGATGTATCTGTAGTTGTTGGTGTTGTGATCGTTGATGTCTCTGTAGTTGTTGGTGTTGTAACCGTTGATGTCTCTGTAGTTGTTGGTGTTGCAATAGTTGATGTCTCTGTAGTTGTTGGTGTTGTAATCGTTGATGTCTCTGTAATTGTTGGTGTTGTAAACGTTGATGTCTCTGTAGTTGTTGGTGTTGTAATTGTTGATGTCTCTGTAGTTGTTGGTGTAGTGATCGTTGATGTCTCTGTAGTTGTTGGTGTTGTGATCGTTGATGTCTCTGTAGTTGGTGTTGTTGTAATCGTTGATGTCTCTGTAGTTGGTGTTGTTGTGATCGTTGATGTCTCTGTAGTTGTTTGTGTTGTAATCGTTGATGTCTCTGTAGTTGTTGGTGATGTGATCGTTGATGTCTCTGTAGTTGTTGGTGTTTTGATCGTTGTTGTCTCTGCAGTTGTTGATGCCATGATCGTTGTTGTCACTGTAGGTGTTGTGATCGTTGTTGTAGTTGTAGTTGTTGGTGTTGTTATCATTGTTGATGTTTGTGTTGTTGTCGCTATTGTCGAAGGTGTTGGCATCACTGTTGTACTGAGCATGTACTCACAAGTATTTGGTTCTGGAGTTGCGTTAGCATCGTCAAACCCTGTTGTTTGTCAATGGAATTTCATTCATCGGAAATTAAAGAAGATACATAATAGGAAAAAAGCTTGCAGATGTAAAACATTCAGGACAATTTTATTTATTACATGAGTCATCATTATTAAATAGTACCATATTATTGGCTTCATTTCTCATTCTCACACGTCTTTAACACCTAAGAGTTACATGTATTGCTTCATTGTGTTTTTTTTTCACACAAACTCGTATCATTTCCGCTGCTTAAGGTCACAATATAAAACTTTATTGCCGTGCATCTTCTTTGATTTAATATACTCAGAAAAACAATTGAAGGATATTTAGATTCAGTCCCATCTCTAACATTCAATACAATAAAAACATCACTAATTATGCATGCATCTCATAGTTCCAGACATTTGCAATCAAAATGGATGCTTTATTTTCGTCACGCTTCAATGGTTTAAGTACGGTGCCAATCCAAATGGTTCAACCCTCTATACTGAAAAGTCACAAACGTTCAAGAATGATTGAAAGTAAGTAAGGTTGCAAAGATCAGGAATCGATACAATCAAGTACCCATTTAGCTTGGGGTAAGTGAAACCCATTTTTATCGTTTGTATTCCATAATGACTGGCTCCAAAATCATTGCTGGTTCTCCCTCTAAAAAATGGCACCCAATTTTGAAGCTGTTGTAAGTGTTTTATTGCAAATTTGTGATCAAAGTTGTCGGGGTATGCCACATCCATGTATTTTTGGTAAAGAAGTTGTCCCTTTATTAGAGGAAATGACTGATAAATTGATGTTTAGTTTTTTCTGTGATCGGAATTAGAACATAAGCAATGACATAATAAAGGTTTCAGCAAAAATTTAGAGCGCTAAATTTTTTGCTTGTGAATTTTGGTTAGAGAGGGTCGGTACATTTGGTAAAGTACTGTATCGTAACCAATTACCTGTGAATTTCAATTTGCATTTTGGTGAATTGCATAGTGATAATTCTATCAATGACAAAAATAATTTGTTTGAAAATTATATTCCCAAATGTTATAAAGTCAAAATAATTGTAATATCCTTTAATTGTTTTTCTGAGTATATGTAATTTATACCTAACCATAATTCCCGAAAATGCTCAAAGATGGCAGATTTATAGAGACCTGTATTTACAACCAATAACTATAACATAACGCATGCTATGCATGATTGAAATAGTCTTGATTGGACGGAACACGCTGATGCAGTAAACATATTTGCTAGTAATCATGTACAACATGACAATTGTTGTATTTAAGTGGACAGCCACCTAACAGTCTCTTCTTAATCCCCAAAAAAGACCATTGAGATATTGATTGAATCTTAAGCCTGATATGACCCCAATAGAATCAAACGAAGATTGCCTATAAATTAGGGCAGGTGATCTCCCTGAGTAATCCAAGGCATCAGGTGAGTGGAATCACCTACTTGGTAAGTCATGCGCGCATCCAAAAAGTTTTGTCAGATGTAGCCTCCAACTGTGACTTTTTTTTTCTTTTTCAATTGAAGGATCCAAATACCACTGTATGAGGGCCAACATTGGCCCGCTAGGCATGCCGATGACGGTCCAATATTGAATGTTGGCTGGGTGGCTTTGTTTTTTTCAGGGGATCTGGACCATGATTGCTAAGAAATCCTATATAAATGTAATTTTTAGAGGGGGTGTGGTCAAACCCCCTGTTTCCCCTCTGAATTCGCGCATGTAAGTGACCCAAACAGATGCAGACACTAAATAGGTAATCTTATCTTGGAACAGGTAAGTGATCAGGCATTTAGCTTGGGGTAAGTGATTCCAACCCCTATTTTAATTATGACAAAGACCTAGTATTTCTCGCTTAGTTGAGCAGGTGATCCCACCAGTTACAGACAATAGGAAATAATCTCACCTTCGAGCAGGAAAGTGATCTTATATTTAGTTTGGGTTAGGTAATGCCAAGCGTTAGATCTGATATTTGTGATAGAAGGTGAGTGATATCCCACCAGATACAGACGAAAGGAAAGTGATCTCACCTTCGTATAGGTAAGTAAACTTACATTTAGCTTGGTGTATTATTTCTGACAGAAGGTGAGTGCTCTCGCAAAGTTTGGCAAGTAATCCTAGCAGATACAGACTATAGGTAGGTAACCTTACCTTTAGCTTGGTGTAGGTTGATTCAACTCCCCAGATGTATTATTTCTAACGGAAGGTGAGTAATCTCGCCAAATTTGGCAGGTGATCCCAGCAGATACAAACAAAAGGAACATGATCTTACCTTCAATCAGATAAGTAATCTTACCTCAAGCTTTGGGCAGTAGGATAGAAAAAATCCGTCCTGAGGATCGCCGTTTGGCATCACGAGGCTTGCCGAGTGATGACAAATGGTGATCCCAAGGGAGGTATTTTTCTCCAATACCCTCAAACTAATAGTGAATTATTTTTCTTGCGCACCATTGTTTAATTTATCTATTTATATACTAAAATCAAGTTCTAGTCGGTCACTTTTCAAACTCATTATTTCTGACCAAACGCTTATAAAATTGAAATGATTTTTTACCTATATATGTGCGTTTTAATGGGCACACGTTTAGCAGTGTTTTTAAACAGTTTTCTTTTACTTCAAAGTTTTTTGGGTTAAAAATGCAAAACTCGACTTTTTTTAAGAAAAATGGTTTTGAGAGTAGTTTTTATAAAATTGACGTTTAGGTGGTTACAAGCTGGTCTGTCCGACTTGAAAAACACCAAACAATTAAAATTTTGGCCATGGTGGATTTTTTACGCATTTTTAAAATGTTGCATTTTTTAAAATATTTCAAGATTTTTGAAATTCACCAGTATTTCCTGATATAATAGTTAAATGCACTTAATTTCATTTGAACACTGTAGGCCAAACACAGTAAAACTTGATTAGCCCGTTTTGGCAATTAAAGTTTCATGACTACTGTACACTTCCGGTTTCAATGTGAGAGTTTAAAAATCTATTTGGTAGCATTATATATATTTTTTTAAAACTCTTAAAAAAGGACGGTGACGTCTAGTAATAATGAATAATCGCTGAAAATTTCAATGCCTTGTCATTGATAATAAAGTGTACAGAGCAGTGCAAAGTCTCTGTGTGAATTGCAAGCTTTAAGCTGAATATAAATGATTAACCTGCTAAAAGAGTTTGTCTCTTGTTGTTGAGTAGCAAAAACGACGAATCCGAATAAAAAAAAACGTTTGAGGTTTTTTCTTCTTATATCACGCTAGCCAGTAACATCTTCAAACAAACGAAAACGTTAATTTGTGTTATGGTTTATATCATAGAAAAGTTGTGACTTTTTGAAATCAGGGTATCTTTTCTCTAATTTCGTCTATGCAAGAAGTACACATCATTTTTAAATGAAAAAACTTGCAGAGTCTCGGCAAAGTATTGCTTCACTTAAAAAACATGAATTTGGTATACCCTATGTTTCTCTTTCTGAACTAGCGTAAAAATGTAATGTGACCGATTGGATGTTGGTTTTAGTATATATTTATACATTTATGTATTATTTATTTATTTTAAAATGAGCTTTCAGAAGTCCCTGAATACGCTAAGATGCAATTTTACATGATGACGTTACTTGACATCCTGGGTCAGATAAGATTTTCTATCCCAGGGTAAACTCTCAGATATCCTTATCTGGTATGCAAGAAGATTCCATCTGATACGGACATTAGGTATTAAGTAATATCAACTATAAATTGATAAATTATCTTAGATTGTTTAAAATGGATTTTTGGCTGTTGATCCCAACCAAGCAAGGGTTAAAGCAGCATGACTGTGTAATTCGGAAGGTGATCCCACAAGAAAAAAATTTGGTGATCTAGCCTTGAACCCTATGTTTGGGTGATCTGGCCTTCTAGCAGATCATCATTGGGTGTATTCATGAGTTAATTGTTTCCAAAGTATAGGGCGACCGGTGAACGACAATAAAATTGTCATGATTAGAGCCTTTTTGTTAGATAATGAATCTTTGTAGGGGACAGAGAAGACGGTGGTGTTGAGACTACATCTATGGTCCTAGATTAGCAGGAGACTAACCCACGCATGTTGGACATGAAACAAACATACATACAACTCATTTACAATAAGTAACAGATTCTTACATGCACATACGTCGAATAAAGCATCACAGCCATTACTGCTAAACATTCCTCCTGGCGCCTCAGAATAACTACCATCGGGACTGGAGCCATAGTAAATGCAAGACACAGAGGAGAATCTGTAGGCCACTATTATACTCATGGGAATTGCATTGATTTCACAATAAGATGCTTGACCTGGTAGACTGCCACATCGAACACATATTGGTGTATAGGCACATGAAGATTCTGAAATATGAAATGTGTTAGGTATCAGAAAGTCGATGTACAATCTTCAATGAGCTTGTTAGATACTGATGGACTTTGGAAACGAACCACCTGCTACATTGCTAAATTGTCATAATGTAATATTTTGATTATGTGAAAATGAAATTAACGAGTCCCTTCATTCAGCTTGCATTCAATAATAAAATCGAAACGCTGTGGCTGATGGTTGTCATGACGTCGCGATTATTCTGAGACATCCCAAATTTAAAAAGTCACAGAGTATCAATACCTTTCAAAATGAGCGCAAAAAAGTTTTCGAACCGATGTTTGCTCTCGAAAGCACAAGGAAAGACAAAATCAAATCATGAAAGTTTAGGCCTCTGGTAAAGTTTATTTCGTCTAGTGACGTCATTAGTTTTGACGTAATTGACATTTCAGACTCAAAATAAAGTGCAGTGATTGGCTGCTTGCGGAAGCAGCCAATCGGTTCCCTTTATTGTGATTCAGAGACTGTACTCAAGCTTTTTAACCTCGAGACCAGGACGACCAACAAAGGAAAGCAACTAGTTCTCTCTTTCTCATCAAGATGATTGAAAAGCTAGAAAGGTCACAACATAAAGCACAGCTGAACATGGTACAAACAAAGAGCCCTTCAATTGAAGCAACAATAAACAACGGATCAACAACGCCATAGATTTTGTTTTTTTTTAAAACAAAGAATCATCTGGAAAACGGATCTTTCAGAAATAGAAAGAATCTACAATATTAGAAAACAGCAGACTCGGTTTTATTGAGTCTGTCCATGAGAACTAATGGAAAGTGTAACAATTCGCACACCCCTAGCACCGGCTTAAGCTGTATTCTGTTTTCCGTCAGAACCTAATACTCCAGAAGGACCAAAATATGAAAAAATATCAACCCTATATCGATACACGTGGAGAAGTTTTACAAACTCCACACAGAAACAACAAACATTATTTAGCTTGCTGTATGGAGGCAATTGCAATGTAATATCACAGAGACACAATCTAATGAAACTAACACACTATGATGAAACAAAAAAAATGGCTCACCTCTCACAGATAGAGCTAAAGAAAACCTCAGGTTTAGCCGCGGTGGGCTCATCCAAATACAAGCATCAAACACCAACGGACCAAATAAAGTTTCACATCAGGGCTGTCAATGAGTCTGAGGCGATGGATAATGCAATTAAAGAGAAAACCATAGTTATAAACCTTAATTGGTTTTACATACAGACATGTAGCCTTCACATGATAAACATGTTATACCCATTTTTATAACGTTTGATTATCTTTTTGAATTGAGCACTCAAATTTGTTTTTTCTTTTGAAGTCATAATCTCAATCACTATAAAATGGGGCTTCAATATGCCCTATCACAGAAGAAATTTAAACCAATTTCAAAGTAGCAGCTTTTCCATGAGACCTGAATTAGTTATGTTCCTTATTTTAATGGCTCTGATAATATTAATGTTAAGCATTTTAATTGGGTATTGCAAAATGCATTTAAAGACATATGCGGGTAATTCCCATGTGCACTATTCCTGCGCTTAGAAACAGGAAAAGATGTCTGGGTCCTGTCTCTTTCGACCATTTACGAATTCTGACCAATACAGTTATCAGAAACTCTTATGTCAGACGTGTCTACGTTTTCTTGACAAAACAAAGTAACTGAACTGTGTCCTAAATACCAGTCAATTTCTCCTTTATCAGAACTGATCATCTCAGAACCAAATTCAGCGAAATTGAACAATGTACACACTTTCCAAAGTGTTTTTGCTGTTTGCGTATATAAAAATGGCCGATACTCGGACTGTCTATGCAATATGGACAGCTATTTTGAGCCGTGCACGATCTTACTTCGCGGCCTAGTGGTTAGCGTTCCGGACTATGGAACTGGAGGACCAGGGTCGAATCCCGGGTGGGCACCTATTATAAGTTGTCCTTTTAGCATTTTAATGCTGAATAACTACATACAAGTAATATGGAAATATATAAAATATATGACCAAAAAACACTCTTTAACGCACGCTTTATGGTAACTTATCCTCTAAATTTGTGGGAGGGGGTAAAATTTGACCATCCTGTAAGATAATTATTATGATGACCCCCATTCTTTTTTTTTTTCTAAAAAGTAAAATAATAGTCCATGAAATAAAGCCATAATTACAGGTTTTCAATAATAGTAAGTGAGTATGATCACGAAATATCACAATTACAAACTGCAGACAAAATCATGGCACCGCAAGGAAGAGCCACACAACAATCACGAGACACTAGGAAGACAAACTAAGCAAAGCAACCAGCTCTCTCTTCCAATTGACTCTCAGTGTCTGTGGAAAAAATTAGAAAATGCTTTTCGAGTTTTATGATATCAGTGACCTTGTTTTAATAAATTAGAATTCAGAAATAGGTTTCTTTTGTTGAAATCATGAACATTAGAACACGCTCCCGCAAAAAGAAAAAGCTTCGAAGTATACACACCATAGGAAGAGGAGCGAGGAAATCTCCATAAGGAAACGGGGAATTTACTATTTCAAAATTAAAATCATCCTGTTTATCATAAATCTTGGATGTACGAGGGGCGTTTAATATGTAATGAAAACAGCCCTGTATATCCCAGAGTTTTATATTTACACACTTCATATTTACTTTTACTAAAAGGTCTGTTATTGGCTAAATAAATGTAAAAATGCCGTTGTCCAGCTTCTTATCCAATTTACACAAGCCACTTTCAAGATAGGGCATTGAGGTACACTGCGATATGAAATAAAACAATGATTTCAAAAGCAGATAACTTTAGATCAAGTGATGTTTTTAGTCTGTTTCTGCGTGTGGTAAATATCCATATATTAGTGATTTATACATGCAATTTTTTTGATATTGCTTCATATTCTATGAAATACTGAGGCTGCAATTTTGGTTAAAATCCTTCTTGATGCTACATTTTCTGGCATTCCATTGACAGAGTCGTTTTTGCGTGAACGAATACATAGCGAAAAGTTATACGAAAATCATTTGTAACATTTTATGGTTGCTTTGATGTTCATTAGCAAGTCATACAGCCGATTTTGAAATTTCCATATTTAATCTCAGTCATAAAATACCCTCAAGTACGTCATTTGAAATAAGAAAATCACCTAAAAGAATGCCATCTCTGGCTTACAATTAAATGGATCAGACAAAATACCGCGTTTCATCGATGTTTGCATTCGGATGCATTATTTGGACATTGTTACACGTATTTAGATGTACATAATCTGGCTGGCTAATTTCAGTCTAAAAAGTTATAGGAAACGAAAATGGTATACCACTCAGATAAGATACCCCGATTTTCAAGAACTGTCCGTATTTTAGTGTTACGTCCATTGCTTTAAGTGGACCTGGCTATTGTCTGCTGGGGATAGAGACATACACGAGTTAGTTTCCATTATAGAAACAACAAACTATACACGCTCGTGGACTACTTCACTAACTGGGCGTGTGGATAGTCCTAGGCATCCCATCTGATTCGCTCTTACGTTAAGCCAGTGAGTTCGACTTTAAACCGCCGTCACTTTTGGAGCACATGCACACAGTGAAAAAGCCACGTCATGAGAAAGACAGGCTTACGTGTCCATAATATAAGGATCCATCATATGTGTGAGGTTAGGGGAGAGGGACGGCTTTTTCTATCCTACCTTCACATGAATAATGGATTCTTTTTCTTGCTCCCCACGTTTTTTTTGTTTTAAGATAAGTTTCCAGAAGTCCCTGAATACGCTTGAATGCAATATGATGAGGTCACCTTAACATAACAATAACGTATTTTGACGACCATGTGCGTGAGTTCCAATACAACCAATGTATGTAGATGTAGCCCTCATGTGACAGCCTGGGTAAAATAGCATGGGTAAGATAAGGTTTCTTTCCTAGAGTAAAATTGCAGATATCCTTATCCGGTGTGCAAGAAATTAGCATGTATAAAGTAGATCCTGCATACTGTGTATTATGCGACAGTAATATATTACTTTCAATCGTTGCAAAACAGGTACATTGGTAGATTGTATAATCTATATTGAGAGCATTCTTTTCTGTCACGTCTCTTCAAACTTTACCCGGCAATAATATAACTGAAAATTTAGACGATTGTATGGATTGCATTTATGTACACCAAATCCTGTTTGCACCTTAATATTGGAGCCTTTTTGAGAAGTTGGCGCTACCATAACTTTCATCGCAAACATATTTTGATGGTTCAAAGATATAGAGGATCTTACATGAGTGCTATTTTTTTATGAATTTAATAAACGAGTTGAGGAAAAATATAAAATACGAGGCTTATCCCTTTTTGCAACTAGTTTAATAAATTCAATAAGACACGAGTGCTCATGTTTTAATGAATTTATTAAACGAGTTGAGGATAAAATATAAAATGCGAGGCTTATCCCTTTTTTGCAACGAATTAAATAAATCAATCAGACTAGAGCATGAGAGTTTGATTCTAAATATCATATGACGTTAAAATACTTATAGAAAATGCATTTTTGGCGTGAAAATGTCAAGAATTTCCCTTATCTTCCGAAACTTTATAATATGCAGTCAAATTATTAAGTGTTTACTGTATAGCATCTCCTTGGTTCTCCAGACAATATACAATTATTGACTTCAATGAGGTAGACATAAGGATTTATCTACCCCAAAAAGTGATAATTCACCAAGGCCGCTAGGCCGAGGTGAATATCACTTTTAAGGGTAGATAAATCCTTATGTCTACCTAAATTTAAGTCAATAACTGTTTTGTTATATGACGTTTCAACTAAGAATGAAAATTTTCTACTTTCAGTTTTGTTGTTGAAGTCATGTGCAAACTTCAACCTAAGGACTTTCTAACAAGCTTTATCAAATGTTTTTAAAATATTCTAATGTAGTATTTTGCATTTTGAAATGTATACCCAACAAAAAAAGAAACGCACCACTACGATTTTCCAATATAGATCTCCTTTTAAAACGAAAATGATAATTGTCATGAAAGATTCATTTCTGATCTAATCTTAATAAAACTTGAGTGTGGCGTAGATTGGTATCTGTAACTTCCCTGTGTAGGCACGAAACTTACCAAGACGAATGGTAAACGAGTTGCGGAAGCGTTAATTCAATGATACTGTCTACATGGAATTCCGCGTATGTTTTACATTTGCAAAGTATGAAAACGATACGTTGTCTTTAAGTGAGACAACCAATGTGTTTGTTGAAATCTGTAAATGTTTTGTAAGGTTTATCTCCAGTGTGGAATCGTTATCCAAAGGGTAGTCACAATACATGAGCTACCTAGTTCAATTATCGCGTATGATAGTTTAAAAGATAGAATTTGCAAAGAAAACGTGTCTGAATAAAATTTGGTCTACTGAGATGATTCCCGTTGCTTGAACTTATCCAGCAAGAGAGCATTATAAAAACGCTTATTTCCTGAGACTTTACAATTTGACCCCCACTTGGTTCATAACCAATTTTCTTTAACACAATTTCGACGCCTGATTGCAATAGACGTGTAACGCAGCAGTACCTGACATACCTTTGAACTGATATAAACTAAACTGGCCTATCCCTCGTGATCTTCCTGAGAATTGAACAGTTCTAAGTGGTGCGTTTCTTTGTTTGTCGGGTATATATTAATTCTCTGAATGCGCCAAGTAAGATTTAATCATAAAACTTTTTTTACATTCTGTTTTTCCAATAGAGATAAATGAATAAACAAGACAAAACAGCTGTAAAAATTCATGAAAGTCTTTAACTTACCTGTTGGGATGTGAAACAGCAAATCATGTCAATTTCATGCAGCACATGCTAGTTTTATACTCATCATGATATTTTTAGCTCTCTAGAGAGTTATATTGCAGAAGTGTCAAAAATATTAACTTCTGGAAACTAGTCTGAGCTGGTTTTCATCCTATATCACCTTCTGAGTTAGTTTAGACCAGTTTTCAGGTAGACATTAAGATTTATGAAGACAAATATGGCCAATTAGGTGACAGGATTCTCTCCAGTCATATAACAATTTCAATTATTGCATGGCTCAATAGGCGATCTGAACCATACCTAGAATGTCACACAAAGTCACCTAATAGTGGGTAACGGGCCAATGCAACGACGCCATAGGAAGTGGCAAAGTCCCACAAACATCCCACATATTTAATTCCCAGCAATACATATGAGGTTTACCTTTTATTTGGTTTGTTTAACTATTTGCGAGCTTGGTACTTTTATACTTTTACAAAGCTGTCTCTTTCAAAAAATTCCTAAGGATAACCATCAGAGTGGCAACATTTTGTATTCCGATCAGACGCAACTTTTTGTCGGGCCTGATCTGGGTTCTAACTTTTTGTAAAGATTTTCAGTAGATGCTACTAGAAGAAAAAATAGCCTGGTTTTCGAAAAAGTGGATTTTATATGAAGGTTTGATATTGAATAATGAAGCCTTCATACGTATGGAGAAGTTAAACATATAAGAAACACCGAAAAGGTAAACATGTTAAACTAAACTTTCCACATGTTACATATTTACTGACGAACTTTAAAAACGCGACACTTGGATAACAGCTTTAATTTGTGTCTTGAACAAGACGGCTGGACAATAATTTTGATTGAATGTATGTTAAAGAGCATTTATTTGTTAGTAAAACACGGACAACCTGTTCAACTAAGATGAGCTTAACGTATTGAAATGTAAACCTTTTAAGATAGGGGTCAACTGTTTCATTTGACCGAATGTTATGAGTGATAAATTCCCTACTTCTTAAAATCAAGAAACTCGAGAAGCATCACAATTGTATCATGGACTTTGTTAGTCATTGAGAAACCACTCTCTTATTGATTGGCAGGTCTGCGATACAGCTTATTTGCGTATATGACATTTATCCGAGTGTACCCTTTTATTCAATAGCTTAAAATCGCCTTTACTTAAGAAATGTTTAAATGGCTAAATTCAAACGGAGCAAAT
The DNA here is from genome assembly GCA_964019695.1 of Loripinus fragilis. NCBI lineage: Eukaryota > Metazoa > Mollusca > Bivalvia > Lucinida > Lucinidae > Loripinus > Loripinus fragilis. The sequence continues at coordinate 59,117,836 of OZ026524.1, read as the reverse complement.
AACGTCGTCCAGTTTAGTTGTACAAATAGAACTAAAGTTATTTCTGAAGAAGCCAGCTTCGTTTGACATCATCGAACATAAAACTGTATTTTGAAAGATATAAAGGCAAGTTAGTGTTGCGTTTTTAAAGACCGTCAGTATATATTCTCACCTGGCGTGGTTGTCGTAGTTGAAGTTGTGTCTGAAATACAAACACACATACACATTGTTATTCATTAGGTTGACTGAAACATAATCATTACTTAAGAAATGAATTCGATTTTTGGAAGGTTGAAGGTATGGAAAGAGGGTATGGAACGCAAGGGACTGTGAGTCAACATGAACAAGGCAAAGCTCATGGTCTCAGGACTGGGGCTTGACCTTCTTCGCGACTCTGGAGCGTTCCCCTGTGCAGTTTGTCGGAATGGTGTTGTTGTGAACTCTATCCAGTGCTCACAGTGCATGTATTGGGTGCACAAGAAGTGCAGTGGTGTTGGGGAAGATTGGCTGAGGATCCAGACTATGTTTATCTAAGGTGCTGTGATCAGGCTCGACCTATTGACAATAGACCTGTCACATAGATAGATGTGGATGGAACGCAACTCGACGTGGAATCCAACTTTTGCTACCTCGGAGACTTGCTGTGTTCTGGCGGAGGATGCAAGCTTGCCATCGTCACCAGATGAAGTACTGCCTGAGGAAAGTTTAAAAGGCTTCTTCCTATTCTTACATCCAAGCATGTGTCCCTAAGGGCCAGCGGGAAGGTCTACAACGCCTGTGTACGTTCTGCCCTATTGCATGGTAGTAAAACCTGGGCACCTACAGCGCCAGACTTGCAGCGGCTTTGCTGGAACGACAGATCAATGGTCAGCTGGATATGCGGAGTCAGGGATGATGACGAAGTGTCCAAAGACACACTCTGTGCAATGTTAGGAGTGTAGGAGGTGACAGCAGCCCTCCGCACTAGGCGTTTGAGATGGTATGGACAGTTTGCACGCTCCTCTTCATGCATAAACGCCATTACAAATATGACGATTCCTAGCGCCAGAAGAAGAGGGAGACCTAAAAAGACCTGGTCTGAGTGTGTTAAGACTGACATGAAAATGTGCAACCTTGGCAGCATCGATCCACTGAACAGAGAGTCGTGGGGATTGGGTGTTAGACACTCTAGCCACCTGCTGCCTATCCCACTACCTGGGATTCCCGCAGCAGTAGAAAAATAAACTCAGGATCAGGTCAAGTCAAGAAGGTTCATTGAATCATGAACACATCGGGTCTCTTGCAAAGAGACCCGAAGTAATCATGATTCCATGAACCTTCCAAAAAATGAATGTATTTATTGCTTATATTTACATTTTATTATAGATAACTAATGTATAGAAAGTATTGATAATTTAGGAGATAACCCCTGAAGTACTAAGGCCAAATAAAAAATGTGTGTTTCGGGTAACAAGTCTGAAAATTTTATGTAGGGTAGGCACATATTTTTTTAAATTATTTTTTTGAAATAATGGCCCGCCATTAAATGCTGGCTTTGTAGTTTTGTGATTTTCCAGGGGATCCGGACCAGTATTGCTAAGGATTTTCCAGGGAGTCCAGACCCCCTGTCCCCCCTCTTGATCCGCGCATGGAGATAATTTGTTCGCATATGTAATTGCGAAAGTAATTTACAAATGTAACAGTTATATCATAGGCGTGAAGCATTGTGGCGCATATTGATAGTCTGTTGCAATGAATGACAATCTGCAAATAGTTAAATGTGACATCTGCTCAAAATGTTTATAAATTAGGAAGAAATGCAGGCAATAACAAAATATAAACCGTGCAAGATAGTACCTATGGTTACATCATAATTAAGTATTTAACCCTTTTTATACTGCTGCATTACTCATTCTGATTTGATACAATAAACTTTGGATAGTCCATTGTACATAAGTAGGAGTGTCAGGTTATAAGGTTCTAAAATATTGTATGTTTTTGTTTGAAGATCTTTTTTACATTTACAAACAGTTTTGATCCTGATAAAATGCAGCATTATGCTGCATTTTATCTGGGTCTGTGCTAGGTGCAAACAGTAAGTGAGTATGATCAGGAAATACCACAATCATACACTGCAGACCAACATACGGCATTGTGAGGAAGAGCCAAAGAACATTTATAGTAACAATACAATACATATGTAAGGCAATAATAGCAAAGCAACCAGCTTTCTCTTCTTCTTCAAGATGATTGCAAAACTAGAATGAACACAAAGTAATGCACAACAAAACAAAGACAAACACACATTAAACAATAGATCAACAACAACAGAACCACCACATTAAAACGGTCAACAGCCTAGGCCATCTGCTGGCGTTTAAGGAATACCCGAATATAAAGGGTTAAAGAAAGAAAGACCACTAAAGTCAGGACTCAATACAAACAAGTAACACACCTGAACATGGATACCAAATGGGAAAGTGACAAAATCACAATTAGACATCACAAACAAGAGCCAAGAGGTCAGACCTTTCCCAGCAGGTGACCACAAGGCAACAATGAACAGACAATGAACAGGCGCCAAAGCATTAGAAACACAAGACATAAATAAAACAAATGATCCACAAAAAGAAGTACCACCTTGAAACCGTCAGTAAAAACATTACAGGAGGGCTTAAACCGTTTTCACGGCGCCAACCTAATCCTTAGTTCAGATGTGGATCAAGACACATTAGATGTTTTGTTTGCATGAAATACCGCGCATTATCCCCCAGAACATATAAATCAAGATATAAAATGGAGAAAAAGTAAAGATAAGAAATCCAGTAGGTTTACCCCGGTTGGCCTGACAACAGTCAAAAGCATCAGGCTACTACCATCTCATCAATAGATAGAAACAAAAATATATGCAATATCTGTTTCACCCTTACGAAACGTTACTCTAGTTCAAGCTTTAGATTAAATTTCTGCTACTTTCAGAAATCGTAAGTGAGTATAATCAGGACACACTACAATTAAAAAACTACAGATAAACCCCTGGCACTGTGAAGAAGAGCAACATAACAATCACGAGACACCAGGAAGACAAAACAAAAGCATAGCAACCGGCTCTCTCTTTCCCATCAAGATGATTGCAAAACTAGAATGTACATAAAGTAACAAACAACAAAACATAGACAAATTAAAGATTCCCACACTGAGAGTAACAATAAAAAACGAATCAACAGCAACAGAACCACTGCCTTAGAATTAACTGCAGCCTAAGCCACTGGGGTGCTTAAGTGCATTTTACGGGTATCAAATCTTCGCCCTAGATTCTATTGCTGTTGAAGCACAAAACATTTGTGCTCTGATGGAGGCTTCCGATGCAAGGTAATGTAGAATACTTTTTTTCCAAATTTCATTTCTATGGGTCCTCTACTAACGTTTATACTAGGTAAGCTAACACAAGTCACTTGCCAATGTGTTAATGGAAAAAAAAAAGTTCAAATTTGAATTGATTTTGAATGCATTGACTTATATAACTGACAGGTACGTGCATTGTAATGCCAATATAAATGTGTGGAAAACCTACCACTACATTGTGGGACATAACAATAGTCCCAACGGGTATTTTCATCCAGTGTATAACACCAGAGATAACCATCGCTCCCTGGATCCCTGCAATAATTCTTAGCAGCCAGCACGGAACCATCCATAGGAAAGTTTTCATCCAAACCATAACCATGGTCATGTGGTACTCGGCTGTTCCAGTCCTGACACGCATCTCCGTTTTGTGTTGCAGCAATAACGCCATTGAAACCACGGGTATCGGATCCATCCAAGCAGTTTCTGATCGCTAAAAATATTTATGTATACAAATTCAAACGTTAAGGACACAATTCTAAAACACCAGTTAATAGCAAAATCAAATTTACTTTAAGGTAGTACCGGACTCACCGGCATATGTCCAAAAGTGTTTTATCTTTTAATATATTATAATATAGACTTATACTTATAATCTAAGACAAAAAAACAATACCTCACCGTTCTTTTTAAAAAGTTAGTTGTTGTCAAAAACTGCAAAATCGCAGGTTTTTGAAATAAACAAACACAGATTTTGTAAACAAATTAACAAGAAACGCAATACAGTTTTTTCTGAACAAATACTTCTCACACCAGAGATATAAATAAAAACAAAAAATAGTGAAATAACATGTATTTACACAATTTATTAAGCAAAGTCCTAATTAAGTTAAACAAATAAATGCCAAAAAATACATTAATATTCAAAATAAACATATCAGAGAATGTAACTGGAACAGCAAAAAACATATTTTTGCAAAGATATTTTCATGAAGAATCTAATGATTGAATAAAAAATATGTGTCACCGTGCTCGTTTTTTTGTTTTGGTGACTTTTCTGAAAAATCCTGAAAAAAATAAAGACTATAATAAGTGTTGTCTCCCCTTTCAACCGATTTTTTTGTTTGTCTACGCCCTATGTATTCACTGGGCGGTGACATAGCTATTATTGATTAAGCACTGACAAATGGGCGTAGAAAACGACAAAAAAGATTTTGACCTAGCGTATGTGACCCAGCACATTACATTATGATTCTCATTAAAGCATGGCTATAGCATGTCTTGATACTTTGATGCTTTCTTACACGTAGGATTTATGTAGATAAAGCTAAAAATTATAGCTTTATTCCTGATGCATAGATCTAAATGCCATTTAAAGAATAAACTTACAAATATGCAATAAGAGGATAAAACATTATTTTCCTTGTATTAATGTTTGGCAAGCCTGAATGTGATGTGTTGCAACCAGAACCACACAGCGGTGAGGCCTGCAACACATTATCGCACAAGGGCTTGACAAACGTTAATATACAGAAAGGAATGTTATATTGTTATTGTTATATATTGTAGGACTTTTTGGGTACTGTAAAGGTGGCAACTTTAATTTTCATATCTGGGCGTGGTTCGGTTATTTCAACTGCTCAAGAATGGAAATCAGGTTCTATCCATTGGTTAAGCGTTTAAAAGTTGCTTGAGCCGCGCAGGTCTGCGTGCATTTCATGAAAGTCCTGTCCGTTAATGCACTGAACCCACATTTATTAACCCTTAAAGCGTATATTACAACACAATCGTATGTTTTTATCGTCTATTGAAATATTATGAAGCCTCTTAAACAAACAGTGTAGATCTAGAGCAGACTGCTCACATAGAGCAGTCTGATCTGGGTCCACACTGTTTGCCTCTATACTAATGTTAAACAATAAGCAAACACTTTCGAATGTAGTTATAACGCCTCATTTTCAGATTTTACCTATGTCTAAAGTAGACTAATAAGGCAGTCATGAGGTGCCGCCTTTACAGTATCCAAAAATTACTAGAATACTTTCCTTTCAAGCAAAAGCATTTAAAAAAATGTCAACTGTAACATCGTGAAGCATACAACAAAACCACACCTTATAGGCGCAATCGAAAACATTAATACTATCGACGATTATAGACCAAAAATAGTTAGAATCATAGTTTTTTATGACCCCAAAGGAACTTTGGGAGGCATATTGTAATCGCACTTTCCGTCCGTCCGTCCCGCTTTCATGTCCGGTCCATATCTCCTATATTCTTTGAGGTAGGAATTCCAAATTTGGTGTGTGGATACACCTTGGGATGGCGGAGTGTCGCGTACCATTTTCGGGTCACTGTGACCTTTACCTTGACCTCTGACCTAGTTTTTAGAATAATCGTGTCCAGAGCATATCTCTTATATTATTTGAGGTAGGAATCTCAAATTTGGTGTGTGGATGCATCTTGGGATGACAAAGTGTCGCGTACCATAATTGGGTCACTGTGACCTTAAACTTGACCTCTAACCTAGTTTCTTGAAAACTGCATTGAGTCTGGTGCATATCTCCTATATTCTTTGAGATAGGAATTCCAAATTTGGTGTGTAAATGCATCTTGGAATGACGGGTGGTCACATGCTATTTTTGGGTCACTGTGACCTTGACCTCTGACCTAGTTTTAAGAATTATTGTGTCCGGAGCATATCTCTTATATTTTTTGAGTTAGGAATTCTAAATTTGGTGTGTGGGTGCATCTTGGGATAGCGGAGTGTCATGTACCATTTTCGGGTCACTGTGACCTTGACCTTGACCTCTGACCTAGTTTTTAGAATAATATTGTCCATAGCATATCTCTTATATTATTTGAGGTAGGAATCTCAAATTTAGTGTGTGGATGCATCTTGGGATGACGAAGTGTCACTTACCATAATTTAGTCGCTGTGACCTTGAACTTGACCTCTGACCTAGTTTCGAGAAACTGGTGCATATCTCCTATATTCTTTGAAATAGGAATTCCAAATTTGGTATGTAAATGCATCTTGGGATGCCTGAGTGTCTAAAACCATTTTTGGGTCACTGTGACCTCTGACCTAGTTTTAAAGAATTATTGTGTCCAGAGGATATCTCCCATATTATTTGATGTAGGAATCCCAAATTTGGGATGGTGATTCCTCTTTGGATTGCGGAGTGGTGCATACAATTTTGAGTCACTTTGACCTTGACATTGACTTCTGGCCTCATTTCTAGGTTTTTCGTGCTCTATTATAGCTTTCTTTCCTCAAATGTGTCTTCTGCTAGACCAATTCCTTTGGGGGCATTTGTCACATGTTTGTGACATTTCTTGTTTTATAACCATCACTCATCAAACAGGCGACACTTTGCAATCAAAACACTGTTTCTAGCGAGTTTTGATCCACGTTCGTCAATGGTTAAGAGTGTTTTCGATTGCTCACTATCCGGTGTGGAATTTTTTTTTTCAACAGAAACATGACTGAAAAATGTAGATAACTCCTAGCTCTTGTTTCAGATTGTTTTGGTTACGTATTCATTGTATCAATACACATATCGGATGGGTGGCAATCGAAAACGTTGATGCTATCGACGAACGTAGATCAAATACCGTCAGAAACAGACTTTTTGGATTGCAGTTTGCTTGCCTGACTGGCGACAAATGGAAAATTCTAGCGATTTGCGATCCACGTTCATCGATTGTTCAGAGCCTTCTCGATTGTCGCCTATCCGATGTAATCAAGTAGCGTATCCTATGATAATTGAATATTTTGGTCATTTCTCAATAAAGCATAAGCGACGGTATCTTAACTCGCAGAGGATATCCGTGAGCAGGTTGAAATGACAATTAAGCCCTCTGCAGTCATGTTTTATCGGAAATAAAGCCCGCGGTCAGTGATTGGTCAACGATCAACCAAAATATGACACATTATCAAATAAAATGTACAATTGTCAGCGATTGAAACACCTCAAGTTTCTATAGTAAACACTTATTATAAGGTATATAACAATAAAAGGATGATAAATTCTTCTGTCTATTAACGTTTGCCAAGCCCAAATGAGATAATGTATCGTAGCCTTAACCATGAAGCTGTGAGGGCTGCACCAAGTGCGGATCCAGAGAGGGGGGGGGCAGGGGGTCCGGACCCCCTCTGGAAAATCACAAATTAAATGGGTTTCTATAGGGAATAAGCAATTGGACACCCCCTGGAAAAAGTTGGACCCCCTGGAAAAAATTGAACCACATCTGGAGCCGTGAAAAACGATAGATTTCTTTGAAATTGACCATTTGACTTCTGTAAAATAAGCTGAGGACTAAAAAAATCGTTGTCAGAGTTTTTTTGTCAGACTGACCTGGACCCTCCCCCCCCTGATGAAAATTCCTGGATCCGCGCATCTATACCATGCTTGCCAACCGTTAATATACAGAAAAGAATGTTATATTGTCCTATATCTTCCTTTCAGGCACATGCAGTTCCAATTAATTTTATTAAATGTATGCAGAAATGTCCATTTTATCATCATGAAACATGCAACGAAACAAACTATTTTTTTCAACAGAAACATGAAATAACTCCTAGCCCTTGTATCAGATTGTTTTGGCCACGTCTTCAGTATATCAAAAACACACTAGATAGGCGGCAATCGAAAACGCTAATGCTATCGACGAACGTAGTTAAATATTGTAAGTAACAAAATTTTGGATTGTTGTTTGTAGTTCGATAGGCAACAAATGGCAATCACAAACACTGTTTCTAGCAATTTGTTATCAGCATTCATCGATTGTTTAGACTGTTTTTTATTGCTGCCTATCTGGTGTGATAAGGTAACTGAAATAGTTACGTCATTTCTCCATAAAACATTAGTGACCATGTACCTCCATGGGACCTAAAACATGAGAATGTCACATACAAGGCATGTGCACGTCTACAACCCCCCCCCCCCCCTTTTGGGGTGGGGGTGGGTCTTAGGTTAGTGGCAGCATGCAGAAATAGCAACCGAGACATGTATATAGTATGTATATTTATACGGTCCGCAACTTTTAAACATCAAAATACTGAATGACTTCATACTCTGGGTGATGTTTTGAAAAGCTAATACTTGCATTCCTTCTTTTTGACAAAGCAAAATACTTACAGAATAACGTTTCAAGCATCAAAGAGTTGTCAGGGGAGAATAATATCTACAGTCTTACAAATAAGTATTCTCTTTTAAAAACAAGATTCAGGAACGATAACTCTTACACTCTTACTTTTAAGTAAAAGCAAGGTTATCTTTTGACATGGGTCCCGTACTACCTTAAGTGTGTGCTTTCTTTGTTTTGGTTTGAGTCGTTATGTCCCAGTCAACGTATCTTCCTGAATATGAAACCAGTATTAAGCAGCGCATAAAGTGTTCTGCTCAATAACACAACCCATTCTTTTGACAAAGATGGAACTCAAACTAGCAACCGTTTAATTCCCAGTCTAATACTTTACCAACTAAGCCACTGCTCCACTTCACGTGATGTTGAAATGCATAAATGCACGAAAGTCAAATCTTGTTTTCCGCTTCTTTAAAAGCAAAGTAAGTAAGGGTGCAAATATCAGGAATCAATACAATCAAGTACCACACCTGAGAAATTGGAAAGTGACAAACTCACTGTTAGACACCACAAACGAGAGCCAAGAGGTCAGTCCTTTCCCAGCAGTTGACCACCAGGTACATATAAACAGACGCGCACAAAGGACTAGCAAACACAAGACAGCAACTTTAAAGACCAAGCCAATAAACCAGAAAATCCCATTGACTTACATCACTCACAAGTAATTTTGATATTACATACACCCTACCAAGAAACGCATACAGCATGTTTTCTCGTTAGTTCACCTTTTTAGACTAATTTAAAAATCAATAAAAATCGTTATTCTTGTCAATTAGTAACGAAATTTTAATATGGCATCAATGATTATCCACGCTCATACCTTGCATGAAAAGGTTAGACAACTTCTACCGGTAAAACACTTCTGAACACGCTTAGTCAGTCCTACTTTTTGCATTACATTTCGACTGTACAGTGTGCCTGAATATTGTTTCTGGGCTTTCTGACATGTGTTAATGTGCCAGACTGTGCTATACTAAGACTGTGGCACGCTTGTCCAGAGACTTACTCAAAATTCAGAACATTGTTACACTATCATGGCCAGCTAATAGTCCTGCTCTGGTACCGAATAAACATGTTTGGCACATTTTAGGGTATAGCGTCAGGTGTCATCATGATGTTAGAACACATCCATAAATGATCACTGCATTGGACCGTGAAAGGACAGCTATCTCCCAGAATGAAATCAGAATCATTATTGGCTTGGTGTGTTGCCAGTACAACGTCTGTATGCGGGATGACAGACGACATACCACTTATAAAATATTATATGACATTTAAAAATGCCTACACCCTGTTATTTTACAATTTACAAAAACTGTATTGGATCTAATTGTGTAACGTCAATAGGGAACACTGTTTGAATTAATACACTTATGATCAGTTTAACAAGAACAAATGAATTTATTGTTGTTTACAAGAAATTTTGGAAATGTTACTGTATACGTTTTTTGTCTGGTTTATTTAGAAATACCTACCAATGCATTGTGGAACATCACAATAGTCCCATGGGACATTTTCATCCAGTGTAAAACACCAAAGATCACCATCGCTACCTGGATCTCGGCAATAGTTCTCAGCCGCCAGCACAGAACCATCCAAAGGAAAGTTTACATCAACACCATAACTATGGACATGTGGCACTTGGCTGATCCAATGCTGACACTCATAGCCGTTTTGTGTTACATCAACTACGCCACTGTAATCACGGGTATTAACTCCATCCCAGCAGTAATTGGTGTCTAAAAGAATGCTTATATAAGTATATATTAAAACATAAAGGACACAGTATTTAAGTAAATATGTTTGTTTGATTCTTTATGTCCCAGTTAAAAAATGCAGTTATGGCGGGATGGGTCTTTGTGAGTTTAGCCAATACTAAGCAGAGGAAATAGTGTCTTGCTCAAAAACACAACACAGTGCCTCTAGTGAGGCTCGAATGGCCAACCCCTAGATCTCGAGTCGAGCACTAATTTTACGATAACTGATACAAACAGCATAAACAAAAATTTGCCTTTAATGATTATTTGGATTTTAACATAACGTGAATTTTATCTTGGTTTGGAAATTGGATGAACGCAATGGCTCAGTAATGTTTCAAAGGTAATCTAATGATAACAAAGTAAAATAATCTGAAAACAGGATTTGAATATTATTATACATATCTCTGCTCCATTTGATATTTAGTACTCACCATTGTGCCGAAACAACTTTTCAATTCATAAATGCGGTGATCAGTTTTAGGTGACATTCAACATCGTTAGCTTTGAAATCGTTTAAAAGTGGCGGCTGTCGTGTTCAAACATATTTATTTCTCAAAGTTGAACTTGCCTTCATAACAATGGATATAAAGCCAATGGTTCGCATGCTGCAATCCAAACTGACAGACAGATAGATAAACAGAAACGCAGCACTAAATCTGTATGTATCCTTCTTTCAAGATTGTATACTGAGTAACACACTGGATAGATGACAATCGAAAACGCTCTTAACAATAGACACGGATCAAACATCGATCGAAACAGAGTGTTTTAATACCATCTGTCCCATGACTGGTGACAAATGCAATCCAAAGCACTGTTTCTAGCGATTTTAAATCTACGTTTGTCGATAGCATTAATGTTTTTGATTGCCACCTTTCCGGTATGATAATTATTTAAAAAAAACTCACCTGTAGTTGTGGTTGGTAAAGTAGTCGTAGGTTCTATAAAGACAAAATAAAAACATTGCATTTAACATGATGACTTTGATCTGGTGACTTTGATCTGGGACTTCACTATTAGCTTACAGAATGTTATATTAGATTTTAAAGAATTGAAATATAACGACCAACACCCATAAAACTGGATATGGGCTCATCCTACTGATAAAGCTAGGCAAGTCTATTAGGCTTAAATTGGTTACTAAGCAGCCTGTAACCCCGTTCTAAAATAGAGCTGGATATCGTTATGAAAGTAAGTAAGAATGCAAAGATCAGGAATCGATACAATCAAGAACCAAACCTGACCCAGGACACCATAAACGAAAGTGAGTCATAATCAATGAGAGTTTATTTCTGTTGAGTATTTCATATTCTGATATTTGCAATTATTGATATTTACTTGCAGCTGCAGCAGCAAACTCTCAAGTTTGAGTTTGTGATATGATAGTTCTTAATGTTTTTTTTATTTTGCAATAATACCTGTTGAGAAAATACCAGATGGGAAGCCTCTATTAATTTAAAATAGATGTGGTCTTGATGTCCGTAACATTTCTTGTAAATGTATCTCATCCTAAACCGTTAGAAGAAGCAAATTCAAACTTTGCACCTAGATAGGCTAAATGATGTAGAGGGTACTGGGAAACATTTTATTTGACCTTGACCCCTAGGGCAAGGTCAAAGTCAAATAAGGTATTTTCTTCCTAAACTGTAGGACATTGCAACATAAAACGTTGCAGGTGAATAGAGAGTGCTGGGCAATTTTAGTGTGAACTTAATACCAAGGTCAAGGTCAGGAGTGTTTTTTTTCTTTTAAATGCGTCTCATTAACCGTTTGACATAGCCAATTCAAACTTTCCAGGTCCATGGGTCATATGATGTAAAGGGTACTCGGCAACATTTTGTGTAACCATGACCCCAAGGTCAAGGTCAAAAGTGAAAAAGCTTGTGTTTGCGATGGTGTACCATCGAATGAAATCTAGGTATGTATTATTTTAATACAGCATTAACAAGTATTGTTCAATTTTATTAACCTGACACAAGTGCATAATTTCATGGTTAGTGCACAAGATATTTCTACCTTCCGTCGACATTCGGTATTTACCGTAAGTTTTACAGGAATTTCGCAAGTACTAATGAGATAATGAAACGTTTGGCACTGTCCTACTGACTAGTCAAGTGGTTAAGGTTCAGAGTTTACAACCAAAAGATCGTGAGTTCGAGTCCACGAATAGTCTTGTTTTTTTTTTTGCTTTGTATTTTTACTTTTATTCGATTCGTTTAACTTCATTTATTATAGATGTACCACGACCTCTGAGTAATTTCCTTTGGATCATTTATTCAAAAGATTGATGCGTATCTCATACACTGAACCAGTCTGTCTGAAACATCTACGTGCTTCAAAATAGAATAGCATACGTAATAAAACGCCTGAAACACCTATTTCTAGATCCATATTTTCAATTTTGTAAATATAGACACGCTTCAAAGTGATTTGTTTATCTATACTTGCATTTGTCATTGTTATTTTTGTAGGATCCTCACCGAGAACGTTTACCCTCGATATGTGAAATTAAATCTCTGTGCTTTTGGCATATTTTTAAATTAATCGCAGATATTTAAAAATATCTGCTTTGCCTTTGTGCCAAGACGTGCTGCATACTTTTTCTCTAGACGTTTTCCCACTGAACTACTGTTCAAACAACATGTATAGTGAATAATTTTCAACCGTATGTTTTGGCTATAATATTGAACAAAAATTTCACGTGAATCTCTGAAGATGATTAGGACAGACTGGACCATTTTACGCGTTACGCATCAACCTTTTGAAATAGAATAATCCAAAATTCTATTCCTCAAAGGTCGTGATACATCTATAATAAATGAAATTAAACGAACCGAATAAAGGTAAAAAAAGAACACACGTGGACGCGAACACGTTGTAAACTCTGTATCATAACCACTTGACTAGCCAGTAGGACGGTACAAAACGGTTCATTATCTGCATTAGTACTTGCAAAATTCCTGTCAAACTTGCGGTAAATACTGAAAGTCGACGGAAGGTAAAAATATCTATTGCACTAACCGTGAAATTATGCACCTGTGTCAGGTTAATAAAATCGAACAATACAATGTTCTCTACTAACCGCGGCGACGCTATAATGGCCAAAGCTTTTGCTTCGTGCTGCAAAAAAGATTTTCTACTTGAGGACCTATTTTCGAAAACCAAATTTGATTTTCAATTCAGATATATGGGCAACACAAAAAAATAAATTAATAGTGACTGTCACACATTTCCTGCCTTTGGAAATAAGCAAATTTTACTTGAATCATGCCCCAAATAGTACAATAAGTTAAACAATAAACTAATACAAAATGGCATAAATACTAATGAAGACATGTTATTGCACTGAAAATTCATTTTTCAGCGTAGGAGTTGTTGGAAAGTTAAAAGTCAAACTCACTGTTAGACACCACAAACGAGAGCCAAGAGGTCAGTCCTTTCCCAGCAGTTGACCACCAGGTACATATAAACAGACGCGCACAAAGGACTAGCAAACACAAGACAGCAACTTTAAAGACCAAGCCAATAAACCAGAAAATCCCATTGACTTACATCACTCACAAGTAATTTTGATATTACATACACCCTACCAAGAAACGCATACAGCATATTTTCTCGTTAGTTCACCTTTTTAGATTAATTTAAAAATCAATAAAAATCGTTATTCTTGTCAATTAGTAACGAAATTTTAATATGGCATCAATGATTATCCATGCTCATACCTTGCATGAAAAGGTTAGACAACTTCTACCGGTAAAACACTTCTGAACACGCTTAGTCAGTCCTACTTTTTGCATTACATGTCGACTGTACAGTGTGCCTGAATATTGTTTCTGGGCTTTCTGACATGTGTTAATGTGCCAGACTGTGCTATACTAAGACTGTGGCACGCTTGTCTAGAGACTTACTCAAAATTCAGAACATTGTTACACTATCATGGCCAGCTAATAGTCCTGCTCTGGTACCGAATAAACATGTTTGGCACATTTTAGGGTATAGCGTCAGGTGTCATCATGATGTTAGAACACATCCATAAATGATCACTGCATTGGACCGTGAAAGGACAGCTATCTCCCAGAATGAAATCAGAATCATTATTGGCTTGGTGTGTTGCCAGTACAACGTCTGTATGCGGGATGACAGACGACATACCTCTTGTAAAATATTATATGACATTTAAAAATTGCCTACACCCTGTTATTTTACAATTTACAAAAACTGTATTGGATCTAATTGTGTAACGTCAATAGGGTACACTGTTTGAATTAACACACTTATGGTCAGTTTAACTAGAACAAATGAATTTATTGTTGTTTACAAGAAATTTTGGAAATGTTACTGTATACGTTTTTTGTCTGGTTTATTTAGAAATACCTACCAATGCATTGTGGAACATCACAATAGTCCCATTGGACATTTTCATCCAGTGTAAAACACCAAAGATCACCATCTCTACCTGGATCTCGGCAATAGTTCTCAGCCGCCAGCACAGAACCATCCATAGGAAAGTTTACATCAACACCATAACTATGGACATGTGGCACTTGGCTGATCCAATGCTGACACTCATAGCCGTTTTGTGTTACATCAACTACGCCACTGTAATCACGGGTATTACCTCCGTCCCAGCAGTAACTGGTGTCTAAAAGAATGCTTATATAAATATGTATTAAAACATAAAGGACGCAGTATTAGAACACACTTTAAGTTTTGTTTGTTTGATTTGATTCTTTACGTCCCATCAACAATCTTTCAGTTTAACAGGGAAGGGTCTTCCTGGGTTGAACCAGTACTAAGCTAGGATAAATGGGTCTTGCTCAAGGACCACAACGCAGTGACGTCGGTGAGGCTCGAACCCGCGGCCTCTTGGTCTCGAGTTAAGCACTCTACTACTGAGCTACTTCGCTCCCATATACACTTTAAGCAATTTGTTTGTTTTGATTATTTTGTCCCAGTCAATTTTTTTCTTGGTCATGCCAGGTCTGCTCTTCGATAAGAGAAAATGGAATCGAGAAAACTCGTCGACAGAACAATTCGTCGCCACATGTTTGAGACAACTTGTCGACAGATCATGAGACAATTCGTCGACACTTTAAGAGACAACTTGATACTTTGGTTCAAAGTTGTATGACTTGTGACTGATAATTATAATTGGTAATCAGGTGCAATTAGGTATAATAATATAATATATTTTAAAGCTGCATAGTCTGTAACTTTTGATCTTCTAATTCTAAAAATAATGTTTTTACTTTTCAAGAACACAGTAAAAATACTCAAATTCAGGTAAACATTTTACCATTTTCGTAAATCTTAACAAGGTATCACTATCAAAACAACTGCATTTATGTTAAAATTCAACGGTCTAGAATTATTGGAGGGACGCAAATAATTACCAACAAGAGAAAACCACACCTATTTGATGAGATAATTCACTTTTCCATGCAGTTTCAGCTGTACTGAACATTTTTATTGTGAAAACATAGCTTAATTCTTCTTTTACAAATGATTTAAAAAGAAAATAAATTTTTTCGAAAAATGTTCATAGTTACAGAGAATGCAGCTTTAAATACAGTCAACGGGCAACATTTCTGCATTTGACTACGTGGATGCTTTTGCATATTGATGATGAAATGTGTCTTATTTATACGTCAAAATCGGAGTTGGTTGTTGACAGGATAAAAATTGTTTCACTAACTGCAAGTTAGGGTGGGGGTGGATCTTGGGATGTGGTTCAGTCTATCCCATTCAGTTTTACTCTCTCTGTCTGTCTATCGCTAGGAGGAGTACAGTCATGAGTGAACGTGTTGACTGGGACTTTAAGCGTTGACTCAATCAAGACATTAAAAGAAAGCCATATAAGTTATTCATAATTTTATTAATAACAGAAACAATAAAGAAGATAATCAAATTTTAACAAACAAACAAACACTAAATAGCACACATAGATCTATCAGTTTATACAGTATAAACACTCTTTGTTAAGTAACTATACTCAACGTCAGTGAAAAGTTACCAGCTAATCACATACACTTAACATAGGACAATATTTAGTTCATTCTGAACGAAGAACTGCGGATACTTCGACACTCAATTTTGTGGCATAGAGTCCAATGCATCACAACTATGGAAAACCGTATCCATCACACCCGAATGCATTATACTCATTCCTTGACGGATCCCTAGAGTTTCCATTGCACTGTATAGGAAAATGTAAAAGTTTGGTGCAACCTTTAAGTTTGATCTCCATTTTTTTGCGTTTAATGGGATAACCCAAACCATTTTGGTGGCGTTTTCAGTAAAAATCTTTTGGGCATATTCTGGCACGTTGTCTTCTGAAAATGATGATTTCAAACTCTTTAAAACTGCTAAAAACAAAAAATGCACGTGCATCACGTGCACCATAGTTCCAGGGCTCTTGAAACTGTTTTATCTCTCCAAACCAGTTTGTCGTTGATCAGAAGCACGAACGTAATAGTAGCCAAAGAGCTGTTTTATATATTTCCGAAATATTGAAATTTCGATGCTGGTAACTTTTCATTGACGCTGAGTATATATAGAAACTCTATCTAAAATTACCCGTGAACTCATTACAATTATAGTAATTATCATTACTGGTCAACTGACTTAGAATAAAGGTGTCGACGAGTTGTCTCATAAAGTGTCAACGAGTTGTTTCACGATCCGTTGACGAGCTGTCTCAAAAATGTGTGGACGAATTGTTCTGTCGATGAGTTGTTTTGTTCCAGAGAAAACTGTCTTGCTCAAATTACAACGTAGTGCCTCTAATGAGGCTCAAACAGGCAACCCCTAGATCTAGAGTCAAGCATTAATATCACGAAAACTGGTACTAACAGCATAAACAAAATATTTGCTTTTAATGAATACATTTGTATGTGTATTTTAACATAAAGTGAATTTTATGTTGGTACGGATATTGGAAGAGCTAAGTAATTTTTTTAAAGGTAATCTTATGATAACAAAGTAAAATAATGTGAAAAAAGGATTCAAATACTATTATACATATCCCTGTTTCATTTGATATTTAGTACTCACCATTTTGCCGAAACAACTTTTCAATTTATAAATGCGATGACCAGTTTTAGGTGACCGTCGACGTCGTTAGCTTTGAAATCGTTTTAAAGTGGCGGCTGTCGTGCTCAAACATTTATTTCTCAAAGTCAAACTAGTATCCTACATATCAATGGCCGTTTCATTGCTAACAATCAGCAAGAAGGTGAATCCTCACCATGTGCACACTAAGAACTGAGTAAAGTTTGGTGGAGATAAAGACGATGGTTCGCATGCTGAAATCCAAACTGATAGACAGATAGATACATGTAAACAGACACGCAGCACTAAATCACTATGTATCCTCCTTTCAAGATTGTATACTGAGTAACAAACTGGATAGGTGACAATGGAAAACGCTCTTAACAATAGACGAATGCATATCGAAAATCGTTATAAGCAGAGTTTAATACTATCGATGATCGTCGATATTATTAATGTTTTCGATTGCTGCCTATCTGATGTGGTAATTATTTAGAAAAAAAACTATTTTCTCACCTGTAGTTATGGTTGTTTCTGTAGTCGTCGGTTCTATAAAGACAAAATAAAAAACATTGCATTTAACATCCTGTGTCTGATTATGAATTTCAATATAAGCTTACAGAATGATTTATTAGATTTTTTAAAGAATTGTGAAATAAAGAAAGAAAGCAAAGATCAGGAATCGATACAAACATGTACCACACCTGACCCAGGACACCACATGGGAAAGTGACTCATAAACAATGAGAGCATATCTCTGGTGATGTTTGCATATTATGATATTTGCATTAATTTATATTTACTTGCAGCAGCAGCAGCAGCAGCAGTAAATTCCCGAGTTTGAGTTTGGGATATGATAGTTCTTAATGATTTTTTTTTATTTTGCGATTTCCACGTTGAGGAATACCATTTTGAGGCGAGCTTGAATGGGTCCACATATCACCACGGGGCTCAAGAGGCATCCATCTAACCTAAAAACTTAATCATCCTAATGTCATATACCCCGAGGGGTTTTGGAGATCTGGGGAGAATGATTAGCACTGGTAGTTTTTTCAGGGATTTGGGGGAGCAAGCTCATTGTTTGGGGAATTTAGGGAGCCCTGCAAAAAGTTTTTAAAAAATCTCACCTAAAAGAAAAAGCCTTCATTTCGTTTGATTTTTTTAAATCTTCGCATCCTGATGAGAGCCTTAGGAAATCTAAATGTACTTACTTTCGTGCTGACACGCTAATATGGATTGTTTTTGGTGTCTGATATGGCGAATTAATTTTACTATTGTGGAAAATTATCCTAAAAATTGTTGATTTTTACATAGATTATAACGTATTTTGGAACACCCAAAATGCCACAGATTGCACCAGGGGGGTCTGGGCTCCCTTTATCCCTGAAAATAATGCAAGGATCTCCCCAAATCCCTGAAAGAAAATTCCTCAGCTCCCTGAAAGTTTTTTTCCTTTGCTCCCCAAATCCTTAAAATTAATTCAGCTTCTCCCCAAATCCCCAAATATATAAGCAAATTTATCCCTAAAATGTTTTGTTTTCTTTCCATAGGATTAAATTAACATACTTAAGACCTATGAAGCTATGCACGAGCGGATGACTTAATATCCACTTAATATTTTACGTTATACATGTAAAGATAGAGCTTAGCCACGGAATACATGTTATATAATTAGTTTAATGAAATGTATGATATATATCTCAAAGTATGAGGTCATCCTTAAATTTTTGTTGCTGTAGCTGGTAGAGAATGTAGTGGAATGCTCTCTAGATTTGATTCTTTTATTAGGGGCAGCTTGACCATTTGGTTTTCTTGTGGAGGAGTGGTTGTGTTTTTCAAACAGATGAAACTAGATTGTCTTTGACAAGTGAAAGCATTCATTTTGTAACCCTTGAAAGTTGTTTTTTTATAACTGCTATTATTTTACCTTTACCTTGGGTTAATGTCACACAAAATATTGCCCAGTGAAAAAGATTTAAACAAGTCTGGGGCTTATTTCTGTATCCCAAATGTAATGTATTTGGTATATGAATTGTATGTATCTTGATGTACTTTTATTTGATTAATATACTGTTTCACACAAAGTACCCGTTTAGGGGGTTCCAGTATACAATAGGTTAAAACAAGTTTGTTGAAAGACCTACCACTGCATGGCGGAAAGTCACAATAGTCCCAACGAACAAACTCATCCATCGTATAACACCAAATGTATCCGTTACTATCTGGATCTCTGCAATTGTTCCCTGCAGCCAGCACGGAACCATCCGCAGGAAAGTTTTCATCAACATCGTAATCATGCGGGTGTGGCACATGGGTGGTCCAATGCTGACACGTATAACCATTTCTTGTTACAGCCACAACGCCATTGAAATAATGGGGGTCGATTCCATCCCAACAGCTACCCGCATCTGAAAATAGATTTAACCAAATCAATGTTCTATCATAAATGCCTGCTCGTACACATTAACCCGAAGTTATACAAATGCAAGTGGTCGCCTACACATTTTTGCACCTGTTCAGAAAGTAAACATCGCTCTTACAAAATTTTAATTCCATAAAAAGTTGAAGGCTTTTTTGAGATTCTGAAAATAATGCCAGTTCAAAATGACTGGTAGATCTTTCTCAGACGATGTCAGAGTAAACGTCCCTTCATTTCAAAAAGTCACACTTTTTACTGTGATATAAAATAATCCTCAGATGTGGCATCCATTTCTATTTTAATTGTTTGAAGCTGTTAATAAGAGCTAAGATATAAGATAAAAAATAATCAAAAGTTTTGTGATAATGGAACTCTCCGTTTCTCATCTACGTTAACACGAAGGCAGCTACTATCAGCAGCTTAATCAAAGAGTTTTACCCTATGTCTTAATTACAGATTTTTAATGAATTTGAACGACATTTTTGTTTTGTTTAATCATTTTACTTTGTTTGAATAAAAAAAATGTAATAAAATGTTTTAGATTTACACTCCTTATTCAGAAAACGTATAATCATTTCAAAATGCAAAGTACTACATTAAACTTTTAAAAAAAAACAGTTGTTAGTAATTGTGAGAAAGTCCTTATGTTGAACATGACTTCAACAATACAAATCTAGTTATAAAAGTGAAAGTAAAAATTCATTCAGTTGAAAAGGCATAGAACTAAACAGTTATTGACTTCAAATTCTGTAGACATGATCACACTAGTAAATGTATACGTCGATTTGGTGGTATTTACGCGTATTGCCGGTACCATGCCATATGCCTAAAGGACTATAGAATTAGATCATTTTAAGTATTCAGTATGTGCATGGCGATTTATGTAAGCATTGAGGAATAGATTCGAGTATCGATCCTCCAGATCAGTACTCGAATCTATTCCTAAATTCTTGCATAAATCGCCATGTGCACGGCGAATACTTAAAAATGATCTAATTCTATAGTTCTTTAGGCATATGGCATATTTTTCTATACTAGAGGACTTTGGAAACGCATCACCATATTTTTGCACTTTTCTTGCAAACCGTATATGCGATTGAAAAGTTACTCGCAGGTTTTAATGTGCAACCCAGAATTGGTATGAATTGGTCATTAATTTGACTGCACTATCACGCGACACTGCTGATGACGTCACATGGGTACATACAGCATCCAGCACCTTTCTGCACAATTAAATGAAACTTTTTGATTATTTTTGTGTTTAAACTGTGGCGTATATGATGACATGTTACTAAAAGAGTTTATAGACTTTTTTCTAATTAAAAGTGATTGATAACTTCAAAATTTCGAAAATAAACGTCAAATTTGAACATCAATTTATAGCTTCTTTTTTGAAACATCATATTAGTTACCTTTATGCACGCTTTCATTACTGATATTGATTACATACACTGACAAGCATGTGAGTAAGACGTTTTGATGTAAATCGTTGCAGGAGATCTGCTGTCATGTGATCGAGAACGTCTTAAAAATTTACGTTAACGTCACTTGTACAATACAAAAGACACGTGATACAAGCGTAATTTATGAATAAGCTGTCATTTGTGTACGCCCTTAGCCTCTTCTAATAAAACCGGACGTAAGAAATCGAAACTTTGAAAGGCACTAGACTTTGAATTTTATTACTAGACTATAGTAATCAGGGTGGGTGGGGTATGTCTGAAATTTTAAAGGGGTGTAATTTTGAGCATACCAAACTGTCAATTCATTTCTACTCCTTCAATGATGAATGTGCAATCGTGACAGAAGCAAAGATGGCAAATTCGTTGAGTCAGGAATCAAAACTAACGCGAGTTAAATTGCAGCTGAATTTGTGTCCTTCAAAATCGAACACCCCTGTCTTAAAACGGATACTTTTTCAATACCTTAAAGTTAATATACAACAATGAAATTTATAGGACACACTACAAGATGGTCAGAATATGATATGCAATAATAATTATCTCGCTGACATTCTCAGGGTTTGTGAAATAAAGGATTTAATCTGGGTGATGCGTTTTCAAAGTCCTTTAGTATATATAGTATTAATACCGATATCTAACACTTCCGGTCTATGAAGAACCGGCAATACGCGTAAATACCACCAAATCGACGTATACATTAACCAGTGTGTGATTTATCTACCCTCAAAAGTGGCCTCTGTGAATATCACTTTTTTGGGGGTAGATAAGTTCTCATGTCTACCGAAATAAGAGTCCATAATTTTATAATGCATAACAAAACCAGAAATTAAACTAGCCTTAGAACGTACCGCTACATCCAGCAAAATCGCATACGTCATAGGGATAACTAGGGTCTGTTGTAATACACCAGAGATAACCGCTGTTGTTTGGGTCTCTACAGTAATTACTCGCTGCCGCTGTGGAACCATCTGCTGGGAAGTTTTCATCTGCATCGAATCCATGAGCGTGTGGGTACTGACTGTTCCAAGCCTGGCAGGTTTTTCCTTTCGATGAAGTTGATTTAGTACCATTGTAGTATCTGGAGTTTGAGATGTCCCAACATTCTGTGTTACCTAAGCAAAAACATGATAGTAGATTACCATTAGGGTGTGGCCATTTGATTTTTATATGGGAGTACTTTGGCCCTGGATATAATTTTCTTGGTTTAAACAATATTTTATTCAGATAATTTAAATATAGACAGATATATACAATCCTCATATACTGAACAGCAAAAGAAACGCATATTTTGCATATTTGGTAAAGTGTATAAATTGAGGTTTAAATACTGGTCTAATGATATTTAAGGTATCACTGATGCATTGAACATGTGACTTATCAAATGCATCACGAATGGATGGGTCATTGGAATAATGAAAATAAAGGGACCTAACTCTGGGCGTAATAAAATAACTCATAATAAAGGCGACTGTCGAGATGGTGTATGCCTTAATCTACTAAACGGATTTCAATGAAAATCACGCTGCGTGTTAACCATGACATACAGACTACTTATGAAGTTTAAATTTTCCGATATTCTTTACAGTGGACTATTGTGACCCAATTACATTATCGGACAAATAACCGGAAGTGTGATTAATACAGGCATGAAAGGGTCCAAACAATTGTTTTAAACGGTTCTGTTGGACACTACCCTACCTTGACATCAATCATACTGTTCCAGATATTCTTACACCCCAAAGATTCCAGTGGTTTTCAATACCAATGCAAAAAATGTAAAAAATGAAGATTTTTGGATTAGCAGTACACTTTTTACAGCAGTGAATTTTAAAGTTTTATGCTGTTTTCTAATCTGTAACAGTGAGTTATCGTGACTTGCAATGAAATCGGATTCAAATCATGTGTTTTCCAATGAACGGCACTGTTTTTGCGTTTTTTGCATTAATTAACAAAAAATAATAATTAACTGTGTAATGACGAATATAATGGTCTGGAACGAACGCATGGGTCCGTTCAAACATGTTCTTACCATTTAGGATAAAATTTGATAAGGTTTTCTGGTATTAAATGGATTTGGAAAATATGCGTTTCTTTTGCTGTCAAGTATATATTCAGGATCTGACAGTAAGCTTTAGGTTTATGTTTAAGCCATTTCCTGACACAAAATGTATATACAACATATGTGAATAATATATACTCAACGTCAGTGAAAAGTTACCAGTAAATCACTTACACTTAAGATAGGACAATATTTAGTCCATTCTGAACGAAAAACTGCGGATACGTCAACACTCAATTTTATGGCATAGAGTCCCATGTATCACCACTATGGAAAACGGTATCCAACACACCCGAATGCATTATTATCATTCCTTGATGAACCCCTGTAGTTTCCATTGCATTGTATAGGAAAATGCAAAGTTTTGGTGCTACTTTAAAATTTGGTCCTCGTTTTATGCGTTTAATGGGATAACCTAAACAATTTTGGTGGCGTTTTCAATGAAAATGACTTGGGCATGTCCTGGCATTTTGTCTTCAGAAAATTATGATTTCAAATTCTTAAAAACTGCGAAAAAAATAAAATGCATGTGCATCACATGCACCATAGTTCCAGGGCCCCATGTAACTGTTTTATCTCTCCAAACCAGCTTGTCGTTCACCAGAAACAAACGTAACAGTAGACAAAGAGCTGTATTTTATATTTTCCATATATCGAAATTTCGATACTGGTAACTTTTCATTGACGCTGAGTATATAAACATCACAAATAATGATCAACTAGCGCTACAGGTGGAATATGTAAAGAAAACAAATGAGAAAGATATATATATATATATATATATATATATATATATATATATATATATATATATATATATATATATATATATATATATATATATATATATATATATATATATATATATATATATATATATATATATATATATATAAACAGAGTACATTTCAAATTTGAAATGGGACAGACAGAAATGTGAAAGTTAAGAAGAAAAAGAAGAAGAAAATGATATCTTGACCGCATTCCTCCAATGCGCTCTGGAAGATAGACAAGGTTTAACGAGACTAAACATCATAGCTGGGTCTGGACAGGTATGGTACGTTAGTATACAAGTATATGGTCTAATGAGCCTATTGTTCAAATCTTTTTTACGTGCCTGGTGGGTCTGACTTCAGACTCTATGACGGTTCCGACTTAAAAACTTATCTATTGATGAAATGGTAGGGGCCTGATGCTTTGGCCGTTGTCATACCCACCTGGGTTTACCTGCTGGATATCTTTTGCCCCAGCATTCAGTTTTATGTACTGTTAAGTCATTTTCTTTGCTTTACGTCCTTTTTACATCTTGATTTATATGTTTTTGGAGATTATGCATTGATAAGCTAGGGGTCTTTCATGAAAACCAAACATCTATATGTCTTGATCCACATCTGAACTGAGGGTGAGATTGGCGCCGTGAAACCGGTTTTAAGCCCTCCAGTAAGATATGATTACTGACCGTTCCAAGGCAGTACATCTTTTGTTGGTCATTTGTAGTTCTTTGTGTCTTGTGTTTCTTAAGCTTTCGCGTCTGTTCATTGCTGCCTTGTGGTCACCTGCTGGGAAAGGGCTGACCTCTTGGCTTTTGTTGGTGATGTTAATTTTATTTTTGTTACTTTCCCATGTGGTATCCTGGGTCAGGTGTGGTACTTGATTGTATCTTTCCTCATCTTTGCCGTTTTTCTTACTTTAATTAAAAAATCTTGAACTTGTGTCTTGTGTTTCTCAAGCTTTCGCGTCTGTTCATTGCTGCCTTGTGGTCACCTGCTGGGAAAGGGCTGACCTCTTGGCTTTTGTTGGTGATGTTAATTTTATTTTTGTTACTTTCCCATGTGGTATCCTGGGTCAGGTGTGGTACTTGATTGTATCTTTCCTCATCTTTGCCGTTTTTCTTACTTTAATCAAAAAATCTTGAACTTTGAGAAAAAGTGATACATTTTCATCATTTGAAAACTCAGGTTTGTCGCATTTAAGGATCTCATGCGTAGAGTAATTTCTAAGGATATCACCCAGATACCTTCGACGAACTGTTGTTAATTGAGGGTAATCATAGAAGAAATGGTGTGCACTCTCAAAATCAACTACATGGGCAAGACGGGCTAGGTTTTATATTTTACGATAGAGAATGTCATATTCTTACATTGAAATGTTATATATTTACATAGAGACTGTCATATTCGTATATTCAGATGCCACATTCATATATACAGATGCCACAATCTCAGATAACTAACAAATAACACCTTTTGCTTTAACCAAAATGATTAGAGCAATACACTATTTGGTGACAAAAGGCAGCATTTGACAGAAAGGACCTTCTTCTTTAAAGATAGAATATAACTTAGTTTTGACAAAAGGTGTCATTTGTCAAGTAGCACTTTTTCAATCAACACATGACTTAAATTTCATTGGTTACTAAAGGCGCTATGTGACATATGACACTTTTTCTTCCCAAAGAATTGAGAATATACCTTATCAGTCACCCCTTATATTAACTGAATTATTTCAACATAACCTAATAAACGTTTCCTATCTCACGGCATGTTACCTTTATCAGGTCATGATGACGTTGCACTTTTTGAATGACGTCGCTAATGACGCTGAATCAACGCAAAAATAAAAAAAAACGTCATAATCGTTAGTTTGAAGAGTGTTCAACAATGGGTAAACTGATTAATAGAATACCAGGTTCGCGTCTTTTGATATCAAGTTTACCAGGCTCTGCTTCGAGAACGCATGTTGAATCGCTCGGCAAGCCTCGCGATGTCAACAGGCGTTCTCAAAGCCTTGCCTGGTAAACTTGATATCAAAAGACACTCACCTAGTATTCTCGATGTACGGTAAAAAGAGTCGTCTCCAAAAAGGGGGGAATAACTCCTTATTTAACTCATTCATTACACACGCATGTGCAGCTAGATAGCAGGGTTACATGCCTTAATTTAGGCATGCAGATACATCTATGCATGTTAGTTTTGTGTTCAAGAAGTGAATGTTCTTGCGTGACATGGCCGTTACAGAGGTTAGCCTTTCCCTCCGCTTATTGCTTCTGTAATTAGTTCAAAAACCTCACGAGCACCTCGAAAATTCGATTTCCAAATTTTCGAAATACTCGCTAATTCGAAGTAAATTTCAGATACAAATCGATCCAGCGAATAGAGCCTATTAATGGATTATTTTTAAATACTATCTAATAAATTATATGTTTTGTGTGCGTAAAAGAAACGTCTCCCGAGACGTTTTTTTTCCCCGTTCACACAACATATGTTTGATCGGAAAACAAATCAAAAATGAAACAAAAAATATGTTTGGGAATTATATACGGAAGTACTTTAGAAACGCATCAGTTTACATTCACTGTCTCTTCCACATGGTTTATTTGAGGATGTTTTCTTTATCATTTTTTATTCGTTTGCACAATGGCCCATGATTTGCCATTGTTTCGATTTGCTCATGCTGTTCATTCCGACGTCATACCGACGATAAAGTTTTTTTAACAATTTCCGTCTGACAAATGTAAATTTGATTCAATTTGAAAACAAAAACTTTGAGGTGGTAGCCAGATGTCTAAGCAGATGGAAAAACACAAAAGTTTTCAGAAATAATCGTCTTATTACACTCCCACTCGCAGCGTTTCTTTGCTAACGTCAGTCTTTAATTTTCAAACAGCAATAACAGACGGGTGACGTTCGCGCACGTCTCAATACTTTTGTCTTTTATGCAACTGATTGAGGAGTGTATTTTCGCAAAACAAAGATGTTGATTATTCTTAATCCTTAGAATATAAACGGCCAATTACGCCAAAAAGCAATGACGTCATGTAGACGTAATAAACATTGCCAGAGGCCTAAATCCATATGATTTGATTTTATCTTTCCGTTTGCTTTCAGGAACGTACATCGTTTCGAAAACTTTTTTTCGTTCACTAAGAAAGGTATTGGTACCCTCTGACTTTTTGAATTTGAGTTGTCTCCGAATTATCGCGACGTCACGGCAATCATACTCCACAGCGTTTCGATTTTCTTATTGAATGCAAGCTAAATGACGGAATTTGCGAATTTCATGTTTCACATAATGAAAATATTCAATTTCCGACATAAATTAGTCATTCAGTATATATACTTATGTTTACCTCCCTATAATTCGAACTTTCCATACCTCGAAGTAAAATGTCTTGTCCCTACGAAATTCGACTGTATTGATCTTGAAAAGTGAACTCAAGCAAAAATATAAACCAACAAACTGCGTCGTGATAAGTGCATCATTTTACATACAATTTAAAACACAATTTTATTTATTGCAAATAATCGTTCGATATTTCATTCAAAATGAAGTAAATTTAAATTTAAAACAGGTCTGATAAACGTTTCACCACCAAAATGAATAGGCACAGATTTAAGCAAATGACTTTGACAAATCACGCGGTCTTTTGTGGCTGAATGTCCGAATTTCTTCCAATTGTCTATGAGAGTTCTGTGTTTGGTCATTGTTTAGATATGCATTACTGTACTTAAAATGTAGTGTCCTTTCTAGTTTTGCAATAGTCTCGACAAGGAAGAAAGAGATGTATGCTTTATTTTAACTATTTTAAGCCTAGCGTCCTATTTGTGGGACATGGGCAAACAGTGTAGTCCCAGATCAGAATGGGGCGTCTTATCTCAGAGTCTCCACTGTTTGTTTACAGATTGCTCTATTGAAATTTGAATACGAATGAAAAATACCACCAAACAGCCCCTAAAACGGAAATGAACAGGACTACATGTATCGATAATAGTGGGAATTCCATGCGTCATAATTGTCTTCATGATGTCTTGCTACTTTTAGTATTATGTGGCTAGTTCTTACGGTGCCACGGGTTGGTCTGCAGTGCGTGTTTGTGGTATTTCCTCACTGATCATACTGACTTATTTTTCATTATCTCTACACTTTATTCTCCCCGTCATCTGACATACAGAGGGTCGGGTAAGGTCATCCCTCTGCATGCATCACAAACTACAGTGAAGGCATTTTATGGTTGATTGTATCTCTAGCTCACCCCTTTCATGCATCTTTCATGCAATTTCAAAGCAGTTTTTAAACAGTTTACACAGCCGCGAAGGCACCATTCAGTAGTCTGGTTTTATTTGTCTAAAGAATAATTCTTATAGCTTGACAAGTTCATTTGTTAATGAGTTTCGTTGTGCTTTAAGAGATACAAAATAGCCATATTCAACATAACAGGTACACTGAGTACATAAACATGTTAGGTAAAATATGCTTATTGGTGCCCTCCTGGCTGTGATATAATATATGTTAAAAGGGCAAGAAAGGCTAAAGAAACAGTATATAAGCATACAACTGCCCTCTATATTCAGACAGTTGGTATGAGTTGAACAGCATAGACCTTGCTCAGACTTAAATGAGGGGCAGTAATATATACTCAAGGTCTTTATGTCCTTTCATTTTGTTGCCACCTTTCAATCACCCTGCTCCCTATTTTGAGGGTTCCGTTTGAGGCAGAAATCCAATGTGTCTGAATATTTAGGGCATGTGTCTGAATATTTTGGGAAAATACTATTAGCGCCTAGCACAGGATGACAGGAGAATCAAATGAAAAGAATACATTTTAAAAAAATGAATCTCTGACAACCTATTCCTCTCACATCATGGCAGCGTGAATGCAATGAATTGTGTTGTTATATGACTGGAGAGAATCCTGTTTCCTGATTGGCTGAATTTGTCTTTATAAATCACTATGTCTTCCTGGAAACTGGTCTAAACTGGCCTTGAAGTAAATATTGCATGAAACCCAGCTCAAACTAGTTTCCAGAATAATATTTTTGACAATTTTCTAATATCAACCTCTGGAGAGCTAAAAATAGTATGATGGATATAAAACTAGCATGTAATGCATGAAATTGACATGATTTGCTGTTTCACATCCCAACAGGTAATCTAAAGATTTTCATGAATTTTAACAAGTGTTTTGTTTTGTTTTGGTTGTTCATTTATCTTTGTTTGAATAAACAAAGGGTAAACAAAGTTTGATTACTTTTACATTCCACGTTCAGAGAATTAATATACATTTCAAAATGCAAAATACTACCTTAAAATAATTTAATAACAGTTTATAAAAAAAATGCGAGAAAGTCCTTAGGTTGAAGTTTGAACATATGACTTCAACAACGAAAGTAAAAGTAGTAAATTGTCTTTCTTAGATGAAGTCATATAACAAAACAGTTATTGACTTCAATTTCGATAGACATGAGGACTTAGCGGCCTCGATAAATTATCACTTTTTCGGGGAGATAAATCCAAATGTCTACCTAAATTGAAGTCAATAATTGTATAACTGGGGGTTTGCTTTTGTCAATGGTTATAAATGTTTAGCTCAATGTATTGTATCTATCAGGTCTTTGTACTTGGTCCATGTGTTTTCAAAATTATCTAAACAACTTTTTCTGGTAGCTGTATGTTGCATTAGCTTATAAACGTAGTTTAACTTATTTTGCAGTGCTACTATGGATAGGGGGTGGTTGGTGCGTTTTTGCAGCATTTTTGTAATACTTGACAATAGCAAAATTATGCAATTCTGCTGATTAGTATGCTTTCCTTATGTTAAATATAAATAATTCGTCAACGAATGTCAGATTAATATTGTTATTGTTGAGCTATCTTTTGAAGTCTCCAATTAGATTTTGAGATACTTCAACTAAATTTTGATTTAGAATTGTATAAAAATCTTTCCTCCCTTCTTTGATTTTATTAAAAGGTGTATACTTGCAGGCAACAATGGTGTATGCATTTTTTAGAGAAATTTATTATATTGTATGTTCTTGCATATGCCATTACTGCCTGCTTTAATCCTAAAATTTGAACAAAAATAGTTTTTATATCATAAGTATGTTTAAATTCATCCTGTGAATGAAATTTACCATTTTCATGTATCAGATCATTTATGTTCTTTATTCCCTGCTGATCCCACTTTTTATATATACAGTCAGACATAAGTAAAGCATCACCCAAACATTATTTCAGAGACGGTTTTCGTGTACAAATTTCTTCAGAAGAACAATCAGTTTGTAACATTTTGTTACCCAAGTCATTTCTTGGTCTGCTAAACATATCAGAATGCCATTTGGTCATTTTGCTAAATTTCTACGGTGTCCTGTATACACCGACCCCTATTTTGGGATATACCCTGAAAAAGTGTCACAGCTTGACCCAAAGTGCTTACTTTGAATTCAACTAAATGCAGAAACAATCTAGATAATATTTTTCAAAATAGTGCCATACTGATGCTGTCGAACTCTAGGTTACCTGTCAGTTATACAGGATCATAGAGATAGTAAATCGCGTGTTTGTAATTTTGCATTATCACTATATAACATGCCATTCTTTACACACCATAATTTTATATTCTTTATAGATATGAATCTGAAGTTTTCAGACAGAACTTGTCATTGATAATGTAACAATATGGCACTAACACTTCACATGTCAAAGCGTTTTGAAAACACCATAGCAGGGTAGCGAATAGGGACAGTTTCAGGGGTAAATGTTCATTTACCATGTCTGGTTGTTTACCTTAATGATAATCTAATCAAAATTAGCTGTAAATTATCACCAATTTATCTATTCTAATAAATAAAACAAGAAAATATTAATGACTAGAAAGCTTCCTTCGTTTTTTAAGGAAACTATTGAGGCGATGCTTAACTCATGTCTGACTGTATATATATTGGTTGCTTGCCAATCATAATCTTACTGTTATAGAAGATTGGATTTGAAATAACAAAATGTTCAGTGTTTTCACCTATCAGAGTATGCATGTAGTACATCAATCCAAAATTTATTTTTTTTTATCTTATTTTGAATAGCATTAGTATACAGTGGTATAACATCTTCTAAATACTAATAATTCATTGAAGTTTATTGTATTGTTCATGACAGATTGCCAAGGACTGTTCGATAAAATGACTCTTCTTATAACCAAGTTAATTTCATACTATTTATAAATGCTTTCAGGTTTATCATTCTAAGACCACCTTCACAGTACTGTTTTCTAACAACATTTTGTTATATATTGCCGGGCCATCCCACAAAAAGTCAAAAAATATATTATTTAATTTCTTAATCGTTTGTTCGGCTGGATTTAGTATTGAAATAAATAGATGATTTAATATAGGGAGGAGAAGTGTTTTTATAACTGTTATCTTACCTTACTGACTTTTTAAATAAGACACGACGTGAGATTTTCAACAATGTGGTATGTGCGACCAGCAAATGCTCAGATCAGCCTGCGCTCACGAGCAATCTGATTAGAGCCTTTGTTAGTCGCTTGAATATTCTATGACTGTCAAGCTACTCACCGAACACCATTTAGAGTTTCTAAGCTTAAAAGGAGGCTGCACAGTCTCGTCTCCGTCTACACTTGTCAAAATGACAAATTGTTGGAAATCAAATGTCACGGCTTATTTTTAACTAAGATCGTCACGAAAAACTACATGTACACCTAAATGTTCCTTGCCGTAATACAATATAATGCTTGTAAACCAGGGAGGAATACTATTTGTGCAAAACGTCGAACCAGAATACTGCCCTCAAAAACTCCCGTCCTACTGTATATACGGCAATTTTCGCGAGAATTTTATTTTCGCGAAAAGCGTTTAAAGACATATTTTCCACTTTTAAAATTCCCGACTTGGACATGATTTACCTACATGTACTAAAGTAAACGACAGAGTGCTTTCGCTATTTCTCGAGGGTTTTATTTTCGCGAAACTCCACATTCGCGAAATTTCGCGAAAATAAAACCCTCGCAAAAATCCGAATTTACAGTATTGGTGATATCCGTGATTTTTTTCGATGGGTGCTATGTTTAAATAATTTGATATCACAATAATTTAACTTCATTTTGAATGGAATTTCGGCATGGTTATTGAGAAGTTGTAAAAGCCAGACATGGAATTTTTATAATAATTAATACGCTAAAACATTAACAATTATATCGCAAAAAACAGTTGCTCTTATATAAGTTTGCTTTCGTGAAATACCTGTTACAGATACGAACGAACAGATTGTGGCCATTAAAGTCACTAATAAAAACAATTCCATAATATCCACCAGTAATTATATCCATGCATCGTCTACTTGTTTATGCTTTGATTTCATAAGCAACCTCTTTGAACCTAAATTTTATATCAAGGTTAAAGAGAAAGAAGAACACTTTACAAAATCAGCCGCGTCTCGAGAAAGCCTGTTCCCATGCCCCGAGGTTATTAAACTTTTTTCATGCTCAACTCAACTGAGCTCGAAATTTCAACTGCTCATAAAAACTAAAATACCGTCAAACGAAGAAGTTTCTTGCTTTAAGACTCTTGCTTTATGGCTCTCGTCTGTGATGTTGTCACTTTTCTATTGGTATGCTGGGTCAGGTGTGGTGCTTGATTGTATCGATTCCTGATCTTTGCCCTCTTTCTTACTTTTCTTAAATGTTGTATTCGTCATGCTAATGAATGTTGAAATGCCAACAATTGTTGGCATTTTAACATTTATGAGCAGGATAAAGTTCGTGCTCAGCTGAGTAAAGCATGGAAAAAATTATAACCTCGGGGCCTGGTTTTGCTTCTAGACACGATTCTAGATGCTCAGCTACCAAGACAGGCTACAGCATTAAACGTGTACACGTAACACGTTTACCGGTTTTAATTTGCAGAAACAAAATAATATATGCGCTGATCAGACCGCGCCTAGATCTTTGACAAAGTGATTTATCTACAAACGATCTGCCGACATGCAACCATATATATGTACTGTAAATTCGGAAAATTTCGCGAGGTGTTTATTTTCGCATATAAAACCCTCGCGGAATAGCGAAATCACTCCGTCGTTTACTTATATAAGCAAAATATACCCTAGTCGGGAATTGTAATTTTGTTTTCTTGTGTTTTTTCACTTTACCATGTGGTGTCTTGGGTTAGGTGTGGTACTTGAGTGTATCGATTCCTGGTATTTGCCTTCTTCCTTACTTTGATAAACAACAAAGCATTAGATGGAATACGGCATTTGGTCAGGGTCTTCTTCACAGTTTACTTAGCTAAACCCAATCTTCATTCGCCAGATAGTATCTTAGAATATAGATTTTTTTGACTATGACCTGATAAAATACAAAATGGACAAATCCATGCGTTCCGTATGCACGGGTATCAGAAAATATATGCACCCCAATGAAAAGGGCTAAACTAACGCAGCCTGGTCGAAGCTATAAGGCAAGCTGATATATTAAGACAGTCTTTTTTCTCCTGGTATAGTTCTGTTATATATTTTTTTTATTTTTAACAGAAGTCAAATACTTAACACATAACATGCAAACACAATGTGAGCTTATGCGAAGGTTAATTGCTCTATACTTCACATGAATTTACCTAATTAAAACATCTAGAAAGGTCATTCCTGTTTCACAGTACCCCCAGTGTAAAATGTCATTGGTGAGATATCATTTGAGCCAGTGCATGAGCTTTCCAATAATGTGGTATTATGACATGTGTAGACTCGGATGAGCATCTGCAGCCTCCTTTTAAGCTTAGAAACTCCAAATGGAGTTCAGTCAGTAGCTTAACAATCATATAATACTCAAGCGACTTGCAAAGGCTCTGATCAGACTGCGCATATGCGCATGCTGGTCTGAGGCTTTGCTGGTCGCACATATCACATTTTGTAGGAAAGCTCATGCACTGACCCAATTTTAGGTAGCGCAGTGGCTCAGTGGTAGAGTGCTTGACTCGAGACCGAGTGGCCGCGGGTTCGAGCCTCACCGGCGTCACTGTGTTGTGGTCCCTGAGCAAGACACATTTATCGAAGCTTAGAACTGGTTCAACCAAGAAAGACCCGTCCCTGTTTAACTGAAAGATTGTTGATTGGACGTAAAGAATCAAATTAAACAAAAAAAACACTAGCCCATTTAATTTATGAATTTTTATCGTATAACGCCATGTACTAATACATATTTTTGTAGCGTTATGAAATGACGTCCTGGCCCCATTACAACGTCGCGCATATATGGCAATACATAGAGGATCTTACATGAGTGCTCGTGTTTTATTTAATTTATTAAACGAGTTGGGGAAAAGAGATAAAATGCGAGGCTTGCCGAGCATTTTATCTCTTTTGAGCAACGAGTTTAATAAATTCAATGATACAGGAGCATGAATGTTAGATTCTATTTATCATATGACAAATACTTTGTAATCTCATTTCTTGCGTAAAAACGTTATAATTTTGTCATTATGTACGCAACGTTGTTATGGACGTCATAACGTTGCCCGTAAATCTATAAACCACTAGTGGTTTATCGATTTTATTGCATGGCGTTATTTCACTCCCAGAGGCGACGTCATATGATAAATCAACTTTTAACGCAACAAACTCGATTCCGAGAAGCCCCCGTGGTGTAGTGGATAAGCGCTATGCCTTGTAAACCAGGGGTCGCAGGTTCGATTCCCGGCTTCTCCATAAAACCACTTTCGGTGAGCCTTCGGGTGCTCCCGTCATATAATAAACACACATCATAAACCCTCCCGGCCCAGTACTGGTTACTACCCATGGAAAAGCCACAAAAAGTGTGTTTTTTTTACATTTAACGTCATAGCTTTGATAAATGGAATCTAACATTATTGATTTTATTGTCGATCGACACGCCTCTATTTCACCAATTTGTTAAATCAATTCAACTAAACAAGTCTTAGAGCATTCATGAGTTTTAGAGCTTTCATGCATGATCCAGGGAGCGCAGTGGCTTGGTGGTAGAGTGCTTGACTCGGAACCGAGAGGCCGTTGGTTCGAGCCTCACCGGCGTCACTGCGTTGTGGCCCTTGAGCAAGACACATTTATCCTAGATTAGTTCTGGTTCAACACAGGAAGACTCGTACCTGTTTAACTGAAAGATTGTTGATGGGACGTAAAGACTCAAATCAAACAAACAAAACCATGCATGATCCATGTTTCTCGTGTTGTGACACCTCGGCCTCAGGCCGAACAGTTTGCGCTCACCATTTATCATATTTTACAATATAAGGGCTCACAACTTCTTGCGCAGAGAAAATTTGGGATTTAGATCTCAGTTTGTGGGAGCTCAGTGGCTCAGTGGTAGAGTGCTTGACTCTAGACCGAAGGGCCGCGGGTTCGAGCCTAACCGGTGTCACTGCGTTGTGTCCTTGAGCAAGAACATTAATCCTAGCTTAGTACTGGTTCAACACCAGAAGACCCGTCCCTTTATAACTAAAAGATTGTTGATGGGACGTAAAGAATCAAATCAAACTAACAAGATCTTAGTCTGTGCTAAGAATTGCTATCTTACATACGCTGTCACGTGCAGACAGTTCATTTGTTTTATTGGAACTCACGCACATGGTCTTCAACGGGCGAACTTGTTATGTTACCAGTTAGAGAGCAGCGCTTAGGCGGAAGGATTTTATCAGACATGCATAGCAACAAAAACGTTCGAAATGTTTGGCTTTCTCGGCGAAGCGAGGCATGATTCAATCGCTTATTGCACGAATATACCATACATGTATCTTATTCTATTAAAAATGGCCAGTTGTTTTCGTCGGTTGTTAAAGCTTTCCCATATCGTATGTTTTTTTCATCTACAACAACGCTCTGAAAGAACGAGACAGGCGAAACAGAACACTTGCAAGATGGATATGAGCGTCAAAAACTGGTACACGTTTGGAATCATTTTTTTCTTTTTTTCGACTTGGTCCCGCTGCGGCATATATATCATAAAAAAGTATAGGGTTGCAACCACAGGGACCCGGCACGTATAGGTGTTTTATAGTCTAAAATTGCCAAAAAGTCAATATAGGCTTGATAAAAGCTTTAATTATCGAAAAGGGTTACTGCTCTCAAAATGCCTTTTTTCACCCTCACCACAAAAAACGGACGCACAATTGTTCCAAAAGTAAATTTTAAATAGCCCTTTGCGCCATATACGTGCCGGGTCCCTGTGGTTGCAACTACCGATGTGTCGTTTTTTATCGAAATTCGTTCTGAAGACAAAATTCGTTCCATTATCTAGGACAACAGGTAGATGTATTACACTACCGCCCATCTATTTGTCCTTGTCGAATTCGAGTTGAAAACGCATTGATAACGCCCGTAATACGCATTAGTTTTCTAACGCGAATTTCGAAAATCCAATTAAAGCCCACTTTCGATACGCGATGAACTGCAGTGCAACGCATTTACCTGTTAACCAATCAATAACTCAATTATAGCAACGCAGTTCAACGGACAATTCACGTTGAAACGCATTGTTGAACAGCCAATCGAAAAGGTTCAATTGCGTTGCCAGGCCTGTTACATGTAAATCAATGATAATTTTATTATTGAAACCAAGAAAACAGCGAAAACATTATCCCACAAAATGCTTTGTTTATCGTTTCTTTTTGTCTCTTTTGTGTCAATGGCACTCACTCATTTATGGCCATCATTGCGAGATATTTCATGTTAGCTGACTTCACATCCCATGACATTTGTTTAACATCGGTTACAATTCAAATATATGGACCAGTTCATCGTGTTTAGTCCAACCATATCAAACATGTCCGTAATTCTGTGTTATCAGGCCTTGGGATCAGCTTTCAGAACCTAAACCTGCTGCATTTTGATCAAATAATTAGCTTGAAGTCTTTATCGATCAATCTCTTCTTACTGGCTAGATTAAATTTGGGTCTTCAGTTGATGAGGCTTTGGGTCCAAGCCTCACAGAAGGCACTGTGTTCAGAGAGAGAGAGAGAGAGAGAGAGAGAGAGAGAGAGAGAGAGAGAGCTAGAGAGAAGGCTGTTTAAACAGTGTCGGAACCTTTTTTCCCGGGCACTGTGTTGCAGGGGTGCAGCTGTTTAAGCAGTGTCGCAACCTAACTGCTGGGCACTGTGCTAGATGGGGTGCAGCTGTTTAAGTGGTGTCCCAACCTGTCTGCCAGCACTGTGTCGCAGGGGTGCAGCTGTTTAAGCAGTGTCGAAACCTATCTGCCGGCACTGTGCTGCAAGGGTGCAGCTATTTAATTGGTTTCGAAACCTATCTGCCGGCACTGTGTTGCAGGGGTGCAGCTGTTTAAGCGGTGTCGAAATCTATCTGCCAGCACTGTTTTGCAGTGGTGCAGCTGTTAAAGCAGTGTCAAAACCTATCTGCCGGCACTGTGTTGCAGGGGTGTAGCTGTTTAAGTGGCGTCGAAACCTATTTGCCGGCACTGTGTTGCAGAGGTGCAGCTGTTTTAGCAGTGTCAAACCTATCTGCCAGCACTGTGTTGCAGAGGTGCAGCTGTTTAAGCAGTACTGCAACCTAACTGCTGGGCACTGTGCTGCAGGGGTGCAGCTGTTTAATCGGTGTCACAACCTATCTGCTGACACTGTGCTGAAGGGGAGCAGCTGTTTAAGTGGTGTCAAAACCTATCTGCCGGCACTGTGTTGAAGGAGTGCAGCTGTTTAAATGGTGTCAAAACCTATCTGCCGGAACTGTGGTGCAGGGGTGCAGCTGTTTAAGCAGTGGGGCAACCTATCTGCTGGGCAGTGCTGTAGGGGTACATCTGTTTAAGCGGTGTTGCAACCTTTCTGCCGGCACTGTGCTGCAGGGGTGCAGCTGTTTAAGTGATGTCGAAACCTACCTGCCAGGACTGTGTTGCAGAGGTGCAGCTGTTTGAGTGGTGACGAAACCTATCTGCCAGCACTGTGTTGCAGAGGTGCAGCTGTAAGTGATGTGGAAACCTATCTGCCGGCAATGTGTTGCAGAGGTGCAGCTGTTTAAGCTGTGTCCCAAGCTGTCTGCCAAGCACTGTGCTGCAGGGGTGCAGCTCTTTAAGTGGTGTCCAAACCTATCTGCCGGCACTTTGCTGCTGGG
This sequence comes from Loripinus fragilis, assembly GCA_964019695.1. Taxonomy (NCBI): domain Eukaryota; kingdom Metazoa; phylum Mollusca; class Bivalvia; order Lucinida; family Lucinidae; genus Loripinus; species Loripinus fragilis. Next base: position 59,079,760 of record OZ026524.1, on the reverse strand, counting down.
GTGCAGCTGTTTAAGTGGTGTTGAAACCTACCTGATGGCACTGTGCTGCAGGGGTGCAGCTGTTTAAGTGGTGTCAAAACCTATCTGACAGGACTGTGTTGCAGAGGTGCAGCTGTTTAAGTGGTGTCAAAACCTATCTGCCGGCACTGTGTTGCAGAGGTAAAGCTGTTTAAGCGGTGTCAAAACCTATCTGCCGGCACTGTTTTGCAGAGGTGCAGCTGTTTAAGCGGTGTCAAAACCTATCTGTCGGCACTGTATTGCAGGGGTGTAGCTGTTTAAGTGGTGTCAAAACCTATCTGCCGGCACTGTCTTGCAGAGGTGCAGCTGTTAAAGCAGTGTCCAAACCTATCTGCCATGCCAGCACTGTGTTGCAGAGGTGCAGCTGTTTAAGCAGTACTGCAACCTAACTGCTGGGCACTGTGCTACAGGGATGCAGCTGTTTAAACGGTGTCGCAACCTATCTGCTGGCACTGTGCTGAAGGGGTGCAGATGTTTAAGTGGTGTCGAAACCTATCTGCCAGGACTGTGCTGCAGGGGTGCAGCTGTTTAAGTGGTGTCGAAACCTATCTGCAGGCACTGTGCTGCAGGGGTGCAGCTGTTTAAAAGGGGTCTGAACCTACCTCCTTGGCACTGTTGAGCAGGGGTGCAGGTTGTTTTAGAAGTGTCAGTTTCTACCTCCTGAGCAGGTTAGATAGGCAGAACTGGATATACTGCTCTACTTTTATTTTAGGACTGATCAGGTGAAGCCTGGGCACATGCAATTGCTTTTGCTTAGGAGTGCCTTCTTTTTTTCTTTTGAGAGAGATCTATTCAGTTAGAATGACAACAAGTGAGTTTGGCTCGATTATTTTACTTAACAAGGAGAGTTTGCATCTAATCTCACTTGACCCAATCTGAAAGTTCGAAATAGTTTGATGCGAATCCCAAGAGACAAAACTGAAGGCAGTGCGACATATTTTTAATTCATTTGCTTCATGTCGTTGTTTTAAGAAAAATATTTTACATTGGGCACTAAAAGAGACTAATTATAGATTTATATCTGATGAATATCGATGGGATTTTACTGTTATATATTCATTTTTTGGCCTTGAGTAACTCCATTCATTTCTCCACTGAAAAGTTGTGATAGTCCGCTCAAAATATTGATCAATGAATGGAGTGAGATATTTGATTCAAACTGGGCTTTACAACCTCAAAGGAAACAGGAATTGAGATTTGCAAGACAAGGCTTATCAGAAATATTCAAAGCAAAGTTAAACCGTGAATAATAATGTAAACATTGAGCAAGGTCAACTCAATTTTGATTGGCTTACGCATTACTGAGTTGTAACAAAACTATTTGATTGGCTAAAGGAAGAAACGCATATTTTATCGTTGAAACGCGTTAGAGGGCTGCTAATGAATATTCATGAGTTTCGAAATACATTGATTCGCGTTTCATACGCAATTTAAACTCAACGCACGTATAATGCGTTGTAAACGCACATGAAACGCAAATTCGCAGGACAAATACGCGGGCGGAGTCACTACCGCCCATCTATTTGTCCTTGTCGAATTTGAGTTGAAAACGCATTGAAAACGCACGTAATACGCATTTGTTTTCCAACGCGAATTTCGAAAATCCAATCAAAGCCCACTTTCGATAAACGTTGAACTGCAGTGCAACGCATTTACCTGTTAACCAATCAATAACTCAAGTATAGCAACGCAATTCAACGTACAATTCACGTTGAAACGCATTGTTGAACAGCCAATCAAAAAGGTTCAATTGCGTTGCCAGACCTGTTACATGTAAATCAATGATAATATCATTATTTGAACCAAGAAAACAGCGAAAACATTATCCCACAAAATGCTTTGTTTATCGTTTCTTTTTTTGTGCCAATGGCACTCTCATTTATGGCCATCGTTGCGAGATATTTCATGTCAACTGACTTCACATCCCATGACATTTGTTTAACATCGGTTACAATTCAAATATGTGGACCAGTTCATCGTGTTTAGTCCAAACATATCAACAGGTCGCTAATTCTGTGTTATCAGGCCTTGGGCTCAGCTTTCAGAACCTGAACCTGCTGCATTTTGATCAAATAATTAGCTTGAAGTCTTTATCAATCTCTTCTTACTGGCTCGATTAAATTTAGGTCTTCAGTTGATGTGGCTCCGGATCCAAGCCTCACAGAAAGCACTGTGTTCAGAGAGAGAGAGAGAGAGAGAGAGAGAGAGAGAGAGAGAGAGAGAGAGAAGGCTGTTTAAACAGTGTCGGAACCTATCTGCCGAGCACTGTGCTGCAGGGATGCAGCTGTTTAAGTTGTGTTGCAAACTATCTGCCTGCACTGTGTTGCAGGGGTGCAGCTGTGTAAGCAGTGTCCCAACCTAACTGCTGGCAATGTGCTGCAGGGGTGCAGCTGTTTAAGCGGTGTCGCAACCTATCTGCCGGCACTGTGCTGCAGTGGTGCAGCTGTTTAAGTGGTGTCAAAACCTATCTGCCTGCACTGTGTTGCAGGGGTGCATTTGTTTAAGCTGAGTCAAAACCTATCTGCTGGCACTGTGTTGCAGGGGTGCAGCTGTTTTAGCGGTGTCGCAACCTATCTGCCGGGCACTGTGCTGCAGGGGTGCAGCTGTTTAAGCAGTGTGGCAACCTATCTGCTGACACTGTGTTGCAGAGGTGCAGCTGTTTAAGTGCTGTCGAAACCTATCTGCGGGGCACTGTGCTGCTGGGGTGTAGCTGTTTAAGTGGTGTCGAAACCTACCTGCCCGCACTGTGCTGCAGGGGTGCAGCTGTTTAAGTGGTGTCGAAACCTATCTGCCAGGACTGTGTTGCAGAGGTGCAGCTGTTTAAGTGGTGTCGAAACCTATCTGCCGGGACTGTTTTGCAGGCGCGCAGCTGTTTTAGTGGTGTCAAAACCTATCTGCCGGGACTGTGTTGCAGAGGTGCAGCTGTTTAAGTGGTGTCAAACCTATCTGCTCGCATTGTGTTACAGGGGCCCAGCTGTTAAAGCAGTGTCGCAACCTATCTGCCGGCACTGTGCTGCAGTGGTGCAGCTGTTTAAGTGGTGTCGAAACCTACCTGCCGGCACTGTGCTGCAGGGGTGCAGCTGTTTAAGTGGTGTCAAAACCTATCTGCCGGGACTGTGTTGCAGAGGTGCAGCTGTTTAAGTGGTGTGGAAACCAATCTGCCAGCACTGTGTTGCAGAGGTGCAGCTGTTTAAGCGGTGTCAATACCTATCTACCTGCACTGTGTTGCAGCGGTGCAGCTGTTTAAGCGGTGTCGCAACCTATCTGCCTGGCACTGTGCTGCAGGGGTGCAGCTGTTTAAGCAGTGTCGCAACCTATCTGCCGACACTGTGCTGCAGGGGTGCAGCTGTTTAAGTGGTGTCGAAACCTACCTGTGGGCACTGTGCTGCAGGGATGCAGCTGTTTAAGTGGTGTCGAAACCTATCTGCCGGGACTGTGTTGCAGAGGTGCAGCTGTTTAAGTGGATGTCAAATTCTATCTGCCGGCACTGTGTTGCAGAGGTGCAGCTGTTTAAGGGGTGCAAAACCTATCTGCCGGCACTGTGTTGCAGAGGTGCAGCTATTTAAGCAGTGTTGCAACCTAACTGCTGGGCACTGTGCTGCAGGGGTGCAGCTGTTTAAGCGGTGTCGAAACCTATCTGTCAGGGCTGTGTTGCAGGGGTGCAGCTGATTGAGTGGTGTGGAAACCTATCTGCTGGCACTGTGCTGCAAGGGTGCAGGCTGTTTAAGTGGTGTCAGAACCTACCTCCCCGGCACTGTGGTGCAGTGGTGAAGGCTGTTTAAATGGAGTCTGAACATACCTCCTTGGCACTGTCGAGCAGGGGTGCAGGTTGTTTAAGGAGTGTCAGTTTCTACCTCCTGAACAGGTTAGGGCAGAACTGGATATACTGCTCTACTTTTATTTTAGGACTGATCATGTGAAGCCTGGGCACATGCAATTGCTTTTGCTTATTAGTGCCTTCTTTTTTCTTTTGAGAGAGATCTATTCAGTTAGAATGACAACAAGTGAGTTTGGCTCGATAATTTTACTTAACAAGGAGAGTTTGCATCTAATCTCAGTTGACCTAATCTGAAAGTTCGAAATTGTTTGATGCGAATCCCAAGAAACAAAATTGAATGTAGTGCGACATATTTTCAATTCATTTGCTTCATGTCGTTGTTTTAAGAAAAAAATATTTTACATTGGGCACTAAAAGAGACTAATTATAGATCTATATCTGATTAATATCGATGTGATTTTACTGTTATATATTCATTTTTGGGTCTTGAGTAACTCCATTCATTTCTCCGCTGAAAAGTCGTGATAGTCAGCTAAGATATTGATCAATGAATGGAGTGAGATATTTGATTCAAACTGGGCTTCAAAACCTCAAAGGACAAGTCTTATCAGAAATATTCAAAGCAAAGTTAAACCGTGAATAACAATGTAAACATTGAGCAAGGTCACCTCAATTTTGATTGGTTTACGCATTACTGCGTTGTAACAAAACGATTTGATTGGCTAAAGGATGAAACGCATATTTTATCGTTGAAACGCGTTAGAGGGCTGCTAATCACTATTCATGAGTTTCGAAATACGTTGATTCGCGTTTCATACGCAATTTAAACTCAACGCACGTACAATGCGTTGGAAACGCACATGAAACGCGAATTCGCAGGACAAATACGCGGGCGGTAGTGTACACCAACGTACTTGGTGAATTTTCATACGTTGGTGCTAACGTACCTTAACGTATGCATAACTTACCTGTTGCGTACATCTAACTTATGCCTAACGTATAAGCAATACGTCGGCATACGCTGAAGATTTTTTATGCAAGCACAAAATTTGGGATCTATTCGCCGTATGACAACGTATACCAACGTACAGTAGCGTATTCGTAACGTGTTTAAAACTCATCTCTACCGTATTCAGCGTACACCAACGTACTTGCTTAATTTCCCATACGTCCGCATACGTTGTTGCTAACGTACCTTAACTTAGTATATAGGGACCTATCACATGTATGTTTGTTATAGTTATATATATATATATATATACATATATATATATATATATATATATATATATATATATATATATTATAAATATACTGACCGCTGACTTACAGTTCAACTTATCCTACTCAACTTAGGTAAGTTAAGTAGCATAAGTTGTAAGCTGAGCTGGATGAGTTGAGTAACCTGATATCGATGGCATGGTTAATTTCACTCCGAAAAAGGGCGAAAAATGCTTATTTTGCTCAGCTTAATGAGTTGAGTAAGCTGAGCTGAGTTGAAAGATCATGCATATCTTATAGAAGGGTAGGAGGGAGGATAGGCGCAAGGAGTATCAATATATATGTAGGCTACATGCTGGCGAATTTCGGGACCGGGAGTATGAAGTATAAGCCAAAATGTTGGACCTCTTGGCCGTATGTCAACGTATACCACCGTACAATAGCGTATTAGTAACGTGTTTAAAACTTATTTCTAACGTACTCAGCGTATACCAACGTACTTGCTGAATTTTTCATACGTCGGCATACGTTGGTGCTATACGTCGTATAGTCCGTACAGAAATTCAGTGAACATCGATTTTCTTTTTTAAAATGTCTTAAATGATAAAATTTTGGACTAAAATTTTGCACATACATATAATAAAATACCGCCTAATATACACTTGCATATTTGAATATTTATGACAGGAAAATAAGTCTGGAATCTCTTGTGAAATAAAATAACTTAGTCGTTTTCGATTTAGAAAATTCCTTATTTTCCCTCAGTGTATTTCATATGGGTAGCACGTGGTTTATACAGTTAAATGATTACCATGTTTACTGTCGTATATCTCAGGTTGTATGATAAAAACGGTCACCATCAGGATAACTCTTGGTATGTCTACATACACACTGTAAATGCTCTGAAGAGACTGCGCAAATTACAATTCTGAGTTATCATATTTCACGATAATCAAATTTCGCATCTTATTTTCTAAGCGTTCATGGTAAAATGACACATATAGCAATTGGACCGCGACTGAGAAAACCTGTCTTCGGTGATTTGTAACAATCAAGACGCAGATCAGCCTGTGCATCCGTGCAGTCTCATCAGCAACTTTGTTGTCTGCTTTTTGAGAAGAATCACATCTAAAATCAATTTTCTAGCTAGCCTGTTTAGCTGAAGAGACTGGTTTGAGACTCGCTTTGTCGGACTCCCAGAAGACAGGTTTTCTCGCGTCGTTGCCTGTGTTGCTTGCTCGACAGCTCTAGGACAAATACTTCAAGTGCAACAGAAAATAATATTAAAAACCAATATAATGAGGAGGCTGTACATCAGATGTATAAACGGGAGTCACATTGTTTGATGGCACTCTACATCGTCTAATACATATGTCAGTTGTAACTATGGCCCACAGATCTGGGAAATGGCGGGGACTTTGTTTTTCTGGCTACAGGTTCCTGGTATGACCCTGTACTAACAGCGCATTTGCCTGGCTAGGCCGCGGCTACAAATGACTGGTGCGCATAATTTCTTTCGTCTTTATGCACTAGTCATTTGTGACCACGCCCCAGCCCAGAGGAATGTCGAGGACTTTGACCTTGTGTCTGAAGTTCCCCCATAGTAATCACCACACTGTGGGGACAGCTACCAGGCAAAACCATGACAGTTCATCCCCGCAGTCTGCTGTTATACTGCACTGCCATGTTTGTCTATGTCTATCAAACCACAACATTTCCTCCACATTGTGGGGACAATGAAAAAGTAAAAACACAGCACATTTACCAGGCTATGGATATCCCCGTCCTGCTCAGGGGCTGGGGTGAAGCAGTGGTTACAAATGACTGGCGCATTATAAATAGCCCATGCACGGATCCAGAAAGTGTCGCCAGAGGGGGTCCAACTTGGCAACGTTTTTTTTTTATGAGAGGATCCAAATACCACTATATAAGCGGGCCATCATCGGCCCACCAGTGAAACGCCATTTAAATGGCGATTCGCTAGCGTGCCGATGATGACTCGATATTGAATGCTTGCTTGGTAGCTTTGACCTATGTTGCTAAAAAAACTATATTTTTTGTAATTTTTCAGGGGGGGGGGGGGTGCCGGACCCCCTGTCCCCCCTCTGGATCCGCCCATGTATAGCCACTGATGCACTTAGCATGAACATTAGTTCTCAGCCACCTCAAACACAAAATATGACATCCGCTGATATATTTGTTCAACCTATTTCCAAGCACATTCCCACCCCATCACTAGTTTCTCTTTCCGACCTCAGCATTATTTTTATTGGATGAGTCTTTTCACTTGAATCACACCTAACGGGTGAGCCCTGTGATTATTTTCTCTTATCAATTGTAGCTGCTCGGAATTACGTTTTGGCATGCATATTTTGCATTGTCTGGTGTCAACAAATCAGTATTTGGAATAAACAGATAGAAAGTTCAATTTATTTAATAAAACAAGTTGGAAAATTATTTAAAATTTGATGATCAGAGAAGGAGCAGGGAACACAGAAAATCAAGATTTTTGATTAAGGAACAGGGGAACACAGAGATTCATTACTTCATAGGAACAAGCGGATGGGTGCCCACTGGGAAGGCCTCCATATTTTCTTGTAAGCCAAAATTGTTTGAGCCTAAACTTTGGCCTTAATTTGCATTTGGTGGAACTATTTTGATATGATAAGTAACCCTTCTCCTAACTTGTTACTTCGTCTTATAAAACCGTATAATTATTCATCGATAGTAAACTAAAGGCAGTGGTCCGTACAAAGGTGCATTTAGGGTAAATTAAAAAATGCAGATGCTCAAATGAGGACAAATTCCATCATATCACAGCCCATTTGACAATACATTTTGTAACGAAAAAAATATCACCAATTAGGCGGTGTATAGATATATTAAATTCTGATGATCATTGTGCGATCAGTCCGCAAATAACGAAATAAACGCAAAAAAGCGTTGTTCACTGAATTCCTGTACGCACATTAGTGTGACAGGGCCTTAACATTTATTGAAATCCGTTAATCTGATTGGTCAAGAACGGTCATCTAATCGCATTGACCTGCATTTCATTTTTCAGAACCCGGTCCGTATTCATGAGGGGCGGGGCCATGATTCACGACAGAACTACTTTTGTGATACTGTGCCGCCGAATGCTTCTATTAAGAGAAATGGACAGCCTGCAACTACTGACACTTTACCTTACACTTACACATATAATTTCAGGAGGAAAAGCAAAGATTAACTTACATACGACGCCTAAATTAACAGTAGTTATGTCGATCAACTGTCTGCTGCGATCTAATCATTTTCCCAGTCCGCAAAATGATGCGATCACCTCTTGCACCTGTGCTTGTTTTCTTGCAACTTCGTTGCATGTTTTAGTCGAGCCCCGCAATAAAATCGTTTCTTGAACTTTCTGACTGTTACCTGGTTTATCCAACATTTTTGCAACTCGTCTTGGCTTTAATAGAGATAGCACAATATCTTTTTGCTGGAGGTCATTTCTTTTTTTTTAAAAGCCATTTTGACAGATGATGCTTTTCGTCACCAATGTAAACGAATGACGTCATATCCAATGTTGTTACTATCGTACACATTCTAATGAACACCCATGTAACGTATTTTCGGTTGTCACTATGTAAAAAACCAGATTCTAGTCGCTGAAATCACAGTCGTATACGTGATCAAGTGTAGATTTTTTTATGGCTGCATTATAGAATATCAAAGATGGCGGACACTCGACACAGGAAAGAGGGGGTGGACAGGGGGGGCGGGGGTACGGGGATAAGGTGGGAGGAATCGGGGGTGGAGGGGGCGGAATCCGGGGTGGTGGGGGCGGGAAGCGGGGGTAGAGGGGGCGGGGAGCGGGGATAGAGGGGGCGGGGAGTCTTGAAAGATGGGGGCGGGAAATAGATTTTTTTAAATAGAAAATTCAGAGAAAATGGCAGTTTAAGGCCTATAAGTTATATAAAGGTCCACCAAGGAAAACATGTATATTTGTGTGGAATATTTTGTCGCACTACCCATGTACATGTATGGCGCCAGTAAGATTTCAGCTTGATTTTTTACTTTCATTCAAAGAACAGAGACTGCCGAGAAAACGAAATTATCAGGGTAGGTTGTCTTTAAGTAAATGGTAGATCTTGTCACCCAGTGACAGAAAAAAATCCAACTAATATAGGAGGCTTTAAATCTACTTTTAACGGAACCGATTAGCCTAAATGTGCAAAGAACCCAATCTTCCGCTTTGAAATGGTGGCTGTTGTTTTATTTGGCCGTCGATAGCTATTATTCCGTGCTAAAGATTAACTTCTGTAAACTCATAAAAAGTTAAAACACAGCATGAATTGTGCTAAGTTCGGTCATTCGCATTTTGATATAGAATTGTCAATGTTTGAGAAACAAACTTAACAACGATTGTTTGACAGACCGAAAATTTTGAAACCACGCATTTCTTTATTAAAGCTTGGAAAATTTATGCTAGTGTTTTATATTTTTCACATTATCGATGTATGACGTACATGTATTTTACAGTGATATTTGCAAGAAAAAGAACATGTATTGAGACTCGTACTCCAAAGAGTTTAGATATGCTTTAAGATGCAGAGGAAAGTCATTCCCTTTTTCCACACATGTGAATATGTTTCATGAAGTTTCAAAAGCTCCTTGGCGCTTATGTTTATGTTAAAATATCTACCCGACTCAAACCATCCCTTATCGTACAGGGAAACTCCTTAAAATGAATTATAAAATTTCTTGTAAAACATACAAATTTTTAGAAGATCAGGAAATCTCCCGGTTCTGACTGAACAAGTTTACTTTTATTTTCTTGTCTTCTGCTGATAACCTTTTGCAAGCAGTTTGGACCCATGTCAGCACCGACAGAATGCCGCTCCTGATCTGGATTCTACTGGTCCTGATTTGGATCCAAAGTATTTGACACCTTGGCTCTGATGGTGTTCATGACAAGTTTCGAAAAAGGTTAATTTGAAAACAATCAGCAGGTGGAAACAAATGCTTGAAAAATCACCAAGTATGCAAATAATTAATCGACACTTAAAGACTGCGGCTATTTCCAATGCGCACCTTTCCCGCATCTGGAAACTGGTTAAGTTGTCTGGGTCCTGTCTTTCGACCATTAGCGGATTCGGATCAACACAGCCATATGGGACAATATCAGCTGTTATCGGTTTAGCTGCCCGATTATTTCCCTTGAATATTGACCACTCCCGCGACTTACCTGTTGAAATCAGTGACATTAATTACACACAGAAAAGCATACAAACCTTAAAATAAATTATCAATAATTAACTTATTATAAAGATGAAATTGTTTTATAAGTTACCACAAGAAAATTTAATGTTTGATCTTTACAACGAAATAACTTAATATTTAGTTTTGTCAAATTGTTCATTTTTTTAACTGGTAAAATTCCATTCATTTCTATGTAAATTGTAAGAAAATGCTTAGGGTGAGCATTTTATGACCCCAAAATAATCATATTCTGATATTTTCTCGATGTTTTATAAGTTATAAATGGTATCTTTATATTCCAACAATATTAACCATATAAGTTTCATAAAAATAAATTAAATTTTAGTTCTGTCATTTTTAGGTTGAAAATTGAGTTTTAGCGCCCTCTTGCCAAAGCGTTTAAAAGAGCGGAGAAAATGCCTAAGTCCTAATTGGATTGCGGGTCTATAATGCTCCCGCACCTTTCGATATGCTTAGAGAATGTCGAGAAATCTAACATCATTTGTAAAGTAAAGGGAAAGATTAGCTGATTGAGAGACAAGATTATGAAAAAAGTCATAATTTTTGTAACACGTAAGACCATGGCAAATCGCCGAAATAAAAACCATTTTATTACAAGTTTTTTCAATTTATTTTTATTTTTTTATTTTAAGTATAACTTTTATTATTATTATTATTATTATTATTATTATTATTATTATTATTATTATTATTACTATTATTGCAATAGAAATTAATTTGAAGACTTCATCTGGCAGATTATTCGTATTTCATTCTCACACCGGATAGGCGACATTTGAAAACGTTAATACTATCGGAGAACATAGATTAGAATAGTTAGAAACAGAATTTTTGATTGCTATTTGTCGCCAGACTGGTTACAAATGGCAATCGAAAATACTGTTTCTAGCGAATATTGATCCGCGTACGTCGATTGTTAAGGTTTTCGATTGTCACCTATCCAGTGTGATTCTGGTGACCGCTCATAACGGGATATGCGATAATCCTAGGTGTCAAATAATCCCTGGGGCTAAAGATCTTATCTTGATCGTAATGAAATACTGATTTTTACGGTTTTACTGAATAAACTGTCTTTTGTTGAAGACTTGCCATTCTACTAAAAACTTATGCATAAATAGTCTTCGTTCTTACTAGTTTCGTCATGCGGCTGCTCGTCAGGGTCTTTACTGTTCAGTATGATAACCTTTTTCAGTCATACTACAATAACTCTTACTTCATGGTCAGATGCTCAGACTGCGCAAATAGTTTCGTTTGAAATTCTAGTATTGTTTAGGTTTAGCCGTTTTTGGACTTGAACTTGTCAATAACAAATGGCATAGTTTCTTCTAAAATTTATGATAAACGGGATGATTTTAATTTTGAAATAGTAAATTTCCCATTTCTTGATGGAGATGTTCCTCGCTCTCCTTCCTATGGTGTATATATTTCTCAGCTTATTCGTTTTGCTAGAGTATGTTCTAATGTTGATGACTTCAACAACAGAAACTTATTTTTAACTGCTAAATTATTAAAACAAGGTTATAGATATCATAAAATTCGAAAAGCATTTTCTAAATTCTACCACAGACACTCAGAGTTAATTGTTAAATACAACATTGGGTTAAAAACTCTTCTGCAACAAGGCATATCAGAACCTATATTTTATGGTGATTTAGTCTATAAATTCAAACAAATTGTTGGAAAACCTAATTTTAGTGATCAATTCAAAAAGATAGTTAAACGTTTTATAAGGGTTGGATATAACTTGGATATCATGCAACAATCTGCATGCCTAGTTGTAAACCCAATCACTGTTTATAGCTATGGTTTCCTCTTTAATTGCACGACGGTGGGTCGGGCCTCAGACTCTATGACGGCTCTGACGTAAAGCTTTAATCGCTGGGTTAGTGCCTGATGCTTATCTGTAGCTGGACCCACCGTGGCTCAACTTGAGGTTTTCTTTAGCTCTGACTATCTGTGAGTCATGAGCCCTTTTCTTTGTTTCATCATGGTGTAGTAATTTGATTAGAGTGTTTTTCCGTGATGATACATTGCATTAGTTAGATGGCCTCCATGCGAGCTGAACATTTTTTGTACTTCAACAACAGCAGAATCTAGGGCGAAGATTTGGTACCAGTAAAATGCATTTAAGCCCCCCGGTGGCTTAGGCTGCTGTCCGTTCTAAGGCGGTGGTTCTGTTGTTGTTGACTTTCTGTTTATTGTTACTCCCATTGTGGGAGTCTGTAAGTGTTCTATGTTTTGTTGTACGTTACTCTATGTCCATTTTAGTATTGCAATCATCTTGATGGGGAAGAGAGAGCTGATTGCTTTGCTTGGTTTGTCTTCCTGGTGTCTCGTGATGGTTGGGCGGCTCTTCCTCACGGTGCCACGGGGTTGTCTGCAGTTTGTGATTGTGGTATTTCCTGATCATACTCATTTACTATTTTTGCAAGTATTGTAAATTTGCCGAAGAGTCCTATAAATAAAGCATAAGCTACAGTTAAGATCCAGACACTTCATAACAAGACATCTCTTCGGGCATGTATTGTTTGCAATATTTATCATTTAAATAAATTGTAAACTTATGATATAATTTTTTGTGAGGCCATTTAATTCTTTGGGCGAATTTCAACTACAGCGAACGACAAAGGTCCTGGTGAGATTGCACATCGCAGGTCTGACCTGAACCATTGCTGTTTGCGTTCCATATGTTTCGGTTAAATATTCCCAGAATGCACAGATTTAAACAAATCCCTTTACACCGGCCTGAGAACCAGAACTGACAAAAACAATTTTTAAAAGGTAATTTAAAGCTATTTCAGCAGCAAACAGCAATGGGGCTGATCAGACTGCGCAGATCAACTATTATGTGCATTTGTTGTTCGCATATGGTTAACTGAAAATGCATGTACATAGTAGCATCTAGGCACTGAAGACAAGAAACTGCTATCAGCATGTAATATCTGCATAGTCTGACCTGCGTTTTATGATGTGGTCATCTTCATGTTGACACAGCGGAACTCAGTGGGAGTTCGCTCATCTGTGTTTAAAGCTGATAAGGATCTGGCCTAAAGCACTGTTCTCATGAATTTTGGTGCATTTTTCTGTCTGCAATTAAATTTTAGTATTATATTTTTAACTTGAAGCGAAGATGCTGATCAGACTTTTTTTTGTCAAACTCTTTACCTCGGACCAGTGACGTATTATTATAGACCCAGTCCGAGTCTTTAGAGATATCAGCTGATTTTATTGTCAAAAAATGTACCTAAGAACCGAGCATGTACTCAAGAACTGTCTCTTTTGATCGCCCAAAGCGAATGATAAAATGATGGATAAGAAAATATTCACAATTTTATGCTGGATTCCTTTTTCCTTATTATCTAGACCTCGAAAAAAAAAATAGAGATATTAGGTATTCTGGCTCGAGTCTAGACCTATGATTCTATACTGAGAGAAGACTCAGACCAGACTTTGCATCAACGTTACTGATACGGTAAAATATTCAGAAGATATAATTGGGTACCCTCTTAGGCCTCATTCGTCAGCACCAATACTGAACAGCTATCGCGAGACGAATACCATCGATACCTGGACTTAGATACAACCGATTTCTTGATAAAGTGACCACGGTGTAAGGGGGACAATTGACATATCGATTATTTAGGTGATCAAGAACCACAACTGACCTGTTAAGTCAGGCCATAGTTCTATTTGTTTCTGATATTCTTATGTCATATAGGCCACAGTGCCGACATCTTCTTGACAAAATAAAGTAATTAAAGTGTGTCCGAAATATATATTGACATCTTATCAGAACTGATCGTCTCAACACTAAAGACAGATAAATGTAGCTCAGTCCTAATCAAACGACGTACACAATTACCCTGGTTACGAATACGATAGTGGCCGAGTCTCTACTATTTGTACGGTTATTTAGAGCGGCGCAAGACCTTACCTCGTGGCCTAGTGGTTAACATGTTTGGCTACGAAGCCAGAGGACCAGGATCGATTCCCGTGTGCCGCACATATTTTCAGTGTGTTTTTCTTTCGTGTTTCAACATGCCAAATTGCCTCATATACTAGTAAAATGGCATCATTAAAACGACCGAAATGGTCATTCTGGAATTTTTTATATTGCATTACGCTTGAAACCTATGGGGGTGGGGTTAAATTTGGCCCTCTTGAAAGAGAATTAGTTTGGTGACCCCAGATTTTTATTCTTTTTTTCTGAAAGGTATTATAATAGTCCATGAATTAAAAATATTTTTTTAAGATTTTCAACTTCAATTTTTTTAATACATGATTTATTCTAAAAACAAATTCCAATTTTCGACGAATTGCCAAAATATAACATGCAGTATCTTGTCACAGCATGGGATAACAAATAAACTTGCACATTTTCTAAAAGGTTTTAAGGTAATGGGCAATACTTTAAGTTAAAAGAAAGAAGCTGGTTGAAGATTCAAACCGTTTTAGCTCGATGTTTAGGACTAGTGTTATTATTTTATATTTTTAGAAAATTGATCAAATGCTGAAAACTTCAATATGAGATTCTGAAAAAATAAGCACGGTGCCATATCCTCTTTATTTTATAAATGGATAGCCCATGCATATAATAAACTGTATGCAAATTATTGAAAATATTTCAACATGGGAAGTATTTAGTAGCATATGTCCTTAAGAGTATGACACAAACATGTATTTATTGATTATATATAAGATGCCTTGTTGTAACTAATGCCAATATATTCAGTCGATGGTACACCATCGCAAATGACCGCCTTTTACATGAAATGGTGCCCGTGCCCTCTACATCATGTGATCTAGCACCTGCAAAGTTTGAAGTTGCTACATCCAACCATTAAGGTAGAAATGTATTTACAAGAAAATATAGTATATGAAGTTGACTGTGACATCAAGGTCACTTGAAATATTGTCAAGTTTGAAGTTGCTACGTTCAAGCTATGAGTAGGTAGATGCATTAACAAGAGAATACAGTATTGACCTATGCACCTGCAATTTTTGAAGTTGGGACGTCTAACGGTTTAGAAGAAGATGCATTTACAAGAAAATATATTATTTGACCTAGGTCGCATGAAATATTGCCTAGTATCTTATTCATCACGTGACGTATGCACCTGCACAGTCTGAAGCTGCAACGTCCAACAGTTATGAGTAGATGCATTTACTAGAAAATACAGTATTAAACCTTGGCCTTAAAGGCAAAATTTCACATGAACTGTTGCCCAGTGCCCTCTATATCATATGACCTGTGCACCTGCAACTGCAAATGTTGAAGTTGTGGCGTCCAACGGTTTAGAAGAAGATGCATTTACAAGAAAATACATTATTTGACCTTTGCCCTAGGTCGCTTTAAATGTTGCCTAGTATCCTATGCATTACGTGACGTATGCACCTGCAAAGTCTGAAGCTGCTACGTCCAATAGTTATGAGTAGAGGCTTTTACAAGAAAATACAGCATTTGGCCTTGGCCTTGGGGTCATATGTCACATGAGATGTTGCCAAATGTCCTCTATATCATAAGACCTGCGCACCTGCAAATTTTGAAGTTGCGGCGTCCAACGGTGTAGAAGATGATGCGTTTACATTAAAATAAATTATTTGACCTTTGACCTAGGCCGCACGAAATATTGCCAAGTGTCCTACATGTATATATCATGTGACCTATTCAGCTGCAAAGGTTGAAGTTGCTGCGGCTTATGGTTCAAGAGGAGATGCATTTACATGAAAATAATTTATTTGCAATTTTCCCTTTGACCACGAAATGTTGTTGCCCAGTATCCTCTACATCATGTTACTTGTGCAGCTACAAAGTTTAAAGCTGCTGCGGCCGACGGTTTAGGAGAAGATACAATCACGCACGAACATACGCGCACATGCATGGACAGACGGACGGGCAGACTCAAATGGACCAACTTTTGTACGAAATTAATGTCCCCTTTTATCTACAAGAAAAAGCGGGTATAAAATGTCTGTTTTACGAATACATCTTCAATATTTAAACGGTCAATAGGTAGGCAAACCTTATTTATTATAAAAATTTTGCAAGAAAAAAGTAAAAAAAAAATCCTTAAAAATTCTAAAATTAGAATACTGAATATCCCAAAACATTTCCAAAAAGTAGGCCCAAAAATATAAGGCTTGTTAAGGTAACTGGAAACAAGAAATGATTTGCCTAATATAAATAATGTTTGCTTTGCTCACTCCAGAAGAGACATTCATCTCTGGTGACAGTACTTTTAAGGGGCCGCGCAGCGCAGACGAAAACGTATCGGATTGCAGATGCATGTCTGACTGCAGATACAGGGGCTGAGAGTTCGATCTCGGCCTGGTCCCATACTATAGTGGAGATTTGATATTGAAATCATTTCTGCGACCATTCTCCTCCTTTCTGCTGAATCAAGAAGGGTTAAGCATAAAAACAAACAAACTAAAGTATGTTTTAACTCTTTGTCCCCTGAAAATGCTGATGGGTCTTTGGTAAGCTATTTCTAGAAACAATTTTGGTTCTAAGCTACGCTTAAGTTCGTGAACAAGAACAAAATTTCATCAGGGGGAGGGAAACATCTGACAGGGAGAGGGAAGTGGGGTGAAACGGGGAGGGAAGTGGGGGAGAGGGGGAGGGAAGTGGGGTGAAAGGGGGAGGAAAGAGGGGATTGAGTACCCCCCCCCCCTGTCCACCCCCTCAGGAAATCTTGAGTTCACTTTCATTTGCAAACTATGGCATGTTTATTTACACCCAGCGGCCAGTCATAGACGCTAACATGCTTAGAAAAAATGTATTTTCTGATTTCCCTTTTCCCTTTGCGCAGTTTGATCTGTTAAGCTAGAATTTGACAGAGAGAATTGAGTGATTTGCAGAAAGAGAAAAAGAAGCGGAGACCTGACCTGTTTTCTTGTCATTTTGTCTTTTTAATAGCAAATATCGCAATTCTTTTGCTATATACCATAAGCCCAGTCCTAGAAACTCATCCTCTAGTCCTGAAAGCCCAAACAAACATTCTTGGATAATGATATACGAGTTTTGGTTTTCATGCAAATTAGTGTAACTTTCCCGACATTTCATACCTCAGTGCAACGCAGAAAAATAACTTTCAATTCTTAAGTATTTGTGTTTGCGAAAAGCAAAGGCTCTTGCGAGACCTTGTGTATGTGCAGGCTTGTCTGAGTCTTCGCTGTTCGCCGATGTGATAAGTACCAAAAACCTCGTGTGCTTGCAAATATGTGAACAAAATGCCAAGCTTGACCAGGAGATCAAACTGTTGAACAGTCAAAGAAATTTTGAAAACGTTTATTATTTATGCCTCGGTTACATTTGCCTTACGACGAGTATACGATGCCCGTACGATGTCCAAATCACTGTTTCCGTGCGGCCTCCGCAGAGAAACCTTGCGATCATCGTACAGATTTACGGGCATCAAGGTCTTACTCCGCACAATGACAAATTCGAAAAAAATCGTAAGCCCGTTGCCCGGAGACACATCGCAGTGACATCGTACGATCCCCGTACGGGCACCGCACCGCCGATGTGATAAGTACCAAACATCTCGTGTGCTTGCCAATATGTGAACAAAATGCCAAGCTTTGCCTGGAGATCAAACTGTTGAACAGTCAAAAAAGTTTTGAAAACGTTTATTATAAATACAGCTTTTGGCAAAAAGTAACTGTACACAAAAAGCTAATCGATTAAATAATACTTAGTATATTAGGATGCTGCAAAATGCAGCAAAAATGATGCACGGCGAAAGATACACCTCTACTCGCTTTGTATAAACTAAGTTTCACCTACAGTTTCTTTCACTTTGTTAGCTCACCTGAGCTATTGGCTCATGGTGAGCAATTTTGATCGTTGGTAGACTAAGTCCGTCGCCTGTCTTCCGTCGTCAGTCGTGTGTCGTGTGTCGTCAACAACCTGTTTAAAGGACATCTTCTCCAAACTTCTGGCTAGATTTTGACCAGACTTCGCAGGAATGATCCTTGTATGGCACACTTAAATAATTGTCCAAATGTTTTGGGTCCTTTGCATATCTACATGTAGGTCACACAGGCTATAAACAGGTTTTCGAGATGAAAACTTTAAAAAAATGTTCTTGTCTGTAACCACAAAGCATAGAGCCTTGATATTCGATTAGCATCATCATCTAGTAGACATCTAACAAGTTTGTTCAAATTATGCCCCTGAGGCCAAAAATGGGCCCGCCCCAATGCACATGTTTTCCTATGCACATCATCATGGGTTTTCCATAGGAAAATATAAAAAAATCTTCTTGTCGGAAACCACAAGGCCTTGAAATTTGATATTTGGTATGTAGCATCACCTTGTGGACTTCTACAATGTTTGTTCAAATTATGTCCCTGGGCCAAAAATTGTCCCGCCCCGGGGATCACATATTCAACATAGGCTTATATATTGAAAACATGAAAAAATCATCACCAAAACCACAATGCCTAGGACCTTGATATTTGGTATGTAGCATCACCTATCACCTAGTGATCCTGTACCAAGTTTGTTCAAATTATGCCCCTGAGCCAAAAAGGGCCATGGGGTCCCATGTTTAACATAGGCTTAAATAGGGAAAGCATGAAAAACTATTCTTGTCTGAAACCACAAGTCGTAGAGCCTTGACATTTGGAATGTAGCATCATCTAGTAGACCTCTACCAAACTTCTTCAAATTATGCCCCTGGGGCTAAATATTTGCCCGCCAAAAAATTGGTGAAGAGCAACTTTCAGTTGGGCAAAAATAGCCCCTTAATGCACGTAGCTCTTTAACTTTCATTTGAGTTTTGTCTAAAACAAAACAGCAAAGCGGGAAGGAAAATTCGGAGATGAAAGACACATCAACAATTTGAAAACCATCAAAGAAAGTACGGCGTATCACGCCGTACTAATAAGGTCAAGTCGCACAAAAGTTAAAGGTCATTTAGATCAAAGCAAGCCGTTAACATAAAATATATATCTCTGAACCATTTTGTGGGCGTGAACGAACTATTTCTCTAGAGTCGATAACAGTCCTCGAAATCGATTCATGATTTGATTTTAAGTGAATTTCTGTCAAGTTGTGGCATTTACAAACCAACGTACTGCTTACATGTCTTACATGTGAATAGCTGTTTTGAATTTCAATGAGTTAATAAACACTATATACATTCTTCAGCTTTATTGTCTACTGATAAAATTTGCAAACTGTTGGATTCAACAATACTTTGGGCATTACAACATGTATGTGTATCCAAAAGCGTTGACACTTTAACAAGAAAACTTAAACCATTCCTATTTGGAATAATATTTCGAAACATACAAACTATTTTGAAACAATAAATCAGCAGGCGACAAACAGCAACCACAAGAGCATGCTAAAAGTTACATTTTGAAAATACGCATGATAAGAACACTTAGTTGATAGAAGTCTGAAAATAGAGACCAGGTTATTCACCTAAAACATGCGCGGATCCAGAATGTTTTGTCAGAGGGTGTTCGAATTTGTCAACATTTCTTTCATTTTTTTTCTTTTTTTTCTTTTAGTTGATGAGGGGATAGCGGGTACAAATGCATGTAAATTGGCCATCATCGGCCCGCCAGCGAAACACCATTTAAATGACGGTTCGCTGGTGTGCCGATGATGGCCCAACATTGAGTATTGGCTTGTTAACTTTTATAGACGATACTATGATTTGATTTCTAAATTCCATGTTGGACTTAAATCTCTCTTGCGCAAGGACTTTCAGAACCTGATTCCCATGGTGACTTGGTGTATAAATTGAAGAAGATTGTTTGCTTTAAAGGTCGTGTGAACCTTCGATTTCATATTTTGGGGAATTATTTAAATAGATACGATATATTATAAAACGATGACAGGGACAAAAAACGCTGAAAAAATTTGTCCCAAATCGAAGTTATAGGCGGTTAAAGTTACGTGATTTACTGGTACTGGCACACCTGACCAAAACAGAAGTGGGATTTTACCTGTGGACGGCTTTACCGGAAGTGACGCCAATTAGGTAATTTCAGTTTGACACAGTATAGTCCGTCCAGTTAAGAGAGACTGGGCGGTTCTTAGCAAAGACACACCAGTGGACATTTCCATTTAAAAATCGGTAAGACAGAGTGTATTTATTCACGTGTGAAACGCTTTACAGCTGTATACCTATATATACCTGTTGTAGTTTGAGCCCATTATGAGAAAAAGGCATCTCGAATTAACTTGGATAACAAGGAGACTGACTAGTCTAGATATATGCGCTCTGACAATGTTTGAAAGTTTAACTATTCAAATTATAAGAAAATAAAATAATATTCTGCAATGAAATATTAATACTATAAATTGGTCAGCACACTACATGATGGTTCTTATTACCTTGGCGTGTGACGAAGGCTCCGACGAGCCTGCATGTACGCATGACCTCGCAAGGGCTTTCGCTTCTCGCATTAACAAAGTCATGATCCAAGTTGAAGAAGACTCCAATCAACTTTTAGACATCTAGTCTCTCTGGACACGCCAGAATGAGCGATTATTAGAGGCTTTTTCGGATATGCGATCAGACCAAATCTCATGTTTGAATGCCCTTTTCTCATGATCCAGATATCTAACCCTTGTCCCGCTGAATTCTAATTGGTGATTTATTATTATTGTATCAGGCTTAAAATCAAACCAGTTTAGCCATAAAGACAGAATTAGAAGAAAGTACAAACTACCCTCCCCCAAAACTTTCACAAAATATCAATCCCGGAAAATAAAATGCAGCAGGTCCCCAGCAGCATACTAAAGATAAACGTTTACCAGGCATGCTAACGTATAAAGTTGGTCATCCTTGTCGTCTGCGCTTCAGTTGGTTGCACGAGTAAAGCGTACATAGGCTAATACACCCGATTTATTGTCGACTAGTCGTATTTGACAGTGTATGACAGCACTTTGTCTGCCACGCCCAGTCTCTGTTAGCTGGTCGCACTATACACAAACAATAATGGCGAGTGATAGGGATCTGCAGACACTGGAAGAAAATGAGGAGGATTTGTTGGCAGTGAACACTTCTATACGTGTCGAGTGTTATCGCTATGAACCCCGAAGAGTGCCAGCGCCGAGTTTATCGGACGATTCGTCCACAGAAGGATCGGATAATGATGAATCCGAAGGGGAAATGGGCGATGACACGCTTTGAAATATCAATTGGTATGTTTTGTGTGTGTGTTGTTTTTTTTGCTTTGTTTTTATGGTTTACTTTTCTCTACCTTCAAGATACCTGCATTAAATTTATTAGAGGTGCAATATGCTATTGCGATAGCTGCTTTCAGAGTAACACACGACACAGCTGACCCCCGCCCCCACCCCAGATATTCTTGCTTGCCATTGCAGGTGGGGGTAGCTCGGCAAATGTGGGGTATAAAGCACTATCAGTATTTTTTCTCTCCAACCTCCAGGAGCAAGTTGGACCCCCTCCCCCAAAAAAGGGGGCCCCTATTGTATTTTTTTTATTCTTTAAGTTCCAGTCAATATAAATTTGACCAGTGAGGCACTGTGTTGTGTACTAGAGCTAGACTTTTTATCATTTGCTTAGTGCTGGTTCTACCAAGGCAGACCAATCTCGACAATACTGTGACCGAGTCGTACAGAATGATATCTGACAATTAAAACATAAAATAAAACAGTACAATAGTGGCACAACCCCAACACTAAGAGGCCAAAGATTTAGCGGAAAATAAAATACTTCAGACCAAAAAAAATATATATTTGTGTTTCAAATTACATAATAGAATGAGAGTACCCCCCCCCCCTGGATGGAGATGCCGGTTCGGTTGGAATTGCTATTATTGTCTTACAGATGTATTGTTCAATGGTCCAGTTAAGCACAATTTTTGAACATATTTGACCATGCGCGGATCCAGGATTTTTTGTCAGGGGGGGGGGGGGGTCCAGGTCAGTCTGACAAAAAAAGCTCTGACAACTTTTTAGTCCTCAGCTTATTTTACAGAAGTCAAATGGTCAATTTCAAAGAAATCTATCATTTTTCAAGGTTCCAGAGGGGGTCCAACTTTTTCCAGGGGGGGGTGGGGTCCAATTGACTATATTTAGGGGCCATTTCTATGCATTTTAGGGGCTTGTGAATCTTCAATTTCTTTTTGGGGGTAATTATTTAAATACGATATGTTATAAAATGATGACAGGGACAAAAAACGCTTAAAAAGTTTATCCCAAACTAAGTTATAGCAGGTTAAAGTTACCTGATTAACTGGTACGGTACTATCACACCTGTTCAAAACGGAAGTAGGATTTCACCCCTCCCAGAGGTCGAGGACGTTTGCAAGAACAGTATATTTGAGCCATGACATGTGATTTCCAACAAAGTGGTATTTTGACAAGTATAGACTCAGACGAGCCTTAACATCCTCCTTTAAGCTTAGAAACTCCATATGATATTCAGTAAGTAGCTGAACACTCATAGAATATTCAAGTGACTGGCAAAGGCTCTGATCAGACTGTGTGTATGCGCAGGCTGATCTGAGGCTTTGTTGGTCGCACATACCACATTGTTGGAAATCCCATGCCACGGCTCATTTGCTTTCATGGTGATCTGTGCTCAATTTCCTTTAATTTAATATGCAACATGGCTACTTTCAGAAAAAAATACGATTTGACCGTTTGATCCCACCCCTGGGGTCGAAGGTGTGTCAGTGGGCAAAATATATTTGTTGCCATGTTGCTGCAAGCATCGTAAACTTTAACTTGATATGCCACATGACCAAATTGTGAAAAAAAATAATTTTGACCTCGGCCCCAGCCCCCAAGTCCACCCCAGGGATCTGACCCAGGCCTTCAAACTAAAATTCCGATTGATATGCTTCATATCTATTGCTCTTCTGCCTGCATGCAAAATTTCAGCAAAAAATATTGACAACTGCCTTAGTTATTGCAAAATTTAAATAATTGACCATTGACCTCTTAGGTGGAGTCAAAGGGGTGGGTAAAAATTTTGACACTGTCATGCTTATCTACAGGCACTGTTCAATCATGGTCTATAGTGATAAGTTGTTAAATATGATCGCTTAAAGGAAATATGCAGATCATTACACAAAAAAGCTAAATTTTGCATTTTAATTGCCTATACTAGGACAAGGGCAATAACTCAAGTGTTACGGGTTGATGTTGTCGAAACTTACTGAATATCGAGTCCATGGTACTAATCATTTATACCAAGAATGCATAAAATCTGACCAATATATTGAGAAATGGTTCCAGACGGACAAAATGTTTGGAAGGACGGACGAACGCACGGACGACACCAAAACTATATCCCTCCAGCTTCTTTGGGGGATAAAAAATAAGTGTGTTTCGGTAATGGATTTGAAATTTTTAGGTAGGGTAGGCACACATCTTTTTTTTCTTTCTTTTTCTGGAAAAAAATGATTTTATGCATTTTGAAAGGCAAAAGGCATTTAAAATGCATAAAATTCATATTTTTTCAAGAAAAACTGATTTTTTTTTTAATTTTTTACAAGCAATAATTACTGGAATATCTCTAAATTGGCTACTATTTTTAGCTGGAAAAGAAATAAAATAATGCTGATCCTAAAGAAACCATTTAAGACTCAAGCCCTGTTGTGTCAACACTGACCCTGACTACTGGTGCATAAAACAAGAAGTCTGAGCCGATATATTTTTTCAATAAGTGATAAAGTCATGGGAATTTGTTATCTTCCTGGCCCCACATTGTACAGATCTAAAATACACATTGCCTATGGAGCATCATTAACCCTGTAGAATATTTACCACTGGGCCACTATTCAGTGCTGAAAATGACTTGGGTCTAGATTTTAAGTTGAGAATTGACTTGGCGTCAACATTATACATTAAATTTTGACGCGGGCATGGATAAAAGTAAGAAATGGTGCAAAGATCAGGAATCGATACAATCAAGTACCACAACTGACCCAGGAGACCAATGGGAAAGTGACAAACTCACAGAAGACACCACAAACGAGAGCCAAGAGGTCAGCCCTTTCCCAGCAGGTGACCACAAAGCACATATAAACAGACGCGCACAAAACATAGCAAACACAAGACAGAACAAAAACATAAAAGATCCACAAAAGAAGTACCGCCTTGGAACGGTCAGTAAAATATTTTACTGGAGGGCTTAAACCGGTTTAACGGCGCCAACCTCACCCTTAATTCAGATGTGGATCAAGACACATAGATATTTGGTTTGCATGAAAGACCCCTAACTTATCAATGCATCATCTCTGTATGAAGTTCAGAATCTCAACCACAAATTATAATGGGAAGCTACAAAATCAAGATTTTTTTGACATATTTTGATTTTTCCAAACCTTTTTACTCATGCACAAGCTCATCATATATATGAAAACATTTTGGGACAATTAGATAGAATTTTAGATGTCCAAATCTTCAAAAGTTTTATGGTACCATTGATCTCTAAAAGATCAATATGGCTGCAAAACTTACTCATGCACAAGCTCATCATCTCCGACATGTCCATTATTAGCCAGGAACTCGTAGAATGATGTTTCTACAACATACTGGTTGATGCAGTTCCCCACAAATCCTGGATGTTTGGTTATGCACTGCAGATCCAGCTCCTCTCTCTGTCTGTCTACCAGGTCCACTTCATGGCAACACAAACTCTCAGCAATACTGAGGGAAAAAAGTTTAGCAATTATTTATAAAGGGGTTTCTCATAGGCGATCTTTGACGCATTAGATCCTTTTAATTGGCAGGTTGGCAAACATGTCAGTTGTTTGAAAATGACCTAATGGCTACCCGAAAGTGGTCAAAAGAAAAAAAAATCCGAATTTATAGTGAGGATTTGATCTGGTGAGCATTTTTATTGCAAGCGTTATTCAATTGAAAGGGAGGTAATTTGGAAAAATACGAGTTTCAAATAAAACCTGTACGAAAAGGGTGAACATAACATTCAGTTTTAAACCGTTTTACACTTTCTTGCTTTTGGATCTAAACATTCGACAGAAAAATGAAACTTTTAGGCGAAAACTATTCGCACTTTTGCCAGATAAGCTGTTTTAGCAAGGGGGGCATAAAATCAGACTTTACATTATGTGAAATGTCAACCTGTTAATGTCATCGTACGCTTGAACGTTTGTCAACATATATTTTTTGCACTATGAAATTAAAAGTCCTATTTATTCTAAACTGTGAATCCTCTAAGTATATTGCTAAACTTTTTTCCCTCAGTATATATATAGTTTACCGGATTCGGTAATGCATTCAAAATACAAATATGCAATATAATACCCAAATAGTATAGACCCTGAGATGCAGTCTGATCTGGGTCTGCACTGTTTGGTCAGTGTCCCAAAGCTTAGAAGTTTTAAGGTAATTCAATTCTTGATGGATAATGCAATATAAGAACACAATTTTTTCTCAATGCAAACATTTTTATTTTTAATAACATTAGCAACTGACAAGTGGCATATAAATATAGATCATACAATGTAATGGACATGTTTAATTATTCCCCAAAGCATACGGGCAAGAGTGTCATAATCTCTCTACAGACTGTTTTTTTTTTTTTTTTTTTTTGCTGTCTATTTCCTGCGTATACTGATCCAGTGTCCAAACACAGGATGCGGGACCTTCCCCCACTCCCTTAAAAAATTTCAAGTGTAATAGGTTTCTATAGAAGTAAGCAATCAGAGCACCCCCTCCCCTAAAAAAATGTTGGACCCCCCCCCCCTTGAATTTATATAGATAATTGCAAGTTACTATTGGACCCCCTCTGTAGGCTATAAGAGAAGTAAAGAAAACATAGTCAAAGTAAGTAAGGGTTCAAAGATAAAACCTAACTAGAGCAGCAGTCAATGGTAAACCATAGCAAATACCCTCTTTTTACCTGTGACCTATACCTTGGGGTCAAGGTCACACAAAATGTTGCCCAGTACCTTCTACATCATGTCACCTATGCACCTGCAAAGTTTGAAGTTTCTATGGTCAACGGTTAAGGTGATGTATTTACAAGAAAAAAACATTATATGACCTTGACCTTGGGATCAAGGTCACATAAAATGTTGCCCAGTAATCTCCACATCATGTAATCTATGCACCTGCAAAATTTGAATTTGCTAAATCAAACCCTTTAGGAGAAGATGCATTTATAATAAAAAATATTATTTGACCTTGGGGTCAAAGTCACACAAAGCATCGCCCAGTACATCATGTGATATATGCATCTACAAAGTTTGAAGTTGCTACGTCCAACAGTTTAGGAGAAGGTGCATTTACAAGAAAATACATTCTTGACCTTTGATCTTGACCCCAAGGTCAAGGTCATATGAAGTGTTGCTCAGTACCCTCTACATCATGTGACCTATGTACCTGCAAAGTTGAAGATGCTATGCCCTACTGTTTAGAAGATACAGTTACATGAAATGTGATGGAGGGACAGGCGGACGGACAGACGATGGACCGACTTTGGTACAAAAATAATAAACCCTATTTTTCTTACCAAAAAGCGGATAACAAACAATATTTTAAATTGAGAAAAAATATTTTTTTCCTGATTTCATCATTGACTTTTAAAAATATTTCTGGAATATATAACGATTCTTAGGGCCAGTATTCAAATTTAATGGGAACAATTCAATTTATTCATTTATAAAGAGAAAATTCATCAAAAAAACTGATGCGTTTAATGGCTTTTTCTGTTATGTAAAGATGTTTACTCGGGACCAATCCCGAAATTACTTTAAATAAAATTTTAAAAATCACTTTGAGCATGATCTCAAAAGTTCTTTTTGGGCACGATCCAGAAACTTTTTTCAATCAATCGAAAAAATGTTTCGGGATCATGCCCGAAAAAGAACTTTCGGGATCATGCCCAAAGTCATTTTTAAAATAAAAAAATAAAAATTACTTTGGGTATGATCCTGAAAGTTCTATTCGGGCACGATCCCAAAACATTTTGATTAAAAAAAATTTTCGGGATCGTGCCCGAAAAAGAACTTTCGGGATCATGCCCAAAGCCATTTTTAAAATTAAATTTAAAAAAATACTATGGGCATGATGCCAAAAGTTCTTTTCGGGCACAATCCCGAAACATTTTGATGGAAAAAATGTTTCAGGATCGTTCCCGAAAGGATTTTTCGGGATCTTGCTCAAAGTAATTTTTAAAATTTTATTTTAAGCAGTTTATCATTTAAAATTACTTTCAGGATTGATCTTGAATTATCTTTTACTAACGTTGTAGAAATTTCGCTCCAGCACAATCCCGAAAGAATGTTAATAACCCTTCCTGGCTCAGTGGCAGGGAGAATAACCGTAGAAATAATTAATTATCAATCTCCACAAAAGTATGGGACCTGGCGGGAGATCTAATTTGTGACTCCAGTACCTTCAGTCAGACAGATATCTGCAGCCAGACACACATTACTGACTGTGCTACGTGGCTTCGTTACTTCAGCTTTTAGACTGGTAGATTATGAATACAAACAGTGACAGCCCAGTGAGCAAAAGTCAAATCAGTCATGTCCACTTCACAGGTAGGTGATATCATTTTCTTGAATAAATGATAAATTTATTTTTAAATAATGATTTCTTTTTTCTCCTCTTTCCATTTGTGATTACTGATTAGGTGAGGGTTACTAAGACAGAAGAGATGAGACTAGCTATATGAAATCAAATTATACTGAATGACTAGAATTCTGATAGTCAGATCCCAGGGGGCACGAGTTTGTTGATGTTGATTCAACGTTGACAATATATGTTGAAATAAAAATGAAAATATATTTGAATTTGAAACTTGAATAAACGCTGACATACAAACGTTGATTCAACGTTGACATACAAACGTTGATTCAACGTTGACATTCAATCATTGAATCAACATTGATATTTCAACACTGACTCAACGTTGAATCAAAACTGTATCAACTTTGATTCAACCTCAAATGCAACACTAATTCTACCTTAAAAAGGTGCCAAATAAATGCTGAATTAACGTTTCTTTAAGCATTTCATGAGGCTAAATCAATGCAGACTCACAATGTATTGCATCCATCCAACAATTGGGGTGCAGCAGGCATAAACCAGGGGTAAGAAAATAAATCTGCAACAAAAAAATGATAGACCCCAGCTAAAATGTGAGGACTAAACACTTGAAAACGTATGACCCATTTTAAGAATTGAACCACATCATGAGAAAGCCTTCTTTAAAAAAGTTTTTTTTCAGTAGGGACTGGTCATCTACATACATGTAGTAACAATGTAGCTGATCAGAGTCAGTGTTCTCGCTAGGATTTTGAAAGCAGAAGTTATAGAATCCATTCCTGGAAAAAAGTTGGGAGTCAAAACTGAAAATGTGGAGTTTGATCCAGAAAACTTGGCAGCTTCAGCTGAAATATTATTTTTTTATGAATTATTTCAAAATACTTGTGAGAACTCTGACATTGCATCGATGTGTCATACCGACTGTGAACCAAGATGTTTCGATTTTCATTAAAAAAATAAAATAGTTGTTTTTGTTTTTATTCTTCAAGATAATCACTTCATACAAAAATATTTAACAAAGCAGTGCTGTCTGCTTATAATGTTTTCTGTGCATTTTAAGTTTTTCTCTCGAAAAAATGTATCATGCAAACACTATGAACACTGATCAGACTGCTCCTAAGCATTCTGACCTGGGTCCATACTGTTTGCAATATAGATCACAAAATTACACCAAATTTACTCCAAAATTATTTCATCATGTAAGCAAACATTATAAACCGTGATCAGACTGCTCATTAGACTGATCTGGGTCCATACTGTTTGCAATATTATATAAGCGTTATATATAAGTTCATTTGGTCATTAGCAGATGACAGTATTAAATAAAGAGTGTTGTCTGCTTATTACACCTGCTGCCTATTTTCATTTTCCCCAAAACAAATCGTATCATGTAAGATAACACTATGAACCCTGATCAGACTGCTCCTACCGTTTGCAATATAGGTCACAAAATCTCATCTGATTTACACCAAAATAATTCAATCACATAAGCAAACATTATGAACCTTGACGAGACTGCTCAAAGGTCTGATCTGATCCATACTGTTTGCAATATAGGCCACAAAAATGCATTAAGCAGAAGAGCATGTAAAATATTTAACAAAAAGTGCTGTCTTTATAATTTTTAAATTTACTCCAGAATAAATATATATCATGTAAGCAATCACTATGACCACTGATCAGACTGCTTCTAAGCAGTCTGACTTGGATCCATACTGTTTGAAATATATAGTTCATATAAAAATATCAAATGAATGTAAAAATATTTTACAAAACTTATTTTGCCTGCTCCAGAATAAATGTATGATTTCCCAAAATGTGTAAGCAAACACTACAAGCTCTGATTAGACTGCTTCTAG
This sequence comes from Loripinus fragilis, assembly GCA_964019695.1. Classification (NCBI taxonomy): domain Eukaryota; kingdom Metazoa; phylum Mollusca; class Bivalvia; order Lucinida; family Lucinidae; genus Loripinus; species Loripinus fragilis. Next base: position 59,050,104 of record OZ026524.1, on the reverse strand, counting down.
CCGGGTCAATACTGTACATACTAAAAAAACTTCTCAATGGATCGGTTCTTTTGAGCACCCAAAATACAACAAAAACTTTTGGATAAAAAAATAATCACAAATTTAAGATTTAATAATTCGCTAATCTGGACCTATGCATGGAACCAAAGAAACCTTTATGCCATATGCCAAAAATGACGGGTAATCCTCATAGTCTGATTGACACCAGCCCAACCCCCCTGAAGATTGTTTTAATTTTAACAAACAGTGCAGACCCTGGGGAAATACCACCTTATGCAGTATTTCATTAGGGTCTTCACTGTTTGCCAAAGGTCCTGTTTACTGTATCCAGAATGAAGAGGGTTTATATAGTATATGCATCAAACAGACCTCCAGATAAGAGTGTGAATATTTTTTTATATATTTATTTCTCATCCAAAACATATGTTGTGGATACTCAAAAGAACCGTCACAATGAGACCAAAAACGGCTGTTAAAACTGATGGGTAAGAAAATATTAACATGTTTTTACTTAAAAGCATTGCTTATCTAATCACTAAGCTGGTGGCAGCTCTTCTGTTTCCTCAAATCTAAAGTGCACTAAGCTCTGAGTCAGTTTTCTTTGAGTCATAGAATTTGGAAGTAAACAGCGAGGAATATGGCACAGTTATAGAAAATTTTAAAGGGTTTGCTGGCTGGAACTGACTGTTATTCAAATATTGTTGTGTCTCCCATGGAGCTAAACTGCTCAGACTTTCCGACGACCTTGATCTTTTAAATATGGTGTGCAGGGTATTCTGCTGTCACCTGGTAAACCTGTCCTTCCTGAATGACCTGAGCAGCCGCCGAAAACACACTTGTCCGCTTGCCATGGCGAGTGCCTTTAAGCCCTTATGCTGTAGGATGAATAGAAATGTTGAATGTTACCAATGTCAATTATTGAATTTACCAAAACATATGGTGATGTAGAACAAGTAGAAACGCTGGATCCAGTCTGTCCAAATGTAAAGGCTGGTACTTCAGTGCCTGTTGAATTTCTGAAAGTAAAGGGAGCCTCATAGGTTTCGATAAAAAAATTTTTTGAGCAAAAAATTGTAAATATTTTTAAACCCATCAATTTTAACAAATGTTTTGGGTGCTAAAAAGAATGGTCTCAATGAGACGGTTTCTTTGAGCACCCACAATATATGTTTTGTTTGAGAAATAAGAAAATTCTTTTTTTTTTTGGTATGAACTCTTAACTTAAGGCCTGAGCCTCTTAAACACATTACCAAAGTTTATACCACAGCTATTTAAAATTAGTGGCACATGCTAAAAATAAATTACAAACAAATAATGTGTACTATACAGGGTTTCAGCTGGACTGAAATTTACGTTGGACATTTTGTCCAAGCAGCCCCAATATTGTTCGGACTTTTAGAATATTTTTAGGACATTCATTAACATTCATTTTTACCACCATAAACGGAAATTGCCATCTCCTTCTCAAATTGAAACCAGGGGTAGTTTTGCTACCATTACGGATGGTAAGTGCGGCCTGATTGATTGTCTGGCTTTTTATTTCATGAGGAGACTGGAGCTTGTTGATCGGTGGAAGTGGGTGGGGTACTGTTTATTGCTGCTTTTTGTGGCCGCTGTACGACTCGTTAGCCATGGAAAATGACTGTTCAGGTAATGATGGAGCGGACAAACTGTTTTGGGGCATAAAAAACTTGAGTTCCAGTTATGTCTTGGTGGCAGTTAAGTTTTTTAGTCATTTTATCGGTAAATGCCAAGGCAAACATGCTTTCTGCTTCGAGATAAAATCAAGGGAAGTAAACTAAGGATGCAAAAGACCAATCAGGCACAACGTAACAAAACACTATGACTAGTTTGCTTTAGTGAATAAGTATTTGCTGGGTAAAATAAGTCAAACCAGTCTGAAGCATACAGAAATTTGGCCAATTATCGATCGTTTTTTAAAACAAAAATAACACTTCATCACTGTGCATTACTATACAGTGTGCGTTTCCGAAAGTCATCTCGGACAAACTGTCCAAACTGGTCAGTAAACTCTCAGACGTCTGGAACTATAGTACTGCCGCATTAATAACGCGAAAATTCGACTTAAATTGCATCTGTTCACGTTATTTTCTCTTGATATTTTCGTTATCCGGGTAGAAAAAGCTGCAGTATTTTTTGACAAAATTTTCAACGTGATGTTTTTGCTGCGTTTTTCTGTAATTAGATAGAATTTCCGAATATTTTTCGTTCTTTTAGACGGTGGAGTATAACTGTTGGTAGAATGGACATAAACTCACCCAGTTTATTAATAATATGCAATGGTTGACTAAATAATTTGATGACGTTTCAGGTCAGTGATCGCCGTGTAGGTTATATACGGAACAAAGTGAAAACGCTACACCTGAATTGTTACTATTTATAGGCTTTTGTTTGTTTGTTTGATTTGATTCTTCACGTCCCATCAACAATCTTTCAGTTAAACAGGGACGGGTCTTCCTGGGTTAAACCATAACTGAGCTAGGATTTTGTGTCTTGCTCAAGGACCACAATTCAGTGACGCTGGTGAGGCTCGAACCCGCGGCCACTCGGTCACAAGTCAAGCACTCTACCACTAAGCCACTGCGCTCCCATCCGTTTATATGCGAAACGCTGCAAGACAGTAAAGTAAATTGTATCTTAATGTTCAAAGACAGGGTTGTGCATAAAGTGAAATGTTTACTGATGTGTCACGAGGAAACACATGAAAGTCATTTAAATGTGACAGGGGTCCAATTTTTCAGGATACAAATTTGAACAGAAATCTCACACAGTTTAGGCCTTCAGACATCCACTGCCAACCAGATCCGACTGAACGAAATGGAAATCTTAGACATTTGACAATCAGAAATGTGTTTAGATCGTTTAGAAAAGCAACCTTAGAAAGCGGGTTTTTCATCAAATTGGCCAAGCTTGAAATAACAAGCTTGATCATATTGGATCAGTTGGATCTGTGTCAACGCTGATTAAATCAAAAATTTCAACTGAATGGCAGTGCTTAAATAATAAAACTGGTATGTACAAAGCAATCACGCTGTTAAAATGTGTGATGCTTATGACACTTACTTGTAGAAATTTAAGCAAAGCTATATAGGCCATCACATGGCTGTTACACTGTTTAAATCCCCCCCCCCCCGCTTTTCAGAAAGCCTAAAAATGTCGAAATTCCCCAGAGATTAGGGGTTAGTGCAGTGGTAGTAGAACCTTCAAACAATTTTTTCCTGACACTGCAGGATTTTCTAAATCCGGATATGTGCTTAATGTTCGGAAAAATGCAAGTAATAAAATTTTTTCCAGATTTTCACGTTTCTTATTATTGCGGCAGGACTATATTTTCGGACTATGTCCGATGGTGACGCCAAACTGAATGACTGCTATAATAAGTGATATATCAAAGAGTCAATTATTTTACTCGTGCCAATATACATAAGAGAAAATAGTGATTTTCCCCAAAAAATTAAATATACATTGTGGTCTCTCACAGGATCTAGGAGCAAAAATGAAATTCTAACACACCTCGCCTATAGAGTAAATTGTAAAAAATAACAGTGATATATCAAACGATAATTCACAGTTTTGAAAGCACCAGGAAAACGCGTGCTAGTTGCCGTCATTTGTGACGTAATTCATGGCGTTAGACTGTGTAACGTCATTTTTACGCTTAAAAGAAGTTACAAATACATGTACACATATGCGACGTAGTCTAACTATCGGCGGGAATTCTTCAGTGCAATGGCGGAAAGTTGGATACAGCTGAAGACTTCAAATGAGTTTTTGTCGTTTATTGTGTGTTAGAATCGAAATAGATCAGCTCTAGTGTGTGAGTTGTTGTGTAATAATTCAATATTTGTCGGTCAGTTGTACAGGATAAATCACTCGCGCTGCATGCTCGTGGTTTGATCTTCTTGACAACTGACCTCCAAACAGTGAATTATTACACAACAATTCACTGCTAGAGCTGATCTATTTCTTAAATAAAATCTTTCTATAATCCTCTTATATTTACAAAATTGAAAGGAAGACCCACAGGTTTAGATTAACATAAATTGTCAGCGTAAAATTATCAATATTTTATTACCCATCAATTTTAACAGATGTTTTGAGTACTCACAACATATGTTTTGGTTGAGAAATAAGAAAAATAAATTTTCGTTACACACTCTTAACTAAAGTCCTGCTGACCTACACTTTTCTAAGGCATTTTCTCATTTAACACCCAGATATTGTATCATTTGATCCCACTTGGAAGAATTTTGTATTTATTGCATTAGGTGACCATCAAATGCTCGAGTGAGTCTGAGCCGATGAGCTTGTGGACCTGATGTTCACACATATTGTGACATAATATGGATGTTCATGAAGGTTAAAACCCACAGCATTGACTAGCTACTCATGCATATAAAGAATGACATTGCTGTGCAGATTTATCTCATTGACTGTCCATCTAAATGCGAGAAAACCAATGATTAGGATTTGCGACCATGTAAGACTCAAACCAGCCTGCTCAGCTACACAGACTAGCTAGAATCTTAAAGTTTGGGCACAGAACATGTAGCCAATTTACTTTCCTGAAAGCTAATAACAAAGGTGCTGATCAAACTGTGCAGATGATCAGGCTAGTCTGCACCTTTGTTGTTTGCATACAACAATGTCAGGTTTTCTCACATCCAGGCCCAGATAATATATCATATGTGCTGCAATGTGTAATGAATTACAGTAAAACGGCCACTGAAATAGACAAAACAAAGATCTTAATGACAAATAGTAGCTTAATGTGCTCCCCATTCTGCATTACTTTTGACCTGCATGAAGCAATAATTGCTTTTGAAAACCAATTTTTGATCTTTCAGAGAGTGGCCATTTTAAATAGATTTTACTGCATATTCAGTGAGGATCGCCCATTATACTAACCTTTTTTTGCCTAGTTCTAGATTTTCTTGACTTGGGATGACATTGACATGTAAAGGTCTTCGCTGTTAGCTTCTATACTGGCTGAAGTGGCTGGTGACTTTGTCTGATTTGAATGGTACTTCAAGCTCATAACTGCCAGCAAACTGAGACAAATACCCATCTTTCTCTGAAAATATCAATTTTGACCCATTTTTACCATACTCAACATAATACATAGGTCAAAACGATTTTTTAGCGTAAAAATGTGAATATTTGTAGGGTGCTCAAAAGAATTGTTTCATTGAGACGGTTCTTTTGAGTACCCACAACTTATGTTTTTAGTTGAGAAATAAGAAGTTTGAATTACACTCTTATCTAGAACCCTGCAGGGCTTTAGATAAGCTTTATTTTCAAAAGAGTACAGTACTCGTCCACTTTGTAAAAAAAGGAGTAACGAGAGATTTTAAGGAGTACTGACTGTTTGTTTTAAAAACACACACAAAGAAATAACAAAGCTATCTCAACACGCTGATTAATTGAGCCTGTGCTTACTGCTTGTTTTCCTAGGCTATTCATTTACAAGAAAGCAAATAGTAAAGATAATAAATTTGAATTTCATTTTGTTTGTTTTGTTGCTTTACGTCCCAAGTCAACAGTTATGGTCATGGCAGGACGATCAGTTCACCTAACCACACTTTTTCCCTGGGCAAGAATGAACAAGTAGTTAACCAGTAGTTCGTGCACATACTTTCGATTGTAACCGACAACAATCCTTCTTGATTCAGCAGAAGGGATTAGAATGACAGTAATCAATCTCCACAAAAGTATGGGACCAGGCAGGGATCGAACTCGCGACCCCTGGATCTGCAGTCAGACTCGCATCTGTTGCCAGACACGTAACCGTTACTGACTGGGCTAAGTGGCCTGTATGAATTTCTTTTTGGCTTAGTAGGTTTTTAGTTTTTCAGGAATACAACAGATGCAGTTGGGAGATGGCGGTGTGGGTTTGGGAAATAAGGTGCCAATTGCAGCATTCTGTGTCCCTTTTTGGTGATTTTTGCACACTTTTGGAGTGGGGTCAGTGAGTGAGGGGTTAAGTTGAAATCATCAAAATATATTATAGGATGTGAACTACACAGCTACTTTAAAGTTTAAGAAAACCTGATCTGAATGAGTTTATTCTCATAAACCATTAGACAGACCGAAACACAACAGGACCGACTTTTGCATAAGCCAGTATTTGTTTGGATTTTGTGTATCAATTTCTAGCAACACCCATAACCTCTAATCACCTTTCTAAAAAGAAAAAGCAGCTGGATTTCAGAAATGTTAAAATAAATTACTGTGTTTTCTTGAAAGAAAACAAACCAGCCTAAGTGGCTTGTATTTTTATAACTTTCTGTGCTGGCATTTTTTAGACAGCGTGTTGTGAAACGGAAAGTAAAACAAAGTCAGTGGTTCATAAGCAGATCCAGGAATTTTCGTCAGGGGGGGGGGGGGGTCCAGGTCAGTCTGACAAAAAAAAGCTCTGACGTTTTTTTTTTTTTGCTTTTTTTCTTAGTCCTCAGCTTATTTTACAAAAGTCAAATGGTCAATTTCAAAGCAAACTATCATTTTTCAAGGTTACAGAGGGTGTCTAACATTTTCCAGGGAGGTCCAACTTTTTCCAGGGGGAGGGTTCCAATTGCTTATTCCCTATAGACACCCATATAACTTGTGATTTTCCAGGGCCGTCCGGAAACGCCCCCCCCCCCCCCTTCTGGATCCGCACTTGTGGTTTTCGATTGTTTCGGCAAGCTACAATATTGATCCACCGGAGACTAACATGTATTTCATTTCTAACTGGTCTATATTTAGAATGCGGTTACGAATGGTTTGTGATGTCTCCGTAATTAAAAGAACATGCCCGAAGGGAAACCAATTCGAATTTCCTCTACCTTTTCCCAAACGTGTAAAAAAGAAACGAAATATAACATTTCGCACATTACATTCTGAAAAAACATTAATTGCGCAATGCTCATTTTGATTTTCGTTCATGATATATACGCACAAGAATTTAAATAAATGCATATCCTGCCAAATATTTTCGTATTTTACTGGTACGCAGGCTTATCTAAAGACCTGGGGCCTCTGATAATAGCAGCCTAGGGAGGAAATGGTATTGGGGTAAAACGACTAGGGTATGGGTGCGAAACCACCAAGGTTGAAAATAAATAGAGGTGAAACGACTAGGGGGGACGTCTTGGGGGCGAAACGTCTTATTATCAGGTTAGGCAAATAATAAAAATACCTGTGTTTCCGGTTCCCCGACCGACCCTAAAAGTTCAGGGCCGACTCTAAACTTCTTTTTTTTTTTCAAAAAAAAATTCGATTTTTTTTTGTATCACAAATTTGATAGAAAACTGACAAAAAATGGATAAATCAGAGTAAAATATGAAGAAACGTTGTTTACTGAACGTGCCTTCTGGCTAGATTAATAATTCAGAAGCATTTGCAGATTGAAAATTGCTCTTATTTATGTGAAATTTGCCGAACTATTTGTGAAAATTTCGGAAAAACCTACCCACGAAAACAAATGACATTTCATATTTCAGTACTTCAGAAATGAACAATGTGAAAAAAACTTTATCAGGCAACCTGAAAACCATATATTATTTAAGCTCTGGCCTCAACTTCTCTTATTTTCACCTTTCCAGTGCGCTCTGTAATGGTGTTATTTTCATTGTCTGCTCAGGCGCGAGTATTTTGAAGAATCCTTCTGGGCTTAGACAATGTGTTATTTTGGTCACCTTCCTTTATAGGAACATCTCACACCTTCATCAGCCAAATTGTGATAATCAGTGATGATTTATGAAATAATAGTAAAAACTAAAGCAGAAAACAACACTTTAACCTTGATCAAATATTGATTATTAAAGTAACTGTACAAGCAATGGCTTTTGAGATAAAAAACCACTATGAAAACAAGAACTGGCTTTTATTTCAATTCTCAATATAATGATAATAATTATAATAATAATAATAATAATAATAATAATAATAATAATAATAATTATAATAAAATAAAGTCACTTTACACATAATATATTCTGGTCTCCTCTGTCTTTGAAACAAAATAAATTTATTGCGATTGTTGTTACCAGACAGGACACGACAGTCCAATGTTTGTAATGCCAGGGTGCACAAATTTAGAACAACAACATCTGCCATAGTATATATCACCAGGATCCACAGCCTGATGACATTGCCTGTACTTTTTTGGAGAAGAGGGACAATTCACTAAGCAGATTTCAAGAAAGGAGGGGTAGAAACAAACCAGAGACATGCATACTAGTGTCTCTTTACTCCATTGCCTGCAAGACGCTGGAGCATATAGGGTTCAGTACATGTAGCATATACACAAACACCGTAGAGACTCATAGCATACTCACACTTTCAAAAGAGACTGTATTGTGAGACACAGCTGAAAGCCTTTGGCAAAATCCCCCACCACCACCTACTGCATAAACTCCAATTATGATGGGGTTACTTATTATCAGCACCCGATGCAGTTGAGTAAGGGGGTGCCCTTAGGAAGCACTCTGGGACCTCTGCTCTTCCCACTGTTTATAAAAGATCTGCCATAGTACATATCACCAGAATCAACAGCCTGATGACATTGCCTGTACATTTTGGAGAAGAGGGAAAAGAGCTGTTTTGTACTGTTAGCAAAAAAAAAGTAAATCCTACCTACCGACCCTGTTTTTTAACTGGCAAGGAACCTGAAACACAACTATTTTTTTTGGCCTAATCGCCAAAATGAACACTTCAATAAGCAATGGCTGATTTCTCACTGTTTACACTTTACAGTAAGATCAAGTGGACATTTATCTTGTGCATTTTGGTAATTCAACTACTTGCAATGAGGCTTAAAAGTGTGCTTCGGTAAATAACTCAAAATGCATTTCGGTAATTCAAATGGGTCATCTATATCTTCTTTCATAAGGCAGCTACTTCTTTAAACGAAGATTTATTTTATATACAAAATTAAATAATAAAAATATAAAAATAATAATAATAATAATAATAATAAATATAGAAATAGCAATTTAATCATGTTTAGCAAACAGTTCCGTTTCGATAATTCAAATGCTTTCTGTTATGACATTTTGAACTTTCTCTGTTGACTTTTAATCTCTCTCTTTTTTATAATTTATTTTGAGATGAGTTAATTTCTGTGAATCATACAAACAAACCCGTCTCAAATCTCAAGAAAACGTAAATACGAAGTGCGTTTCTGTAATTCAACTACTTTCAATGGATCTCAAAGTGCGTTTTGGTAATTTGCTCAAAGTGCGTTTTGGTAATTCAACTGCTTTCAACTAATCACCCATATCCCCTTTCTTTAATTAGTACAGATATAAACAGCTTCTTCTTAATTCAAATATATCTATACACAATTATCTTATTTTTTTTAAAAAAGTAAAACAATCCATGCTAATTGACACTCATTTGCATTTCGGTAATTTAAAGCTTTCCGAAATAGTGATATAATTTCTTTCTGTCATTATTATTAACCTCTAAAAGGTGCGTATAAATTCAAAAATACTCATCATAAATACATTATTATGAAACAAAAGCATTTGCATTATCCATAAGTCATTTAGGCACCTGTATATGTTTCTCTATTATGTTAATGTTTAGTTCAGGTATTTCGGTTTCGTTCCAGTATTTCGGTTTCGTTTCGGTAAGTCTAGGCACCCGTGGGAAACAGAGAGAAATAATCATTACCTGCATTAGAGATGGGGAAAACAATTTAATGGGGTGTTTTTAATAGCACGTGAGACTTCTCTAATTTCAGGAAGTGGATTTATCCTGGCGTTTGTTGTTGTTGTTGTAATTGTTGTTGTTGTTGTTTGTCTATTTTGGCATTCTTCCGCTGCCTATAAGCTCATAGTGCTCTTGTGCTTCTTTTCACTTGCTGCAATACTCATGTACCGTAGCAAGCAATAGCTTTTTAAGAAAAGTTCGTAGCGCTTTGAACTATCTTGGCAAACCCAATTTGCTACGGATGCAATATTTGGCCCAAAACTTTGATGTTCGCAGACGCAATAAAATGCCCCCCCCCCTCTGAAAAATCGTAAGTTATAAGGGTTTCTATAGAAATTGGCATTTGGGACCCCATGGAAATGTTGGAGCCCCGGACCCCCTCTGTAACCTTCCAAAATTATAGTTGTGAAAAACCATTGATAAACACCACTGTAAAACTGTAAAATAAGTTCAGGACTAAAAAAACGTTGTCAGAGCTGTTTTCTGGCGATCTGGCCTGGGCAAAAATTGTGATAATCGATCTAAAAGCAGTGCGGGGGATTTTTGTTGTGGGAAAATTCTCGAAACTTGGTCAGCGGTCAAGGTCACATTGACCCAAGGACGGTATACATCACTCTATCATGCATCTGCACAACGAGATTGGGATATCTCCCTCAAATAATATAAGAGTTATGCTCCAGACAGGATTTTTTTAAATACTAGGTCAGAGGTCAAGTTCAGAGTGACCCTTAAAATGGTACAGAACACTCCGCAATACCAATATACATCCACACACCAAATTTGGGATTCCTACCTTAAATAATGTAAGATATATGCTATGGATATCATTAACCTTAAACTAGGTCAGCTCAAGGTCACAGTGACAAGAAAATGGTATGTGACACTCCACCATCCCAAGACGCATTCACTGATCTGCACAACGAAATTGAGATTCCTCCCTCAAATAATAAAAGAGATATGCTCCAGGCAGGATTATTTTAAAAACTATGTCAGAGGTCAAGTTCAGAGTGACCCGTAAATGGTACAAGACACTCCGTCATACCAATATACATCACCACACCAAATTTGGGATTCATACCTTAAATAATGCAAGCTATATGCTCGGGACAATATCATTCTTAAAACTTGGTCAAAGATCAAGATCACGTTCACAGTGTCCTGAAAGGGTATATGACACTCACACCACAGTTGAAATTCCTACCTCAAAGAGAATAGAAGATATGCACCAAAATTCATGACAATTCTCGACACTTGGTCAGAGGTCAAGGTCACATTGACCCAAGGACGGTATACATCACCCTATCCTGCATCTGCACAACGAAATTGGGATTCCTCCCTCAAATAATATAAGAGATATGCTCCAGACAAGATTATTTTAAAAAAAAACTAGGTCAGAGGTCAAGTTCAGAGTAACCCGTAAATGGTACACGGCACATCCACACACCAAATTTGGGATTCCTACCTTAGATAATGTAAGATATATGCTCCAGATATCATTATTCTTAAACGAGGTCAGTTCAAAGTCACAGTGACCTGAAAATGGTATGTGACACTCCATCATCTCCAGACGCATTCACACACCAAATTTTGAATTCCTACCTCAAAGAATATAAGAGGTATGCACTAGACACAATTATTTAAAACACGAGGGCCCAAGGGCCCTGGATCGCTCACCTGAGTCCATGCACATGAGTAGCTGATGTATTGGCCTGTGGCTAAGGAGATATTATATGATTTAAAGATATTTCTATTTTTAGCTCTGGAAGCCATGCTGTTCAGCCAAGCTGAACATTCTAATCGATTTTGGAAGAGGGCAACTTGAGACAATTTCTGTGAAATTATTTTGATTTTGGACCAGTGGTTCAGGAGATTTCATTTGAAGATATTTCTTATCTATAGCTCTGCCAACCCTTTTTCCACTGAGCAAAACTTTTTCTGCAATTTTGGTAGAGGGCATTATGAGGAACATTTCTTTGACATTATTTGAATTTGATCCAGTGGTTCAAGAGGAAATGTCATTAAAAGACATTTTATCTAGAGCTCTGGCAGCCCCATTGTTCAGTTGAGAGTAACCATTTGTGCAATTTTGGTAGAAGGCATCATAAGTAAGAATTCTGTGAAATAACTTTTAATTTGGACCAGTGGTTCAGGAGGAGGTGTCTTTTAAAGATATTTCTTATCTGGAGCTCTGGCAGCCCTTTTGTTCAGCAGAGCGGAACCATTTGTGCAATTTTGGTAGAGGGTATCAAGAGAAACCAATTTTGTGAAATTATTTTGAATTTACACCAGTGGTTCAGGAGAAAATGTCATTTAAAAGATTTCTTATCTGGAGCTTTGGCAGCCCTCCTGTTCCATGGAGCAGAACCATTTGTGCAATTTTGAAAGAGGGCGTTATGGGAAACATTCATGTGAAGTTATATGAAGTTTGGGCAAGTGGTTTAGGAGGAGATGTAGTTAAAAGATATTTCTTATCTGGAGCTCTGGCTGCCCCTCTGTTCAGAGGAGCGGAACCATTTGTGCTATTTTCTAGAGGGTATTATGAGGACAATTTGTTCCGGAGGAGATGTCTTTTAAAGATATTTCTTATCTGGGGCTCTGGTGGTCCTTTTGTTCAGCGGAGCAGAACGATTTGTGCAAGTTTGGTAGAGGGTATCAAGAGGAATAATTCTGTGAAATTATTTTGAATTTGGACCAGTGGTTCAGGAGATATCATTTTAAAAAATCTTTTCTGGAGCTCTGGCAGCCTCACTGTTTGGTGGAGCGGAACCATTTGTGCAATTTAGAAAGACGGCATCATGGGGAACATTCATATGAAAGTAAGTAAGGGTGCAAAATTCAGGAATCGATACAATCAAGTACCACACCTGACCCAGGATACCAATGGAAAAGTGACAAACTCACAGTTTGACACCACAAACGAGAGCCAAGAGGTCAGCACTTTCCCAGCAGGTGACCACAAGGCACATATAAACAGTTGCGCGCAAAGGCATAGCAAACACAAGACAGAAAAAAACATAAAAGATCCACAAAAGAAGTACCGCCTTGAAGATATATGAAATTTGGACCAGTGGTTTAGGAGGAGATGTCGTTTAAATAGAAAGTTTACGGACAGACGGACGCACGACGGACGAAGACCAATCACAATAGCTCACCTAGAGCCTGTGGCTCAGGTGAGCTAAAAACTAGGTCAGAGCTCAAGGTCACAGTGACCTGAAAATGGTACGCGACACTCCGCCATCCCAGGATGTAACCACACACCAAATTTGGGATTCTTTCCTCAAAGAATATAGATGCACCGGACACGATGCGAGGCGGACGGATGGACCACGAGCCCCACTACCCGGCATGGACCCTGGGGTCTGATGTCGTTGAATGATAGCTTACCCTACAAGCGTATGAATGTTTTCTGACATGTGGTTGTCAAAATAAGGACTTCCAGAAAACTTTAATGCAAATATCCTATCTTTTGGATATGTACTAGATTTTGACCTCTAGCAGAAGATAAAAAAAAGTATTTGAGAGGAAGAAATAGATCAATAAGAGCGAAAATGTATTTGCAAAAAACCCATCTCATCAGACTTTATAAGTCTACCTACAAGTTTAAAGTATCTATGATGCAAGTATGAATGCATTTTTGACAAGCGGTTATCAACATATGGACTTTTAGAAAACTTTTAATTTACCCTGTAAGCAATTGACCCCCCAAGCAATAGTTGTATTTAGCTGGGTGGAAGATTCTGTCTGTCAAGAAAGTGTTAATAAATAGTTAAATTTGATCATTCGATTGAGGCTACGTACACGTTTTGTACACATAAAATATCAAGAATCCATCAGAATTGTGATAGAATCTTCACCGATATGTTTTGTCCAAATGTGTACGCACATGCGTTATTGCCTATACGTAGCTACAAAGTATTTATCTGAAATAAACAGTTTTGACCCTGATCAGACGCAACCTATTCTTCAAATAAGCTGTTTGACAATCTGACGGTAGTTCCTGATTTTAGAAATAAGTGGCAGACGACAAAAACTTATGGTAAAATGAAAAGTTGCCCAGCAGGCAAAGAGTTGTTCGCCAATTATTACTGCAGCCGCCTATATTATTTTTTTGCATTTTCTTTATGAAAAAAATGCTCGATATAGCATTTAATTGTCTCCAGGTGCTTCACATGAAACATTTTAAGTTCGTTTGGCTATTAAATACTGCAGCAGATGGAAAAAAATTGCGGCGGGAAAATAATGCTTGCTTGATATTTCATTTAAGAAAAATAAGGCATAATATTCCATATGAATCATTAGCAGACAATTCACAATAAATATCATACCTATTGTCCCCCAGATCAATCATCAGGGTAGCTTTTGAGAAACCAAACAAGGGTTTCTCGTTAAATGTCTTCAAACTTAGTCTGTTCCCAGTAAACATCGAAAAGCGGGCCACTATCGGCCCACCAGCGAAACGCTATTTGAATGGCGTTTCGCTGGAGGGCCGATGGTGTCCCGACACTGCATGCTGGCTGGGTTTTCCCATTTCATCTGTCCTTTAATATATATCAACTAATTTCAAATAGTTGAGAAATTGAAATAACAATTCATCTAAAAATGGCATGGTTAAATGTCTCTCGCCAATTAACAAGATTATTGAAGGCACGCCCTTGTCTGATGCCATGACAAGAATCTGCTCACTAAAGAACTAAAATGCGAGAAGTTTTGTTTTCGTTGACCAGTAAATGAGAGTGAGAATTTTTACAGAGGAAGTGCAGGTTTTTATATATGTATGTGCACATATATTACTATTGCTGTTGACATGTATGATGCCAGTCTAGCACTCCAGCTGTGATAATCCCATTTAAAAATGCATAACCTGGTAATTTTGCATTTTTGTCATTTTTAAATCATTGTTTTACGAAAAACTGTGTCACGATTACCACCAGAGTGTCATACAGTTTGGAACCAGGTTAGGCTTGACTTTTTCTGGGACCTGATTTGGGTCCGGACTGGATTCCCCGAAAGATTCAAGCAAGTCTGCAACATAGGCTAGCTAGAATATTGAAAGATTGGTTACATTAAAAGATACATTAAAGAGTGCGTATTGAATTTTTTATTTCTCAACCAAAACATATTTTGTGGGTACTCAAAAGAACCGTCTCTGTAGTGACCATAAACGTCACTGATTTCCGATCTCGCATATTTTATAGATCGATGTAATGTTATAAATATAAATACTTGTGATCAAAATCGTTTTTTGTCGTTGTTTTTTCGATTTGAAATGCAGCTTTGAGATAAATGAGTGTCTTCTCAGTCGCCGCCTACGCGGTGTGGAAATTGTTGAATGAAATGAAAATGTTGCATATCCTAAAGAAGTATATTACAATTCACGCTGAATTTGATTATTTTCATGTTCCATCAACAATCTTTCAGTTATGTAGGTGCGGGTCTTCCTTGGTTGAACCAGTACTAAGCTAGGATTAATGTGTCTTGCTCAATGACACAACGCAGTGACGCCGGTGAGGCTCGAACCCCAGCCCTTCAGTCTCAAGCCAAGCACTCCACCATTGAGCCACTGCGCTCCCACTGCTGACTTTTACTGAGTTCTATTTTTCGAGTAGTACGTTTTGAGTAAGAAAAGCGAGTTTTGAGTAAGAAAAGCGAGTTTCGGGTAAGAAAAGTGAGTTTCGAGTAAGAAAAGTGAGTTTCGAGTAAGAAAAGTGAGTTTTGAGTGAGAAAAGTGAGTTTCGAGTTAGAAAAGAGAGTTTCAAGTAAGAAAAGCGAGTTTCAACTAAGCTTTCTTCTACAGACAGACGCTAGACTGATCTCTGTATCCTACGAGCTTATATGATCTGAACGGTCTGAACCCAAACATAACCTTGATGGCTTTTTAACACTCTGGTGTTTCTGAAAGGAACAATGAATAAAAACACATGACGACGACAAAAAAATGCGAAATAACCAACATGCAAAGAAGAGTAAAAAAGTTTACTTGCAACTTTTAGGCAGTGTACTAAATGGACGCCATTTCCTCTCAAATACTACGCAATTAATTCTAATCTTTCACTCTGTGTACAAGAAGAACGTGTAAGGCAAGGCTGGATAGGTCATGCATAACATATCTCCTCCTGAGATGGCTTATCAGTAGAATAAAAACACACACACTCATATAGATAAATATTGGGTGTGCACTGACCAAACCATAGACTGGTATCAGACCAGTAAATAGAAAAATAGTAAAATATGTGCACATCATATACAAGCATTTATATCTCTGAAAAGAAAATCAATGACTGTCTTATTTACTGTATTCTGAGCAATGGGGAAGTAATAAAGTATCATAAATTTATCTCTGTAGTAGTTGTAGAACTTTCAGCTAGATGTCTTAATAGGCCGTCTTAAAGCTGCATAGTCTGTAACTTTTGATCTTTTAATTTTAGAACAAATGTTTCTATTTTTCAAGAACACGCTAAAAGAACTAAAATTCTGGTATTTATTTCACCAATTTCGTAAATCTTAACAAATTATCAGTATCAAAACAACAGCATTTATGTTAAAATTAACTGTCTAGAATTATTGGAGGGACGCAAATAATTATCTACACGAGAAATACACACCTGTTTTATAAGATAATTCACTTTTCCGTGCAGTTTTCAGCTCCAGTGAACATATTTATTGTGAAAGCGTAACTTAATTCTACTTTTACAAATGATTTAAAAAGAAAATAAAAATTTTCGAAAAATGTTTATAGTTACAGAGTATGCAGCTTTAATACAGGGCCTGAAGACAGGCTAACCAAACCACTGCATTTACCTACTTCTTTCTTCTTGTTTGTCGATAGCTTATTTTATGTGGGCGGTTGAAATTTCGTGCTTGGTTGAGTCGGGCATGAACGAGGATTTGAAACCTCACTAGGTAGCTGCACATGTATATTTTGGAGAAAGGTGTCTTATCATTCATCTCAGAAACTCTTCCTATAGTGTCTTCGAGATTTTGCCTACGACGTGGGAGGACCTAAGGGTTTGTGGCCGAGAGAACTCATACCAGTCTGCTCGGTTACAGAGACTGGCTTAAATATAGAAATATTTCATGTAGCAGGCTGGCATAATATGGGTCTCGACGTGAGAAAACCTGTCTTCGGGGGTTTTCGAACAACAAAGGCATAGACCAGCCTGATCAGCGCCTTTGCTTTCAGTCGCTTCGTAGAAACTATGATATCTAAATTTGCTACGAGCGAAATTTCAATTTTTGTAGCTAGTCTCAGTAGCTGGGGAGACTGGTATAAGTCTCTTTTTATCGGAACCCCGAAGCAGGGTTTTGTTTCGACGAGGCCGATATGATTTCGAGAATCCGAACAACAGGGGTGCTGGTGCGACTGCTCAGATGCGCAGACTGATCTACGTTTGTGTTGTTCGCATTCTCGTGTAGAGGCCAATAGCTTCATAAACGGGTACGTATACAAGCAGCGAGGGCTCAGAAGAGCCTGCGCAAATGTACAGGATCTTCAGAGCCTAGACCGCTGGTAAGCAGACCAAACAGACTTGCATTAACCAAAATAGAGGGATCTAGTCTTTCTGGATGACTCAGATGGCAGGCCTATTCTGGTACTTTGCGCATATGCGATACGTCGCATAGAATTATCAAAAACACATAAAAATACATATTATCATGCGGGTCGAGAGTGCGCAAATGTCCAATCTCGCCTGAGCTTTTTCTGCTTTTCCTGCTTATCAAATATCAAAGTAGGAATTTGACAAATACCTAGGTTCTTACACAATCAAACAGGCAACAAGACCCCGGGCTTGTAGGGATTTTTCATTCTCATTTCGCCTGAGCATGAGATTGAAATTACTCAAAAAAAGCAAAAATACTAAAAGATGAAAGCTTTTCTGTTGTTCAGGATTTCTCATGTTGTGTTTGTTATGCTGATTGATGATTGAATGCCAACAATTAGGGGCATTCGACATTCATGAGCATGATAGATATCATGCTAATTGGTTGTGCATGAAAATCTGTTAAACCTATACATTGTTTTTGTTTCGCTTAGGATGAGAATGGATGGGATTGATACAAATGTAGCTTCGGACCATGGGTGAATACACAGGCCGAGATGCATAGGCGTCTTGCCCCACTAGAAAGCTGTAAATGAATGTTTTTACGATTTATCCCGTCGCGTATGCGATAAATACCATGACTTTCACAAACATTAAACTGTAGCTACATAAAAGTGCTGTGTTTGTTATGCTGATGGATGTTAAAATGCGAACAAGTTAGCTTTATTGTAAATGTTACGAGTGTATATACAAACGTTCCCTCTTGTAGGCGGGACGAGTCGAAGTCGAGTTTCCCGCTACAAGAGGGAATATTTGTATATTCACGAGTATTGTACAATAAAATTCTTGTATCATGACACGATTTAATTTGTTCATCAGATATTCAAGTCAATTATAAGCTCCACCCTTGACAGGGTCTTGTGGGGACATTATTGAACAGTTTTGCAAAGTCATGATACACTTTATTGTTTATATTTTAACATTTATGAGCATGATAAGTTTCATGCTAATGTATGTTGAGCATGAAAAAGGTTTCTAACTAAACATTAACTTTTACAAGTAATCTAATTAAGTAGCGTCATAAAAAGCGCCAAATGCTTTACAAGACAAAACATGTGCATGTCTTATTATCCATGGCGTTTAACATTTGTTTAACATTTATTTTCAGTGCTCAAGACAACCGTCTGATTCAGATCCACAATATAAGTTTTCGGTCGATCTTATTTGGATCCAACTGTTTGCAAGGATAATCAGCAGACGACAAAGGTCGCAAGCGTAAAGATTTATCCCATTTATTTCCACTTAGACAATGAAAATCAACTTTTAATCAAGACTCTATGCATGCTATGCTTTTTGTCGTCTACCGATTTAAAATATAGCATTGAAGTGACAATCAGTCTAGATCTAGACCAAACCGGACTCATCTCTGCTTTCAGGGATATTTCCTGCTTTCCACCAAGTCGGTGGTTTTAAATGCTTGCAGAGAGTGTTTATATGCCAGGCCATAGTTCGTTACCATAGTAACTAGTTGGTGTGTTGAATTTTCCTCAGTCCCTGGATAAAGATACTTTCAATTACTCTACAGGGTCAAGCGCAGCTAAACAGGGCCATTAAAAAGCCATTAGTCTGCCATACAGGTGCGAGACCTCTCTGATTCCGATCAAATATTCTGAGTCTTAGATAGACTGGCCCCAGTCTCTAATGTCAATGTTTTTAGTAAAACTGATAATCTCTCTAATATAGCATTTATAAACTTTACTTTGAAGTAGAAGTCCTTGGCTTGGACATCATTTGACTATCAGAGAGGATAGATTTTTTAGAAGATGATTTTTTTCATAGTTAAATATAATTATAAATGTAATTATATATATTTAGTGGATTGATACCAGTCTAAGTCTTAGACTGAACTCATTACACTTTCCATGTGCATTAAACACTTTATGCTGTGTCTTTTTGTGATTTTTGTTGTTTTTTCAAGAAATGAAGAATATGAAAGGAATCATTTGTTTATCATAGCCATCTCTCATTAACTGTCGCCTGCTGATAACCTTTGCAAACAGTTTGGACCCAGACCAGGCCTGGGCCTGATCTAGATCCAAACTGTTAGACATTCCGATTGTATTCTGGAAAGACTGTTTTTTAAAGTTGATTAAAGATAACAGCAGACAAAAACGAATGAAAACATACCTTGTAAGCAATGAGTTAACATACAGTTTTGGTACACTCAAGGTAGCGAAGACTCAGAGAAGCATACCCTAATGCTTAGTCTAGAAAGCCATAAACCCTATTTAACTGTCGTCAGTTTATAACCTTTGCAAACAGACTGGTCCCAGATTAGGCCCGACAATATGTTGGATCCGGTCTGGATCCAAACTGTTTGACACTTGTATGGTATTCCCGAAACTATTTTGGGATTTATGGGACTGGGCGGGATCGAACTCATGTCTCCTAGATCTGCAGTCCGACTAGCTACCAGCTGCGCTACAGGCCCATTTATAAGACTGTTTTAGGCCGGATAAGTTGATCTGGATCCAAATTGTTTGATAAACGTACAATATTAACCAGGACCCCTAGAAGTGTGGGGGCACATTGGGATAGGCTTGTGCAGCGACTTTTGAAAGATGTTCTTTTTCTACCATCTTTAAACAATAACACACAGGCTAACCCGAGCAAGCCTTTTTGTGAGGAAATCCGACTTGGTTGCATATGCAAGGAATATATAGATCAGTCTTCACATGTCCTCAGTTCGAATAAGCACATTTATTATTAGAACATAACTAAACTTCGCCAAACTCCTTGCGATAAAGTGCAATTTACAGGGTCAAGTACTAGCTACTGTATCATCCCAGCTCTCTCCCGTTGCATCAACGCTGAAAGGCCCTGCAACGTATATATTCAGACAGATTCAGATTCAGAATTTACAATGCGTGTGTATTATATGAGCCTCATCGGGAGAAAACCTGCTCTATTACGTATGTTAAAAAATCATAACAAGGATACGCCTATGAGTTTGCTCAGTCTGCCCAGCCTCTTGAATATTCATGCATATTTTAATAACCACTAGTTTCAATTGCCAAAATTGCAAGATTCAGCTGGTCTTTGTAGCTGTACCAACTGATTTGTGCCTTGTCTGGTTGAATGCTCTCGGTACGGGGATTATATTTAAACACAGTTCGAAATATGTTTTAAAACTTTTAATGCATCTTTGGATGACCATGTCTTCCTGAAAACAGTCGTGTACAAGCTGCCTCTTGGTTCATTACCTAACAGTGCCATCTGCTTATAATTTGCAAACAGTTTGGATCTAGATCAAGACCGACAAAACTATTTGCCACTGTGATGGTAATCCTTGGGAACATTTCGAAAAGGTTTACTTGGAAAAATATAATATATATCCAGCAAGCAAATAAAAAAAGTCATGAAAACTATCCCAGCATGCAGATGTCAGGGAGCGACCAATTGATTTTTGTGGGGGGATTACTTTGGTCTTGGAATTTGTTTCCTGGCTTTATGAGTTTTTTGCGCGGTACTGTCCTGGATTTGTTTAGCCAGGATCATGCCTATAAAACAAAACAAATATTTATGGTGTACCGAATGGGTCAAAAATAAGATTGACCATCCGAATTAAATTATTTTTAGTTCCACCAAAAGTTTATATTATATATATAAAAATACATCCTACCATAATTGATTTTCAATCTCATGTACTTATTTTATGTCGAACTAAAACTGATTTTAGTCCTACCAAAATTACTTTCAGTGCGACGTAAAATCAATTCTAGTCCGACGTAAAATAATTATGGCGCGACTCAAAAATTTGATTTCTAGTCGAACAATAATTATTGTTTTAAGTTGGACTGAAATTAATTTCGGTTGGACTTAAATTGATTATTGTTCGACGTAATCTAATTATGGTGAGACAGATAAAATTTATGGTTCGTGTTATAATAAGTTTGGTCGGGTATTTTATTTTCTTTTGACCCATTTCATACACCATATTTATGATATAAGCGTTGATAGTGACCTGGAGATGGACACGAGACAAATTAAAAGTCTTGATTTGTAAAATTGGGATACAAGAATTAATAAAAGTCTTGTTTTGAAAAAAATGCAATATTAATATTGAGTAACAATTCTCAATGTTCATCTGTTTGCTGTTCAGACTGTCCAAATATATTCATAGATTGAGCATGACAAGTTCACTAAAAACGGAGCCTTAAGAAACGTTGATAATTTCAAGTGAAATATTGTCCCAAAGATTATTTATCAGCAGATGCCACTAGGAGATTTATAGCCATTCCTGTGCAATGTGTAAAGTAGTGTCAAATATGTGTATATTTGTAACAAGTTTGAATCATATACATGCATAAGTTTGTTTTCAATATTTCAGGGGTGTCCTACAACCACAATATCCAAATTCTGATTCTTATTGTACCCTGTCAAAGCAGATCTAGAAAAAACGATTAAAACTTGTGTCTGGTGAGGTAGACATTGATAATCCTTACATTATTATTTTTCTTTTTCTTTTGATGCTCTATGTCCAAATCAAACTTTTTACAGTCATGCCGAACAATTGACTGGGCCCGGAATTACAATACCTCCTTAAAGTTAAGGACGACTTAAGTTAAGTATTGATTTCTCAGGATACGAAAAATAACGTTTAAAACTGATTAAAATCAAAATATTTTTAATTTTTCTGAAGATCACAACGATATCTTTGACCACAAATACCACATTGATCCAGGCAATTTATTTAGCGTTTAATATAGCATGTTGAAATATCAATACTTAACTTAAGTCTTGCTTAACTTTAAGGAGGCATTGTAATTTCGGGCCCTAGTCTGTTGATTTCGAAATAATTAACTTTTTCGAAGAATGCCAAACAGATTGAGTCCAAATTAGGTTCCCACGTTTTGTTGGGACCTGATCTGGGTCCAAACGGTTACAACTTTTGACAGCGCATGACAAAAGTCCCACTTGCAAAAACACTGGACATATTGGTTTCATGATTTGAACCGTTCATGTATTATTCTAAGTGCCAAGTGAAGACTGGTCAGCCAGAGCATTTGTAGTCTGATCCAGACTGGGACTATTCAGCATACAGTCTAGGAGAGGAAACTTCATCCAAAACACCACTAAAGTGGCATCATGATGGGCCTTGACGCGAGAAAAGCTGTTTGGAACCAGCCAGGCCAGCTTGCGCAGCTTCAGAGAATAGTTAAATTGTCCAAATTTTGTGTGCAGCAGACTTTAAAATAAGCCTAAACTTTCCAGAGTATTTCCATAGTAGAATTTCCAAGGTATGATCATACTGTATTGATGTGCAGGCTGGTCTGAGCTTTTTTGTTCCGACCTTTTCTCATGACATGACCCATATTGTATAACTGACCATAAATTGCCCATTTGGAAATAACTGTGGTCTGCAGCAAGCATGATAAATTGATTAAATATGCTATTTTGGTGAACTGTTAGACACTCTCAGAGAATATTGGTAAAAGTAGGGCTTTGGAAATGACTGTCCTGTGCTATTTACTCCCGTGAAAAGCCCTGACATGTTTGGTAAAAAAGTAAATGAATATGGTCAGGATATACCAAAATCACACACAGCAGACCAACCCACTGCACCGTGAGGAAGAGCCACAGGACATTTAAAGTAGCAAGACACCCGAACGCAAAGCAAGCAGCTCTCTTTTCCTCGTCAAGATGATTGCAAACTTAGTAAGGACATAAAGTAATGCATAACAACACAAAACCCCACAAACAATGGGAGGAACGCAATAAATCAACGACAGAACCGCCACCTGATAAAGGACAGCACCCTAAGCTACCAGGGTATGGGGGGCTCATATGCATTTAATGTCCCTTAATCTTCGCCCTAGATTATGTGGCTGCTAAAACACAAACGTGTTGGCTTTGATGGATAAAGGTCTGCTCAGACAATTTGAGAAACAAGCACAGGCATATCAAGTTAAAAATATGGCATTTGTGATCTGGATCCAAACTGTGTGACGCTATGATAGTTATTCCTGACATAATTTTTTTGAAAGATGATTTTGAAAGAATCACCAGAAAACCATGCACACTTACCCAGTAGACAAAGTGATCCTTATCTTCATTCTGAACTTAGTCAATGAATACGGGGTATTAGTGAACGAGTTTAGATTGTTTTCCCTCAATTATTAAGTGACTATAACCAGCAAATGCCACACCACTGTGTTGTTAGGAAGCGTCATGAAACGATAACAGGAACATGACATTAAGAAAACCACCAAAGTAACGCAACCATCTCTCTTTTCCCCAGCGAGACGATTGAAAAAAAAGAAGTAGCGCCCAACACAATGCCTGTCAACAAGTTTCATTGTATGACATTTGAAGATTTTCAAGCTGACTTTCATGGCAGCCGCCTTGGATAGCGGATGGAATTATTTTATAAATTTTGATCTTCCATGTTGCCCCTATGCCATCCACCAAGTGATACTTTAACTCAATCTAACATATTGTGTGAAGGATACATTGTTTGAAGAAATTCAAAATTCACTGGACAAAGTATTTAACAATTAACTCTGAGTGTCTGAGGTAGAATTTAGAAAATGCTTTTCGAATTTAATGATATCTATAACCCCATTTTAATAACTTAGCAGTTGAAATAAGTTTCTGTTGTTGAAGTCATCAACATTAGAACACACTCTTGCAAAACGAATAAGCTGAGAAATATTATACACCATAGGAAGGGGAGCGAGGAACAACTCCATCAAGAAATGGGAAATTTACTATTTCAAAATTAAAATCATCCCGTTTATAATAAATTTTAGAAGAAACTATGCCATCTGTTGTTGACAAGGTCAAGTCCAAAAACGGAGCTTCAGTATCAGAAGAATTCGCCTTATTTAACTGAAGTTCAGTAGGATACATCTGACCTACCATTTGTTCAAAATAAGGATTATCAATATTAAGTAAGTCATCTAAATATCTTGATGTGGAGTTAAAAGCTTCAATAATATCAGTTTGATTATTATCTGACGAAGACAACATACAGTTTCTCTCAAAACAAAACAAAAACAAATCTGCAACAAGAGGAGCGCAATTAGTACCCATTGGAATGCCTACAATTTGTCTATATAATTTCGAGCCAAATCTTATAAAGATAATGGAGAGCATCACATATTTTCTGACATAACCACAACTTATATCGTTTAGGTTTTTGCAGAAGTAAAAAATGCATTTATATCATTACAAGCCAAATAAAGGGAACCCTCTCTGTTAAATGTTTGTTCAATTAATTATGCTAGTTTTTCTTTGATTAGATTATGAGGCAATGTAGTATAGGGAGAAGAGAAATCATATGTAGAAAAACAAGATGCTAGAAAAAATCTAGACTATAATATATAAAGAATTTCGCCTGAATTTTTAATAGACCAAAATAATCTTTACCGTTCTTTTCATAAACTGCTGTGCAATATTTAATGACATGGTTTTTGATCGCAGTGAGACAAGAAGTCAAAAGAATAGACAACTCGGTAGTTGTACATGAACTAGAATTAGCAATAAAACGTGACTTATAGGACCTTTTATGAAGTTTAGGTAACCATAATCACGTAGGAAGCTTGCTATGGTCGACATCAAGAAACACCCCAAACTTAGCTGCCAAAGACCTAAAAAACGTTACCCCTGTATGTTTAATTCCTTAAAATGAGAAATACATACGTACTTACTTTACAGGTTAATTGCATGAAACTTGGTTTTTGAGCTAAAAGGGTAATTGAGATTCATGTCTTTCTCATCTTTTCTAGAAAATCGTAAATTTCGTTACATTGATATAATTGAATGTATAGTTTGGTTCTTCATTTGGCTTTTAGATAGGGCATTATTATGAAAGGTATATGTAATTCACTAAGTTATATTGTAATTCACGTAATGAGTTCACTTGTCTGGCTTAAACTTAAATGTTGAATGTAACAAAATATCACTGACTGTAGTTGTATTCTTGCTTAGTTATTATCATTTCTACTATTAATCACAGTTGACAAGTTTCATCTACAGTTAGAAATTTAATGACAAAAATAGTAAGTGAGTATGATCAGGAAATACCACAATCACAAACCGCAGACAATCCCGTGGCAGCGCGAGGAAGCGCCGCTCAACCATCACAAGACACCAGGAAGACAAATTAAGCAAAGCAACCAGCTCTCTCTTCCCCATCCAGATGATTGCAATACTAGAATGGACATAAAGTAACATACAACAAAACATAGAACAATAACAGACTCCCACAATGGGAGTAACTATAAACAAAAAGTCACAACAACAGAACCACCGCCTTAGAACGGACAGCAGCCTAAGTCACCGCTTTATACAATTTTAATTATAGCGTCTCATTTGCTCACCTGTCCATTTCTGTTGATTATATAGTGAACTCAATTTTACTTTATACTTACTTTGCTGACAGCTCCTACAGTGTCTATGATTGATAAAATAAACACACTTCTGAGGCATTACTTTAATCGCAATTGGTTATATGTGTAATAAGTTACCTAGAATATTTTGGTACTCTTTCTGATAGATTTTTGTGTATATTTCAATCTTTACTTTTTGTAAGATAATAACTGAATATGTGTTTGGTGAATCAGGGTATTCGTTATTCATTGCTAAAGCGAATCACAGCAAGTTTTGGGTAATACGAAATTTAAACTAATTTGCTAGTTTTATTTTTTGATGCGTTTTGTATGCAAAATAAATAAAACCAAAACATTGGCCCATAACTAATGTGCAAATAGCAATGTAAATAGTGCAAAGCTTAAAATTTGGGCCTGATATTTGAAGAGAATATATATGTTTTACAGAGTACAGTCAAGGGTACCTATATGTGAATTGCGTAACTCGTAAATAACCAATTGTCATATTTCATGACGCCACTTTAAATATTCTTTGTAATCATAAAAAAAAAACATTTAAATCTTATTCATTCTGCTTCACATTAAACAAACTTTAACTACATGCATGCAAAAGACAAGTATTTTATTTGCTATTTATTTGATCATCGCGATATCTAAAAGTAAAATCTACAAATGCTGTTAAATTTCCCTTGTCATAGAAATATTGCTTAAAATTGTGATTTATCACAGTAAGGTTATTCATCTAAAAGTCAGTACTGTTTTCTAACAAGCCGAAAGGTATATCAGGTTTCACCTGCTTGGAAAGGGCTGACCTCTTGTCTCTCGTTTGTGATGTTTTATTGTGTTTTTGTTACTTTCCCATGTGGTATCCTGGGTCAGGTATGGTACTTGATAGTATCGACTCCTGATCTTTGCCACCTTTCTCACATTTAAACAAACCAATTGGACCAAATCCACTAAGTAGAAAATACACAGGAGATGATAATTTAAGCAAAACAATATATGGTTCAAAAAAGGCTCATATTTTGCAAAGTTAAACCGTTTGGCTGTTCTGCCAGTGCAGAACTTTAGGATTTGCTATAATATGATATTTAGCTGCTAAAAGGGTTTTGGCTGCCAGACTACACTACTGATGCTTCATTTGAAAATGAAGAGGAAATTGGACAATCATAGCTTTGTTTGAGACATAGTTATGTATTCATCCAATACCTTTTATAAATTAATTGTCTCCCCAAAGGTATTGGCATTGGTAAGGTGGCAGCCTAAGACCTCTATGACTAAGCATCTTCCTTGCTGCAAATCTACCTCTCACATAGGAAACAACTGGTAAAGCTAGGACAAAGTAAAATTATTTTCCAAAAAATCCTAAACGGCGTTTCCCAGGGGTTCACCCTTGGTTATTACAATTTAGCATATTTTAAAGGACATTCCGTTACAAGGCGGTGTTTCTATTGTGGATCATTTTCGTGATTGTTTCGTGTTTGTTTTGCTTTCTAGCTTATTCATTGCAGCCTTGTTTCTCACGCTGGGAAGGGCTGGCCTCTTGGCTCACTTGAACGTGACATGATCTTTTTGTGTTTTTGTCACTTTCTCCATGTGGTGTCCTGAGTCAGGTGGTGTGCTTGATTGTACAGATTCCTGATTTTTGCCTCGTTACTTACTAATATTTTATTTTGTCCAAACAATAAGTATATATAATTATGCAGATGATAATTCTCTTTTTACAGTAGCCCTGAACGAACGTTAACATATCATTTTGTGTGGTTTGATTTAAACCAGATGCATGCTAATTTTGGAGAGTTTCAGAGAGGGAAAGGGAGGGAAAGATGACTTTTAGACCTTCAGAATACAGTACAATACTATAAAATGTGCAGCTTCTGTTTGACTTTTAGGTGTTTCATTTTTTATGAATATACATTTTAAATTTTGGCTTGCATATCTTGTATGTCATATGTCTGTAAAAAAACAGCCAAGTAGATCAATGTCTTGTGCCGACTCATTCGCAACTTAAGCAAGGAAGCGAAACTTCATATTTACAAGTCTTTTGATATAATTTTAGGTATTGTCCAGTAGTCTGTTCCAAGTCAAATATATGCAAATGAATAGGCTTCAATACAGATCTCTGAGACTGGTATTCAGTGTCAGTTTTAGCTCTTACAAGGATCTTCTTAAGACAGCACACAATAATACACTACAAATAATCAATTTCATAAAAATTGCCAAAGTAACAATTCAGATTCTAATTAATTTGTCACCTAGTTATATTCTTGACTACTATTGTTTTAAAATCGAAACTCCTCTTTCAGATACCACAATCTTGCCAAGTTTCCCAATGTCTTAAAATATGAAAAGATGGGGTCTGGGTCTCATGAACCCCTTTTGTCCCCCCCCCTTCGACTTTTGTCCATTATGTCCTTCAAATAAACTCCAACGAAAGTCCTGATTTAACCATATGCTATGTGTATTTTTTGAATGGTAACTGAGCATAGCCACAAAATACCACATTCACAAGCTATAGACCAACCCACTGTTCAGAAGCAGGGCCATGATATTTGGAATACTGCAAAAAGGTAAGAAATCAACTCTCTTTTCGCAGGCGGTATGATTGCAAAGCTAGAATGGACACTAAGTACTGCATTACAAAACAAGGAGCCAACTTAAAACCCCAACAAACAGTGAGAGTAACAATAAACAATGAACCAAGTATTGCTAGAAACTGTCTGTTTATACAATTTTATCTATATTATTTTTTTCTTACATAGGATCTATTCTTTTAAATAACTGTGCAATATAAATGTAAATTTCTGTGATACTAATCCTGATTCCTGTTATTTTTGTTACCATTCTGTCGGTAGACTAATGTTTGATATGAATGCCTGCATAAATTATATGTTCTTGTATCTTGTAAAACCAAACATTAAACAAAAAGTAAAGACATAAATCACTGGCTTACAACTTTCAAGTCAAGTCACATGCTTCTGCCTAGAACCCTTACATGTATACGAGTAAAAACATTTCACAAATGTGGGTTTAATGGGAGTTCCTGACCCAAAACACTGGAAACGAAGAAGTCTTGCCAGCATAACGGTCATGGTCTGTTTTACTGCATATTTTGAACACATCCACTATAGTACAGACCGATTTACTCTTCTATTTCTTTTTTACTACTCGTTGCCCTATTTAATTGGTGGTTGGGTGGGTGGGTGGGTAGGTAGGACATGCGTGGATATTCAATTCTATTCTATTCTGTTCTGAAAGTTAACCCATCAAGGATTTACTTAGGTGTGTATTTCAGCTTCAAAAACAAACATTTAACATGTTTAAGGTGTTGAAGCAGATTAACGGCACTGATTGAGAGCAAAACTTTATAGAATGCTTTCAAGAGCTGGGTAAGTAAGATTTTTTTTACTTCAAGGAAATTGAAAAATTCTGGTTCTGACCAAATCGTTTAGACAAAATCGTATTTGCGCAATATCTGTGTAGGGTAAAGATAAAGAGATGGTACCAATGTCGTGACCCTTGACCAAAGTTTACAAGCATCAAAATTCTATTCAACATGCGAATACAGCATGAAAATCGGATCACTTTATGACAGAAAGCGAATAACAAAGGAACTGAGCAGACCGCACATATGCGCAGGCTGGTGTGCCCTTTTGTTGCATGTGCGGATCCAGAAAGTTTTTTCAGAGGGGGACCATCTTTTTTTTAAGGTTATGAGTGGATCCAAATACCACTAAAATCGGGCCATCATCGGCCCGCCAGCGAAACGCCATTTAAATGTCGTTTCGCTGGCATGCCGATGATGGACCAACATTGAATGCTGGCTTGGTAGCTTTGTGATTTTTCAGGAGATACGGACCAGTTTTGCTAAGAAACCCTATATTTTTGTGATATTTCAGGGGGTCCGGACCTCCTGTCACCCCTCTGGATCCGCACATGTGTTGTTCATATGCAAGTCAGCTTTGTCAGACCCGAGATAACCTCTATTATGGTCTGGATCTGAACTATTTGATTCTTGTCCAGGCCCCCAGATAAGAGGGGCAAACTGAAAAATTAGTTTTCTTATTTCTCAACCAAAACATACGTTGTGGGTACTCGATGAGACGTTTCTTTTGAGCACCCAAAACAGATGTTTAAACTGATAGAAAATAATCGCAATTTTACGCAAATTATTTTTGCTTATTATCCTATGTGGTCATACTCCGGAAATTTTTTTTTGAAAACATATACCCCAAAAATATCAGCAGACCGTCGAGAAAATACATTAAAAACAGCACAATCTATTAATTGTGTGTAGTTAAATTCTGGAAGGCTATGAACTCTGATAAGAGGCTGGACCTCCCCTGAGATATCATTTATCTCATGATCTGACAGTAATCGAGAAACTGAGCACTGCAGTTGTTACCGTATTTATATTTATAATAACTCATGCTTCCCCTCACTTGGACGTCAAAAATGGCGATTTTGGGGAACATTTTTTTTCATGATCGGTAGGCCGAAATGACCCATGGAGCAAAAAATGGTGGGTCATTTTCTAAATGAAGGGCTCAAGCATATCAAACTGAACAGTCGACATTCGGGTAGTATACTTTACCTACACACTGACATAGACACTTGTATGCATATATGTATATTGACTGCTGATTATACAGTTAAACCTGTCTAAAGCCGCCACTCAAAAAAAAGACAAATTATTGCTTAATGCAGGTCAAAAGTATTGCATAATGCTCCAAGGGGAGCATTCTGCAATCCTTTCGGTCTTCATTAAGCTACTATTTGTTATTAAGATCTTTGTTTTGTCTTTTTGAGTGGCTGCTCAAGACAGGTTTTACTGTATTGACAACCTACATGTACTTTCTGTTTTGTGGAGTTCGTAGACTCGCTGTAAGATGAATATTCTTATAAAGTGGGATTTTTTCACAACTAAAAAGGATGGATCCACTAGGCCCACTACCTTGGAAAGTGATGGGTCATATTATGAAATCATGGGACCTTAGGGGTTAAAGAAATGGAAATTATGTTTTGTAATTTATAAGTTTCTCTAAAATAACCCTTCGCGGGGGATATAAATTCGACAAATTTGCCTTGTTTGACTTCTGTTTTGGCAGGCGACACATTAGATTCTCGGAAATCTAGTTGGACATATCAGGGGTGTAGCTAGTCTAAAATTCAAATTACGCACTTGTGGAGCAGGCTAAATACGTGCAAAAAGGGTCATATACAAACGGCTTAGCCCCAGATGAGACGCAAAAAACGGGCGTCTAATCAGGGTCTGCGCTGCTTGCCAAGATAAACACACTCTTGGTAGAATATAAAAGCTATATATGATCAGGCCCTCGTTCATTTTGCGATAAAAAATCGGTAGGTGGTTATGGGGTGTAATGCATACAGTATTCAGTAACCTTTAGAATTATCATACACCCACTGAAGCTGGCATCTATTTATAATAGGCGGAGCTTATATTCTATTGACTCAATGTACTTTAATAACAAGTCAGTTACCCACGTTTACACAATAAATATAGATGTGTTTAAATCGCTCTAGCTCTCAAATAGAACTATGGCCCAGCTTAACGGGTAAGTTGTGGTTCTTGATCACCTAGATAATCGATAAGTCAATTGTCCCCCTTACACCGCGGCGACTATTACGCGAAATCGATTGTATCTGAGTCCAGGTATCCATGGTATTAGTCTGGTATTGAGTGTATAGTATTTGCTGTATAGTTTTGTGTGCTGACAGGGTACCCAATTTCATTTATGTTACATAAATAGTTCGAATTGGAGTATGCATGCTCAACTAATTGAAATCAAGAAAAAGACTTTTCATCTCCAAACGCAAAACATGTACGTCCACTATTCGTGTGTTCTGAATTGAGTACATGAGCACTTGAGTACTGAATTTCTTAATGTTCAGAAACATAATATGGACCTCGATGTGAGAAAACTGTCTTGCAGGGTTTTGCGAACAACAAATGTGCAGACCAGACTGCGCATCCGCAGTGATTTAGAAATAACACAGCTTTACCAAACAAGGCCGTCGGCGGCGGTATGGTCAAATGTGCTTATTTGGTCTGGTCTGGTCATTTTTTCAGTTTCCTCTAGACTTTTTAATGCGGTGTTTTTTCATGTTTATCCGTATCAGTATTGTAGATGCGCAGCTTGATTTGGGTCTTCTCTCGGCATAGGTCTTAATAAGAGAAAATCCAGCATAATATCGTTCCAACATTTTAGCATTTGCTTAGAGCACTCAAAAGAACCGTCTCATTGAGACCATTCTTTGAGTACACGTACCCACAGTATTTTCATGTTCAGGTTGAAAAACTGAGAGTGGGTAAGCGGATAATTACTCAGGTTTAATTTATCAACATAATCAGTAAACGAATTATCAGAAATGTGGTGAGCTCGATCTTTATCTGGATCCACACTCTACACTTTTTTCGAAAATAAAATCAGCCGACATCTGTAAAGACTCGGACTGGGTCCGAGGTAAAGAACATTGAGTTTGACAAAAAGGGTCTGATCAGCGTCTTCGCTTCAAGTTAAAAAAAACATAATACAGGATTATAACGCAGTCAAAATTAATGAGAACAGTCGCTTTAGGCCAAATCCTTATCAACTATTTTCACACTTTTAACGCAGATGAGCGAACTCCCACTGAGTTCCCGCTGTGTCAATAAGATGACCACACCATAAAACGCCTGCATGATTTTATGTTTCAGCTCTCCAACAGCGACATTAATGGAGCAGGCCAGTCTGTGCATATATTACATGCTCATCGCAGTTTCTTGTGTTCACTGCTCAGATGCTACTGTTAAGCATGAATTCTCGGAACAACATTATGTGCTTAGTAAATTATCAGCGCAGTCTGATCAGTCCCATTGCTGTTTACGGTTGAAATTATAAATTTATTTTGGTCAGTTCTGGTTCTTACTGGTCCCGATCAGCTCGGTGTGAAGAGATTTGTTTAAATCTGTGTATTTTGGGAATTTTTAACTGAGAGATATGGAACGCAAACAGCAATGGATCAGGCCTGACCGCGCTGTGCCATCTCACCCGAACCTTTGCTGTTCGTTCAAGTTTAACCTTCTCCGGAAGAAAAATGGCATCACTTAAAACTTAAATATTAGTTTACAATTTATTTAAATGTTCAATTATTACAAAAATACAGGTACGGAGAGACATCTTGTTATAAAGTATCTGGATCTACACTGTTGATTTTGCTTCATTTTTAGTACTCTTCTTCATTATATATGCATGTCTTTTACTGTAATTGCAAAGCCTAAACATTAGTAGAATTTCAAACGACACCATTTGCGCAGTCTGAGCATCTACCCATGAAGTGACAGTTTTTGTAGCATGACCGAAAAAGGTTGTTATACTGAACAGTAAAGACCCTGACGAGACGCCGCATGACAAAACTAGTAAGAAGGGTGTACAGAGCACAAACACTGTGATCAGCCTGGGTATCTGATACACACCATTTTATTTATGCATAAGTTTTCAGTAGAATGCCAAGGCTTCCACACAGGACACTTTATGCAGAGTCGTTTATTCGGTAAAAACGTAAAATCAGTATTTTATGACCGAGATAAGACCTTAGCCCGAGGGATTATTTGACACCTAGGATTATCGCATATCCCGCGTTATGAACGTCTCAAAATCGTTTCTCACCAGAGGCACACCGAATGGGTGGCAATCGAAAACGCTCTTAACAATCGACAGACGCGGATCAAAAACTGATAGAAACAGTGTTTTAAATTGCCATTTGTCACCATTCGGGCCACGATTAGCAATTGAAAACTCTGGTTCTAAATATTTTGATCTTCGTTCGCCGATTATATAAGTGTATTCGATTGCCGCCTATCCGGTGTGAGAATGAAGTACGAATACACTGCCAGATGAAAGTCTTCGAATAAATTTAG
Organism: Loripinus fragilis; assembly: GCA_964019695.1. Classification (NCBI taxonomy): domain Eukaryota; kingdom Metazoa; phylum Mollusca; class Bivalvia; order Lucinida; family Lucinidae; genus Loripinus; species Loripinus fragilis. The sequence goes on along the minus strand of OZ026524.1, from coordinate 59,016,535 downwards.
GCATTAACTAACGGTACCGGGAGCCAACTCACGACAGTAAACAAGAAACGGATTATAATAATAATAATAATAATAATAATAATAATAATAATAATAATAAAATAAGTATTATTATTATAAAAATAATAATTGTTATATTTAAAATAAAAAATAAATTGAAGCAACTTGTAATAAAATGATTTTTATTTCGGTGTGATAAGTTATGGTAATGTTATTTCCTAACAATTTCCTTTAAGATTTTTTTTTCATTATCTTGTCTCCCATTCAGCTAAGTTTTCCCCTTAAATTTCTATTTAAAAATGATGTTAGGTTTCTCGACATTATCGGCATACTGAATAGTGCGGAAGCATAATAGACACAAACAATGAGAACTTAGACATTTTCTCCGCCCTTTCAAGAAGGCGCTTAAACTCAATTTTCAACCTAAAAATGACAGAACTAAAACTTATACAAATTCTGTCATAATTGGAGATATTTAAATTAAGCAACACTCCTGAGTTTAAATCAACAAATTTTCAAAAAAGATAGAAATTGGTCCACTCTGGACATTTGCAATATAATATGGAGTATTAAATAACACTCAAACGGTATTCTTAGTCAAATCCATGATTTTTCAATAGTTTCCATTTTCTGTCTCACAAAAAATCATCGTGTATCTTCTTGGAATTTCCTATCTGTTCACGCGGGCATGCGCAGTAGTCTCGAGTTCTCAAAATAGATAACGGAGCCATATGCGCGAAAAGACATTACGTTGTGGGCAAAAACTTCATTGGCAAGGGACTAAATCAATTTATGGAAGGAATTAGAAACCCCAAGATGTAGGGTATTCATGGGAAAGCTCGAAGAAAGGTGGGTGTAGTTAATAAGCGAACCTGCACTATGAAGCAAAAATGATAGCTGTTTTTTTCTGGGTTTACGAGAATCTGATCTGGCAATATGTACATGTAAACATTCGGAGGCGTCTGAAGGGAATTTCATGTTGTTTAAGTGGCGTAACATCGCTGTTCGAATGATATTGTGTCTGTTATTTACCAAATATTCTTCGCTAAATTGGTGCCCGAATTCTTTTGAGTTTCAAACAACATAGAACATTTGCGTGTAGAAACGGTCATCATTCAGCAGTGTGAATTAAACTGCCCCTGTCACATTCTCGCGAGACCTGACGATACCTCATCTAGATCTCTCGCATTTCGCCCTTTGCATCATGGGTAACTAGCGATATTTCGCTAGTCCCGTTCATTTCTCGCACTCCTGTAGTGACAGAATTTAGTGTAAAAAATAGCAAAAGGTTAAATTTTTGACAGTTTATCATTTCTCTTTTAGTCAATATTTTCTGAATGTAAAGCCCTGAGTCATGCAAGCAGTAATCGCATAATATATTTTTAATAAAATGGCAGTTCAATCCCGGTGTGCACCGAGCGAAAGGCGACAGGTGAGTACGTGCTAGCGTGCTTCATGTTTGCGACAATGGCCCCTGTCATAAATACTTTACATGTACTGATTACACTTGCCCGTGGAGAACCTCAATTCCGTTTGTATAGTGGTCCGTCCCGCTTCGTGTCCAGTGCATATCATTTATATTCTTTGAGAAAGGAATCCCAAATTTGGTTTGTGGTTGCATCTTGGGATGGCTGAGTGTTGCGTACAATTTTCAGGTCACTATGGCCTTGACCTCTGACCTAATTTTTTGATAATTGTGTCTGGTCATTCTTTGAGGTAGGAATTCCAAATTTGGTGTTTGAATGCTTCTTGGGATGGTGGAGTGTCATATACAATTTTCAGGTCACTGTGACCTTGAACTGACCTAGTTTTTAGAATAGTCATGTCCGGAGCATATCTCTTACATTATTTAAGGTAGGAAGTGTGGATGTATATTGGGATGACAGAGTGTCGTATACCATTTCAGGTCACTGTGACCTTGACCTTGAGCTCTGACCTTGTTTTTATTTAATAATTATATCCGGTGCATACCTCTTATATTCTTTGAGGTAGGAATTCCTAATTTGGTGTGTGAATGCGTCTTGTTATGATGGAGTGTCACATACCATTTTCAGGTCACTGTGACCTGGAACTGACCTAGTTTTAGAATGATGATGCCCGGAGCATATTTCTCACATTATTTTAGGTAGGAATCCCAAATAATGTGTGTGAATGCATATTGGGATGACGGAGTGTCTTGTACCATTTACCGGTCACTCTGAACTTGACCTTTGACCTAGTTTTTAAGATAATCCTGTCTGGAGCATATGAGAGAGGAATCGCAATTTCGTTGTGTAAATGCATCTTGTGATGATAGAGTGATGTATGTCTTCCTTGGGACAATGTGACCTTGACCTCTGACTAGTTTCATAATTATCATAAATTTTGGTGCATATCTTCTATTTTCTTTGAGGTAAGAATTCCAAGTTTGGTGTGTGAATGCGTCTTGGAATGGTGGAGTGGCATGTACCATTTTCAGTCACTGTGAACGTGATCTTGATATGTGACCTAGTTTTTAGAATAATGTTGTCCGAGCATATCTCTTATATAATTTGAAGAAAAATCCCAAAAGTGGTGTGCGGATGCATGTTTGGATGACGGTGTGTCATGTAACATTTAAGGGCCACTTTCAACTTGACATCTGACCTAGTTTTTAGAGTAATCATATTAGGAGCATATCTCTTGTATTATTTGAGGCATCATCCCAATTTTGTTGTGTAGATGCATCTTGAGATGATGGTGTGTCGCATACCATCTTTAGGTCAATGTGACCTTGACCTCTGACCTAGTTTCTAGAACCAGTATTAAGTCTGGTGCATATCTTTTATATTCTTTGAAGCAGGAATTCCAAATTTTTGGCTCAGTTGGTAGAGTGTTCGACTAGGGATCAAAGGGTTGCTAGATTGAGACTTACTGCCGATGGAGTCACTGTTGTGTAGATGCATCTATGGATGGGGGAGTGTCACGTACAAATTTGGCATGTGGATGGATCTTGGGATGACCGTGTCCTGTACCATCCTTAGGTCATTGTGACATTGACCTTAACCTCTGATCTAGTTTCTGGAAACTTGCATCGAATCTGATGCATATCTCCTATATTCTGTGAGGTAGGAATCCCTTATTTAGTATTTGGTTGCATCTTGGGGTGGCGGAGTGTTGTCCTCCATTTTGGGTCACTGTGACCTTGACCTATGACCTCATTTCTAGAATAATCGTGTCCTGAGCATATCTCTATTTTTATTTTGAAGTAGGAATCCAAAATATTGTGTGGATTGATCTTGGGATGGTTGAGTGTCACATATCCTTGGGTCACTGTGACCTTGACATCTGACCAAGTTTCTAGAATCCACTTCGGTGCATATCTCCTAATACTATATTATTTGAGGTAGGAATCCCAAATTTATGGCTGGATCTTGGGGTTGCGGATTGTCACAAACCATTTTTCGATCACTGTGACCTTGATTTCTGATCTATTTTCTAGAATAATCGTGTCCTTAGCATGTCTATTATTATAATCCCAAATTCGGTGTGTGATTGCATCTTGGGATGATGGAGTGTCATGTACCTGTTTTGGGGTCATTGTGACCTTGACCTCATTTTAAGAATACTCGTGGCAGAAGCATTTCTCCTATATTATTTGGGGTAGGAATCCCAAATTTGGTGTATGGATGCATCTTTGGACGGGGATATGTTGCTTACCGTTATGGGGTCACTGTGACCTTGACCTATGACCTAGTTTCAAGAATAGTCGTATCTCGAAAATACCTCCTATATTATTTGAGGTAGGAATCACAAATTTGGTGTGTGGACTCTTCTTGGGGTGGCGGATCGGTGCATACCATTTCATGGTCACTTTTACCTTGACTTTGACTTCGGACCTATTTTTATCCCCACACTTTTTTAAAAAAGCGTCAGGGATAATGCAATCACCTCCGTCCGTCCGTCTGTCCATCCATCACGCTATCTCCTCCTAAACCATTGGACGAAATCCAACCAAATTTGGTGTGTGAGTTACATGAATCGGGCGCACAGCGGCACATTTTTTAGCCCCGCCCCCTGGGGCCCTGGGGAGCGGCCAAAAGTTCAAATATCATTAAATATCATAAAATTTCAATAACAAAGTCAATTTCAAAGTTTTTAAAACCAAACTTTGTATGTCTTCTCACAAATGAAAGATACAAAACATATCAGACGGGATTTTCATTTGGCCGCCTGGGTCATACCCCAGGGGTGGGACTTGAGGGTACCTTGGGGGGTTGGGGGTAAAAAAAATCAAAAATTCAACCAGATTTGGTGTGTGAGATACTTACAAGAATGCCACATACAACGGCACCATTGTTTGGGTCCCGGCCCCCTGGGGCCTTGGGGTGGGGCCAAAAGGTCAAATATCATTAAATCTATATTACAAAGTCAGTTTCAAAGATTTTTAAACCAAACTTTGTGCATCTTCTCACAAATGAAAGATATATAACATATCAGACGGGATTTTTATTCGGCTGCCTGGGTCATGCCCAGGGGTGGGACTTTGGGATTCCGTGGGGAGTTGGAGGGTAAAAAAAAATCTTCCAAAATTTAACCAGATTTGGTGTGTGAGTTACTTACATGAATGGCACATGCACCAGCACAATTGTTTGGGTCCACACCCCCTGGGGCCTTGGGGAGGGGTCAAAAATTTAATTTTCTGAACATGGTCATGTGGCATATCAAATTTAAGGGGATGAGCAGTAGACCAGGATACACTGAAATTTTCTTACCTATGATCAAACTGGTGACCTTGGGATGGGGTCAAAGGGTCAATTACCATTAGATTTCTTTGAGAGCATGGGGATTTGCGATGGCACGCCATCGAATGTGTTCTAGTTTACCCTTTTTTGTGTCTGGAGCATATCTCCTATATTACAAATAAATTTCCTCAAATGTGTCTTATGCTAGACCAAATCCTTTTGGGGCATTCATCACGTTACTGTATTTTTTTCATTAGCCTAACCTGATAACAAGACGTTTCGCCCCCAAGACGTTCCCCCCTAGTCGTTTCACCTCTATTTATTTTCAACCTTGGTGGTTTCGCACCCATACCCTAGTCGTTTCACCCCAATACCATTTCCTCCCTAGGCTGCTATTATCAGAGGCCCCAGGTCTTTAGATAAGCTTGCGTACCGGTAAAATACGAAAATATTTGGCAGGATATGCATTTATCTAAATTCTTGTGCGTATATATCATGTACGAAAATCAAAATGAGCATTGCGCAATTAATGTTTTTTCAGAGTGTAATGTCTGAAATGTTATATTTCGTTTCTTTTTTACACGTTTAGGAAAAGGTAGAGGAAATTCGAATTGGTTTCCTTTCGGGCATGTTCTTTTAATTACAAAGACATCGCAAATCTTCGTAACCACATTCTAAATATAGACCAGTTAGAAATGAAATGCATGTAAGTCTCCGGTGGATCAATATTGTAGCTTGCGGAAACAATGGGAAACCACAAGTGCGGATCCAGAGGGGGGGCAGGGTTGAAATTGACCATTTGACTTCTGTAAAATAAGCTGAGGACTAAGAAAAAAGCAAAAAAAAAAAACGTCAGAGCTTCTTTTTGTCAGACTGACCTGGACCCCCCCCTGGATCCGCTCATGAACCACCGACTTTGTTTTACTTTCCGTTTCACAACACGCTGTCTAAAAAATGCCAGCCCAGAAAGTTATAAAAATACAAGCCATCCAGGCTGGTTTGCATTCTTTCAAGCAAACACAGTAATTTCTTTTAACATTTCTGAAATCCAGCTGCTTCTTCTTTTTAGAAAGGTGATTAGAGGTGATGGGTGTTGCGAGAAATTAATACACAAAATCCTAACAAGTACTGGCTTATGCAAAAGTTGGTCCTGTTGTGTATCCGTCTGTCTAATGGTTTATGAGAATAAAGTCATTCAGATCAGGTTTTCTTAAACTTTTAAGTAGCTGTATAGTTCACATCCTGTAATATATTTTGATGATTTCAACTTAACCCCTCACTCACTGACCCCCTCCCAAAGTGTACAAAAATCACCAAAATGGGACACAGAATGCTGCAATTGCCACCGTATTTCCCAAACCCACACCACAATCTACCAACTGCATCTGTTGTATTCCTGAAAAACTAACAACCTACTATGCCAAAAAGAAATTCATACAGGCCACTTAGCCCAGTCAGTAACAGTTATGTGTCTGGCAACAGATGCGAGTCTGACTGCAGATCCAGGGGTTGCGAGTTCGATCCCTGCCTGGTCCCATACTTTTGTGGAGATTGATTACTGTCATTATAACCCCTTCTGCTGAATCAAGAAGGATTGTTGTCGGTTACAGTCGAAAATATGTGCACGAACTACTGGTTAACTACTTGTTCAAGCTTGCCCAGGGAAAAAGTGTGGTTAGGTGAACTGATCGTCCTGCCATGACCATAGCTGTTGACTTGGGAAGTAAAGCAACAAAACAAACAAAATGAAATTCAAATTCATTATCTTTACTATTTGCTTTCTTGTAAATGAATAGCCTAGGAAAACAAGCAGTAAGCACAGGCTCAATTAATCAGCGTGTTGAGATAGCTTTGTTGTTTCTTTTGTGTGTTTTTAAGAAAAACAGTCAGTACTCCTTAAAATCTCTCGTTACTCCTTTTTTTACAAAATGGACGAGTACTGTACTCTTTTGAAAATAAAGCTTATCGAAAGCCCTGCAGGGTTCTAGATAAGAGTGTAATTCAAATTTCTTATTTCTCAACTTAAAACATAAGTTGTGGGTACTCAAACGATCCGTCTCAATGAAACAATTCTTTTGAGCACCCTACAAATATTCACAATTTTACGCTAAAAAATTGTGTTGACCTATGTATTATGTTGAGTATGGAAAAATGGGTCAAAATTGATATTTTCAGAGAAAGATGGGTATTTGTCTCAGTTTGCTGGCAGTTATGAGCTTGAAGTACCTTTCAAATCAGACAAAGTCACCGGCCACTTCAGCCAGTAAAGAAGCTAACAGCGAAGACCTTTACATGTCAATGTCATCCCAAGTCAAGAGAAAATCTAGAACTAGGCAAAAAAAAAGGTTAGTATAATATGCAGTAAAACATATTTAAAATGGCCACTCTCAAAAAGATCAAAAATTGGTTTTCAAAAGCAATTATTGCTTCATGCAGGTCAAAAGTAATGCAGAATGGGGAGCACATTAAGCTACTATTTGTCATTAAGATCTTTGTTTTGTCTATTTCAGTGGCCGTTTTACTGTAATTCATTACACATTGCAGCACATATGATATATTATCTGGTCCTGGATGTGAGAAAACCTGACAGTGTTGTATGCAAACAACAAAGGTGCAGACTAGCCTGATCATCTGCACAGTTTGATCAGCAACTTTGCTATTAGCTTTCTGGAAAGTAAATTGGCTACATTTTCTGTACCCAAACTTCAAGATTCTAGCTAGTCTGTGTAGCTGAGCAGGCTGGTTGGAGCCTTACATGGTCGCAAATCCTAAACATTGGCTTTCTCGCATTTAGATGGACAGTCAATGAGATACATCTGCACAGCAATGTCATTCTTAAAATACGCATGAGTAGCTATTCAATACTGTGGGTTTTAACCTTCATGAACATCCATATTATGTCACAATATGTGTGAACATCAGGTCCACAAGCTCATCGGCTCAGACTCATTCGAGCATTTGATGGTCACCTAATGCAATAAATACAAAATTCTTCCAAGTGGGATCAAATGATAAAATATCTGGGTGTTAAATGAGTAAATGCCTTAGAAAAGTGTAGGCAGCAGGACTTTAGTTAAGAGTGTGTAACGAACATATATTTTTCTTATTTCTCAACAAAAACATATGTTGTGAGTACTTAAAAGAACCGTCCTAATGAGACGGTTCTTTTGAGCACCCAAAACATCTGTTAAAATTGATGGGTAATAAAATATTGACAATTTCACGCTGACATTTTTTGTTTATCTAAACCTGTGGGTCTTCCTTTCAATTTTGTAAATATAAGAGGATTTCAGAAAGATTTTATCTAAGAAATAGATCAGCTCTAGCAGTGAATTGTTGTGTAATAATTCACTGTTTGGAGGTCAGTTGTCAAGAAGATCAAACCACTAGCATGCAGCGCGAGTGATTTATCCTGTACAACTGACCGACAAATATTGAATTATTACACAACAACTGACACGCTAGAAATGATCTATTTCAATTTTAACACACAATAAATGACGAAAACTCATTTGAAGTCTTCAACTTCATCCAACTTTCCGCCATTGCACTGAAGAATTCCCACCAATAGTTAGACTACCTCCCATACGTGTACATGTATTTGTAACTTCTTTTAAGCGTAAAAATGATTTTACACCGTCTAACGCCATGAATTACGTCACAAACGACGTCAACTAGCACGCGTTTTCCTGGTGCTTTCAAAACTGTGAATTATCGTTTGATATATCACTGTTATTTTTTTACAATTTACTCTATAGGCGGGGTGTGTTAGAATTTCCTTTTTGCTCCTAAATCGTGTGAGAAGTCACAATGTATATTTAATTTTATGGGAAAATCACTATTTTCTCTTATGTATATTGGCACCAGTAAAAAAATTGACTCTTGGATATATCACTTATTATAGCAGTGATTCAGTTTGGCGTCGCCATCGGACATAGACTTAAAATATAGTCCTGCCGCAATAATAAGAAACGCGAAAAACTGGGATATTTTTTTATTACTTGTATTTTTCCGAAACATTAAGCACATATCCGGATTTAGAAAATCCTGCAGTGTCAGGAAAAAATTGTTTGAAGATTCTACTACCACTGCACTGACCCCTAATCTTTTGGGAATTTCGACATTTTAGGCTTTCTGAAAAGCGGGGGGGGGGGGGATGGATTTAAACAGTGTAACAGCCATGTGACGGCCTATATAGCTTTACTTAAATTTCTACAGGTAAGTGTCATAAGCATCATACATTTTAACAGCGTGATTGCTTTGTACATGCCAGTTTTATTATTTAAACACTGCCATTCAGTTGAAAGTATTGATTCAATCAGCGTTGACACAGATCCAACTGATACAATATGATCAAGCTTGTAATTTCAAGCTTGGCCAATTTAATGAAAACCTGCTTTCTAAGGTTGCTTTTCTAAACGATCAAAACACATTTCTGATTGTCAAATGTCTAAGATTTCCATTTCGTGCAGTTGGATTTGGTTCGCAGTTGTCTAAAGGCCTAAACTGTGCGAGATTTCTGTTCAAATTTGTATCCTGAAAAATTGGACCCCTGTCACATTTAAATGACTTTCATGTGTTTCCTCGTGACACATCAGTAAACATTTTACTTTATGCACAACCCTGTCTTTGAACATTAAGATACAATTTACTTTACTGTCTTGCATCGTTTCGCATATAAACGGATGGGAGCGCAGTGGCTTAGTGGTAGAGTGCTTGACTTGTGACCGAGTGGCCGCGGGTTCGAGCCTCATCGGCGTCACTGCGTTGTGGTCCTTGAGCAAGACACAAGATCCTAGCTCAGTAATGGTTTAACCCAGGAAGACCCGTCCCTGTTTAACTGAAAGATTGTTGATGGGACGTAAAGAATCAAATCAAACAAACAAACAAAAGCCTATAAATAGTAACAATCCAGGTGTAGCGTTTTCACTTTGTTCAGTATAAAACCTACACGGCGATCACTGACCTGAAACGTCATCGAATTATTTAGTCAACCGTTGCATATTATTAATAAACTGGGTCACTTTATGTCCATTCTACCAACAGTAATACTCCCCCTTCAAAAAGAACGAAAAAAATGCGAAAATTCCATCTAATTACAGAAAAAAAGCAGCAAAAACATCAGGTTGAAAATTTTGTCAAAAAATACTGCAGCTTTTTCTACCCGCATAACGAAAATATCAAGAGAAAATAACGTGAAAAGATGCAATTTAAGTCAATTTTTTTGCGTTATTAATGCGGCAGTACTATAGTTCCAGATGTCTGAGAGTTTACTGACCAGTTTGGACAGTTTGTCCGAGATGATTTTCGGAAACGCACACTGTATAGTAATGCACAGTGATGCAGTATTATTTTTGTTTTAAAAAACGATCGCTGATTGGCCAAATTTCTGTAAGCTTAAGACTGGTTTGACTTATTTTACCCCGCAAATACTTATTCACTAAAGCAAACTAGTCATAGTGTTTTGTTACGTTGTGCCTGATTGGTCTTTTGCATCCTTAGTTTACTTCCCTTGATTTTATCTCCAAGCAGAAAGCATGTTTGCCTTTGCATTTACCGATAAAATGACTAAAAAACTTAACTGCCACCAAGACATAACAGAAGTTTTTTATGCCCCAAAACAGTTTGTCCGCTCCATCATTACCTGAACAGTCATTTTCCATGGCTAACGAGTCGTACAGCGGCCACAAAAAGCAGCAATAAACAGTACCCCACCCACTTCCACCGATCAACAAGCTCCAGTCTCCTCATGAAATAAAAAAGCCAGACAATCAATCAGGCCGCACTTACCATCCGTAATGGTAGCAAAACTACCCCTGGTTTCAATTTATGAAGGGCAGATGGCAATTTCCGTTTATGGTGGTAAAAATGAATGTTGATGAATGTCCTAAAAAATTCTAAATGTCCGAACAATAATGGGGCTGCTTGGACAAAATGTCCAAAGTAAATTTCAGTCCAGCTGAAACCCTGTATAGTACACATTATTTGTTTATAATTTATTTTTTGCATGTGCCACAAATTTTAAATAGCTGTGGTATAAACTTTGGTAATGTGTTTAAGAGGCTCAGGCCTTAAGTTAATACCAAAAAAAAAGAATGTTCTTATTTCTCAAACAAAACATATATTGTGGGTGCTCAAAGGAACCGTCTTATTGAGACCATTCTTTTAAGTACCCAAAACATGTGTTAAAATTGAAGGGTTTAAAAATATTTACAATTTTATGCTCAAAAATTTTGTTTATCTCAACCTATTAGGCTCCCTTTACTTTCAGAAATTCAACAGGCACTGAAGTACCAGCCTTTACATTTGGACAGACTGGATCCAGCGTTTCTACTTGTCCTACATCACCATATGTTTTGGTAAATTCAATAATTGACATTGGGAACAGTCAACATTTCTATTCATCCTACAGCATAAGGGCTAAAAGGCACTCGCCATGGCAAGCGGACAAGTGTGTTTTCGGCGGCTGCTCAGGTCATTCAGTAAGGACAGGTTTACCAGGTGACAGCAGAATACCCTGCACACCATATTTAAAAGATCAAGGTCGTCGGACAGTCTGAGCAGTTAAGCTTCATGGGAGACACTACAACATTTGAAAAACAGTCAGTTCCAGCCAGCAAACCCTTTAAAAAAAATTATAACTGCGCCAAATTCCTCGCTGTTTACTTCCAAATTCTATGACTCAAAGAAAACTGACTCAGAGCTTAGTGCACTTATGATTTGAGGAAACAGAAGAGCTGACACCAGCTTAGTGATTAGATTAGCAATGCTTTTAAGTAAAAAAATGTTAATATTTTCTTACCCATCAATTTTAACAGCCGTTTTTGGTCTCATTGTGACGGTTCTTTTGAGTACCCACAACATATGTTTTGGATGAGAAATAAATACAAAACAATATATTCACACTCTTATCTGGAGGTTTTTTTGATGCATATACTATATAAACCCTCTTCATTCTGGATACAGTAAACAGGACCTTTGGCAAACAGTGAAGACCCTAATGAAATACTGCATAAGGTGGTATTTCCTCAGGGTCTGCACTGTTTGTTAAAATTAAAACAATCTTCAGGGGGGATGGGGGCTGTTGTCAATCAGACTATGAGGGTCACTCTATATTTTTGGCATATGGCATAAAGGTTTCTTTGGTTACATGCATAGGTCCAGATTAGCGAATTATTAAATCTTAAATTTGTGATTATTTTTTTATCCAAAATTTTGTATTTTGGGTGCTCAAAAGAACCGATCCATTGAGAAGTTTTTTTAGTATGTACAGTATTGACCCGGCAAGAAGCAGTCTAATCAGAGCTTGTAGTGTTTGCTTACACATTTTTGGAAATCATACATTTATTCTGGAGCATGTAAAATAAGTTTTGTAAAATATTTTACATCATTTGATATTTTTATATGAACTATATATTTCAAACAGTATGGACCCAGGTCAGACTGCTTAGAAGCAGTCTGATCAGTGGTCATAGTGATTGCTTACATGATATATATTTATTCTGGAGTAAATTTTAAAATTATAAAGACAGCACTTTTTGTTAAATATTTTACATGCTCTTCTGCTTAATGCATTTTTGTGGCCTATATTGCAAACAGTATCGATCAGATCAGACCTTTGAGCAGTCTCGTCAAGGTTCATAATGTTTGCTTATGTGATTGAATTATTTTGGTGTAAATCAGATGAGATTTTGTGACCTATATTGAAAACGATAGGAGCAGTCTGATCAGGGTTCATAGTGTTATCTTACATGATACGATTTGTTTTGGGGAAAATGAAAATATGCAGCAGGTGTAATAAGCAGACAACACTCTTTATTTAATACTGTCATCTGCTAATGACCAAATGAACTTATATATAACGCTTATATAATATTGCAAACAGTATAGACCCAGATCAGTCTAATGAGCAGTCTGATCACGGTTTATAATGTTTGCTTACATGATGAAATTATTTTGGAGTAAATTTGGTGTAATTTTGTGATCTATATTGCAAACAGTATGGACCCAGGTCAGAAAGCTTAGGAGCATTCTGATCAGTGTTCATAGAGTTTGCATGATACAATTTTTCGAGAGAAAAACTTAAAATGCACAGAATACATTATAAGCAGACAGTACGGTTTTGTTAAATATCTTTGTATGAGGTGATTATCTTGATGAATAAAAACAAAAACAACTACTTAATTTTTTTAATGAAAATCGAAACATCTTGGTTCATAGTCGGTATGACACACCGATGCAATGACAGAGTTCTCACAAGCATTTTGAAATAATTCATAAAAAAATAATATTTCAGCTGAAGCTCTCAAGTTTTCTGGATCAAACTCCACATTTTCAGTTTTGACTCCCAACTTTTTTCCAGGAATGGATTCTATAACTTCTGTTTTCAAAATCCTAGTGAGAACACTGACTCTGATCAGCTGCAATGTTACTACATGTATGTAGATGACCAGTCCCTACTGAAAAGAACTTTTTTTAAAGAAGGCTTTCTCATGATGTGGTTCAATTCTTAAAATGGGTCATACGTTTTCAAGTGTTTAGTCCTCACATTTTAGCTGGGGTTGCAGATTTATTTTCTTACCCCTGGTTTATGCCTGCTGCACCCCAATTGTGGGATGGATGCAATACATTGTGAGTCTGCATTGATTTAGCCTCATGATATGCTTGAAGAAACGTTAATTCAGCATTTATTTGGCTCCTTTTTTAAGGTTGAATTAGTGTTGTATTTAAGGTTGAATCAAAGTTGATACAGTTTTGATTCAACGTTGAGTCAGTGTTGAAATAGCAATGTTGATTCAATGATTGAAAGTCAACGTTGAATCAACGTTTGTATGTCAGCGTTTATTCAAGTTTCAAATTCAAATATATTTTCAACTTTATTTCAACATATATTGTCAACGTTGGATCAACATCAACAAACTCGTGCCCCCCTGGGATCTGACTATCAGAATTCTAGACATTCAGTATAATATGATTTCATATAGCTAGTCTCATCTATTCTGTCTTAGTAGCCCTCACCTAATCAGTAATCACAAATGGAAAGAGGAGAAAAAAGAAATCATTATTTAAAAATAAATTTATCATTTATTAAAGAAAATGATATCACCTACCTGTGAAGTAGACATGACGGTTTTGACTTTTGCTCACTGGGCTGTCGCTGTTTGTATTCATAAACTACCAGTCTAAAAGCTGAAGTCACTAAGCCACGTAGCACAGTCAGTAATGTGTGTCTGGCTGCAGATATCTGTCTGACTGAAGATACTGGAGTCACAAATTAGATCTCCCGCCGGGTCCCATACTTTTGTGGAGATTGATAATTAATTATTTCTAGGGTTATTCTCCCTGCCACTGAGCCAGGAAGGGTTATTAACATTCTTTCGGGATTGTGCTGGAGCGAAATTTCTACAACATTAGTAAAAGATAATTCGAGATCAATCCTGATAGTAATTTTAAATGATAAACTGCTAAAAATAAAATTTTAAAAATTACTTTGAGCAAGATCTCGAAAGTTCTTTTCGGGCACGATCCCGAAACATTTTTTCAATCAAACTGTTTCGGGATCGTGTCCGAAAAGAACTTTTGGGATCATGCCCAAAGTATTTTTTAAAATTTTATTTTTACAAATGGGTTTGGGCATGATCCCAAAAGTTCTTTTTCGGGCACGATCCCGAAACTTTTTTTTCAATCAAAATGTTTTGGGATCGTGCCCGTACAGAACTTTCGGGATCATGCCCAAAGTAATTTTGAATTTTTTATTTTAAAAATGACTTTGGACATGATCCTGAAAGTTCTTTTTCGGGCACGATCCCGAAACATTTTTAATTGATTGAAAAAAAGTTTCGGGATCGTGCCCAAAAAGAACTTTTGAGATCATGCTCAAAGTGATTTTTAAAATTTTATTTTAATTAATTTCGGGATTGATCCCGAGTAAACATCTTTACATGACAGAAAAAGCCATTAAACGCATCGGTTTTTGGATGAAGTGTCTCTTTATAAATAAATAAATTGAATTGTTCCCGTTAAATTTGAAAACTGGCCCTAAAAATCATTATAAATTCCCGAAATATTTTTAAAAGTCAATGATGAAATCAGGAAAAAAATATTTTTTCTCAATTTAAAATATTGTTTGTTGGATATAACAATTTTATTGACAGGACCCCAACCCCCCATTTCTTGATCTGTGCATGTCTCGTTTCATACAGCCAGCAATTTCCACTGGCCAAATCAATTGATTCTTGATTCTAGTTCAATACAATCAACTCAGAATAGTCTATTAGTGTATATATGCAGGGGTCACAGGTTATATTTTTTCTCTGGCCATCATTTTTGTCTAAGAAACAGTGTTGTCTCTGATAAATTTTGCATCATGTAGCATTTAATCTGGGTCTTCACTGTTCGTCAAATAACACATAAATTCCTGAGACAATTGTTAACAAAGGGTTGGCCCACTTTTAATATAGCTGAAGACCCTTCTGAGAATTTTATTGCCTACCATATGTATATATGATGTATCTGTTGTATCTCAATGTACTTTATATTTGAATAAAATATTGTTTACACTAAATGTTTCTTACCATTTCTTACCATCCTAGAGACCTTATTTAAGTGGTTAAACCACTTCTAATGGCCCGTTTCGATATCTTCTTGAGATTGATACATTTGTTTCTTCGGGGGTGTAACAACTTGGCGTGAATTTTAATGGGTGTCCATACCAGAATTTGTTAAGTCTTGACTTGAATGTGTTAAGGGAGGGTGCCAGTACAACTTCACTTGGTAATAAGTTCCAGGCATTCACAACTCTATTTGAAAACACGTTTGCCCAAACATTTAGTCTTGACCACTTTTTTGAATAGCTTAAGACCGTTGCTACGTGTTGATATTTCGTCGTTGATCGTGAAGAATTTATCAATTGGTATACTGTCGATCTGATTCACTATCTTGTAAACTTCAATAACATCTGCACTAAGCCTCCTGTACTCTAAGGATGGAATACCCAGTCATTCAGCCTTTCGTTGTACGGTAGGTGTTTTAAGCAATTTACCATCCTGGTAGCTCGCCTTTGTATATTTTCTGTAACCACTGCATCTTTTTTGTACATTGGAGACAAAATTGCTGTAGCATATTCGATATGTGGTCGTACCAAAGATTTGTAAAGGCATCGGAACACTTCTTTGTCAAGATAGGTGAAGCTTTTGAAAATAATCCCTAGATTTCTGTTGGCTAATGCTGATTTTTTAGATATATGTTCCCTGAAAAGCAGCTTGTTATCAACGGTCACTCCTAAATCTTTTTCCGAGGTAACCCGTTCCAGGCTGACTCTCTCTACACCTGATTTCATGGTATACTGCTGTAGTGGGGTTTTGGCACCAAGCCTCATGTGTTTACATTTTTTTGTATTGAAGTCCATATCCAATATTTCTGCCAATATGTCTGAATTGTCCAAATTCTGCTTTAGGATTTCTTCATCATGACAGTTAATGATTGGCATATATAGTTTTGCATCATCCGCAAAAAGTTTCATGCAACAATTTAATACATCTGGCAGGTCATTTATGAAAATTAAGAACAAGATTGGACCAAGAACACAACCTTGAGGAATCCCACTTGTTACACTGATCCAATGTGAGAATTTTCCATTAATTACCACCCGCTGTTTTCTGTTAGACAATAAGTCCTTTATCCCATCATAGATTTTACCTTTAATGCCATATCCCTTTAGCTTGCTAAGTAGCCTTTTGTGTGGCACCTTGTCAAAGCTTGAGCAAAATCTAAGTATATAACATCTACTTCCTTACCTCTGTCAATGGCTTCTGTAACCTCTTCCATAAACTCTAATAGCTGGGTAGTACATGATCTTCCTGCTCTGAACCCGTGTTGTCGTTTTGCAAAAAGATTGTTTGATTCCATGTGGTCTACGATCTTATTCCTTATAATCCTTTCCATGAGTTTACACACCACTGAGGTCAAATTGATTGGTCTGTAATTTTCAGGTAATTTTCTTTCTCCTGATTTGAAAAGTGCTGTAACATTTGCTTTTTTCCAATCTTCTGGTAATTTAGCTTCGTCCAATGACTGCCTGAATAGTTTTGTAAGTGGTTCCATAATTTGGCTGCTGGTTTCCTTTAATATACGTGGGTGTATCATATCTGGTCCTTGTGATTGCCCTGCCTTCATGCTACTCAAGGATTTCTCTACTGTTTTGCTGGTGATTTCTAACTCTTCTAGTGGGTGTGTGATGTATCTTTCTTCAAAATGTGGGAGATTTTGATCCTTTTCTTTTGTGAACACTGATGCAAAATAATTATTTAGGATATTAGCTCTTTCTTTATCCACTACAGTCAACGTACCATTTTCATTCATTAATGCACCAATAGTAGACTTTGTTTTGTTCTGGATTTGACATGGCTCCAGAAAAGTTTACTATCACTTTTAATACTAGTTGCCAAGTCTTTTTCATATCTATATTTCGTTGACTACACAGTTCCTTGCTCGTTTGTATTTATTAGAATTACTTACATTTTTACAATATTTATATATTTTCTATTTCCTGTGCTTCTCTCTGATAGCATCCTTACACTCATGTGATATGGTAGGATAACGCTTACCTGAATCACTTCTGGCCTTGCTCACCGGTATGGAATGTCTTATAGCATCAACAATTACTTCTGCAAAGCCTGCCCATGATTCAGAAATGCCTGATCCGTCCGTACGAATGTTCCAGTCCACTGCTCCCAGTAAATCTATACATGCACTGTAATCACCTTTGTTAAAATTGTACTTTTCAGATATATTGCTATTGTTTTCTATACAAAAATTATACTGAAACATTAATACCAAATGGTCACTTTTCCCCAAGCTTGGAAGATAGTTAACTTTTTCAATCATGTTTTCCTCATTTGTAAAAATTAAATCTAATAATGATGGCTCCTGATTTTGGCGATATCTTGTTGGTTCTTTGCAATGTTGGAAGAAAAAAGTGTCTTTATGGCCTTCTAGGAATAAACTTGAAATGTGATTTTCGCTCTGGGTTGTTTCCAGTTTGTTCCAATCTATTTCTTTGAAATTGAAGTCGCCCATGATTACCAAGTGAGAGAATCTTCTTGAACTGCTTTCGCGTAGTAAATTGACCAAATGAGTAGTATTTTCACGCTGACCATTTGGACTTCTATACATGGCCCCAACAACTATATTGGTACTGTCCAATATCCTTAAATTACACCAAACATGTTCCTTGAACTCTGAATCGATTTTCAAATTGGTTGCCAGGAATGACTTTTTTGCATATATAACTACTCCTCGGCCTTCTGAAGTGCTAGAAAAGAATGCGTCATACTCAGCTAGATTATATAATTCTGTTTGGATTCCAAAATGAGAGTGTTTGGGAAATATCTCAGTAAGTGCCATTATATCTGGTAATTCGTTAACAATATATTGCTCCAGTTCACTAATCTTAGACTGCGTTAAACAATCACAGTTACTGTATAAAAACTTAAGTGGCGAATTTTCATTCATACAGTTTGAGTTTTCACTTCTGCTTTGATGTACAGTTAAAAGATCCTTCTTATTTACAAGATTAAAACACGCTCCCTAATATTGGTGTTTGGGGGACTCTGTTTCCTCATGGTAACTAACCTGAGTTCCGCCTATAACAGTATCTTGGTCCTCCAAATCCACTATTGTTGTATTTTCAAATTCTTGCTGTTCGGGAATAGCAGAATTGTTAAGAGACGAAACATTTAGCAAGTTCAAGTGGGTTAGTCTATTTGGTGGAGATATTGGACTGATCTGACTGTCAACTTCCATAACTGGTGGAGATTTGTTCATTGCTGGCCTTACAAGTAGTGTACTATGCAAAGAAGCAGATGATATGCCTTCTGGATGCTCGTTGTTATTTGACACTGCTTTCTCCCTAATGGCGAATTGTAATTCAGTTACTTTTGGCACTGGCCTATAGTTATTGGAAGTTTTTCCTTGTATATGTGTGGTTTACTAGTTCTAACCCCATCTGTTGAAGGTATTCTTTGCTCCTTTTTGGTGGCAATTGTTTGCCGCGTTCTTCTCTCTGTTGTGGTGTAAGGTCTTGGAAAAAATTACATTCCTGAATTCAAAACGGACTTTTGAAGGTATGTATTTGGCATTGTCAAGAATAAATTTTCTGTGCGCCCTTTCCGTCAATATTATTTTCAACTGACGAATTTTTCCTTCTGTCTTCTTACCAAGCCTAATTGATTGGAATATTTGGACGTTAACTAGCCCTAAGTCTGTACATATACCAGAAATGTCACGCTCATTATGGATTCTGTTTTCTTGACCATTTCCTTTATTATGCTCTGGCAAGTTGAAAACTGTTAAATTCAATTCTCTTCTCTTCCTATCATCTAGCTCTCTGCACCGACTGTCAACTAGTAAGCTTAACCCTCCTTTCAGGCTATCTACTATATCATTTTTCATTTTTCTGACATTTTCTGTGATGACCTGTTCAGTTTTCTCTTCAAAGCGGTCCATTCGCGATTCAATATTTGTCATGCGTCCATCATGTGTTGCTTTGATTTCTTGTAACACTCCAGTAATGTTCTCTAGGGAAGGAAAGGATGAAATGCAACTTTTACAGTTCCAGCAAAAACTATCCATTTCACCTGTCATCATACAATTGTACAATGATGGACTTATTTTTGCACAACTTATACAAAACAAGAGTTTACATCCTGTACACGTTACACCATCATCTACCTTTTTATCACATTTTACACAATCTAGGTTCAATCTCTGGATTTCTTCATTTACTAATGTGATGTCTTGGAAAAGTCTTTGGTCTTGTTCATCAAAATCATTTGGTGTTCTATGTCCGTGGAGTCTGTTCCATTCTTTAGTACAAAAAACTGGTATCTCAGAAGAATCACCTGAAATTTGTGTTCTTGGCCTAGTCGGATAATCTTACCTAAATCTAAAATTATTTCGGCTGATACTTGGGCGATCTTGTCTTTCAAGACTAACTGATTATTTGCATTTTTTTCACAATAATTACAGGTCCCTAACAACACAAATAAGATGAAGCCGTTGGGGTATTTTACATCAATTTTTTTTACATTTCTTTTGATTCAGTCTAATCCTGCTTTTGTGGTTCGGCCACATTCGTGCCACTGATCTGCCCAGACAATATCGTGTTCCAGTGGGGTCACCGCTTTTTGCCTTAGATACTGCCCTTTGCTATCACTGAGGATCACTGGAACCAGTTTGTTCTCTGGGATATCTACCAGTAGGGGGTTCTCCTTCTCTAAATATTTTCCTATCTTATTAGCGTTCATAATAAATCGTCGAGATGAGATGATTCATATCTATAAAATACTGTATGGGGGAACTATTAATTATGTAATGTGGTGAGGACAATCCTCGCACACAGATTAATTTAAATATTGATTAATCCATAATAGATTTAGAGAATATGACATGGCTGTTGTAAAGCATTATCTACATGGTATGACGGGATGACGTTTGTGGTGAGGACAATCCTCGCACACAGTCTTTTTGCATAGAGAATGTATATCTGATAACATTATTACAGTTTCTTCGCTGATTTAATAGTATGCATAAAAGATGTGTATAAATGTTCTCTAATGCAATAATCAACAGAGTTTTAGTTTGTTTTAGAAGCACCCTCCCGATTTTTTGTTTGCGTCGGCCATGTTTTTACAAACAATTTCACTTCAAATTTTCTGTGATCTCATACGGTCTCAAAAGTCTACCATCAACCAAAAATCTTTATAGCATCATGATTATGGATAGTTCAACAACAATTTAAACAATATTCAACATATTTTCGATAGTGATTAAGCCGCAGAAAACTGATATTTTCAAAAAATTCTTCCTCGCTAGATGTTTTCAAATCTTTCTCCATGAACTCCCCGGAAGTCCTTGTTTGTGGGATTTAACTTCCTCGATTTGCACATTTTCCATATAAAGCTGTGGGTGTTGTGTAATATTTAATTTTCTAGAGAGTAAGAGTGCCTCTGTTTTAGATGGGTTAAAAACTTCGAGAGGTCCCTCAATACGCTAAGATACAATTTCACAAGATGACGTTATTTGACGTCCTAGGTAAGATAGCAATGGTAAGATAAGAATTTCTATCCCAGGATAAAATCTCAGATATCCTTATCAGGTGTGCAAGAAACATGGTTCTTCCACGTATACGTAGATTTCTCCCTGTGTGGTGGCTTCACACTGTATAGGCGGCATTCGAAAATGTTACTACTATCGACGAACGTAGATCATAAATAGTTAGAAACAGAGGTTCCCATTGCCAATTTTCGCACGATCGGCGACAAATGGCAATCGAAAAACTGTTTCTAACGATTTTTGATCCGCGTTCGTCGATTGTTCAGAGCGTTTTCGACTGCCGCCTACCCAGTGTGGGTATGGTCGACCTTCTCTGTCTGAATCATCGACAGTATCTGGCGGAGGTACGAGTGGATCTGTCTTTAAAAGAGAAACGGGAAGCCTCACGTCTGCCACAGGGTAGCTGCTATGCTACTACAGTGATTTTATTTGGGATTTTAGGAAGCTACCGGTTCCTTCACGTTTGGGAAAATATTTATTAAAACTGGGAAAAAAGTGCTAAAATACATGTATTTGGGAAAATAAAGACCAATTTTGGATTCGGAATGACTTCCATATAAGGCCTTAAAAATGACCAAATAAAAACCGCTGTACTCATCTGCTAAATTCCATCAAAAATCTAGCCACTCGTTCATCCCAGTTCCATTGGTCATAAACCGCTGAGAAAGACAGAAAAGACAGGTATATATAATAGCAAGCGTCGTTCAAAATTTGAATCCTTTTCAAGGCTGTGAATATCAATAGGGTTGATGTTCGGAAACACCTTGCGGGTCGCATGGCGTTCGCAGCTTTCATACTTGACCACATGGAAATTCAAAAATTGCAAGGAAAATCTTGAAATTCTCCTTACGACGTTACGACAGCCTTGCGACCTGTGAATTTGTAAAAGGCACGAAACAGGTCGTAATTCTATTCGTCTAAACATGTTAGGGAGCGCAATCCACTACAACACTGTACCATATTCAATATTAGGGAGCGCAGTGGCTCAGTGGTAGAGTGCTTGACTCGAGACCGAGAGGCCGCGGTTTCGAGCCTCACCGGCGTCACTGCGTTATGGTCCTTGAGCAAGGCTTAGTACTGATTCAACCCAGGAAGACCCGTCCCTGTTTAACTGAAAGATTGTTGATGGGACGTAAAGAATCAAAACAAACAAAAAAAATATAATCTATATACCGCTCATCCCACAATGTTGGTCTGCTATGATGTATTTAAAGCGAGACCCATGCGGATGGATAAGGGTTCCCTCCGGAGAGCAAAGAAAATGCATGTTCAACATAAAGGTGATGGCAAAGGTCTCTAATGTGGGTAGTCTACGAAAGTCGTATGGATGGAACAACTTATTTCCAGCAGAGCACACGATGCGTGTCAATTACCTCCCCGATTATTCAGGCCGATACTGCTGGTAACAGTACCCGGTTGGGTAACATGTACAACACAGCACTTAATATCCAGTCGATAGCCCGCCGTCACCTTTGATCGAACTCGGGTCGCCAGCTTTGTAGTCCAACGCACAAACCACTCGGCCACGGAACCACCTCACCTATGTGGAATTTCCCTTTCGCTTGGAACGTACAGATTATTTTTATTTGATTTATAGATGTAGATCTATATAAAATATTTTAAAGTGGGTATATCTGTAAAAACATCAGCAAAACTTCATTATTTTCATGAAAAATAGTTTACGGATTGGAGAAGAATTGATCAATTGGTCACTTGACCCCAGGCATTCCACTAAATCATGCATTGTGTGAGCTCGTTTTAGCACGAGCGTGAACGCCATTTTGTGGGTGTGTTTCATTCGAAGGAGTTGGATATTAATTCAAGAGCATTTCGGATAAATGTAAGTCATTATACACTCTAAACATTTGAGCCAGTGCATGAGATTTCCAACAATGTGGTATGTGCGACCAGCAAAGCCTCAGATCAGCCTGCGCAAATACGCAGTCTGATCAGAGCCTTTGCTAGTCGCTTGAGTATTCTATGATTGTTAAGCTACTGACTGAACACCATTTGGAGTTTCTAAGGTTAAAAGGAGGCTGCACAGGCTCGACGGAGTCATCACATGTCAAAATGCCAAATTGTTGGAAATCTTATGTCACGGCTCATTTTTAAATGATGCAACATACTGTGTATACCCATATTATAGGCATACTAGCTCAGTTTCCTCTTTAACTGGGGTGATGGAGCGCCGGGACTGATTATTGCCTCAATGTCACACGGCCGCAAATCTGACATACATGTACATGTAACACCTGACGGTCTAAAAAAACCGTGAAAAATTGTAATTATGTACTTCCCGCCAAACTAAAGATATAGTCTGGATGCTCGGTTCTTTTGAGTACCCATAACAAATGTTTTGGTTGAGAAATAAGTAAAATAATGTTCTTTTCCGCATTCATATCTGGAGGCCTGAATTACCAATGGATGGTCGTCAGTCATTGTGTGAGTTCTATTAAAATCACCATTGAACTCTTTACTTGCTAGCGACGACTTGTCGTCTGATGATACGCATTGCAGACAGTTTGGACGCAGATCAGGACCGTCAGAACGGATCTCGATCTAAACCGTTCTTGAAAGGATTTTTTGAAAGGTTAATTTTGAAAAAGAGTCAGCAGACGACAACATAAACATGAAAAATTACAGCACGCAAAGAAATAAAATAAGGAATTTTGATAGACTATGCCTGTATATGGTGGATCAGGGCCCGGAATTACAATGCCTCCTTAGGGTTGTGGAAAACGTAAGTTAAGTATTGATATTTTAACATGCTATATTACATGCTAATTAAATGACCTGGATCTATGCAGTACTTGTGGTCAAAGATATCATTGTGATCTACAGAAAAAATGAAACTGTTTTGATTTTAATCAGTTTGAAAAGTTATTTTTCGCATCCTGAAAAAGCAATACTTAACTTAAGTCTACCTTAACTTCAAGTAGGCATTGTAATTCCGGGCCCTGATATCATACTGTATGTCGAGGGAAGCAGACTTAACCTCTGCTCTCTATCTGTTCTGTTCTGTTCTGTTCTATCTTCATCTTATGTACTTTGTAGAGATTTATATTGCAAATATTGTAGACCAAAAACAGATTGCTTACCCCCTGGCATAATGGTCATATGTGAGGGGGCGGCGGAACGATCCTCAATGATAACTTTTAGTTCATCTGCGTCGAAGGCTGAACGTACCCTTAAAGCCTAGGCATCCTTGATTATCGTCAAGCTGTACAGGCTCACCCGAGCATTGGCTCCATGTCCGTACGATGAATAACAAACGCTTTAATATGTACTGACTTAATTATATGCAATGCTAGATCAAAAACCCTTTGAATACTGTCAACCCATAACCGTGTACTTTTTGTAATAGTGAAGACCCGCAGATGAAATGCACCTGGACGCGGCATTTCATCAGGGTCTGCAATGTTTGCGGAGAACAAATCGATCTTCGGAGAAAGAAATGTATTTTTTTTTAATTATAACCCGTGGCCCATCATTTTATACAATGAACCATCCTATCAGATTAAACATATGAGCCAGTGCATGAGATTTCCAACAATTTGGTATGTGCGACCAGCAAAGGCTCAGACCAGCCTGCGCATACGCGCAGACTGACCAGAGCCTTTGCTTGTCGATTGAATATTCTATGACTGTTTAGCTACTGACTGAACATTGTTTGGAGTTTCTAAGCTTAACAGGAGGCTGCACAGGCTCGTCTGAGTCTACACTTGTCAAAATGTCTAATTGTTGGAAATCTCATGTCACGGCTCAAATTTATTATATTTTAATGCATAAATCAGCAATGGGATTGGACACAAGTTATGACAACATCACATCGTCCTCTCCCTACACAGTAAATGGTAAGCTTATGAGGATACACTGGTGTATTTTCATAACACATTTCGACTTCAAGTATAAATATAACCCTTCCCTGGAACGGTCAATTCATGTCTGTTTGTAGTATAGTCAAAACTATTACCCCGAGGTGCCGTGGACGACCTGATGCACTATTGCACTCGGCATTCGGCCTCGTGCAATAGTGCATCAGGTCGTCCACCCTCGTGCAATAGTGCATCAGGTCGTCCACGGTACTGAGGGGTAATAGTTTGACTATACTACAAACAGGCATGAACTAATTGTTTTATTACCCAACCCATTTGATGAAATACTTAGTAGCGTTCCTTGAATGGAGTTGCTGTAGACGATGCGGTTTTGTTGCAATACGGAAAATTTCACCATATTTGCTCAATGTTGGTCTCAAAATGTTCCGCTCGTTCTAACTAAGATAACGAGTATTCACACTTTATGTTTCTGACCATAAACAACGGAGTTATTTGAGTTTAAAGTTGCCAAACCATGCCCCATTTTCACCATTGTTGCATAACGTCTCCTTTCATAAACGAACCGTGCGCGCATCGTCGTAGCGCATGATAATAAGCGCCTGTGTGTTTTTAATAGGAAAACGGGAATTTACCAGGCCCATGGTATAGTGCCAGTCTATAGTCATATTTATTGACCGGTGGAATAGTTCAGTGACTCATGACATATCAAAAAATAGACAATAGACTCTTTTCACATTGTTAGTGCGCATGCGCCAAACTGTCTCGTTCCGCGTTATCTCCGCGAGAAAACAGGATAAAGGGCAACCTTTATACGAATGCCTTACATTACACAATGGAATATGGAAAACAATTAAAAGAAAAATTAATTCGCAATAAAGATACGACAAATAGTAATGTTAAATGATAAATATTACAAAAACTAGAGCAGCAGTCGATGCTACACCATCGCAAATACCTGCTTTTTTACCTATTACCTTTACCTTGGAGTCAAGGTCACACAAAATGTAGCTCAGTACCTTCTACATAATGTGACCTATGCACCTGTAAAGTTTGAAGTTGCTATGTCCGATGGTTAAGGAGGAGATGCATTTACAAGAAAATACATTATATGACCTTGACCTAGTGGTCAAGGTCACACATAATGTTGTCCAGTACCCTCTAAATCATATGACCTATGCACCTGCAAAATTTGAAGTTGCTATGTCCAACAGTTTAGGAGAAGATGCATTTACAAGAAAGTACATTATATGCAGGCTCGTAGGAAGCAATTACAGATTGGGGGGGGGGGGGCACACATTACAGATTGGGGGGGCACACATTACAGATTGGGGGGGCACACATAAATTTTTTTAATTTTTTTTTATTTATTTATTTTTTTTTTTTTTGGGGGGGGGTGGGGGGGCATATTTGTGCAAATTATTGGGGGGGGGGGGGCACGGCCCTCCGTGCCCCCCCCCCCCTATTCCTACGGCCCTGATATGACCTTGACTTTCGGGTCAAGGTCACACAAAATGTTGCCCAGAACCCTCCACATCATGTGACCTATGCACCTGCAAAGTTTGAAGTTGCTATGACCAATGGTTTAGGAGTAGATGCATTTACAAGAAAATACAGTATTTGACCTTGACCTTGGGGTCAAGGTCACATGTAGTGTTGCCTAGTACTCTTGACATCATGTGACCTATGCACATGCAAAATTTGGAGTTGCTACTAACAAAAGTTAATGAGGAGATGCGTTTACAAGAAAATACATTATTTGACCTTTGACCTTGACCTTGGGGTCAAGGTCACACAAATGTCACCCAGTACCCTCTGCATCATGTGATCTACGCATCTACAAAGTTTGAAGTTGCTACGTCCAACGGTTTAGGAGAAGATACAATTACAAGAAGCGTGACGGACGGACGGACAACGGACCGACTTTGGTACGAAATTTATATACCCTATTTTTCTAACGAAAAAGCAGGTATAATAAGCGATTGATACCAATATTCTGAATATTTGAGATCAGAAAGATATCTAAGCATATCCACGACTGCATTTTTTCCAAATGAGCGGGTGCATTACTGTGTTGGTCATACATTATAACAACTTTCCTTCCATACTATGCGTATGCGAGCAGTAAAGAGTCTGGTAAGCTTCATGTTTATTCAATGTCGAAATGGTCTATGATTACATTTTACACACTTGGCGTCTTAACATGGTCTTTCTGGTTAAAATAAGTGGTAAGATACATTTTAAAGGCCACCCGCGAGAAAGCTGTCTTGCGGGTTTCTGACTAAGACTCAAACAAGTCTGTTCAGCTACACAGACAAGCTAAAAATGAAATTTTGCAGTAAGTAAATTCAGATCAGATATTATTCTTTCCTACAAGCGAACGATAAAGGCGCTGATCAGACTGCGTGGATACGAAGACAGGCCTGCGCCTTTGTTGTTTGCATGCAGCAAATTTAGGCTTTCTCGCGTCGCGATCGAGGCCCATTTTAATATCTCCTACTGTGCATCCTGCCCTTTAATCCTACGCCTGGGGCCCTTTAAAAGCAATAAAAGCACACGTGCCTGGCACGGGCATGGTTGATTTATGACGTGGTTCTTTAATATTTGAACTAATTATCACATATACGCCAGAGGATTTGTGTTTTAAAAAGATAGATCTACATCCATAATTTGTGTGTGCGAGCAGCGATGGTTCTCGCGAGCCTGCGCATAAGCGGACGTTGAGTAGAAATGATGACATTTAATGGGTATATGATTGGTCGATTTCGACATTTATCGCATATGCTTGGTCATTATGGACATACACGCACGTTTGTTTGGTAGCATGCAGTACCATGCGTGCGCTACTGCATGCTTATCTAGTGGGGCTGGAACCCTTAGGTCTGGTTTTGTCTGAGCCTCCGTTTACATGCACTGCCTTTCTTTATGTGCGCTCAGACACAACGGTGGATCCGATGAGTGTGCGAGCAACGAATGTCCTGGTGAGACTGTGCATTGGCCCAGGCTCGTCTAAGTTGTCGATATTCGCATAACAGACTCATTTGTCCTTTTAGTTGGCATGTGTTTCAAAAAGTTTTTGCGATTTCGTGCCTGAAGTAGAATTGATTTTGTGCCTGAAGAAGCCGATTTTAGCTCACTAAGATCAAAGCATATTTTGCACTAAATAAAGTGAGAAAATACTGGAAACTAATAAAATGTATATGAAAACATTTATTTATTTGTTTATACATTATTTTGAGAGGGTGTCACAATTAGCACATAAGCTATTCTACCTTGCGGCCCTCTATAAATATCTATATACATATATACAATAATAACAGACATTTAAAACAAAAACAGTGGCATAATGCCTGGGTAAAAAAGACATTTCAAAATCTTAAGACACCTTATAAGTACATATTTTAAAAGGGACAAAAATACTTAAACCTGCTTATAAAAGTAACGATCCGCCCTAGTTAAAAATGCAATTTCAATGTGCCTTTTGCGAGCGTATAAAACATCTAGGTGTTAGGTAAGCATAATTAAAATATGCATCGCATACACACATATACGTTTATTATTAGGGGATATTAACAATCAACAATTGTTGGCCTAATACAACAAACAACCGTGTATCCATACCGTTAATTTATCTACACACATATACGTTAATTATTAGGGGATATTAACAATCAACAATTGTTGGCCTAATACAACAAACAACCGTGTATCCATACCGTTAATTTATCTAATTCCTAGAAAAAATCTCATTCTAGCGGTGAAAGGCCAAAACAATCGGCTTATAAAGCATCACTACGTGTTTTGCCAATGTAACTTATACGCAATCTGCCCCTTCATTTTCAAAAACGGCTTTACCGATTTTTCAATAGAAGAGCGATTGCTAAGGGAGATAACAACGTGAAAGGGGTCTATTTACTCCGTATATAGACGGTCGGGTAATAATAATGTATACTTAAGGACTTTGAAAACGCATCACCCAGATTAAATCCTTTATTTCATAAACCCTGAGAATGTCAGCGAGATAACTGTTATTGCATATCATAGCCTGATCAGCTTGTAGTGTGTCCTAGAAATTTCATGGTTGTAAATTTAGTTTAAGGTATTTAAAAAGAGTTTTAAGACAGGGTGGTCGATTTTGAAAGACACAAATTCAGCTGCAAGTCAACACGCGTTAGTTGTGATTCCTGACTCAACAGATTTGCGTCATTTGCTTCTTTCAGGCATTGAACGACTAGAAATGAATTGACAGTTCGGTATGCACTAAATAACACCCCTTTAAAATTATCGTCATACCCCACTCACCCTGATTACTATAGTATAGTAATAAAATTCAACGTCTTGGGCCTTTCAAAGTTTCGATTTTTTACGTCCAGATTTATTGGAAGAGGCTAAGTGCATACACAAATGACATATTATGCATAAATTACGCTTGTATCACGTGTCATTTGTATTGTGCAAGAGACGTTAGCGTAATTTTTTAAGACGTTCTCTGTCACATGAGAATAGATCTCCTGTCATGATTTACACCAAAACGTCTTTCCCACATGACTGCCAGTGTATGTAGTCAATATCAGTAATGAAAGCGTGCATACACGTAGCTTATGGACATGTTTCTAAAATGGAGCTCAAATTTGACGTTTATTTTCGAATTTTCGAGGCTATCAGTTACTTTTAATTAGAAAAAACTCTATAAACTTTTTTGGTGATATGGTATCATATACGCCACAGTCTAAGTTTAAAATAATCAACAAGCTTCATTTAACTGTGCAGAAAGGTGTTGGATGCTTATGTACCCATGTGACTTCATCAGCAACGTCGCGCGATAGTGCAGTCAAATATCAAGCCTGATGCATACCAAATCTTGGTTGCACATTAAAACCTGCGAGTAACGTTTCAATCGCATATGATACTGTTTGCAAGAAAAGCGCAAAAATATGGTGATGCGTTTTCAAAGTCCTCTATAATATATTCTTTTCAGAAACAATTTGACACACTATCAAAATCTTCTTGGTTGAATTTATTAAAATCTTTTGGTATCTTTAATTTATCTTATTGTCTCACTGAACTACATGTAATGCATTTTCCTAGATAGTTTGATGCTTAAATACACGCGTAATTCCTACATGACATCTCATTGATGATTAATCAACACTTATTCCTGTTCAAAAACTCAAAAGAAACAAATTAAGCAATGAAAGTCCAGGTTTCGCCAGATTGATTTTCTAAATTATTTTAGAGTTTATGGAGACCGTACTTTTCTCAAATTTCTTGCTGCTCCGGCCAAAGAATACACTGACCATGCTGACCTGGAAAAATATTTTTCCAAAGTTGAAACAATACAGAATTACCTGAATCTGGATAAAAGAGAGCTTCTAGAATGTAAAATAAATCATGGCCTGGTATCAGCACAGCAAACATTAGGGTTGACCAAAGTACGCCCGGGCTTGTTTCTAATGCTCATAAATCCTATTGCACCCAAATTTACGCTGCCATATGGTACAGTGATACCTTTAATACGGCTAAAATAATATCTTTGTTTCGCTTTGTATTGCAATTTTCAGTACCATTTAAATTCACCCTTTGGAAGCTGACCTGTGTGTCACAATATATAAAACAAACCGAATGCTACCCTGTGAGGACTGCCAGTTGATGTACATGTAGTTAGAGTCAGTGGGTAGCAAGCGTTGTAAAATATTGTTGTATGTTGTTTTTATGTCACCCTCTTGAAATATTGTATAAATAAATAAATAAATAAATGCCACAAAGGAACTTTGGGAGGCATACTATTTATAGTAATCGGGCGGTCCGTTCGTCCGTCCGTCCCGCTTTGTGTCCGGTGCATATCTCCTATATTCTTTGAGGTAGGAATCCTAAATGTGGTGTGTAGATGCATCTTTGGATGGCGGAGTGTCGCATACCGTTTGCGGGTCACTTTGACTTTGACCTTGACCTCTGACCTAGTTTTAAGAAAAATCGTGTCCGGAGCATATTTCTTATATTAGTTGAGGTAGGAATCCCAAATTTGGTGTGTGGATGTATTTAGGGATGACGGAGTGTCACGTACCATACTTGGGTCACTGTGACATTGACCTTGAACTCTGACCTAGTTTTTTGAATCCATATTGAGTCTGGTGCATATCTCTTATATTATTTGAGGTAAGAATTCCAAATTTGGTGTGTGAATGCATCCATCGCTTGGCGGTTGCATTCGGCGAATGCACAAAATAGTGCACCTAGCTATTAAAATGACAATGTTTTACTTCTGAAAATATTCTTCGCTTATTATTGTCACTTATAAATCCAGCAGTGTAGCTCAAGGTGGCCAATCATGTGGTCTGCCTGATTAGGTTCACAGACTTTACGAACCAGTAATCGGACAACACATGTAAGGAAAATCGTCTGTAACTTTCGTTATACTAAGTTGAATTGAAAAAAACCCTCTTTTTTCTGCCCAAAACTGTTTAAAAAGATTCTCCTGGGTTCGCTGCAGTTTTCCAGATTACTTCGACCAACTGAAGTGTGTACCCAATCGCGGGGAATTTCCGTTTTTTCTTCAGTTGGTCGAGGTAATCTGGGAAAGTACAGCGAACCGAGGAGAAACTTTGACACAGTCTTGTGCAGAAAAATATGAGGAGGAGGGGGGGGGGGTTGCACTTTACCGCATGAAATTTGACTTTGTGATCTTAAATCGGGTCAAGCACTCTACCCGTGCTTAATCCCTGGTTTGCGGTCGATTTCGGCCTTCAATATAGGAAGCGTTTTTGAAAGTTTTTTTAGCGGACATCTAAAAGTAATTGCGATATCCCCATGTCAATTCCGACTGGTGATACGCTTTCTCTTGAGCCACTATAGCCACCATCGTTAAGAGCAGTAAGTTGATCCATCTCGTCGACAAGAAGGTTGAGGAGGAAGGAATCACCCAGCATCATCAGGCGCACCAGACACCGTATTGTCAACGGCATCTCTGAGAGAATCGCTTATTGTAGGCATTTGTTTGTGTGTGTGTGTGTGTGGGGGGGGGGATGTCTCCCTTAGGGAGCTCATTTGTCTCCATTGTGGGGCTCATTTGGGACGTGGTGTCTCCTTTATGGAGCTCATTAGGGAGTCGTGTTTTGTGTATTATGCGTGCATGTATTGAACCAACAAGCGACCCTCGCCTCAGACCTGACAAGTCCTCAAGTACAGAATCAGCAAGCAGACAACCCTGTCGTCGACTTCCATCAAACGGTACCTTTGGACCCGACGCTTCCTGAGTTACGCCAGTACTATCCACCCTGAGGACGAGTAGAACCCCTAGACTGCTCGAGTTAGGGGCTGGTTATCTCTAACGTGCTTTTAGGGACAACCTACGCCGTAGGCTGATTATTGGCGTGACACGCACGGATCAAGTTCGTAAATTAAAGCCATACTAGAGCAGAAGTCGATGGTACACCATCGCAAATACCCGCTTTTTGACCTATAACCTTTACCTTGGGGTCAAGGTCATACAAAATGTTGCTCAGTACCTTCGACATAATATGAACTATGCACCTGTAAAGTTTGAAGTTGCTATGTCCAATGGTTAAGGAGAAGAAGCATTTACAAAAAATACACTATATGACCTTGGCCTATGGGTCAAGGTCACACCAAATGTTGTCTAGTGCCCTCCAAATCATATGACCTTTGCACCTGCAAAGTTATATGTTGCTATGTCCAACAGTTTAGGAGAAGATGCATTTACAAGAAAGTACATTATTTAACCTTGACCTTCAGGTCAAGGTCACACTAAATGTTGCCCAGTGCCCTCTACATCATTCGACCTTTGCACCTACAGAGTTTGAAGTTACTACGTCAAAAGCTTTAGGAGGAGAAGCATTTACAAGAAAATTCAATATTTGACCTTTGACCTTGACCTTGGGTCAAGGTCACACAAAATGTTGCCAAGTACCCTCTACATCATGTGACCTATCCAAAGTTTGAATACAAAGTTTGAAGTTGCTAGGTCTTACCGTTTAGGAGGAGATACATTTACAAGAAAATACATTATTTGATCTTTGACCTTGACCTTGGGGTCAAGGTCACACAAAATGTTGCCCAGTAACCTCTACATTATGTGACCTTTTCAGCTACAAAGTTTGAAGTTGCTACGTCAAAAGGTTTAGGAGATGCATTTACAAGAAAATTCAATATTTGACCTTTGACCTTGACCTTGGGGTCAAGGTCACACAAAATGTTGCCCAGTACCCTCTACATCATGTGACCTTTTCAGCTACAAAGTTTGAAGTTGCTACGTCAAAAGGTTTAGGAGGAGATGCATTTACAAGAAAATTCAATATTTGACCTTTGACCTTGACCTTGGGGTCAAGGTCACACAAAATGTTGCCCAGTACCCTCTACATCATGTGACCTATTCAGCTACAAAGTTTGAAGTTGCTACGTCTAACCGTTTAGGAAAAGATACAATTACAAGAAAATACAATATTTGACCTTTGACCTTGACCTTGGGGTCAAGGTCACACGAAATGTCGCCCAGTACCCTCTACATCATGTGACCTATTCACCTACAAAGTTTGAAGTTGCTACCTCTAACGGTTTAGGAGGAGATACATTTACAAGAAACGTGACGGACGGACGTACGCACGGACGGACGGACAGACGGACAGACGGACAGACGGACGGACGGACGGACGGACAGACGGACGGACGGACGGACGACGGACCGACTTTGACACGAAATTAATATACCCTTTTTTTCTAAAGAAAAAAGCGGGTATAACAATTATTGTAGCCTATGGATAAGTTAAAAGTGACGTAAAAGAGCGTACAAACACTTGAGGGTAATACAGGTTATACCCGGTCCGTTATTAACGGTAAAAAATTACATTAATGCCTGACAAAGGTTTTCAAAATACGGAAATGTTATACCAAGCCGTCATAGCTCAGTCGGTTGAGCCGAGGCAAATATTTTTATCTATATCTATTAATGAGAGAGGGTTCGAATCCCACACGATTGTTTTTTTTTCAAGAAGGAGATATTTTTAAATATCATTATTGCTTAAACAAGACTTTTTATCATATTTTTGTTATATTTTAAATGTTTTTACTATAGTATTCTTTGAGAGTTTTTGTGTGTGTTTTTTGTGAGTTTTTTTCTAGTTTTTTTACATTCTTTACATATTCATTTCATTACAATACAATACAAAACAATACAATGAACTCGAGAACTTCGTGAAACACGTTCTTTTCCCAAAACACGAACTAGCAAATATAAAATTACTCTCCTTATAGCATATTTGAGAAGCAGACTTTGGGTATATCGCCTTTTTCGTAACACCCATTTTAGACAATTGACCTTTTCGTAGGTAAAATGATTATCAATGTTTCTATGATTAATAGAAAAACAACTGCTGCAAAGCTCAAATTTGTAAGTGTGTGGTAAACGACAAGCCTTTTTGTAAAACAGCTGTTTCTAAAAAAATGTGTAAGGAGAGTAGACTTACATGTATTACAAAACATGTCATCAGGTCATCGCATTCTTTCCGCTTTTCGTTTTCTGTCATATCTGATAAGAATAATAAAGGTCATCATTCACAAACATAAAATATCAAAAAGCAAAGATAAAAAAAAATATGCCGTGATTGGGGTTCGAACCTTCAATTGCAAAACTTCGCGACAGAGGTCTACGATCTTACCTGCGCGCCAGCCCAACTGTGACTAATATTAATGACAAAAGAATATAATGTACAAAGTTAGCGAAACCGTTTTACCTATTTACATCAATGGACAATGTCCAATTATCAAAACATGCTCTGACGTCACTTTGAACTTATCTAGTAAGGACAGTATCATGTTTTTTCCCCTCTTAAATAGGCCACTGCTGAAAGAACCTTGTCTGAAAGGTCCCATCTACCTATAAACCGAAAGGGGTGCAACTTGGCGGTTTTTGTGGTCAATTCGCATGTTCTCGGGCAGGGGCGGATCCAGTAATTATCGTGTAAGACGTTTAAGTCGTCCTTTACTAACTTTTCCACAGTGATCCTATTGACAAGGGAACTCCAATTTCTAAGAAGGGTCGAGGTAGGGATGGGTGTGGATAGGTGTGGAGATCCTAATATTTTTTCCTAAAGAAACTTGTAATTTTCTGGGTAGGGGTCAGGATATCCTGATCACCGACCACACTCCGGATCTCCTGACCCCCTTCCTCACCGCTCTATGGATTCATAATTAAGAAATCAAGAGAACCGGTAGAAACGATAAATACTCCCGAAATATACGGTCGTTCCATAAAGGCGGCAAATTGATATCTCTAGTATTGTTAATGTCATGCTCTGGCCAAAGTTGAAGTATAACGAAGGGCAATATCTTCTAAGTTATGTAAAAGAGAGTAACGGTTCTTGTACACTGTATCTCTATGTACCATTGAAGTTTCAAGTTGATACCTCTTATCTGTGTTATGCCCTGGAAAGAATATTCAAAAATTCTCTGAACCATTGGGCCAACTGAAGCCAAATTTCACGAGAAACCGCCGGGGACAAACCTATGCCTTGTAAACCAGGTGTCGCAGGTTCGAATCCTGGCTTCTCCATACAACCACTTGCAGTTAGCCTTAGGGTGTTCCCGTATTAAAACCAACACACAAATCTTAAACCAACCCGGCGGAACTGGTTTATACCTAGGAAAGCGACAACAAAAATATTAAGCCAAATTTAACGAGGCACCACCATCGGATAGGGGAAAAGATGGAAAGCTTATTCAAATGAATTAGGTCATTTGTTGTTATTCATGATTGTCAACCTTAGGGGCCGGAATATTTAGCAGGAATTTTACCACAAATTTGGCCCCACAGTGCAGTGAAAAGTAAAAGCCCTGCTATTCCACGGATGCGAGGGGACGGGGGATATAAATGACTGGGGCATAATGCGATATGGACACGTTTTTTTTTGTCCACCTCTTTTTTGTTACATCACTAATAACTAAGTGTCCAACTTTTGCCAAAAAATAAAAGTGTATTGAAGCGATCAATTTCTAGTGCAGTGTCAAGCCTAAGTCAACTGCCTACAACATGCCGAAGAAGAAGAAAAACTTTCAGTAAGTTTGAAGTTATTTGCAATTTTGTATTCATATAAATTAGTGATGTAACGCTTGACGACACACTGAAAACAGGCTTATGAACAAAATAACTCCCCCGTTTCAATTTTTTGAACTACTGATTTTAGAAATCCTTCTCTTGTTGTATCTAAATACTAGACATTAAATGTTTGTTTACACAAAACTAAGGTGTAAATGTACTTTAAGCACTTGTGATGTAACTGGACAATAAATTATGGAGTCTTCATGACATCTTCGCGCTTTTTGTATTACTTTCAAAATATTTCGCTTTTTCCTGTTTGTGTAACTACTGTATTTAGGAATCATTCTACTGGAATATTTTATAGTTAGACAATACATTCTTATTACCAGAAAACTAAAGGGTGTACTTAAGCATTTGTGATGTAACTGGAAACGAATCATGGAGTCTTCATTACATCTTTGCTGTAATTATGTATTTGAATAGAACTCCAACTACAATAATACAAAACTATACTATGACTAGCTCAGTTTCAGCATCCCTTTTTAAAGAAGAGTTTCAAAGATATAATGGAGTTATTGTCATCAATAAATTACATAAAAATGCGTGGGATCTGGTATTCACTATTCATTAAAAATTTAGCCCGTTATTCATCTCATTTAAATTTGAGTTATTCATTAAAATAAGATCAATTATTCTTTAAAAGTAAGAAAGGTGGCAAAGAAATTTGATTATTCACTATTCATTATCCCCACGCTTTTTTTAAAAAAAACGAAGGGGATATTGTTATCGCCTCCGTCCGTCTGCCCGTTATGCTATCTCCTCCTAAACCATTTAACGAAATTCAACCAAATTTGGTGTGTGAGTTACTTACATAAATGGGGCACGCAACGTCAATTTTTTTTGGCTCCGCCCCCTGGGGCCCTGCGGAGGGGTCAAGGGTTAAATATCATTTAATTTCAATTACAAAGTCAATTTCAAAGATTTTTATTCCAAACTTTGTGTGTGTTTGTACAAATGAAAGATACAAAACATATCAGACGAGATTTTCATTATGTAGCCTGGGCCATGCCCCAGGGATGGGACTTTGGGGCGCTGGGGGTGCCCAGGTGGTCAAAAAATAAATTTCAAACATGGTCATGTAGCATATCAAATCGACGAGGATGAAGAGCAGAACAGAATTCAAGAACAATTTTCATCCTAGGGTCAAACTGGTGACCTTGGGGTGCGGTCAAAGGTCAAATATCATTAAATTTCGGTTACCATGTCAATTTCAAAGATTTTTATTCCAAACTTTCTGTGTACTCTCACAAATGAAAGATACAAAACATATCAGATGGGAATTTTATTCTGTGGCCTGGGTCATGCCCCAGGGTGGGACTTGGGGGCACTGGGGTGCCCAGGGGGTCATTTTTTATTCAAACATGGTCATGTGGCATATCAAATCGATGGGGATGACGAGCAGATCAGAATGCATGTAACATTTTCATCCTAGGGTCAAACTTGTGACCTTGCGGCGAGGTCAAAAGGTCAAATATCAATAACATGTCAATTTCAGAGATTTTTATACCAAACTTTGTGTGTGTTCTCACAAATAAAATATAGAAAACATATTGAATAGAATTTTCATTCTGTTGCCAGAGTCATGCCCCGGGGTGGGACTTGTGGGTGCTGGGGGAGTCAAAATTTTAGCGTGGGGATTGGTGATGGCGCCCCATCTACTGCTCGCTCTAGTTAATTTTTTCTTTAATTCATTAAAAAAATATGGGATTATTCGTTAATTTTTGGCCCTCATTATTCACTATTCATTATTTTTTTGGCTGATTATTCGCTATTCATTATAAAAAAGCGCCATTATTCACTAATCATTATACCCCATCCAGACCCTCATACAGGGATCGCAAGAGCTCTAAATGAGAACTGTCTTTAAATTGCATCTTCTACGGAACAACTTGTCCAAGTTAAAACTAATTTCAGAGAAATGTTCTTCATGATGCACTCTACCAAAATTGTACAAATTGTTCTTCTCCGCCGAAAAGGGGTTGGCAGAGCTATAGATAAGAAATATCTTCAAATTAATTCTCCTTAACTAACCACTGGCCCAAAATCAAAATAATTTCACAGAAATTGTCTTCATGTTCCCTCTGCCATAATTGATCAGAAAATTCGCATTGGCTGAACAACATGGCTACCAGAGCTAAAAATAGAAATACCTTAAAATCATAGCATAACTCCTTAGCCACAGGTCAATACATCATCTTCTCATGCGCCTGGACTCGGATGAGCGATCAAGGTCCCTTGGCCAACTTGTTTATTGAACTAAGCACAGAAAACTAGTTGGTACGATTTTAGCTTTGATCTGTATTTTACCCAAGGTGAACTTAGGGGTTGGAGAAATGGGATTTATGTTTTGTGATATTTACTTTTCTCTAAAATAACTTTTCAACAGGGATATTTACTCGACAAATTTGCCTTGTGCTAGGCAACACATCCAATTCTTTAGTTTTACAATGTGAACCGTTGCATGACGGAGATGGCGGATAAATTGACGATGGGCCATTGCCATACGTTTCACTTCACTTGAGCTGAAGGCTGTGGTGAGTTGGTTATGGTGCCTGCTGGTGTAAAGATAACACCACCAGAAGTTCTGAAAATGATGAAGTGTTCTTGTGTTCCTCGTTGCCTTGCTGATAAACAAACTCTGACATGAGTGAGCCGCGACATGAGATTTCCAACAATGTAGCATGTTGACAAGTGTAGACTCAGATGAGGCTGTGCAGCCTTTTTTTTAAGCTTAGAAACTCCAAATCATGTTCAGTCAGTAACTTAAGTCATTAAATATTCAAGCGACAAGCAAGGCTCTGATCAGACTGCGCGTATGCGCAGGCTGGTCTGAACCTTTGCTGGTCGCACATACCACATTGTTGGAAATCTCATGTCGCGGCTAAATTATGTGTACAGTGTTCTGTGCTTGTCATGGGGACAGCATATAGAGTAATGAGCGAACCATGTGAGAGATACACCCTGTTCTCTTAGTTCTCTGTGGATGTACATTTCACATGTCTTGTACTCAGAGGATGAGTGTGTATGATAAGCTGTAATCAAAGGAATGTCTTCATTTTTAATTCAGTAAAACCTGTCTTAAGCGGCCGCTAAATATACAAAACAAAGGTCTTAAAGACAAGTAGTGGGTTAATGAAAGTTGAAAGTATTTTCTTGACCTGCATTAAAGCTGCATAGTCTGTAACTTTTGATCTTTTAATTTTTGAAGTAAAGTTTCTATTTTTCAAGAATACAGTAAAAATACTCAAATTCACGTAAAGATTTTACCATTTTCGTAAATCTTAACAAATTATCACGATCAAAACAAGAGCATTTATGTTAAAAATCAACTGTCTAGAATTATTGGAGGGACGCAAATAATTACTTACAAGAGAAAAAAGCACCTGTTTTATAAGATTATTCACTTTTCCATGCAGTTTTCAGCTGTACTGAACATGTTTATTGTGAAAACATATCTTAACTCTATTTTTACAAATGATTTAAAAAGAAAAGAAAATTTTTCGAAAAATGTTCAAAGTTACAGAGTATGCAGCTTTAAGCGATAATCGGTATTGAAAACTAAGTTTTTGTCTTCTTTTTAGTGGCCACTTAAGACAGGTTTTACTATATAAATACCTCCCTTTAGCGACCATTTCTAAGGTATTCCAAATAAACTCGAAGTTAAGTTAGCTGAAGATGTTTTTTGAAGATTTATTTATTTTCCTTAAGGTTTGACCATTTGAGATCAATTTAGAAACAATATGTACGCAACGAATATTCTTTGAGAAATTTATAATCAAACTGGACTGAAATTGAGACGGTCATATCTGTCTTGTATGTTTTTTGCGTCGCCCATCTCGTCGACCCGTCGTGTTGTCTTAGGTAAACAATCATACACAATGGCAAAAGCCTCAACAATCGATGAACAGGGAGCGCAGTGGCTAGGTGGTAGAGTGCTTGACTCAAGACCGAGAGACCGCTGGTTCGAGCCTCACCGGCGTCTCTGCGTTGTGGTCCTTGAGCAAGACACATTTATCCTAGCTTAGTACTGGTTCAACACAGGAAGACCCGTTCCTGTTAAACTGAAAGATTGTTGATGGGACGTAAAGAATCAAATCAAACAAACCAAACAACACTGGTCTATCATTAAATGCATAAGATTTGGCACATGTGTGCGACAAGCGGTTAAATTTGGGGTGTCGTTCCTCGCTTCCAGAGAAAGCAAAAACTTTCGAACTTTTTTTGCTGCTATGCATGTCTGATAAAATTCCTACTCTTCAGAGTTGCGTTCCGGCTGGTATATTAGGCTTTTAACTGACGTAGATGTTTCTTTTTACGACATAAGAGCAAATATGAAATAGGTTATAGAGTCATGAAACTTGTTTAGTGGTCTTATTAGGTAACGGGCGTTTCCTAGTGGCAACGAAGGTTTTAGTTCCTTTTAGTTTTGCAATCATTTTGCTGAGGAAGAGATACATGTAGCTAGAACATTTATTCCAATATCTTCGGTTTGAAGCAAACACTAGACTTGAAAAATAAAAGCAAATACATATGCTATTACCTTTAAGGTTTGCCCATATTAGCTCAATAGGATTTAGATCAGCGTGGTAAGGGGGAAAACGTAGGGCGAGATGTCCGTGCTGAGATAGCATCAGGTCCATCACATAAACAGGCTCCTGTGGGTGGATCCTGCATAGTTCAAGCAGCTCATCTTTTAACAGGCCAGCAGACCATTGGATACGGTGCTTGGTCAACCACTCGTGTGTCAGGTGTGTCTTGGTTGCCCTGACAAGACGTCTGTCGACTTGCACATTGTGATAGGCGGCATTGTCCACCACCAAAACACATTTGGGAGGCAGGTTTGGAATCATTTTGTCTTCCAGCCAACGAACAATCATTTTATGGTTCATTTCCCCATGGTAATCGCCACCAGAGCTATGAGCCTTGAACACAACTTCAGCGTTGGGTACGAATCCCTCATTGTACCCAGCATGGAGTATAATCTTTTTTGCACCTGAAAATAAAAAAATAAAGCATATTTAGTACCAATGAATAAATCAATTCTATGTAAAGTGAAATCAACTGACAGTAATATGCACCGCCAACGTTGAATGTTTGCCGACTTGAATGAAACCCTCCTCCACCAAAAAAGGTGGTTTAGCATGCCAGTGGTTAGGGAATGACATATGCATGCAAAACGTGATCAAAATATACTATGTGGCCAAGTGCTATGAACATTTTCACGAACTGTTAACGGACGGGCGAGCAGACGAACTCAAATAGTGATTATAGTGCAGACCCAAGGGTCATGCAATTCCACTATTTTTTCGGGACAGCGTGGCTGGTATGAAC
This sequence comes from Loripinus fragilis, assembly GCA_964019695.1. Classification (NCBI taxonomy): domain Eukaryota; kingdom Metazoa; phylum Mollusca; class Bivalvia; order Lucinida; family Lucinidae; genus Loripinus; species Loripinus fragilis. The sequence continues at coordinate 58,975,445 of OZ026524.1, read as the reverse complement.
GTAAGTGTCATCTGTACATGTATAAACGACTGTGTAACCGGCCTCTCTCAACTCCCTGACCCTGCGAAAGTATCTGATCCTGCTGAGGACTACATCTTGTCTCTCCATCAGCACGTTTTGATTCACCCCACAGCGTGTGTAAGTAAACTTCATATGAAGGAGATCTTTGCGAAGACGAGCCATGCTGCAAGTGTTCCTAATACTCTGTTTTAGCTCTGTTACGATGTTATCAAGGGTTGGTAGAACCTTCTTCAAGGAGTACATGCTGGCGATGGTCCTCCGTATAGAACCCTGGTCAAAGTCATCCAGTGACACTTTCGACGTAGATGACGGGGATTGCTTTGACTGTTGCTGCTCGTCCTGTGCCTTCTTCTTCTCTTCCACAATATTCTTAGCGGTAGATCTGCTAAATCCAGTGAGTTCTGCAGTCCTGTTCTGTACACGATTCAGTGACAGTTTTATTCCAGACTTCTTTTCCTCCATGCAAAACTTGTACACGTTTTTAATAATAGCTCTTGCGTCGTCGCTGTATCTCAATACAAGCTTTGCCATTTTACTGCGTGAAGTCGCTTTACATATGCATACTACATCAAAACATGTTTTTATTCTGCAAACATATAAATCAAGAAAATTTTCTGCATCTATGCGAGCGCAAAAAAAAAGGTTTTACTGGGGCTCGAACCCTCAACCTTGTTATCAGATTCTTTGAGTACAACCGTTATACTTACGGCGCCATCGAATCGCTTGTAAAAGTTATCTTGTAAATACGAATAAATGCATGACATAACGTTGTAACACCCCTAATTTATGGAGCAGTTCATTATTTTTAGTGCAGTCACGCCTTGATGCTTTTAAGGCTATTTTACCCATGTCTGAGGTTGACCAGTCCTAATTACATGTACGCATTTATGAGGTGCCGCCTTTACAGTACCCATAATGTCATATAATACATATTAAAACATTTACATACATGAGCTGGTCATTAATTAATCATAACCCATATACATGAAAGTCAAGCGTTCTTTTTTAGGGACATATCCAAACACTGAAGACCCAGCCTCAGACGCCGTGTTCTATTTGATCCGGGTCTCCACTGTTTGCTAACAGAATGTCTTATTAGACTTTAATAAAAATTACCACTCAACAAAGCTTAAATCGGATATGGACTGATCCTTGGACAATCATGGGAGAGTCCATTAGGCAGCGCCACTCAGGACTGCAGCAGACGATACTTTTGTGATATGTGTATCTTTCTTGATTTTTGGGGAAAATGAGGCATGTTACGATTCACATGAAATATCAAGCCTTATTAGTTTTTTTTCTTAAAAGAAGCAAAATTTAAAATGTCATCTGGTGACGAATTGTAGCATGAGATTCCGCTTTTAAGAATTATGGACACCAGTGGAGGATCCATATGGGGTCCAGGGGGTTCGCTCGAATCCCTCTCCCCGCCCCCGGTTTTTAAATATCCTATGGAAATGAAATAATTTGGTCTCAGTGAGACCAAATTATTTCATTTTCGTGGGATATTAAGGAAAATTAGATAAAATCAGCAAAGCGAACCCCCTCTATATATGAACCCCATTTCCAGAAATCCTGGATCCGCCCCTTGTCACAAACAATGTACATGTACCAGGGAAAACTGCAACATTGTACAAAACCATACATAATAAATATACAGTGAGCCACTTTAGTTACGCACCACTTATAAATATAAAATAACTCTGAAACGAAATATGCTATTTTTATTCTGAGACTACCAGCGTAAAACGCATTTATATTTGCAATAGCCATTGAAATTTTATTGTGATCAGATGTAAAAAAGTGCGAAAATGGATCTTGAAGGGCACTACCCTCAAAACACCATTTCACATTGCATTATTTCGAATGAAACTCAGATCACATTGCACTTTTTTCAGGGTCGAATTTCTGCAATGCCAGAGATAAGAGCCGATTTATTCTTGGCAATATTTAAGACTGGAATGTGTTTGTTAACTTTAGCAGTTTTTTTAAACGTTTTACTATTTTGGTTCCCAGCTCACCAAGGTTTGAAAACAGTTGATTTTATGACTTTTTTGAAAGTTAGTTAAAATTTCGTATGATTCTGAGTAAACTAGTTATCAAAACACTTCTTTTATAGTTTCATTTTAAACAACCATGTATCCGCCATTTATTTTCGTAAAAAAATAAATGGATTATTTGGCGTCATGGTGTTGACGTTAGTGATGACGTCACTACTACCAAGGCTATAAGACGTGTCAATGATAAGATGTTTTAGTGTTTTGATACTTCTATGTCAGCACGTGACCCATAGAAAAACCATTTGCGAAGGAAAAATTGTTTGATTATTGTAACTGACGTCAATATGACGTCAAAATGAGCCTTTCTTCAAAACGTAACAATGTTACTAACTTCAACGACCAAAAATTGGGATTTATACTGAATAAAACGATTGTATTTGGTGTTTTTCTGTCACAACGATCATCCTGGATAATTCCTAGCCAAAAACGCAATTAGAAAATATAGTCGTTCAAGTTGCACGAGCATTTTTGTCAAAAATGCGTTTGACGTTGCAGATTGATTCGCATGAGTGATTTCGATATTTTTTCGATGTCATCAAACCGATAAAATGTAAATAAGTAAATTGTCATAGACAATGTTTGATTCAAGCATTTTCGTCAAAAAATGTGAGCCCTGAAAAGGTGGTGCATAACTAAAGTGGCTCACTGTATGTCGTCCGGCAAGGTCGTCTGCTGCATCTATTTGCTAACATAAGAGACTTTTTCAGCATCCTGATATAAACAGTGTAGACTCTGGTCAGACTGATCTGGGTCCTCACTGTTTGTTACAGAGACATTTTAAAAGGAACAACAGACGACATACACCAGGTGGCATTTACATGTCTGTTGTTTTTGTTTGTTCTATTTTTTGTGTTCAAGTCTGTGCAAAGCACGAAATACAAGTATATGTGTCTTGGCCATCGTTGGGATTTTGCTCAGTGTTCTTTTCACATGGCCAGGCGTAAAAATATAATAACCCTTTGCCTACTAGTGTTGTCTGCTTTTAAAACTTACAAACACAAAATTGCGACTTAATGTCGGGTCTGATCTAGATCTAAGCTGTTTGACACGCTGATGGTATTCCTGATAGAAATTTTCGAAATAGTTGTAATTGAATAATATTAGCAGACGACAAAAATCATGAAACCCAGAAGGCAAAAACGTTATCATAATTTGGGTACTCTGTTTTGATTGGTTTATAGCCTGGTCGGTTGACCAGAGATCATGCATATTTCGTGAGTAAGTGTCTTTTGTTCGACTCTGACTGCTATCCGTGGACGCCACTTTGTGAATTTAAATTTGATTCAAATAAAAGGATATATTTGGAAAACCATGAGTAAGTCATTTTGCGTTCTTTTTGCATAAGTGGTCCGACCATCTACGCCTATCCTGGCGACTTTCATAATCATCATTGAACCCATTTCTGTATCTGGATCTGTTTTTCGCAAACAGCCCCCAACCCCCTCCCACACACACGTCACAAAGCCAAACAAGTGCCGCATTGGTCTATATAAACAAATAATTGAAACAGAAAATGATAAATATTCCTTCCCGAGTGGTTTAAACATGTGTTGTGTGTGCTAAAAAAAGGTCTCGTTGAGACGGTTCTTTTGAGTACGCATAACATATGGTTTTTTTTGAGAAAAAAAATCCAAAGTACGCAAAAATTGCTGCTAAGGACCGTTCACCACAGGTTAAGGACAATGTCATAAACAATATGGCGTGGTGGCTAAAATCTGCGGGTGCTTTGAATTTAGCGCTGTCACAAGAACCATGTCCAATTTCGCTCTGAGTTTCAGAAATAATCATAAGATATATGTAATATAGTTTACAATTTTGTTGCTGAATGAAATATACACCAATAGTAAATAAGTCAAATATAACCTTGAACTGGAAAGCTGATTATGATGCAATGAAACAAGAACTGAGGTCTTCTCAAGCTGAATTTCAGGAAGCAGCAAAAACCAAAGATGTCGAGCACCTCTGGATGACGTTTAAGAGCAAAGTTCATTCGCTCATGGAGTCGCATATACCATCGAAGATACTGCGTGGCAACAGAGTACAGAAGCCATGGGTCTCCAGACAGGTCAAGACTCTAATGCGCAAAAGCAAGAAACAGTTCCGCAAACAGAGAAAGACAAAGAAGGCCAAAGACATCAGGCAGTACAAAGAAACAAAGGCACGCCTACAAAAAGCTGAGAGACAGTCATACTGGCAGTACGTGGACAACCTCATCGATATTGGGGATCCTGACCAACAGCACCAGCCAAAGCAAAAGAGGTTCTGGTCGTATATAAAGTCCCTTCGGAAGGATACTGGTGGTGTCGCACCCCTTAAAGACAATGGGGGACTTCATGCCGACCCCAAGGAGAAAGCCGACAAATTGAGCAGGCAGTACGAGTCGACATGGACAAGAGAGGACAAAACAAGCATACCAGTACCAGATGGCAAGGCCGTCGTCGCCGGTCCGGTAGGACGGCGAGCGCCGGACCACTTTTTTGGACGAGTATGCTTTCCGCCGTGTCCCTTTTTTCTCGTTTTGGCTCATTTTTCTTTGCGCTTACCTCTGATTTTCAATTTATTGATGCAATCATCAATAACGCTCGTCGCGCGTGTCATCCATAGACCGACCAAGGTGTGAAAACATTGAAAAACAATGCAGTTATTAATATGAAATAGGCACACCTAATGGGCAACCAACCAATTTGTTGCGAGAGGATAGCACAAGACATTTAAATGTTTGATTTTCCTTAGCAATGGAAAGTCAGTCTTTATACTGTTCTTTTGTCAGTAAAAGCAGACTTTAATCTGAGTATAAGGCAGATGTATTGTATCGGATGATCCCCAAATAAGCGTATGGTTGAAACGGACAGCAAGTGGATATATCTGTGTTAACGTTATGCTTTGGACAAAATCCAAGTATAACAAAGGGCAATAACTCATAAATTTTGCAAAAGATAGCTACGGTTCTTATTCACTACACCTTTCCATATCAAGATCTAGCTACCAATGAAGTTTCGAGTTGATATCTCTTAGTTTTATGCTATGCGCCAGACAAAAGTTTTAAGTATGAAAAATAACAGAGTACAACTACTCTTAAATTATAAAAAAGAGAGTTATGGTTCTTGCACAGGCCTTGTGGATTCAGACAAGAAGATTATTGTTATGTTTTCTTGATATCCTTTGTAAAACATGTGATCCCAGGGAACAATTTTTGGTAGAGGTCCTATACCAAATATCAAGACTCCAGGCCTTGAGGATGTGTCCATGTTTTCTAAATATAAGCCTGTTAAGAGTTTACTCCGCCCCTTCCTGTACTTCACAACCAATCGGTATGCATAGAAATTTAAATTTATGGTCAACTTAATCACATATTTTGATTTTTCATGTTTCCTCCTACGTAAACCATGTGGCCCGTAGTATGGGCATTTCTTTATTTCTTGTACCCCTGGGGCATAATTTAAAATTTTGGTAGAGGTCCACTAGGTGATGCTACATACCAAACACCACAGCACTAGGCCTTGTGGTTTCAGGCAAGAAAAGTTTAAAACTTTTCATCTTTTATTAGCTTGTGTGACCTAAATATGCAATGGTCCATAACCATTTGAACAATTATTAGAGAGGGCCATATAAGGATTATTCCTGCCAAGTTTGGCAAAAAAATCCAGAGATGTCCTTTAAAGCAATTGTTGACGAGGGACGACACATAACGGACATCCAATGCTTACAATAGCTCATTATGAGCCAATGGCTCAGGTGAGCTAAACAATGAAACAAAAGACACATCCCCTGTTTTATTTAGGGAATTGAACTCGGGGTTTATTGCATATCACAAGACAGTTGATACTGCCTCGATGGGTAATGTGCCTAGGTTGGGGCTGCCATAGTTTTAACAGCTTATTGATAGGCGGGGTCAACATGTGCGGATCCAGAGGGGGGACAGGGGGTCCGGACCCCCCCATGAAAAATCACAAAAATATAGGGTATTCTAGCAATACAGTTCCGGATTCCCTGAAAAATCGCAGCTACCAAGCCGGCATTCAATGTTGGGGCATCATCGGCACGCCAGTGAAACGCCATTTAATGGCGTTCCGCTGGCGGGCCCATGATGTCCCGCTTATAGTGGTACTTGGATCCTCCCTCCCCTTATCAACTAAAAAAAGAAAAGAAAAAAAACGTAGTCAAAGTTGGACCCCCTCTGACAAAACTTTCTGGATCCGCGCATGGTCAATTTAACTTGGCAATATGAATTGTCAACATATGCAGAGGTTGGCTCTCTTCTGATATTTACAGTAGTTTTGTTTGTTTGTTTGTTTGATTTGATTCTTTACGTCCCATTCTAACACACCTCGCCTATAGAGCCAACGGTAAAAAATTGTGATATATCGGACAATAATTCACAGCTAAAGTGTGTGATAGCTGACGTCACTGGAAAGTGACGTCATTCATGGCGTTAGACGGTGTAACGTCGTTTTTACGCTTGAAAGACGTTACAATTACATGCAAACGTATTCGACGTAGTCTAAGTATTGGCGGGAGTTCTTCAGTGCAATGGCGGAAAGGTGGAAGAAGCTGAAGACTTCGAATGTGTTGTGTGCTAGAATCGAAATAGATCAGTTCCAGTGCGTGAATTGTTGAGTAATAATTCACTGTTTGTCGGTCAATTGTACGAAGATAAATCACTCGGGCTGCGCGCTCGTGATTTGATCTTCTTTACAACAGACCTCCAAACAGTGAATTATTACTCAACAATTCACTGCTGGGGCTGATCTATTTCTTAATAAACAATCTTTCAGTTATATAGGGACGGGTCTTCCTGGGTTGAACCAGTACTAAGCTAGGATTAATGTTCTTGCTCAAGGACACAACGCAGTGACGCCGGTGAGGCTTTAAGAGCAATTCTCTGTAACCACCAAAATATTTTGGCCACGCATAGTCAGGGATTTTGATAAAAACGTTATATTCAAGTAGAGATGCATCAACTTTAATAATAAACTTTGTTTAGTTTTTCAAAAAGTGCAACCGTTTCCATGGTAACAGACAGAGAAGTTCCGAAAAATGGCACTTTCATGAAAATGCATACCCTCATTTTCTTTTCCTTATTCATTGAATTAAGCTAAAAGTTATCGGTAATTTTATGTTTATGTTTCAAAGTAGATAGATTAAGCTTTGTGATTTTAAAAAAAGTTTAGAGATTGGAGCATCTTAGATATATTTTATTTCCAAAAATATTTGGATTTTTGATGAAAAAAACAAGTTTGGGGGTCAAATTTGATAACAAACTTTTCAAAATCGCAGCAGTTCTGTGTGTTACTGCATATATTATTAGAAAAAGGACACTTTGAAAAGTTAAATTGTGAAATAAAATTCATGGGAACTTTTAAGTGCCGGTTCAGATAAAAATCATGCAGGTGACTCCACATGATGGTCAACAAATTTGGTTGATTTTGATATCACATGAAGGTTATGATAAAAGAACAAGAAAAAATATTCTTATTTTGTATTATCATCAATTTGGTAACCATGGCAACGAAAATTAATATTTAAGCCAAAATGATACAATGAATCAACTGAAGTTGCCCAAATTCAGTCAAATATTACACAAAACTGCATTCCATAATAAAGAAAAAAACACAAATAATACAAACAAACAACACCACTTTAACATTTTAAGCCAAGGCATCCATTGAATAATTGCCAATGCCGTTGCCATGACAACAAACAGTATACCACTGAAGAGCAAAATTCAAAAATTGCATTTTTAGGTGTTTTGGGGCCAATTTATGGCAACTTGTGTAGACTGATATAGATATGTCTTATCATTATACATAAAGAGCAACTCTTGTTTGGTGTTATTCAAAAATAAAATGCTTTGCAAAATCATATGCCTAGTTGCCATGGCAACAAATAAAACACTACCAACGACATTTTGCCTAATTTTGCTATTTTAGCCATTTTGAGATCAATTTTTAGCATTTTTTGTAACTTGGTACAGTTAATTCATAACATCATATTTATAGTTTAACCCTTATATTCCATGATTAAAAAATAAAACACTTTGCAAAATCATATGCTTAGTTGCCATGGCAACAAACAAAACACTATCGAAGAAATTAAGCCAAATTTTGCTAATTTGGCAATTTTAAGATCATTTTTTAGCAATTTTTGTACCTTGTTACAGTTAGTTCAAAGCATCATACTTAGAGTGCAACTCTTTTATTACCTGATTCAAAAATAATAATCTTTGCAAAATCACATGACTAGTTGCCATGGCAACAAATAATACACTATCGAGGACATATGGCCTAATTTAGCTATTTTAGCTATTTTAAAAACAATTTTTAGCAATTTTTGTAAACTGGTACTGTTAGTCAATGGCATCATACTTATAGTTTAACTCTTGTTCTGCATGATTCAAAAATAAAATACTTTGCAAAATCATATGCCTAGTGGCCATGACAACAAATAACAGACTATCGCAGAAATATAGCCAAATTTTGCTAATTTGGCAATATTGAAATCAATTTTTAGCAATTTTTGTACCTAGTTACAGATGGTTCATTGCATCATACTTAGAGTGCATATCTTGTATTACCTGATTCAAAAATAAAAATCTTTGCAAAATCACATGACTTGTTGCCATGGCAACAAATAGTACACTATTTAAGACATATAGCCTAATTTCGCTTTTTTAGCTTTTTTTAAATCAATTTTTAACATTTTTTGTAAACTGGTAGAGTTAGTCCATAGCATCATACTTTTAGTTTGACTCCTGTTTGCATGATTAAAAAATAAAACATTTGCAAAATCATATATGGAGTCGCCATGGCAACGAATAACACACTATCAAAGAAAATTAGCCAAATTTTGCTAATTTGACTATTCTGAGATCAGTTTTTAGCATTTTTTCCTAACTTGTTACACTCAGTTTATAGCATCATACTTAGAGTACAACTCTTGTATTACCTGATCCAAAAATAAAAATTTTTGCAAAATCGCATGACTAGTTGCGATGGCAACAAATACACTATTGAAGACATAGGTTAATTCTGCTTTTATAGCTGTTTTAAAATCAATTTTTAGCACTTTTTGTAAACTGGTAAAGAGAGTCCATAGCATCATACTTATAGTCTAACTCTTGTTTTCTATGATTCAAAAAAGAAACGCTTTACAAAATCATACGCAGAGTTGCCATGGCAACAAATAACACACTATTGAAGATATTTAGCCAAATTTGGCTAATTTAGCTTTTTTGAGATCAATTTCTTGCAATGTTTGTAACTTGGTTCGTAAGTTCAGAGCGCAACTTTTTCATCACATGATTCAAAAATAAAAGGCTTTGCAAAATCAAATGCCTAGTTTTAATGGCAACAAGTATTACACTATCGAAGACATATAGGATAATTTTGCTATTTTAGGTATTTTGAGATCAATTTGGCAATTTTTGTAAACTCGTAGAGTTAGTTTAAAGCATCATACATGTTAAACAACTCTTGTTTTACATGATTAAAACATAAACTGTTTTGCAAAGCACATGCCTTGTTGCCACGGCAACAAATTGTACACTATCAAAGATAAAAGGTCTTATTTGATATTTTCAAGCACTTTGATATGAGCCATGGCATGTGATTTCCAACAATGTGGCATTTTGACAAGTGTAGACTGGGATGAGCCTGTGCAGCCTCCTTTCAAAGCTTAGAAACTCCGAATGATGTTTGGTCAGTAGCTTAACACTCCTAGAATATTCAAGCAACTAGCAAAGGTTCTGATCAGACTGCGCATATAAAGCGCAGTCTGATCTGAGACTTTGCTGGTCGCACCTACCAGATTGTTGAAAATCTCATTTCATGGCTCCTATAATTTTAAGCATTTTTTTTAAACTGGTTCATTTAGTTCAATAAGTCAATAGCACCATATTTAAAGTGCATCACATGCCTATGCAGTACATTATTCAAAACATAGAAAGCTTTGTCATATTGTATGCTTAGTTGCCATGGCAACAAATAACACACTAATAATGACAACAAGCCTATTGTTTTTCTTTTTTAGGTATTTTGAGATTTTTAGCAGTTTCTTGTAAACTGGTTCAGTTAGTCTATCGTATCAAAACTAAAGTGCATCTCATGCATTACATAATTCTTACTTAAAAAGCCTTCTCTAATCATATGCCTAGTTGCCATGACAACATATAACACACTTACACTTATAAAGACAAAAGGTCAAATTTTGCTATTTTATGTATGTTGAGATCAATTTAAGCATTTTTTTGTAACCTGGTACAGTTAGGTCATAAACTCGATTTTTTATGTTTTTCACATTGATTTTCGGCGATAACTTTTTTATTATTGATTTTAGTAAACTGTGTTCGCGATGACAGTTGTAGAGAAAAATTAGCGCCAACTTCTCCAAACGGTTCCAACATCATAGATGCTGCAATTAACTCTGCGCATAGATGCACTCTTTGGGCATTTTAAGCAAAGCGCAAATAAACTGAGTCAAATATGTCAGTCAAAAAGTTACATTGCACCGCCCCGATTCAATAAGAAAGGCGATTGATGGCTTGTTCAAATATATTGGAAATCACGCCTGATTCGCCCGTGCGTTAAGCTAGTTGGGTCATCTCGAAACTGTCCGTTTAGGAGCACGTGCATAAGAGAAGAATGGCGCTTCATGTGATATCACAACTTCTGTACCTACAAGTAATCATGCTCATAGTAGATTCTGAATATGAACGGTACATTCTGAGTCTACACACGGCAGGATTATGTTATAAACAACCGTTAAATAACTAAATATACATCCCTTGTGAATATTCTTTTGAGACGAACCCTTTCTGTCACGCCTCTTCGAAATTTACCTGTCAATAAAAGACTTAGAAAATTTGGCTGAATTCAATTTATTGCAAAATCTTCATCTATGTACACAAAAATCTGTTTGTGCCACAAACTTCGGACCTCTTGGAGAAATCGGCGCTAATTTTTCTTTACAATTTTCATTGCGAACACAGATTGCTAAAATTAGAAATAAAAAAGTTATTGCCGAAAATCAATGTGAAAACCATAAAAAATCGAGTTTAGTATCATACTAAAAACTGCATCGCATGTAATAAATGATTCAAACATAAAAAAAGCTTTGTCAAATCAAAAATCTATTTGCCATGGCAGCAAATAGCACTCTACTGAAGACAAAAGCACTAATTTTGCTATTTTTGGTATTTGAAATCAATTTTAGTAATTCTTTTAAACTGGTAACAGTTATACATAAGTAAAATTTTTAAGTGTTAAAGTTTTAATATTTTCTTAACCATCAGTTTAAGCATATGTTTTTGGTGCTCAAAAGAACCTTCTCATTGAGACAGTTCTTTTGAGTACCCACAACATATGTTTTGGTTGAGAAATAAGAAAATTATTTTTGGTTCACACTCTTAACTTAAGGCATAGACATACTATTGTGTTACATGTTCCAATAACAAAACATTTGCAAAGTCATATATCTGGTTGATATGGCAACAAAAAAACAAACCACTGAAGATATAAAAAAATCAGTATATATAGATGGTTCAAGATCAATTTACAGCAAATTCTGGGATCAGATACAGTTTCTCTATAGCATTATGATCAATTTAACTACATGATCCAATAATAAAATACTTTGCTTATTTGTATATTTGGTTGTCTGGTTGCTATGACAGCAACCATATCAATGAAGGAAAAGTAAAACAAAAGAGAAGCCATGTGGTCAGGGGGACAACAACAGGATCTGCACCAAAAGCAATATGTCCCCCACCAATATAGCTTTGCACTATACATTGTAATTGCCTATTTAAACATAGTCAAGGTCTGTGTCTCAAGCAGGGACCAATTTAGGGCTAGATATTGAGAGAATTGCTAAATATCCCTCTGATTTCCTTGGGAATAAAAACTCCTACCATAATGTTACCATAGTAACTGGCACATTCAGATCAGACACAAGATTTTTTTTTCAAATTATTTGACCTTGAAATTAAATACCCTTTGAATCTGATATATCTATGTGCAAGCTTGTTTCAAATCTATCCATCTATTATGGTGTAATAAAGGAATTTTTCAACTTTCTATGATCTCTTGTGACCTTGAAAATAAGTCAAACGTCACCTAATGACCTAGATCTAATCAGGCCTCAAGGTTATAAAACTTTGTTCATGCTCAACTCAACTGAGAGCGAAATTCCAACTGCTCAAAAAAAATTAAATACCAACAAATAAAATTTGTTCTTGCTTTAAGTCTCTCAAATGTTAGATTTATCATGCTAATAAATGTTAAAATACCAACAATTGTTGGCATTTTAACCTTTATGAGTAGGAAAATTTTTGTGCTCAGCTGAGTTGAGCATGAAAAAAGTTTTATAACCTCGGGGCCAGTTCTTACAAATTACCTAATGGTATATCTGAGCAAGTTGGGTCTAAACTCATCAATCCCTTATTATTTCAGATAAGATCAAACACTTTGAGGCAGGTTAGAATTCATGGTCAGCTAAGTTTTGCAATTTTGTTACAAGTTATTGAACATGCTACCTGTATATTTCATAGTTAGGTCAAGATAAAACAAAATTTTTGTGAGTAAAATTGTGAATATTTTTCTTATCATTTGTTTTAGGTGCTCAAAACAACCGTCTCATTGAGACGGTTCTTTCATGTACACATATTCTAAACAAACAATACCTGTTTAAAACAATTTCCATAAGCATACTTATGTTACAATTTGCCCTTCATCTTCAACACAACTTCAAGATTTCATCTTTTGGTGTCTCATTGAGATGATTCAATCAGACATTTCTTAAGAAAATAAGTGTAAATCAGACATTTCTTAAGAAAATAAGTGTAATAAGGTCACATGTACCAAAACAGTCTGATTCAAACAGTGCATGATAAATCTACAATCAGATTTATACAACATGAAGTCTGGTTCCTAGTCCAGTTAGACTTGACCCCAAATGCTACTCAAGATTGGAATAAAGAAGTATCCATCAATGATGTGTTATTCAATAAACAGGAAGTGCATGTAATACTGACAAAACAAAAACACTGATTGTCATCATTATGGTTAAAATCCAGTGTCAATTTCAGTAGAAAAATGTTTGTAACAATAGTTAAACCTCATTCAGGTTCCTTATAACTATCATCTGGTCTACACTTAAAAACTGTCAAATATTTTCTTGCCTTAATTCAAGGTTAACAAAATTTTCACTGTAAAAATGTAAATATTTTCTTACTCATCAGTTTTAACATTTGCTTTTTGTTCTAAAAAGTCTCAATAAGACTGTTCTTTTGAGTATCCTCATACAATGATGATTTAATTGAGAAAAAGGAAATTAATTTTTAACTATGCACTATCTTATACTGGAGGATTCATTATTCCACAAAAACTTTGGTGCTCATTGGAAGTGTCTCATTGAGATGCTTCCAATGAGTACCCACAAAAATATTTTCACTTAGAACTGTTCTTATCACTTAGATGGAACACAATTGTCGAAACTACATGTAGCACATTTTCTACTTGTCTGTCATGTTCATGTCCTAAGCCTATTAAAGATTCCTTGATCAACAGCAGGTCTCAGATAGGCTCTCCAATAATCAAAATCTTCTATACCCAAAACTCGTTTTGGCATCATGGGGGCGAAGGTGAGTAATTTGAAGAAAACTGAGTCTACACTATATGGACTGCATACTTCATCGTTTTCCCTGCAATGATAAACCAAACAGTAACCATTCAATAAAAGTTTGTAAAATTGTATGAAAATATAGGCAATATCCTGAAAGCAAAAAATTACTGAGCCTTTTCAGACTTTTACTTATAATGAAGTCAGAACGGCCCATTCTATAAATTGAGGGGTCCAAGTTATGATTTCCAAAAATTAGTTATTTCTCTGAAGACTGCTTTTGTCTCGGCAACAGTGCAGACCCTAATGGAATGCTGTGTTGTATTGGCATTTCATCAAGGTCTTCACTGTTTGCATTTCATAGAGGTCTTTACTTTTTACTAGCATTTAGGTCAACTTTGAAAATGGCTTTGTTTCTGTTTTACCAACAATAATAATAACTGGAAATTTATGTGTCAATGTGACACATATGACCCCTACCCGGGGCCATTGTTTGTGAAAAAAACATTATTCGTATGAGACCCAGGGTATGTAAGGGACAAACGGACAAGGGTGATGTTTCAATTTTTATTATATGTTTGTACTTTATATTTCACACTGGCAAATCTGGGTCTTTACATGTATCAGCAAATGAAGGCAGTTGAAAATCTCTTAGTATAAACAAGATTTTATTTCGAAGATAGAATGCATTAATCAATACTACATTAATATGGTATTAAGTATTTGCTGTTCTGAGTTATCAGCATTTTGTGCAAAGAAAAATGTTTAAAATTTTGAACTTTTAAGGTATGTTATTCGACCTGATAAGCGCATATGCTCATATAAGCACACATTGGGTAATTAAAAAGCTGTTTACACTAAATGAGTTTAGATTTCTAGTCAATCCATTGGTGAAATTTCATTATTAATATGGATTAACTGTGTAGATGGAAAAGAGTATGGATCAAATTCAGATGGCATGAGGCCCTAATATTTTGTTGGGCCTGATCATGGCGCAAACTGTTTGCAAAGGCTTCCAGCAGAGAAAACCAGCAGATAAAGAGTTATTTATGCAATGTACACTTACTTTTGATATATGAGCGCCAACGACTTGTGACATATACGGTCAACCTCTCTCTAACCAGCATATAGTTTTCGCCATCCAATTAGTATTCCGTTGTTCAAGGCATGAAGACAATGCTTAATAAAACCTAAAAAAGATACAAAGAAACTTTGAAAAAAAATGCACTATTGGCTGCAAATAAAAAGCTACATCTGATTGGATAATGTTATAATTGGCGACATTACAACCTGTGAAAAACTGTTGCAAACTCGATGTCATTATGTAACTTATGGATAACAGGATACCAAAATTGAAGCATGAGTATCAGCATAAATGTTGAATGCATGAAAAAGTGTGATATTACAATACATGTAATGCCCTGGATCTCCAATGGAAGTCCAGAACATTACCTCCATCCCAAATTCCACCAGTTTCTGCAAAGCTAAAAAACAGAATGAGCATGAAAATAAACATGTGCATGAAAATGTGGAAAAAATAAAACAAAAGTTATTATGTAATTTCTATATGTCAGGATAGATGGTCTCATTTCATCCATAGGAATATGACTATTATGAGGCATCATACCTTGAAATAGAAGTGTCAATATATGAATGAAAATAATTAATTGTCCACTTCAAAGTATTAGAAATTTCTCTGATAGTGAAATATGCAAAAAGGTTCATTATTTGCAAATGTTCAGACTTAATAAGATCTTGAAGATGGTAATGCATCATGGAGCTTATAGCCAAGGCATATCTATAAAAAAAAATAGTGTGCCTGTTCTTTGGCATTAACCAGTACTGGGCCTGTAGGGTTGATCTATTGTTTGCAAACAGTCCAGTACGAGCAAACATTTTCAACCCAGATCAGACTGCCCGAAAAGGAAATGGGTCATTACAGTTTTGTATGCTATTGACCTTTCCTTAAGCAATGTTTCATTTGAAAAATAAATGTTTTAGTGATTTGTCAAGCATCCAATGTCTCGAGTTTGTAAACATTGTAAACCCTGACCAGTTTACTCCATTAGCAGTCTATGATATGGGTGCCAATTTTTTGGGCCCTCAATGAAAATAGATGACAAGTGAATTATATAACAAAAAGTGCCACAAGGCCTTAGTTTATCCCCTCTCTACTTCTTTCAGGGGAGGGATTGGCTGTCTCTTGATTTTTTAAAAAATTTGGCATAGATTCCCCTAGCCAGAGCATTTACAGGTTGTTTTTTTGAGTGCCTGTAAAAGTGTTTGGTAAGACAGAGAACAGGCAAGTTTGGATAGATTTCCCTTATCCTAAAGAAATCTTTCTTGCACTGCTACATGGATAGATTTTGTTTGTAAATTTAAGAAAAATGATAATACCTGCTTTGCTTCAGCACCAGGCCAATGGCGGCCGGATACTCACTGCATTTTATTTTCGTCCGGGGCCCGTCCTGATCGAGCAGATGACAGATATTGTGATTATAGATCCAACTGTGTATAGCACCAGGTTGACATAAAAACTAATCAGCATTCTATTTTTTCAAGGATGTTGGAATGAATATATTATGCACCAGTCATTTGTAAACATAGCCCCCCCCCTTACAGAAATGAGACTGTAGCGGCACTAGAGCTGCAATATTTAGAGTCACAAGTATTAGCCAGAAGAAAGCCAATTGTAGCGGCTAGCAGCTATATTGCAGCTCTAGAGCCGCAAGTACTAGCCGCTACTGGCTAATAGAGCGGCTAGCCGCTCTATGAGCCGGAAGCTTGCCACAACTCAAACATTAATATTATAGGACAGACTTATTGCCAGACACTAGCCACAACTGAAAAGTTATAATATTGAGACAAAAACATACAGTCACTAGCAGCTCTTCTTGCCAGAAGCAAGCCAGAACTTAAAATCATGTGACCACTGTGTGTAACATAAAGTTTTGGAGGGAAAGAGATGATAACATACAATGGAAGCAGTTTGGAATGCTGGAATTCTAAATAAAAAGGATTAATATGAGCTTTAATTGATCAGAAATAACTACTGTACATTTTAGGAGTAAAAGTAAGTTTGTATTATAATAATTTGTCACTGATATAATCTGAGAGAGCTAAAAAAAATTAATATACTCTTTGTTTACTTTATCAGGCACCCCACCCACAATTTTTCACAAGGGTATTCAGCATGCAATAATTTTAATTAAACTATATATTTATATAGAGCCACCTCAAGAAGTTAGACTAGAAGCTGTCCATAAGATATTTAGCAATAATTGTGTATATAGTACTTTACCTAATTTTATACCATTTAAATTGTAAGTTCTTAAATAGATATATGCTATATGTACAGAACTGTTGAAGCAGTTGGGCTCTGATTTCCAGTACGAAAGTATGCTTATTCCTATTAAAAATAGGACTGCCAATTAAAATAGGAAAAAAGCTGTTAAAAAGATGCATTGTAAAGATTAGCTTGATTCCTCCATCAATACAAATAATATGTATGCATAAGTGTAAACACAGCTTCTGGCTTTATTGCCGCTTTATAGCCACAACACAGCTTCCGGCTTTATTGCCGCTATAAAGCCACAACTACTACCTGCAACCAATTAAGCCACGCCTACTAGCCACAACAATGCCACAACTTAGAGCCGGAAAACTAATTTGCATACGAAATACTTTAATGCAGCTCTAGAGCCGCAAGTAGTAGCAGCTCTAGAGCTGCTATCTTGCAGCTCTAGTGCCGCAGGTATGAGCCAGAGACCAAATATTTCTGTAAGGGCCAGCCGCTGAGGGGGGGTGGGATAGCCGGTCAAATGAAAGTGCTGTGCTGTCCGAATAGTGTCCCCACAGTGTTGGGGTTTACGGCATGTTTTGTCCATCAATGCATCAACTTGATAATGAACAGAATAAAGACTTCTAAAGGCTGAGTTTATAACATTTTAAATTTTAGACTTTCCTAAAGTTTAGGCTAGACAGCATTTTATTTCAAACTCAAGCAGTCTACTTACGTACCTATGCCTTTGCCGTCGTTGCATATCTGTGAAAGGCACTAGATGCTGGGTAGTGCCACTCGCCTCAATGTACTGTCTTTCCGTATTTTCGTATAAAGCGTTCTCTTCTGCCAATATTTGCTGAAAGCTTTTCAAAAGCTCAACTTGTTTCTCGCTCTCTCCCTCAGAACTGGCACTCGCTTTTCGATGCATCTATCTTGTTGTGTCCCAATTATGCTGACCGATTCTTAAATGCTCTGATTCATTTTGGAAACTGGGATTAAATGCCGCACTTGCTAGAAAAATACAGTAACATTCAACAATCCGTTAGCCGCGAAATCGCCATTGTTGTTTTGTGCCACATGACGTATCACGTGATTACGTTTCTCATAGCGACAGAGAAAACAGACTGGTTCCTATCCAGTGTAAGTAAAGAAACGGCGAAGCCGTGTACCAAAATCACCCCGATACCCAGGGGCAGAAAACGCTAAATAATTGGACACATACCCACTTTGCGAAGCATTTTATTTCTTTACAACGTAGTTCAATAATTCAGCTTCATGTCCGTGCATGTTACATTGCCGTCCTCGTCTACACAAGTTGCGAAAAATGTCGCTGATTTTCGCCATCATTTTCTCGTAGACTTTAAGCTAAATGTCAAAATAATGGTCAAAAAATTTAAACCCGATTTTCTAAGTAACGCAAATGATTTCAGAAAAAATAAATTAGGACTGAATAGCAGGTCCATATACCTTCCTACTGTGTAATTTTTACTAAAATCTGTTGACCACCATATGGAAAGAAATTTTGATTTTGCATGAATTTTATCTGAACCGGCACTTAATACTGCAAAGAAATCAGAGTTTTAATTTTGTCCTAAATTATTGCTCTCAGAGGTATGCATTTTATGCCTTAACTTTATCATTTGTGGATAAATTAAGCTATTTTATGCATGATTACGGTTAATCTGCAGTAAAGACTGGTGTAAAAGCATAAAAACGGCATTGAATGACACCGGAGACACCCTGGAGACCTTAAAGGGAGGGACAGCCTAGCAACAACACATCAGTCAAAATTACTTCCCCTTTGTAGCTCTTCAAATAAAGGGGCATTTAGCCATGTAAATTACAAACACGTTGAGAAAGAAACAATACTTTTACAAGTTGAAATCTCTTCTCATATGTGTTCTTGTTCCGATGATGGCCATAAGTTGAAATATTTGATTGTTAAATCAAAGTTTCTACTTGCTGAGGATCAGTTTTAAACAGATAATATCCGTCAAACCGATTTTTACACTTTACAAGTTTTGATTTTTAGAAAAGCATCTACATTTGATCGGTTTTCTTATGGAAATACCAGTTTACTGCCAATTGTGAGTTAACTCTTTTCTTTTTAAAACAAAATACTTTCAAATTAAATAATCTGCAATGTGAAAAAGGGCTGTTTGGGTGTTTCTGCTCCGGGTAATGGCTCTGGGAACCTTGCATGACTGCTAGAAATATGGTGCATGTAATATCCAGAAAAGACTGGAATAGCTGGTGAGTAGGCCCCTATGTTGTAGTTTAATCAAAGGCTTAGTTGCTCTGATCAGTCTCATTTACAGAAAGGTACTCTTTCCAAACAAAGTAAGCCCCACCCCCACCATATGTAACAACCATTCACCTGTGTGAAAGATGACAATTGAAAATACATATTGTATTTTTTTTAAACCTGCTGAATGAAAAAGATCAGGCTTCTGCTACAACGCATGAATTTAAGCGGGTGTTTTGGATATGCAAAAGAACCATCTCATTGAGATGGTTCTTTTGAGTACCCACTTCATATTGTGGATGAGAAGTAAGAAAAATATTATTCCAGTACATGCTCATCTGGAGGCCTGCCTCTATGTTCAAATTGTTGAATAGAGTAAGAGCATATTCTTTTGATGGAGTTTGAAAAAAGTTCTTAAAATGGATGTTTAACAAGGGAAAGTACATGTAGGTTTGGGGCAAAAAAATTATATATAAATTTTAGCCATTTTTATATATCCTTTCTTCTCCAATCAAGTTTGAACCAAAATAGACTAAATTGATGCATCATTTATATTTTTAGGGATCATAGGGTAGAAATACCCCTATATACATATGTATATGAAATGCTATATTTAATGAATTTTTCTCAAATTGTTTAATCAGATGAGATGCTGTATTTCTATGGCATCTCATCTTTATTGTTTATCTGTGTTTCCATTCCGGCATTCATACTCACAGTTCAAAAGTCCCATAAAGCCTGACCAGTAGACAAAAAAAGTAAATTGGTGAATTTGGACCTCTAACATTTAAGCTTTCAAAAAAAAGACTAATCCATCAAAAATATCAAGAAATTACATGTACATGAACTAAACAAGACTTGAAAAGCTATTTACCACACATAAATGTACATGTATCATTCTAGCATAGAATCAATATACTGACTTAGATGCAATTCTGTGGACTTTAAAGTAAGAATGGAGGCAAAGAACAGGAATAAATAAAATCAAGCCCAGGACACCATAAGGGAAAGAGACCAAAACACAAGAAAATACCACATATAAGAGATTAAAGAGCCAAGGTACATGTATTTCCTTCCTTAACTCACCCTCAACCCTGTCAAAAACGTCAAAACATTTTTTTCTGATCATAATGTGGCATAAAGGGAAAAGTGTAGAACAAACTGCCAAAATTTGTCCAGACCATTTCTCACCAATTGCAACCATTCAAGGGGTTGTTTTGTTTTTTTATATGATAAATTTTGATATTATAGATTTTTTTAAAGAAAGTTTGAAATATGAAAACCTGGGCTCAAGGGCTGACCAGAAGGCATGCCCAGGTCCAACTATTTTTTAAAAGTCCTTATATCTCAGAAACCATTCAGATTTTCACCCCTGAACCATATATACTCATATATCTTGTGACACAAAGTATCCAGTAATATTGATCAGGAAGTCCCCCAGGTGTACCCACTGTTGAGGCATTCAAAAGCACTTTCTGAGAAGTCCCTCCAGGGCATGCCATGATTATTCATATTTCTTATGGTACCAAGCATTCAGTTATAATGACCCGTGAGACCGGGGTGAGACCCTCCGGTGTGCCAACACATGGCCCACCTCATTTACTTCATAAAAGGCTTACTATCTTGGAACTGCTCAGATCACTACCCATAAACCATAAATTTTCATGTTTCTTATGAGAAGAAAGTATTCATAAGCACTTACTGAAAAGTCCCTCCAGGGCATGCTCAGCAATTCTCCACCCCATTTACTTCATTCAAGGCTTAATATCTGGGAAATTGTTCAGATTTTCATCCCTAAATCTATATAATGATGTTTCTGATGATAAGATACATTCAATGTCACTGATAGTGATGTCCCACGGGCATTGGGGTGGTTTGGGAGACTTTATAATCAGTAGATTACAATCATATATCCCGTTCCTCATGAAAATGCTTAAATGTCAACATTTGGAAAACTGGTTCTAATTGATAATTGGAACAATATTATCTATTTTTTCTGGACATTTGCTGGCAAGGATTACTTAATGGCTGGCTTTTGTTTAAAAAAAAATATGAATAATTTTCTTGCAAATACACTTTTTCCTCCTGAAATTGCTCAAAAGGCCAATATTTCGAAAACTAGTACAACTTGATTATTAGAGCGTTAATGGCAATTTTTGATTTTACACAGATAAAAATTGTATTATGATGAGATCTGATAGAATAAATCATTTGTACACAAACTTATCTTTCTAAATAACTTCATTCCGCATAAAGCTGCTTAAAAATTCAATTTTCCGTTATTTGGTACCGTCTGATTATTTGTACAATTATTGCTATTTTCTTAAAATTTTACAGCAATTTCTATTTTACTGATGAATTCTGACATGATTAAGTAAATCCCTACTAAAACCAATGGTTTTCTTATCTTAATTTGGCCTAAAAATGCACATTATCCAAAATTCCAAAAACTGGTACTGTATGATAATTAGGACAAAAAGACATTTTTCGCATATTTCCTGGCAGTAACTGATGATTAATGATAGAATGAATAACTTCTAATGAAATAAAATAGTTTTGTAATACATAACACAATTTTCATTGTCTTATATTGCCAAAATCATCTCAGTTAAGTCACATGTACAAAACAGCTTTATTTAGAGAAATCAATTTGTTGGTCCAATTTAACCAAATTACCAAAAAAACTTCAAATACTCCCATAGATTTTATTGCAAATATTTTATGACCTAAGGTTGGGTTTTCAGAATCTAATGCAGTTGAATACCAGTGTTGCTGCGTTATTTTAAAAAATATCCCTAAAAATTGCCAAAAAACCATTTTTTCACATTTTGGAATTTTGCCAATTTTGGTATATTTTAGGACCCTACTGCAACCAGCACGTGCATGATAGAACCAAACTACATATATCAAGAGTTAGAGTTGATACAATATTGTAGTTTGGCCGAAACCATATGGTTACAGAATGTTTATTGAATGACTGCAAATACTTTCAAATTAGTGTTTTTTCATAATTTCAAAATACAGAATCTACGAAATTTGCCCAAAATGAACAGTCATGGTTTCCATAGCAACCAAGGGTAACAAGTAAAAAATTACTTTATTTTTGGTGGTTTTGGGTTATATGTACGACATACAAAAAAAATCAAGTTAATCTGAGAGTATGCCTGCCGGACCCCTATTTAGATTTTTTGGTGGTTACAGAGAATTGCTCTTAACCCGCGGCCCCTCGGTCTCGAGTCAAGCATTCTACCACTGAGCCACTGCGCTCCCTATTTTATAGTAGTAAAGCAGCTCTCTTCTGATGGGGGTAGAGGTTTAGAGAGTAGCCATGCCATCATTGGGACTGATCAATGGCATAGCCAGAACTCTGACAAAGTTACACACACCAAAGGGAGACTACTGGATAAAGTAGTGATTTTCTTCATTTGCGTCCCTTTTCAAAAATGGAAACTTCTCTTAAAGGAAAGAATTTGCTCCAAGAGCCTTTAAGAGCAGTTTCTTATGGTATGGAAAATCACTTTTACCACATTGGGTGTCCTCCCTTAAATGTTGCCATTTTTATTACGCATGTGCATAAGTGCGTAATGGGCGCTACGCATAGCTCCATGGACCTTTATTTTACATTATTTTGCACTGTCATTTTGTTTGTCTGTTTTGATGTTTTACGCCCCTCTCAACAATTTTTCAGTCATGTCAGGACAGGTCTTTCTGGGTTGATTCAATACTTAGCAGAGAATAAAGTATATCTCTTGCTCAAGGACTCAATGCATTGCCTTTGGTGAGGCTCAAACCTGCAACCCCTCGATATCGTCACACACTCTACCAGTAAGCCGCAGCACCCCTAGAACTTGAGTGTAAGCACACTACCACTAAGCCATCATGCTCCTTCAGCACCTAAATGTTTAAGCTGAGGTTACTATGCAGCAGCACAGTACTAAAATGTAATTCTTTTGCAAGATCTAAACCATAGATGCTGGGATCATGTGTCTCCATACCAAATATCAAGGCTCTAGGCCATTTGGTTTCTTTTTTTGTTTGATTTGATTCTTTACGTCCCATCAACAATCTTTCAGTAAACAGGGACGGGTCTTCCTGGGTTGAACCAGTACTAAGCTAGGATAAATGTGTCTTGCTCAAGGACCACAACGCAGTGACGCCGGTGAGGCTCTTATCCGCTGCCTCTCGTCTAGAGTCAAGCACTCTACCACTGAGCCACTGTGCTCCCTGGTTTCAGACAATATGATTTTTTCATGTTTTTCCCTATACAAGCCTATGTAAAACATGTCTTCTTCTTCTTCTTCCAAGTAAAGAGCTGGGATCTTCGTAAAGAACGTATTTAGCTCTGCGGGGCAAGGATTGGCGATGGCGATCAGCTAGCCCCAAAAGACTATGTACAGGATAAAACTGGTTAAAAACTTTATACACTGTCACTGGTGAGCTATTGTTGTTTGGAGCAGATCACACCCAGAGGAGTGATCTGAATTCCTCCAGGGATGCTGCAGACACTATCTCCACTGGAAGCTTGTTCCAATCCCGCACTGTTCTTGGAAAGAAGGAGTTGGAATATGTAGCATCTGAAATCCTCTCTTGGAAGAATTTGGTTGGTCCTCTGGTACGGCTATCGCTGACTTGTAAGTACCTGTCAATGGGTATGTCAACGAGGTTGTGCTGAATTCTGTACAGCATACCAAGTCTTTCATGCCTGCGTCTGACTTCAAGAGGTTCCCAGTTCAGGTCGTCAATCATCTTGGTGACACATCCTGGAGTTCTGGAATGGTAGTCATTACAGACATAGCGAGCCGCTCGTCTCTGCACCTGCTCCAATGCTGCGACCCCTGGGGCGGGCCAATTTTGGCCCGAGGGATATAATTTGAACAAAAAACCTGGTAGAGGTTCACTAGGTGATGCTTCATACCAAATATGAAGGCTCTAGGCCTTGTGGTTTCAGACAAGAAGATTTTTTCATGGTTTTCCCTATTCAAGCCTATGTAAAACATGTAAATCCTGGGGCAAGTCAATTTTGGCCCCAGGGATATAATTTGAACAAACTTGGTAGAGGTTCACTAGATGATGCTACCACAAGGCATAGAGCCTTGATATTTGGTACAAATATCAAGGCTCTATGCCTTGTGGTTTCAGACAAGAAGATTTTTTCATGGTTTTCCCTATATAAGCCTTTGTAAACAATGTGGCCCCGTGGCGGGGCCATTTTTGGCCATAGGGACATAATTAGGTCCACTTGGTGATGCTACATACAAAATATCGAGGCTCTAGGCCTTATGAGTTCAGACAAGAAGATTTTTCCATGTTTTCCCCTATGTTAAACATGTGACCCCTGGGGCGGGGCCATTTTTGGCCCCTGGGGCATAATTTGAACAACCTAAGCCTTATGGTTCAGACAAGATTTTTTTATGTTTTCCCTATGTAAACCTATGTAAAACATGTGACCTCAAGGGCTGGGCCATTTTTGGCCCCAGGGGGATAATTTGAACACACTTGGTAGAGGTCCACTATGTAATGCTACATACCAAATATCAAAGCTCTATGCCTTGTGGTTTCAGAGAAGATTTTTATTAAGTTTTCATCTTGAAAATCTTTTTTAGCCTGTGTGACCTAGATATGCAATGGACTGGAACCATTTGAACAAGTTTTAAAGAGTGCTATATAAGGATCATTCCTACCAAGTTTGGTCAAAAACCAGCCTGTAGTTTGGGAGGAAGCAATTGTTGACGACATTTGGTCAAAATCCAGCCAGTAGTTTAGGAGATGTCCTTTGAAGCAATTGTTGACGACCAGCCAGTAGTTTAGGAGATGTCCTTTGAAGCAATTGTTGACAACGCACGACACACATCCAATGATCACAAAAGCTCACCAGCAGCAAATGGCTGTCGAGCTAAAAAGGGCCATAACTCAGTCAAAAGTTTGTGAATGACCTCCAAATTCAAACTAGGCCTGTATTTTATGATGCTTTACCCTTCTGTAAAATTTGAAAGAAATCGTTGCATCCCTTCAAAAGTTATTGATTGGAAACCACAAATTGACAATTTAGCCAAAATCTACGTAAAAAAAAGGCCATAACTCTGTCAAAAATTTTAGGATTATCCCCCTTTTCAAACTTGGCCTGTATTTAATGATGATTGATCCTTCTGTAAAGTTTAAATGAAATTGATGAATCCCTACAAGAGTTATCTATCGGAAACCAAAAATGTGATGCCACGGAAAACATTGACATTTAAAGGATGGCCTTAATACATGTATTGGCTCAACACAGGAAACCAGGACATAACCGACATGACTAAAGCACTGTTGACTGGGACACGAACAAAATGAATCTTGACTTCTCAAAGTGACCAGGTCCTGATCTGGGTCCAAACTGTTTGCAAAGGTTTAACAGCAGATGACATAAGTTAATTTTCTATTTCTTGCAGAGATGCTTCTTTTGTGTACCTTCAGCATATAGCATTTAATTTTAAATGGTAAATATGTGTAACTGGTTAAACTTATTTTTACTCAAACTACTAATAACTCAAAGATTTTCTTTTTATTTAACAAGATTTATTGACTCAATTGGAGACGTTTAAGTTCAGATTTTAAATTATCACATCCAGTCTCTGTCCTGTAGGTTCTTGTCATATTCAAAGTTGTCTACTAAATGAAATCTTGGAAATATCTCATTTTCTACAACAGGACCAATCATGTCCACTGGCTCTACCCCTGTAAATAGAAAACATATATTTGATCACTTTATGGTCTAAAATAAAAATGCTGAGCAGAGGTGTGGAAATAGTAAAATTCTATACATGTCCATGGACAAGTAAATGAGCATAATGAATGCACCTATCCCCAGAAAATTTTACTTGTCCAAAAGAGTATTTTTGCTGAAACAATGTGTAAATGGTTTCTAAAATCAAAATATTATAGGACAAGTGAAAATAAATGTCTAAGTTTTACTTGTCCTAAATAAAATTGGACCAGGTCGGACAAGTCAGGCCTTGTATTTCCACACCCCTGCTGAGGGAGTTAATTACCTTAACTGCTAGTTTGGTAAATAGTGAAGACCCAGATAAAATGCTGCATTATCCAGCATTTCATCAGGGTCTGCACTGTTTGCTTTAATAGACAAAATTAATCTTCAGAGAACGAAATACAGTTTTGGGGAATCGGGGATTATAGCATATATACTGATGCTCTAAATATATACAATGGACCATCCTGACTTTATTGTATGTAGCTTTTGGATAATTCCATTGTTCTGAAAAGGGTTGAGACAGATAAAAAACATAATTGTGACTTAATTTTTGCAATGTAGGACCAGAAAATATAGATTTTCTGGGAAGTTAAAGATTTGAAGATAAAACTGACTTATTCCTTCAGTTTCAGCAAAAATGACTGATTACTGTTCGGTTGAACCAGGACATTTTCTCTTTAGACTTTACAAAACCATGTAGACCCAGATAAGATGTAGCCATCTGATCAGGGCCTGCACTATTTATCACACATCTTCTGAATTCACTGCATTAAATTACCATTAAAATCGTACAACCGAACTGGTTGGAACACAGAAGTGAATATGGCATTTTATTTTTTCAGCAGGACAACTGTTTTGCTTCATGATTCTTAAACTGAATGCTCTGTGGCTTTAAAAAACTATGAGAAATTAGAAATCACTAAAAACAAAAAGAATGACAAACCGAATAGATCCTGTAGGATAGCTATATCCCTTAAAGTACCCACAAAAAAGCATCTGAAAATGCTGTCTGCTCAAGACATCTGCTGCATACATTGCTAGTACAAAGGCAAATAGTGTAGACCTGCTGACTGCTTGTCAAAGAGGCTTTTAAAACATATTTTATGCACCCAAAACTGATGCTTGATAGATGAAACAAACTGACAATAATTGTTGTTGTTTTTTTTGAGGGGGTGTATATTTCTATGTCTACTTTCTTAAAAAATCTGTAATCCTGCAGACTTTGAATTTACAAGATTCAACTGTAGTAAAATTCATTTGCTATTTCTTAAACCAAACATATGCTGTGGGTTCCCCGTATCCAAAATACACGTCTAAATGAGACTGTTAACAAAAACAAAAGTTAAAACTGATAGAAAAGAAAATATTTACAATTTTAGGCTCATATTTTGCTTATATCTGGACCTTTGATGGAGCTGGAAATTTTCATTTCCATATTAGTTCACCTTTCAGGGGCACCTTTGGCGAATAGTGCAGCATTTCATCTTGCTTAAGCAAAATCAATCTCCATGGAAGGAAAAGCAACATTTTTTGGGAACCCCTAAATATATGCAATGGACTATCCTGACTTATTAATTGTACAGTGATTTTATTTGGGATTTTGGGAAGCTACCTTTTCCTACACATTTGGGAAAATATTTTATTAAAATTGGGAAAATAAGAGCTAAAATACATGAAATTGGGAAAATAAAGGCCATTTTTGGATTGGGAATGACTCCCATATACGGCCTCAAAAATGGCCAAATAAAATCACTGTTGTATCAAACTTTATGGAAAATTTCATTGGTCTTAAAAAGGTTAATAACTAATGCTCCTAATACTTAACTACTAAGACAGAATATCAAGTAGTTGCAGTCTAGACCCTGACCAGACCTCTGCTTTGACAGTAGTGGGTTAAGTTTGCTTCACTGGTAGGCTGTTTAAAAAATGGAAAGTTATATTGTATTCAGAATTTGAAAAAAAAGTTTCATACCTATTGCTGGAGTCACATCCTTTGGTCAGCAGATTTAGGAGTTTTGGAGCTGGTGTAAGGATCTGCTCGCACAGGATCAGCATATTCTTCTGTTGGACCAGATTGGCTGACAAATTGCTAAAACAAAAGAGAAGATACATTCCTTTATTAACGTATAAAAGTATGTAAGGAGGCAAAGATCAGAAATCGATACAATCAAGTACCACACCTGACCCAGGACACCACATCAAAAGGCTGCAATGAACAGACACAAAAGCATGATGAACAATGAACAGACAAAGAAACACATGATAAAGCACTTCCATGGAATGACACAAGGATATGAAATAAGGTCTGACCAATGGTGAGATGTTGATTTAGACATTTTAGAACATATGTTCAGCTTTTAATGAATTTTAGAGCAATAGCATAGACAGTAGGTTGGCAATTTTTAGGGATGATAAGGTTTTGTTTGTTTGATTTTATTCTTTACGTCCACTCAACAATCTTTCAGTTATGCGGGACGGTCTTCCTGGGTTGAACCAGTACTAAGCTAGGATAAATGTGTCTTGCTCAAGGACCACAACGCAGTGACGCCGGTGAGGCTCGAACCCGGGATGATAAGGTAACAATATATAAATGAACAGGGAAATGATCCCTGATTATTTTTGGATGGCAATTATTTATGAATATGTAGTGAATCTGCAAAACATAGAAAAGACTTAAAACAAAATTATTTTCTGGAATTTCAGACTGAACAAGGGGCAGCTTGCAGAGAGTAACAGCTTGCCCCCAGCAAATTTCATCCATGTCGAGCAATGGGGCAATTGCTTATTTCTAACACTGCAGACACTTGACCTATTTTTTAACCTTTTGAAGATCAGAAACCCTTAATTACATGTAAACATTTTGTAAAAGGGTACTTTTGCAAACAATGTTGTGAGATCTTGTGAGACAAATCGAAATCAGCAGAAATTGACTAAAATAGCAGGATTCTAAAGAAACTCATATACATGTGGAATGTTGTTACTGTTGATTTTTATCATCTACAAGGTGGTGGTCAAAGAACAAAGATAAGAGTGCATAATCAAAAAGTATGCCTCTAATTTCTCATCAAAACATATGTTGTGGGTACTCAAAAGAGCAGTCTCAATGAGACGGTTCTTTTGAGTACTGAAAATTTTGTTTTGAATGATGGGTAAGCAAATAACAGAGTTCTCACTTGTATTTAGAAAATAGGAGTAGAAATGCTGTCTACCACAAAAGTTTGGAGTTTCACCACACTTATCTTTTGGGACTTTTGAAAAAGTGGGGGTCAGATCTCTGAATACATGTAGTTACAATTTTATGCTCAAGGATTTTGCTTAAATCTTGACCTAGATGCATAATTTTTTTTAAAAGACCTCCTTTGAATGTTACTATTTTTATTACGCATGTGCGTATACTGTGTAATGGGAGCTACGCCAATGATATTTCTGTCATTTCTGCCAAACATCATTTCAAAAACGGCATCTATTGATAGATTTATTATGGTTAAACTTCAGTTTAGAAATATATTATATAACATCAAGTGCGGATCCAGAGGGGGACAGGGGGTCCGGACCCCCCTGGAAAATCACAAGTTATATGGGTTTCTATAGGGAATAAGTAATTGGACACCCCCCCCCCCCCCCTGGAAAAAGTTGGACCCCCCTCGAAAATGATGCACCCCCTCTGGAACTTTGAAAAATGATAGTTTTCTTTGAAATTAACCATTTGACTTCAGTAAAATAAGCTGAGGACTAAAAAAAAAAAAAAAACTTTGTCAGAGCTTTTTTTGTCAGATTGACCTGGACCCCCCCTGGCGAAAATTCCTGGACCCGCGCATGAACATACAAGATCCTAATAGATAGTTTTAGCTATAAGTCCTTTTCTCTAAAGTAAAACTCCTGTACGCGAAATTGAGTCCTTTACGCCAGGGCTCTCGATCACCCGATTTTGGGGCCGAAATTCGGCCCCATTCCCAATGCCAAAAAGTATGTTTTTTTCCCAATTCCAGACAAAAAATTCCCAATTTAACAAAAAAAAAAAAAAAAAAAAAAAAAAAAAAAAATTTTTTTTTTTTGCTTCTCCACCTTTCATTTCATATAATATAAATACAGAACATATTGTTACATATTAAAATTTCACAGAATAATAGAATATAATAACACTTGCTGCATATTGGAATCAATCTAGCAATAGAAACATCATACATAAGGATGATGTCAAATTTCCCAATTTAAGTCAAAACGCCGCGAATTTTCCCAATTCCATGGGCCCCGGCCCCATTCCCAAAAAGGTGTGTGAGAGCCCTGTACGCATTTTAGAGTCACCCCTCAAAGAGCTGTTTCAAATGAGGTTTTTGAGGGTTCAAAACTATGCTGTGTATACGTCAAAAGAACCTTCTCGATGAGACTATAATGTACTACACAGCTGCCATTTGATCATACTTATATCTGGGCCCTTATTTCTGTAGAATGGGCATCTTGTATTTGAACTATAACCGGGCCATCATCGGCCCGCCAACGAAAAGCCATTTTAATGGTGTTTCAACGGCCTGCCCATGGTGGTCCAACATTGAATGCTGGCGTGGTAGCTTTGTGATTTTCAGGGGATCCAGGCAAGTATTGCTAATAAACCTGATTTTTCAGGGGGGGGGGGTCCGGACCCCCTGCCCCCCCCCCCCCTTCTGGATCTGCGCATGTCATCAGTTCATTAAAGAGCATTTAAAAAGAATCTTCAGTTTACCTTCTTTGAGAATGTGAATTTGATGCGAAATTGTGTTGTTGTTCCGTTTTACTGACGATGAACTCTACCAGATAAACATAAGTCTGAAAGACCGTTGCCCAACTGTCTGTGTGATATCGATAAATAAAGGAAGATAACCAAACCTTACTCATTTATAACTGCAACTGCATAGTAGACCTAGATCTATTCAATCAGCGTTGTTGTGCTGTTTACAGTCTACAGATCTCCGGGTTTTCACGCGCTTATGGCGTTTTCCGATTGGTAAATAGTCGTGTGGTTAAAATATAACTTGAATATCAACAAAACCGGTATCTTTGCGATTCAAGTTTATTTTTTTGTATTTTTTCATTGTCAAAAATGATCAATGTACATTTTTCAACGGTAGAATAAGGTTTTACTTCGATCCAAATCGACTCCGTATAGATACCGGAACTCTCGTTTGACAGAACGGAAATCAGATGTTCATATAGCAGATGAATAGAACAGAACAGAGCCTCTAATCGTAAGAGCAACCAACTCTCGTTGTTGCCGCTTCGCGGCAACAACTCGATGGTTGGTTGCTATAATGACAGGTATCAAACTTATGGGCCGTGTCGAGAGAAAATCTGACGTAGTTGCATTCGAAGATTAAAGGCGCAGACCAGCCTACACATCCGCGCAGTCTGATCAGTGCCTTTGTTGTTCGCCCTCTTGAAAGAATAATTGATAAACTTGCTACACGCAAAAGTTCAGCTTTCTAGCTACATGTACTCTCAGTAACTGAGCAGGTTGGTTTGAGTCTTGCATGGTCGTAAACCCCGAAGACAGGTCATCTCGCATTGAGGCCCAAATAATTTCTATGCGCCAGTTTCATTTCCTTCAAATTGACATTTTTTCCTTCTTCTAAATACTAAGTATATGTGTTTAAACGTTACGAGCATCATGGGCATGTGTTGTTACAATTCACTCCTTACGGATATACAAGTTCTGCCTGATCCAATTCAGCCCAAGACTTTTCGGTTCCCCCAACATTCATTCGATTCTAAGAAGCATGAACAGAGAAGGGTTCAGCCGTCGTAGTTCGACAGTAGGCCCTGGCTTCATTACGATGTTCAAAGCCGAAGATCTCACGTTATGCCTATCGACAAGGAAACTCATCAAGGAAAGTTGTGCAGCAAAAATCTAGATGAAGCCTTCTGCATCCTTAAAGTAACGGGTGTGCTAATTGAAAAGACGCTTATGTATATCTTTTCGAAAATACAACTCTTTGAAGTACAACCATGTGCGCGTCCAGAAACTTATGTCAGAGGAGGTCCAACTTTGACTTTTTTTAGTTGATTAGGGGAGGGAGGAACAAAATACCACTATAGGCGGGCCATAAACGGCCCGCCAGCGGAACGCCATTTAAATGGCGTTTCGCTGGCGGGCCGATAATGGCCCAACCTTGAATGCTGACTTTGTAGCTTTGTGATTTTTCAGGAGATCTGGACCAGTATTGCTTAGAAACCCTAAATTGTTGTGATTTTCCGGGGGGTCCGGACCCCCTGTCCCCCGCTCTGGATCCGCCCATGACAACCAAGGATCAGTGCCAAAAGTATTTGCCAAAACCTGCAGGAACATAGTTGACATAATGTCTAAGAAATATGCTGAAGAAAAAAGTAAAAAAAAATTCGTGACTATCTGAAATCGATTTTGTTTAGCATTCGGTTTTCTCACGCGCCAAGAAATGGCTTTTCTAGCGGAAATCGTGACTGAAATCTGGTCCTAAACGCATAAAAACCCATAAAACGCACATAGAAGCGCTATAAATTCAAAATTTTCTCGGGGGAGACCCCCTAACGAGAGGGGGAGCCCCCCTCTCGTGCTCTCCCCCCTCTCATGCCGTCGGCACTCGATGATTTCCTCCGCCGGACCACTTTTTTATACGCGGCGACGGCCCTGGATGGCAATCCATTCCCTTCGATGAAGAACATACAAGTCACCAATGAAGGCATCACCAAGCTACTACAAAAGCTGAATCCAGGAAAAGCCTCTGGACCTGACCTACTACCAGCCAGAATCCTGAAAGAACTTGCTGTGGAGCTATCACCGTACCTGTCGGCAATCTTCCAGAGAAGTTTTGATACAGGAACCGTACCAAAAGACTGGAGGACAGCAAACGTTACAGCCATTTTTAAGAAAGGGGAGAAGTTCAAGGCCAGCAACTATAGACCTGTTTCTCTCACCAGTCTATGCTGTAAGATACAGGAACATGTGATCACAAGCAATGTCCTGAAACACCTGGAAAACCATGATATCCTGACAGACTGCCAGCATGGATTCAGAGCAAGAAGGAGCTGTGAAACCCAACTTCTTACATTAGCACAAGAACTACTGGCAGGCCTTGACAAGAAACATCAGCATGACCTCATCATTTTGGACTTTTCCAAAGCGTTTGACAGAGTACCACACCAACGCCTGATGAGGAAGCTGTACCACTATGGGATAAGAGGAAGCACCTATAACTGGATTGAAGCATTCCTGACTGACCGCACTCAACAAGTTTTGGTTGAAGGCGCCACATCAGACAGCATCCCAGTCATCAGCGGGGTACCGCAAGGAACAGTCCTAGGCCCACTACTATTCCTGTTGTTCATAAACGACTTGCCAGACTGCGTCCAATCCAGAACACGTCTATTCGCTGATGACTGTATCCTTTATAGGCAGATCAAGACCCAGCAAGACTGCGCCATCCTGCAAGAGGACCTAACCAAGCTAGCAGCATGGGAGCAGAAGTGGGGGATGGCTTTCCACCCGAATAAGTGCAGTACAATCAGGATATCAAGATCAAGAAATCCAATCACGACTGACTATACACTAAAGGGCCACACCTTGACGACAGAGGACTACACCAAGTACCTTGGCGTGGAACTCCAATCAACCTTCTCCTGGAATAGGCATATCGACCAGACAGTAAAGAAGGCAAACAGCATGGTTCGGCTTCCTACGACGAAACCTTAGAGTCAGCAGCGAAGCAACCAAGACCTCTGCTTACTACTCGATGGTACGACCACTGTTAGAGTATTGTTCTACTGTTTGGAGTCCCTATACCAAGGAATATATCCAGAAGATTGAGATGGTTCAGCGTAGAGCAGCCAGGTATGTCACAAACAGATACCATAACACAAGTAGCGTGACCTCTATGTTCGACCACCTGGAATGGGAAACCCTGGAGTCAAGAAGAACCAAGAACCAGCTGATCATGTTCTTCAAAATTGTGCATGGCCTTGTGGACATACCTGCAGACAAGTACCTGACACCTGCATCTACACGGACACGCTCTCGTCACTCTCTTAAATACAGACAAATTCCCACTTCCAGTGACTATTACAAACACAGCTTCTTTCCTCAAACAGTTTGTCTCTGGAATTCCCTTCCAGCCATAGTGGCTGAGGCTCCCGGTTTGGTACCTTTCAAACAGGAGCTATCTAAGGTATCATTCTAAACAATGCAGGCCCGGCCAGATGTAAGTAAGACCTAATGATCTCTTGTGCTATGCTGGCGGGGACTTCGTGTGCCCTGGCACCTCCAAGGAAGCTAGACTGGACAAGATTGAAGGGAAGAAATGCATCTGGTCAAACTTTATTTTTCTTCTACCTTTCCTATCAAATCTTCATATTTTTTTTTCACTTCCGACTTTCCCATCTTTTCTCTTTATTCTTTTTAAGTCGCAACCACCCGCGCTACAGAAGTCATGATTGACGGCGGCGTGTAACCATGTAGATGTAGATGTAGAGAACTTGGTCAATTTTTGCACACAGAATTCTCCTATTTTCCTCCATCAGAAATTTATGTTTTTCTACACAAGCATGTAGTGTGATATGTGATCTAGTTCAGCTGGAATTTAAAATTTACAAAATTTTATTCACAAGGTCACTTTTCTTGCTAATCCGATAACACCTAACACTCATATATAATAGCCACTGATAATAATATACATGTCAGTTATACAGGTAAGTAAGTTTACATACACGTCCACTAATCTATCTCCTTCTTCGGAAAATACAATGAAAACAAAAAACATGAGCGGAGATTCGTGTATAATGGAGCTTTTTGGTTTCTGTAAAGGCGTTAACTTAAATATTCATATCTGGGCGTGGTTCGGCTATTTCATCTGCTCAAAAAGGGAAATCAGGTTCTATCGATTGGTAAAGAGTTATTAAGTTGTTTTAGCCATGCAAAGAAGCGTGATTTTTATGAAAATCCTCACCATATATACACTGAACTTACGTTTATTAACCCTTTAAGCGTATATTACAAAAAATGGTATGCCTTTGTCGTCTGCTGTAATATTTGAAGACCCATCCATATACAGTGTAGATCCAGATCAGACTGCTTCTATAGGATCAGTCTGGTCTAGGCCCACACTGTATGCTTCTATAATTAAGTTAACCAATAAACAGACATTTTACGGATGCAGTTATTTTGCTGGTGTTTTAAGGATTAATTCATATGATTTGTGTCTTCGCTGAGGTGTTCTGGCGCAGGATGATACTTTTTTTCGAATAAAATCACGCCTCATTTTCAGCTATTACCTAGTATGTCTTTAGAAGGTTGACCAGTCCTAATTTCCCATTCATGATGTGTCGCTGTTACAGTACCCCGAAAGTCCTAGTAACTGAACTGACTTTAAAGTGGTACATGTACCACTTTGATATGCAGTGATTGTAGTTCTGACTGCTCTATCATTTGAATGCAAAGTGGTACGTATACCACCCCCGCACAAAGTTACGTCTAACAGGATTGCTGCTTTAGAAATTTAATCTAACTGAACTGAATCTATCTAGAGTGGTAAGAGAAGTTCCCATTTTGGATAGAGACGCAATTGAAGAGAATCACTGCTTGATCAAGTAGTTTCCCTTTAATGTGCGTATCTTTTATAGCGTTTTGGCTGCGCAATTGAAAATTATACCTGGTGAATTGGATAGCTGTCTACCATCTTGCTCAAACACATGACTATTCTATGTAAGCTTTATCAATTAATCATTTTTAAAAAAAATATATTGACTTAACTCACAAGTAGTTTTGTTATCATTACCCTACAAGCATAGAGTAGTTTTTCCCGTTCAGTTCACATTAAAATAATAGGTAATATCGTGTTCTCTGGTCACTATCTATATCTTGCACTCTGAGAGTTATTTTATAAAAACCCGGTGAATGCTATTCAATGGGCCAATGACTTGACTTTAATTACCTGTGGGCGCTTCAGAAGGCTATCATTTCCAATTAATATAGAATACATTTCTCTTAAGATCACTTTTGTCTCAGCAACATAGGTTAACAAATAGTTAAGATAAAGGCCATATTTTAAATAAAATTCCATATCTTTCGGCAGTCTTAATTGTTTGAAAATTACTGATTTGGGTGATGTGTCGTTTTCAGTGTGTTGCACATTGAGGATTATAGATGTACCACGACCTCTGACCAATGACCTTTGGGTCTTTCTATTTCAAACGATTGATGCAGAGTGCGTAAAATGAGCATCTGGATGGAACTTATGTGTATGACAAAGCTTTTATAATAAATGTAAATAAATGCCCGAAACCCTTTTTTCAAGAACAACATATCCACATTATTAATAGAGTCACGCTTCAAAGCTTTTGGTAGATCAGTACATGGTCATCAGTCTGGTGGTTTGTACACACGTTTTACTTCATTGCCGTTCATTGACTTTTAAAAAACGCTGTGTCATTCTTTTTGCGTTAAATGTCAATTCCTGTATTAAAATGCATATCACGCACTAATATAACATGTTTATTTTATTTATTGCCTAAGCTTTTTTCAATTTCTTAATTTGATTAAAACGTCAAATTGAATCCAAGGCTGTGAAAGCTCACACGCTCTTATGTAAGCATTCCTTTCCATTGAATCCAGTGAGCAGGCATCATGCCACAGACGATCTATTGGTGTAAAAGAGAAGCTAAAAGAGCAATCATCAACAATCGCCGAATTTTGAAACATCTAAGAAAATGAGAGTACTTGTAATCGCGTAATCGATGGGGTGCCATCGCTACATGTAACACCCCACGTTCTCGAAGAAAGTTAATGATAATTGACCTATTGACTATACCTCAAGGTCACAAGTTTGACCATAGGGTGAAAATTTAACTTCTATTCCGTTCTGCTCACCATCCCCTTCAATTTTATATGCCACGCGACCATGTTTGGGGGGAAAAAAATGACCCAAGCAACCCCAAGTCCCACCCCCTGGAGTACTACCCAGGCGACATAATGAAAATCCCATTTCTTTTATTTTTGAGAACAAACATAAAGTTTGGTATAAAAATCTTTGAAATTGACTTTTCAAATATGATAGTTGACCTATGAACCCTCCCCAGGGCCCCAGGGGGATGGCCCAAAAAAAGTGCTGTCGCACACCCCACTCATATGAAAATTTCGCACACCAAACTTGGTTGGATTTCGTCCAATGATTAAGGAGGATAGAGCATAACATACAGACGGACGGACGAACGAACGAACAAACGGACAGACGGGCAGAGGCGATTACAATACCCCCTTTAAAGAGGGGTGCTGATTATAAAGAAGAACACCATGTCACGTGCACTAATTGGATTCCACTTTATATTCATACTAGGAAGTCCGGCGCATAAATATGTATTACAATTATACATGTATGTATTATTTGTATTTTCTTATTCAGGATATGGATTGGTAGCCCTGCTTACAGGTGTAGATAAACATGTACATTACGCCTGGTCGGCTATTATATGAGTGTTAGGTACTATCGGATTAGCAAGAAAAGTGACCTTTTGAATTAATTGTTGTTAAATTTATATTCCAGCTGTACTAGATCACATATCACACTACATGCTTGTGCAAAAAACTTAAATTTCTGATGGAGGAAAATAGGAGAATTCTGTGTGCAAAAATTGACCAAGTTCAA
This sequence comes from Loripinus fragilis, assembly GCA_964019695.1. Classification (NCBI taxonomy): domain Eukaryota; kingdom Metazoa; phylum Mollusca; class Bivalvia; order Lucinida; family Lucinidae; genus Loripinus; species Loripinus fragilis. The sequence goes on along the minus strand of OZ026524.1, from coordinate 58,937,830 downwards.
GGTAATATTTGACTTATTTACTGTTTGTGTATATTTCATTCAGCAACAAAATTGTAAACTATATTACATATATCTTATGATTTTTTCTGAAATTCAGAGCGAAATTGGACATTGTTCTTGTGACAGCGCAAAATTCAAAGCGCCCACAGATTTTAGCCACCACGCCATATTGTTATTAACAGGTTAAAGGACATCGACCTGTCGACGCGAGAAAACCTGTCATCGGGATTTCCGACCAAGTAAGTACCAGCACGACCTACTGAGCTACCAAGACTAGATAGTATATCAACATTTTGCACATTGTAAGTATGGATATAGTACTTTCCAAAGAGCGAATGGCATAGCCGCAGATTAGACTGCGCAGATGCAGGTTTTTTTATTCGCATTTTCTGCGGTGTGTCCCAATTAGCAGATTTTAGAAAGACCACTGTCCTTTCCATCTGTCCATAAACGCTTACCAGGCTACCTCTGATATATGGAAACAGCATGGAGATCCAGATCAGCTACGTGTAGCTTCCGAAAACTAGCTGATCAGAATCTACAATATTCATATATTGTCCACTCTGCTTGTTACGCACCAGTCATTTGTATAATGGGAACAAAGCGAGACTTAAGTGCCTGATTTGATCTCCAGTGGGTCAGTGTTGTGCATGTAGGGGTGCCAGGGTTTTTGTTTCCAGTTAAAATAGCCGATAAAACAGCTCATACAGGTATATGTATTCCGAATGATCCCTAGTGAAACTATGTGTGCTTGTGTGTGCGTGTGGGTGTGGGTCCAAATTCTTCTTTGAAATCGTCCTTGAGCAAGACACATTCATCCTAGCTTAGTACTGGTTCAACCCAGGAAGATCCGTCCCTATATAACTGAAAGACTGTTGATGGGACGTAAAGAATCAAATCAATCAAACAAAACCGTCTTTGAAATCACTGGGCCAACTGAAGCCAAATCTCATGTGGAACCATCATGAGATAGGGGAAGAAAGCTTAGTCAAATGACTCTGATAATTTGTTCATTTTCATTATTGTCAGTCCCCTCAGTGCAGGGCTTTTAGCAGGGCTTTGAAAATTTAAAAAAAAACCCGCTCTTCTCTGGCCCATAAAGAGACTGGTGCATTATCACATACTCATTGCGTGTGTTTTAATGAATTCTTCAACGATGGCAATGTTTGGATGCAATACACAAAAGGGGTACGTGCATTAAGAGGCTATTTTGGCCCCCCTATGAGGTCAAAAAAATAAAAGTTGCTCTTTACAAGTTTTTTCGTATTAGTTTATTAAAACAATAGCCAAAGTGTAAAAGTATGGCGTTGATTCGGCTTTAACGGTTTCTATGGTACCAAATATGGCCACCAAAATAGGCTGAAAATAGGAAAATGACCATTTTGGAGCAAATTTGAGACATGTAACAGAGGAATTAATATAGAGCACAAGCCAATACCCAAAAACTATTTTAACAGATGATGAGAATTATCACGGCACACAATATATTAAACGTTTTTTTTTTGGTATTTGCTTGTGCTGATATCTAATTCTTAAAAAATCGGTCTCCAAAAGCCTCAAATTTGGCCTAAAATTGCAATTTCACTATTTTAATCGTATTTTGTCGGCCATTTTGGTTACCATAGCAACCAGTAAAAGTAAAATAAATGCCAGAATTTTACACTTGGGCTATTCTTCTAATAAACCAATAAGATGAAATTGGTGAAAAGCAACTTTCAGTTTTTGGCTCTAGAGGGGACCAAAATAGCCCCTTAATGCAAATACTCCTTTGAACCGTGACATGAGATTTTCAACAATGTGGTATGTGCGACCTGCAAATGCTCAGGCCAGCATAGTCGCTTAAATATTATTTGACTGTTAAGCTACTGATGGAAGATCATTTGGAGTTTCTAAGCTTAAAAGGAGGCTGCATAGGCTCGTCCAAGTCCACAAAATTACATTTGTCAAATTGCCATATTGTAGGAAATCACATGTCGCGGCTCATGTAATGCTGGATGTAAGTGCAATGTAATTGAATGCCCTTGCAAAATTTCGATGAAATAGGAAGTAAATGTAATTAAGCACAACGTATCGTAACTTCCGCGAAAACGTATGCGTCCATGCATGTAAATTAAAGTCCTCCTTTGATTCTTTACGTCGATATCATCGTCGAGAGTCTTGCTAGGGCTCGATCACAAGGGCTGCTGAATTAAATCGTCTTAAGTCCACTGATCCCGATTTTTTTCCTCAATGAAAATGATTGACAGTTGTGGCGTTAATATCAATTTCGTACCAAACCCGGCCGTCCGTCGTCCGTTCGTCGTCCGTTCGTCGTCCGTCCGTCCATGCGTATGTACGTGCGTGCGTGCGTGCGTGCGTGCGTGTGGTTTTCCGTCACTATTCTTGTAAATGCATCTCCTACAAAACCCTCGCACGTAGCAATTTCAAACCTTGCATGTGCATAGGTCACATGATGTAGATGGAATTTGGCAACATTTCGTGTGACCTTGACCACAAAGTCTAGGTCAAAGGTCAAATAATGTATTCTCTTGTAATTGCATCTCCTCCTAAACTATTGGACGTATCAATTTCAAACTTGCATGTGCATAGGCCACACGATGTAGAGTATACAACTTTTTTATGACCTTGACCACAAGGTCAAAATCAAATAATGTATTAATTTTCTTGCAATTGCATATCCTCCTAAATCTCTGGACGTAGCAACTTCAAACTTCGCAGGCACATATGTCACATGATGTGGAGGGTACCGCACAACATTTTGTATGACCTTGACCCCAGGCATGATCCCAAAGTAAAGTTCAAAGCATGTACTTTCATGTAAATGCATCTTCTCCTAAACCATTGCACGTCACAAAGTCAAACTTAGCAGGTACATCAGTCATATGATGTGGAGGGCACTTGGCAAAGTTTGCCAGAAGCTGCATCTCCATGTTCGAAAATCGTCATCATCTGATTTCGACTCTTATTTTCAGAACTTTTCCCAAGCCCGAATGTTTCGTAGTAAAGAATGATTTCAACTTTTGAAAAAAATGACGCCGTCAATAAAAACAACTTTCAACTTGACGACTAAATTATAGGGTAAAGTCAGGTAGCTTCGGACATCGGGTAAATTCTGACATACATTGTATATTTGCAAACAAATGAAATCCAGATGAGACGGCCGTCTCATCAGTATTTTCACTGTTTGCTTAGTTAATTTATTTTTCTATTCCAATAATTAAAATATAAAACAAACAAGGTCGCTGTCCGAATCTACATTATGTACCTGATGTACGAAGTTACTCGACTTTACCTTTTAGTTCAGATGCTTGATGGCTTAAGACTCCTTGTAAGTCAGCGACAACCATTCCAAAAGCAAAGTCTCCTAAGCATGTTGAATGAACCTGGATTGAATTTTCTAGCTAGTCTCTGAAGCTGGGCAGACTGGTTTGAGTCTCACTTTGCCGGAAACCCCGAAGGCTGGTTTTGTCGCGTTGAGGCCCATGCCAATAAATTGATGCAGCATATTTTTGGCATCGACGCGAGAAAACCTGTCTTTGGGGTTTCCGAAAAAGGGCGACTCAAACCAGTCTCCTCAGCAACAAAGACTAGCTAGTAAATTGAAATTTCACCTGTAAGCAAGATTACATATGAGCGAATAGGAAAGTCGCTAATCAGACTGCGCGGATGCGCAGGCTGGTCTGCTCTTTGTTGTTCGCACACCTCCGAAGACAGGTTTACTGGCGCCGAGGCCCCATTTTATAGGCCTGTATATAACAGAGAGTTTGGTAAATTTTGAAATCAGCGGACGCAATAGTTTTCGTTTTATCTTATGAAGTCCCCGTACATAGATATACAGCGTAGATATTTTTCGTAAAATATTGGGTTGTAACAGAAAGCAAAATATCGCATAAGTCGAGTCTAGGGGGCATGAAAGTAGTTGCACTTTAATTATTTTTTTTCCAGAAGAATCTGTTGATTGCTGACAATCTTCTGCCTTCTACAGGTACATGTACGACACAATGTCAAGGTCGATTGCTGCATCAGTACAAATGTAGTTGCAAATACCATAGACTACTTTCAATATAGAGGCAAGCAGTGTAGACGCTGATCAGACGGCTCCTAAACTCACAGTCTGATCTTAGTCCTCACTGTTTGTTATAGATACGTTTGAAAAAGGCCAACGAGGAGCTGGGCTCAGTGCACGGTAGAGGGGTTGCGGGTTCGAGCCTCACCGGGGACATTGTGTTCTTTGAGCAAATCACTTTGTCCTCTGTTTTGAGCAAGACACTGTATCCTATGTATTGGTTCAACCCAGGAAGATTTGTCTCAACATGACAAAACCGTGTTGACTGGGACACAAAAATCAAAACTATATGTAACAAACAAATGAAAGGGCAAACACACGACACACAGAAAACGACATTTAGACGCGATAAGTATAATGCCTTCAATGTTTACCGTCGTGAGTTGGCTCCCGGTACCGTTAGTTTAACAGGTGACAGGGCCCAGGGCGACGACAGTAAACATTGGGCTAACAGTAGCGGTATATTTTTTTAATATGGTATTTTGAAAACAAAGTGCTATTTTCAACTGTTTAGGCTTAAATAATCTATTTACACGTTGCCTACAAATGTCCAGCACTGATGTCATTTGAAAACCGTTTGGACACAGATCAGGCTCGACAAGCGTCGGACCGGATCTGAATTCAAGCAATTTGACACTCTAAATGTATTCCTAAAGGTTGATCTTGAATGATATCAGCGGCACAGACGACTAAAAACGTGCATTGCAACAAAATGTACCCAGCATGCAAAAAGTTAATCGAAGAGGTGAACTATGTTTTGATTGGTTTATCGCCTGGTTGGTTGACCAGAAAGCATGCATTTTTGAGTAAGTTTCTTTTATTCAATCTTGGAGAAAGTAAACTGTACATGTTGTGAATTTAACGCTTCAAATCGAAGGATGTATTTCGAAAATGTAAGTTATTTTACAAGTTAAGTTGTTCGTCCTTTTGCATTGGCTGTATACTTATTCATATTTCGTTCGTCCGACCGTCCATTACGCTAGCGTCTTTTATAATCACAAAAATCCGCTTTTCACAGTGCGATATATTTAGGCCGCAACATGAGATTTCCAACAATGTGGTATGTGTGACCAGCAAAGTCTCAGATCAGCCTACGCATACGCACACTCTGATCAGAGCCGTTGCTTGTCGCTTGAATATTGTATGAGTGTGAAGCTACAGACTGAACATCATTTGGAGTTTCTAAGCTTATAAGGAAGCTGCACAGGCCCGTCTGAGTCTACACTTGACAAAATGCCACATTGTTGGAAATCGCATGTCACGGCTGGCGCCTGATAAGCAAATTAGTTGTGCATGAAATGGTGAACATTGTCTCATGTGTTTTCTCGGATGCTCAAATGAGTACACACACCATATATTGTTTTTTTTTAAAAAATAAGATAAGGTAAAGTCGGGTAAATTCGGACACGCGTTTGCAAACAGTGGAAATCCAGATGAGACGGCTCCATATGAGCCTTCTCATTAGGATTTTCACTGTTTGCTTAGTTAATTTATTTTTATTCCAATAATTGAACTATGAAACAAACAAGGCAGCTGTCCGAATTTAGCTGTCTGTCCGAATATACCCAATTTTCCCCTTATTATTTTCAAATACGCTTTCATATCTCTTGGGTGGGAGGGTCGGGGGCAGTGCACCCAACGAAGTCTCAGATCAGCAATATAAGGCGGGTGATCAGGCTGAGCATTTTAGCTCACCGCCGTCCATTAACAATTGACTTAAACGAACACTCCTCCTAAACCCCGAGCCCAAGTTTAAAATAATTCCACAAAAATGATTCTTGAGTGGTCCTCTACCAAAATGGTTCAAATGGTTCTGGTCCGTTGCATATCTAGGTCAAAGAGGCTAAAAATAGATTTTCGAGATGAAAACTTTAAAAAAATCTTCTTGTCTGAAACCAGAAAGCCTACACTCTTGATATTTGGTATTTAGCATCACTTAGTGGACCTCTACCAAGTTTGTTCAGATATCCCTTGGGCTAAAAATGGCCTGGCCCCGATGGAACCTGTCTGAAAGGCCTAGAGACTTGATATTTGGTATGTAGCATCACCTAGTGAACCTTTACAAAGTTTGTTCAAATTATAGCTCTGGGGCCAAAATTGGCCCCACCCTGGGGTTCAAATATTCATATAGGCTTATTAGGGAAAATGTGAAAATTTCTTCTTGTCAGAAAACAGAAGGCATAAACTTTTGATATATGGTATTTAGTTTTACCTAGTAGACCTCTACCAAGTTTGTTCAAGTTATACCCCTCGGTCCAAAAATGGCCCGCCCAAGGGGCCACATGTTTTACATAGGCTTATACATGTGTAGGGAAAATCTTCTTGTCTGAATCCACAAGGCCTAGAGCCTTGATAGTTGGTATTTAGCATCACCAAGTGGACCTCTACCAACTTTACTCAAATTATATTCCCAGGGCCAGAAATGGCCCCGCCCCAGTGGTCAAATGTTATATAGGCTTATATAGGGAAAACGTGGAAAAATCTTCTTGTCTGAAACCATAAGGCATAGACTATTGATATTTGGTGTTTTACAACACCTAGTGGACCTCTACCAAGTCTGTTCAAATTATACCCATGTGGCAAAATAGACCCCACCCCAGTGGTTACATTATTTTCATAGGCTTACATAGGGAAATGTGTAAAAATCTTCTAGGCCTAGAGCCTTGATAAAATTGGTATGTAGCATCACCTAGTAGACCTACCAAATTTATTCAAATTATACCCCTTGGGCCAAAAAATGGCACTGCCCTGGGTGTCACATGTTTTACATAGGCGTATATAGGGAAAACATGAAAAACCTTCTGGTCTGATACCACAAGGCCTTGTGCCGTGATATTTGGTATGTAGCATCAACTAGTGGACCTCTACCATGTTTGTTCAAATCATACCCCTGGGGCCAAAATGGTCCTGCTACGTGGTCAAATGTTTTACATAGGCTTATTAACACTTTCGCTGCCAAACCCGACTGTAGTCGAATTTACCGTCCACTGCCAAACGCGACTTCAGTCGAAATTTAAAGGCATAGTTGATAGCTGTCTATTTTAAACCGTTATAAGGGACGCAAATCTTTGTTCTTTATTTCAAAATGTTCAGGGACATAATAATGAGGCCCCCAGGGGGGTCTGTGCTCCCTTGATCCCTGAAAATAATGCATTGATCTCCCAAGATCCCTGAAAATAATTGCCTCGACTCCCTAAAAGTACTTTGCCTTTGCTCCCCAAATCCCTAAAAAAGACCAGCTTCTTCCCAGATCCCCAAAAAATATATAAGTCATTTCTACCTAAAATGTATTTATCTTTTCGTAGGATTAAAATCATATACTTAAAACCTATGAAGCTCTACAAGAGCGCATGACTTAATGATAACTTAATATTTTGCCTTATACATGTAAAGACAGGGCTTAGTCATAGATTAAATGACATATAATCATTTCAATGAAATGCATGGTATATGGCTCAAAGTATCAAAGGCCATTCCTTAAAATGTTGTTGCTGTACCTGGTAGAGTGGGCATGGCGGAGACAGACCATTTGTTTTTCTGGTTGGGGGGCAGGGGCTGATTTTTTTTCCAACAGCTTAAACTAGATTTTTTTTTATTGACAAAGTGAGAGTATTTTTTTTTTGTTATAAAATTTTCTACAATTGCTATTAGCCCCTATACACTTGTTTAGCTTCAGTTTCATCCAATAAGTATATATTTGATCAGCATTCTTATTTTTTCTTATAAAGATGAGCTTACCATCTAAAAAGAAGATTACATAGCAGGTGCATAGGTAGCACTGTAACAATACGCAGCCAGTCTCGTGCTAGGGGGGTCCAGGGGCATGCTCCCCCGGGAAAATTTTGATAAAAATGGTGCGATCTGTTGCAATCTGGGCGTTCTAAAGTATGCTATTACCTAGCTAAAAATCAACAATTTTAAGGTTAATAAATGAACAACAACAAAAGATAATTACCATATTTCCCCTGAGGTCAATTTAGAAGTACATGTTATACAAAAATAAGTACATTTATAATTTACAAGGGGGGGTCTGGGGGGCTAGCCCCCAAGAAGCAGAAGAAATTTAAAAAAAAATGGAGGATTTTCCTTTATTTTTTTTGCTTTTTGGCACTGCTCCCTAGATCCCCAAAACTATGAGCTTGCTCCCCAGATCCCCTAAAATAATTACCAGTGCCCCCTAGATCCCTGAAAATAAATAGCCATTCTCCCCAGATCCCTAAAACCCATGGAGGGCCCCAATAATATCGTATATGGAGGTATACACAATTTACTATTCAAGAATGGATTTTGCAAACTTGAATGTTTGTAATGTCATAAGATTTCGCGGAAATCAAAAATATCAAAAACATTTCCATAGGGATGACATACAGGACGCATAAGCCCTTCAACTGCATATTTTGATTTATTTCTGATGAAACAATATATCAGAATAAATCCTGATGTTTGTTACTTGATGTAGACGAATGTTTGATCTATTTTTGCATAAAATAGTTGTTAATAGGCATTTTTCATGTTTTCATTATGGCTTCTAAAATGACCGCCAAAGGTCACGTGACTAACTTTTTTATTATTGGTTCTAATAAAGTTTATTATCATATGACGTCGCGTCTGAGAGTGAAATAACGCCATGCAATAAAATCTGTAAACCACTAGTGGTTTATCGATTTACGGGAAACGTTATTACGTCCATAACAACGTTGCGTACATGATGACAAAATCATAACGTTTTTACGCCAGAAATGAGATTTCAAAGAATTTGTCATATGATAAATAGAATCTAACATTCGTGCTCTTGTATTATTGAATTTATTAAACTCGTTGCGAAAAAGAGATAAAATGCTCGGCAAGCCTCGCATTTTATCTCTTTTTCCCAACTCGTTTAATAAATTCAATAAAACATGAGCACTCATGTAAGATCCTCTATATATATCAGCAACTTTCTGTGAAAGTGTCACAGTGATATGATGAATGGTTCTGGAGATACTCTGTGTTGAACCCATATACCCTTAATATTCAGGAGTCCTTTAAACATGCTTGGCACTGAGGTATTGGTTTTTTGAGGTGCTTGGCAGCGAAACTGTTAAGGGAAACGTGAAAAATCTTGTCTGAAACCACAGGGCCTAGAGCCTTGATATTTGGTCTGTAGCATCACCTAGTAGACCTCTACCAAGTTTGGTCAAATATTACTCCTGGGGTAAAAAATGACCGGCCCCCAAGGGTCACATGTTTTACATAGGCTTATATAGGGAAAACAAGAAAGAAACCAGATGGCCTAGAGCCTTGATGTTTGGAATTCAACATCACCTAGTGGAACTCTACCCAGTTTGTTCAAATTATGGCCCTGGGCTAGAAATGGTCCAACCCAGGGGTTCATATGTTTTACATAGGCTTATATAGGGAAATGTGAAAACATCTTCTTGTCTGAAGCAGCAGGGCCGAGAGCCTTGATATTTGGTATTTAGCATCACCAAGTAGACCTCTACCAAGTTTGTTCAAATAATGCCCCTGGAGTCAAAAATGTACATATCGAGTCTGCGAGCTGTGAAGGCTCTGACGAGCCTGTACACCGATACATAAAGTATAGAAGCCGATGAAGGCCAAGAAAGAATTATAGACATATATCAATATTCTTATATATATGTACTTATCGAGTGTGCGAGCTGTGACGGCTCAGACGAGCCTGCGCACGCACCTATATATATAGTATGGAAGCTGATGAAGGCCAAAAAAAAAGGCTTCTAGCTCCATTAATAAGCTAAGATAATAATTAGTATATACAGTAAACCTGTGTAAGACGGCCACTCAAAAATAGACAAAACAAAGATCTTAATGACAAGTGGTAGCTTATGAAGGCCGAAAGTATTGCAGAATGCTCCCATTCTGCAATACTTTTGACATGCATTAAGCGAAATTTGGCTTTGATTACCAATTTAAGTCTTTTTTGAGAGTGGCCGTTTTACACAGGTTTTACTGCAATGTACATATCGAGTCTGCGGGCTGTGAAAGCTATGAAGAGTATGCGCATCTGACGAAGTCCACGATGATTTAAATGCAATATGGGTATTTTTTCAAATAATACACTTCATGCGCGGACCTAGAAAGTTTTGCAAGAGGGGGTCCAACTCTGACGTTTTTTAGTTCACCTGTCACGAAGTGACAATGTGAGCTTTTGTGATCGGTCGTCGTTCGTCCGTCCGTCTGTCCGCCCGTCTGGTAAAAAATGTCTGATCAGGATCTTTATTGTCTTTTGATATATCGGCAATTAAGTCTATGATCAGTCAATGCGCCCGTGTATGACTGATCAGGATCTTAAATGATTGTTGCGATATATTTTCTTTATAGGGTACGAATATTATCTTCTTTGCACATAAAAGACAATTCTTATATAGCAGTATGTATGGTACAAGTCCGTGCAGTAAGGCTATTTTAGAGTTGAGAATGTTGTATAAAAGTTTTGTAATTCATGTTTCACGTAAATTTGAAGCACTTTATGTATATATAGGTTTAAAAAGGTGCGGAAATAACAATCCAGGTAAGGCAGACACTAAGAGGGTTTGTGTGATTTCTCTCTATGAGCACAGACAGCGAGCTGCAGAGGTAAGCCCCCCCCACCCCCTCGTGGGACGCGTTCGAAGCCGTTGATATATTCAAAGGTCACCAATAAAATAAGCTTAGTAATTTGAAGAACGACATGAACGGTAATGATGGGGGTACTCAATCTCTGTAATACACTTGGTCATATTGAGGCCTAGATTTTATCACAATCATTTCAGACACATTTCTACTTTCCAAAAGTTGTCATGTTGCATTTTAAATTAAAGGACTGGGGCATAGAGCACCATGCAAGCTCAAAGTCTGTCCTTATACACATCCTCGACCCCTGGGGTGGGGTTAAATTGTCATTTTTCCTGAATGTGGGTCTGGGTTCGAGCCTCACCGGCATCACTGCGTTGTGGTCCTTGAGCAAGACACATTTATCCTAGCTTAGTACTGGTTCAACCCAGGAAGACTGTCCCAGTTTAACTGATTGATGATGGGACGTCAAGAATCAAATCAAACAAACAAACTGAATGTGGTCTTTATGGATTACTAATTAAAGAGAAAGAAATAGACCAATTGACAGTAAACACATCCCTGATCTCTTGGTTTGGTTGAAAGGCCAGATATTAAAAGAATTTCTAGCGATAAGGCGAGCAATCTCCCTAAACGAGACGTTCGTTTTATTTTGTTGAAATAACGACTGGAGAAACCAGGCACATTCAACAAATATATACTCAACAAAAAAAGTTAAGGAAATTGTGTTTGAGGGGCTATTATAATATATCTAAAACATTTAAAGACTTTTTAATTTCACAATGGTTTAATATGACCATTTTTCTTTATAATGACGCTTTATCTGAGTCTGTAGCGCCCATAGCAGCTTAGTAAATTCATTTCAAAGGTGACTGGTCTTCACTCCATTTTTCGCAAAAATTCAATTTACGGAACAAACATAGGTTTTCATACAGTAACGTTCGCCAGGTCCCTCGGGAGATGGAGATGTTTAAAACCTAGGTCGACAGATCTGGTGGTTATAGAAGGACACTTGATCAGTCAATTGTACATGGATGAGGTGTTGATGTCTGTTGTCCTGCCCTTTTGTGCGAAAACTAGTGACAGTACCAGGCCTAGGATGACAATGCCAGAACACACCTCACTAGAATCAGCCAAAACAATATTGTGCGCATTGACTGGTCAGTTCGCTCATCAGATATGATGTCTATGACATTTTAGACAGAGGGTCCAACGCATAATAATGGCATCAAGAAAGCCCTAGCCTTTCGATGCAGTGTTGCAAGAGATATCGATGCTGATGCTTAGCAACAAATCACAAGAATTATTCAGAGTATGCAAACCTGGTGCTAGTCCTAATTTGCTGCTGACTGGGGACACAATCGTTACTGATGAAGGCATTCTCATCTTCGAAACGTGATGTTTAAAGCTATCAAGTTAATTTCATGTGGCATTTAAAGGAATTGCATTTCAAGTTTTTAAAACTTACATGTTATTCATGTGTTTATGAGGGAATACTCTGTGGACATTTTTGCGAAAAATGACTTTGACCCCTGGGTTACTTGACACTGTGCCACAACAAAGGTATTGATGCTAGCAAAATAAAGTACACATTTTTCTCAACCGATGACATGTATCTAAACAAATAAATAAAAATTGAATAATTATTTGCTTTGGTGTTCTTATGTTGCATGGTTTTCTGAGATTTCCTTAACTTTTTTGTTGAGTATATATAGACGAGCCATCGATGCACCATTGCCCCCAATTTGTATATTTAAAACGGGGTTTCCTTCATGCATGTAATAACTCTACTTCTTATTGAATGATAATTTATTTCGATCATCAACTGTGCTTGTTATTCAGTAACATATATGGGAACTAGACCGTTAAACAGGGAACCACGCTATATACAGTAAAACTATTTATACAGTTGATGTACGATAAAAACGACCATCTTGCAAAGTGGTCTATTTTTGTCAGATATTTAATGTCTTCTTTCGCTTATACAACCCCTTTCCCCCCTAGACCCAAGACGCCATTTACATATGTTATATATTTATATAGCGACATTTTATTGTCCAAAGGGCATCTTGGGTCTAGGGGGGGGGGGGGGGGGGGGAGAGCATCGAAAAACAAACTGAAAGACGCCAGTTTCATCTTTTCAATGACAAACGTCACCACAATTTTAAGTATATTTCGTACGCATGCGCAGAAAGAATACCGCAAAGTTTTGGAAATGAAGGGCACTTATATCCTAAATATATTAGCACTTTTACTTTTTGAAAACCTACAAAGAATTTACTCAAACTATCGTGTAAACGACACCCAGTCTAAAGACGTAAAATGAGGGGTGGGAGTAAAAGGCGCAAGTTTTCACGGCTTTGTAAATGATGGATCGCTTTGAAACCTATTTTGATGCTTTCTATGCATATTTTACGACCGAAACAGTCCAATTTTAAAAATATTAGGGCAATTTTGAAAATTTAGGTTTTGTAATCATGTCAACTAGGGAAAATATACGCCTTATCGCTAGAACTCCTTTTGCATATACATGTATAAGTATATTTTTCATTGAACTAAACATTATCAAGAACACATTCGATGGCCCGTTATCGCAAATCCCCACGCTCTCGAAGAAATCTAATGGTAATTGACCCTTTGACCCCATACCAAGGTCACCAGTTTTATCGTAGGTGAAAATTGTTCAGTGTATCATGGTCTACTGCTCACCCCCTTTAATTTAATATGCCACATGACCATGTTCAGAAAATTAAATTTTTGACCCCTCCCCAAGGCCCCAGGGGGCGGGGACCCAAAAATTTGTGCTGGTTCATGTGCCATTTATGTGAGTATCTCACACACCAAATTTTGTTGAATTTTGGAAAAAAAAATACCCCAATCCCCCACGGTACCCCCAAGTCCGACCCCTGGGCATGACCCAGGCGCCCGAATGAAAATCCCGTCTAATATGTTATATATTTTTCATTTGTGAGAAGATACACAAAGTTTGGTTTAAAACCTTTGAAATTGACTTTGTAATTCAGATTTAATGATATTTGACCTTTTGGCCCCTTCCCGAGGCCCCAGGGGGCGGGGACCCAAAAAATGGTGCCGGTGCATGTGCCATACATGTAAGTAATTTACACACCAAATCTGGTAGAATTTCTAAAAAAAAAATTGACCCCCAAACCCCCACGGTACCCCTAAGTCCGACCCCTGAGGCATGACCCAGGCGACCAAATGAAAATCCCGTCTGATATGTTTTATATCTTCCATGTGTGAGAAGACACACAAAATTTGGTTGAAAAATCTATGTAATTGACTTTGCGATTGAAATTTAATGATATTTATGATATTTGACCTTTTGGACCCTCCCCAAGGCCCCAGGGGGCGGGGCCATAAAAATTGGCCGTTGCACAACCCATCTATGTGAGCAACTCACACAACTTTGCTGGTGCATAGGTCACATGAAGTTGAGGGTACATATTTCCTATATTGTGTTTACAAACCAGGTCATGGCACCGCTTATTAAACGAAACTTTTGCTGCCTTTATTCTGGAAATCGAAAAATAAATCAGTCCCGACATTAAAGTAAGATGGTTTATAAAACAGTTATGCATACCTTGACATTCCTCTCCTGTCCATCCGAATCAAAAGACCGCTAGAAATCCGTTAGTTTTTGCTAGAAGAAAAGTACTGCAATGTTGTTGTTGTGTAAAGCTATAAATTTCATGCATGACCTCGCTAATGGACAGACACGACTATACATAAAGTAAAATAGTTCTTGAAACGGATTTAAAAAGTATGAAAATAATCGCAATAACATCAACATGCATAATCATTTAGCCAAATTGAGTGTTGTTATGAATAGATATAAACTCAAATACCTGGAAATTCGCCCAACATGAAAATACAGTTTCATGTATAAATACGCTATGATCGCATAACAGCATTCCATCAAAATTGGACATGCATAATAATGATTACTATAGAAGCAGACAACGTTTAACATGAGTGTTAAATCAATGAGAATTAGTTTGGACCTTTTCATTTATTGTATTGTCTTGTATAAATTTAAAACTATCATTTCTATTTGTGGCTCTATATTTAGCATTATATATATGCACAGTGTTAGAGAATGTGTAACAACAGTCCATGGGCTTGATAATAAGAAATAAATATATTTTCTAGTTATTTGGCACCAAAGACTTATAAGTACACATTAAGTGTCCTGATCTTAGAAACTTGATGACAGCTTGTAGCTATATAAGCAAAACAAAGAAAATGTAAAATATCCACCCGCTGCAATCACTTTTATGTGCTTTACTTAAACGGTAATAACAAAATTTGCTTCTCAGTAAAATTGGGAGTAGGGCTGTATATTAGCTCATATAAGACAATATATTTGAGATAGAAAAGCAAACTTGATTTTTCCTATTCATCAATCGAGTACATGTTTGTAAAACCTAATAAAACAGTTTGAAACCAAGACATAGTAATTGTTAAATTAAATGACGATAGCCACAATTATGGCTTTTAAATTATAATTAGGTTCATGTAACGCACATATAACCACATAGTTAGCCGTATAAATGTTAAACAGCTTCCATGTGTAGTAAAGACATCCAGTATGCAGATTCTAAGAATGCCAATTTATTAAATAATATTAATGTCTTCTATCTTTAGCTCAAACATTCAAAGGGGTACGTGCATTAAGGGGCAAATGGCGCCCTCTGGAGCCAAAAACTGAAATTTGTTTTTCGCCAATTTCACCCGATTGTTTTATTAGAAGAATGGTCCAAGTGTAAAATTCTGGCATTTATTCACCTTTTCCGTTACTATGGTAACAAAAATGACCGACAAAATAGGCTTAAATAGAGAAAGTGTCATTTTTAGCCAAATCTAAGGCCTTTTCAGACCGATGTTTTAAGAATTAGATATCAGCACAAGCGAATACCCAAAAAACTTTTTTAATATATTGTGTGCCGTAATAATTTACACCCTCTGTTAAAATATATGTTTGGTATTTGCTTGTGCTGTGTGTTAATTTCTCTGTCAAATGTCTTAAATTTGCTCCAAAATGTTCACTTTCCTATTTGCAGACTATTTTGGCAGCCATTTTTGTTACCATAGCAACGGTAAAAATAGAATAAATCCCAGACTTGTACACTTGGGCCATTGTTGAAGAAACTTGTGAAAAGCTATTTTCATTTTTTTGGCCTTATAGGGGTGCCAAAATAGCCTCTAAATGCACGTACCCCTTTCTTATTATCAAATTGATGTAGTAACATATGTACAAGCTGTTACAGGCTCACTGCTCAGAGTGTAACTATTTTTTATTCAATGCACCTTGAATGGTTTTATAAAATATATGTCTGCAGAATTCCAAAGGGGCAGGGATATAGCAGGCAGCCTTACTCAGATTGAAGTCAAAATACTGTATGACGATTTTACTTATTTCGATGATGATGATTACACTGAAGCAGTCACAATGATTGATGTTGTGTATGAAGTAGACTCGGATGATGATAAATTTTGAATATTTAAGTTAACATGAATATTGATAAACAGCCGTGTTCAAATGTGAAACAATCTTTTCTGTTTGTATCCCTATATGTTTTATCATTTTACATAGTAAGGAATATATGAAAGTAAGTTTGCTTTCCTCTTTAATTGTACTCTGGTGGGTCGGACTCCAGACTCTATGACGGTTCTGTATTTAAGACTTATCTATTGATGAAATGGTAGGGGCCTGATGCTTGGGCTGTTTGTCGGGCCCACCGGGGTTCACCTGTTGGATTTCTTTCGCTCCTGTATTCAGTTTTATTTACTGTTGAGTCCTTATCTTTGCTTTATCTCCTTCTTATATATTGATTTATATGTTCTAGGAAATGATGCATTGATTTAAGGGCGAGGTTGGTGCACCGTTAAACTGGTTTAAGCCCTCCAGTAAAATATTTTACTGACCGTTCCAAGGCGGTACTTCTTTTGTGGGTCTTTTCTGTTTTTTCTGTCTTGTGTTTGCTATGCCTTTGCACACGTCTGTTTATATGTGCCTTCTGGTCACCTGCTGGGAAAGGGCTGACTTCTTGGCTCTCGTTTGTGGTGTCTAACTGTGAGTTTGTTATTTTCCCATTTGTATCTTGGGTCAGGTGTGGTACTTGATTGTATCGATTCCTGATCTTTGCACCCTTACTTACTTTTATTTATAACATGTGTAACAAATATATATTGGTTTGATAGCATGCACTGACTACAATTTCTAAGGTTTAGGCACCAATGACCATAGATTTATAGGAAAAGATGTATAATTTCTCCATTGTTGCAGAAACACTATCGCTTATGTAAAGACAATACTCTTGCTCACTCGTTATGCCATGTAACATATGTAACGCTCTCTGATCTTTAAATCTTGGTGACAACTTGCAGATCCATCAGTCTTTATCATACGAGCCAGCTTAAAGTCCCTAAATAATGTAAGATATCCAGCAGCTGCAAGTATTTCACAATTTTAGCTCAAATTTTCAAACTATTTCATTATTTGGTATAGTAACGCATGTAAAACGCCGTTTCAGACTAACGCCTCAATTTAGAGAGTGCAAACATCCCTTATTCGATGCAGCTTGAGTTGTACTTTAATAAGGAATAAGTCGAGGAGATTAAAACATTTTAGGCATATCTTACGTAAAGACAATGAGTTTTCCCATTTATTACATCAGGTAACAGATGTTACAGCCTCTGGTATTAGAAATGTTGCAACAAACTTGCAGACTTATGATTTCTCTTCATATAAGCAAACAAATCCCAAAACAATGAAAGATATTCGTCGACCGCAAAAAATTTTCAACTATTTTTACTTTAGTTTTGATATAAAACTTTTCACCTTAAAACTGGGTAGGGGTAGGGTTGTTTAATTGCTAATTCCAGAAAAAAATATTTAAGATAGGGAAACAAACTTTGATTTTCTGTTAGCCAATTGCATAAGCTAGTCAGCCATGGTTGAAAACATTTTGCAAAACCTACAGAGAGATTTTGAATGTAAATGATGTTAGCCACACTTGCTAATTTAAATGGGCTATCACATTTATGTAACGCATATGACACCTTAGGAACCGCAATTTTGTTCAAATGGCTGTCATACGTAGTTAAGATATCCAGTATGCAGACTATATAAATGACTTTTTAAAATAAATATCTTAATGTCTTTAATTTGTAGCCCAAACTTTCAATTTACTTTTTCTTAATTTGATTAAGTAACGTATGTTACATGCTCTTACAGACTAACGCCCAAACGCACAGAGTGCAAACATTGCTTAAAAGACTCGGCTATTAATGAGATGGTAGGGGTTTGATGCTTTGGCTGTTTGTCAGGCCCACTGGAGTTTAACTGTTGGATTTCTTTTGCTCCGATATTCAGTTTTATTTACTGTTGAGCCCTTATCTTTGCTTTATCTCCTTTTGATATCTTGATTTATATGTTCTAGGAAATAATGCCAACCAAATATCTATGTCTTGATCCACATCTGAATTAAAGGTGAGGTTGGCGCCGTGAAACTGTTTGAAGCCCTCCAGTAAAACACTTTTACTGACCATTCCAAGGTTGTAATTCTTTTGTGGATAATTTATGGTTTACTGTCTTGTGTTTGTTATGCCTTCCTGCGCATCTGTTCATTTGTGCCTTGTGGTTACCTGCTGGAAAAGGGCTGGCCTCTTGGCTGTCGTTTGTGGTGTCTACTGTGAGAATGTCACGTTCCCATTGGTATCCTGGGTCAGGTGTGGTACTCTATTGTATCGATTCCTGATCTTTGCACCCTTACTTACTTTAATTTCTCTTCAAGATGGGATATGTCTTCAAAATTTCATAGGGGGGAGCAAACCCATTCTCAGTCATCCGTCTACATCCCGTTTATCATAAATCTTAGATGAAACTATGCAATTTGTTATGGATTAGTCCAAGATGGTTCTGATGTTGTTGATCAATTGCTTATGTACTCCTCACGGTTTATGTGTGTGTGTGTGTGTGTGTGTGCGTGTTCTGTGTTTGTCTTTGTTTTGGTATGCATTACCTTGTGTTCTTTCTCGGTTCGCAATCATATTGAAGAGGAAGATTGTTTTTATTGTCTCACCCATTGTTATTGTATATGTTCTGTGGCTTGTCCTCACGGTGCCATGGGTTGGTCTGCAGTGATCGATAGTGGTATTTCCTGATCATACTCGATTACTTTTAGACTTCACCAATAACAAACAAGTCAAGATAAATCTTATATAATGTATTAGGAAAGAAATTTGACATTGTCACAAAGAAGGTCAAATTCAACCTAGCTAGAACCATCATTATTTTGAACATTACTTTTGGACCCACATCCCAAATACATTATACAAAGTCCCACCCGGTTCTGAAGAAGATCTTTATAGGGATTTTACGCTATGTTAGCATGACGGCCATCTAGGTCATGTGATTTTAAGGTTCTCAACAAAATGTTGATCTCTGATATCATCGACCTTAACTTTTTTATAGCCAAAATCCAGGGTTCACAGCGGTGCAGTGATTTGGAAGTCGGTTGCATTGAGGGAGCTAAAAAGGGTTTAATTTGTCAAGTAAAGGGCATTCCATCATACATGCACCGTATATTTAACAGACATCACACATTGAGCTTTTAAGAAAAGCTTAAACTTATTCTGATATTCGCAGTAGTACAAGTTTTCATGCTTGACTGTACGCCCATTTTCCCTTAGACTGCTCAATATACTGGGTTGTTTAACTTCAGCTATGTCATCTTATGTAATGTGGACAAAGCAATTGAAATGAGCCAGTGCATGAGATTTCCAACAATTTGGTATGTGCGACCAGCAAAGGCTCAGACCAGCCTGCGCATACGCGCAGACTGATCAGAGCCTTTGCTTGTCGCTTGAATATTCTATGACTATTGAGCTACTGACTGAACATTGTTTGGAGTTTCTAAGCTTAACAGGAGGCTGCACAGGCTCGTCTGAGTCTACACTTGTCAAAATGTCTAATTGTTGGAAATCTCGTGCCGCGGCTCAAATTGTCTTGTTTGTGCCGACAATTATACATTAGAAAAATAAAGATACATGTGTACAACTTTTAAACCCATCCTAGTTTTTTGTTTGATTTGGTTCTTTACGTCCCATCAGCAATCTTTCAGTTATAAAGGGACATGTCTTCCTTTTTTGAACCAGTACTTAACTAGGATTAGTGTTCTTGCTTAAGGACACAAAGCAGTGACGTCTTAGCGGCTCGAATCATCGGTCTCGAGTCAAGCACTATACCACTGAGCCACTGCACTCCCTTTAAACCAATACTGTAAAATACATTTCAAGTTCAAAATTCCATCAACCACAAACTTCAAAAACAGAGCCGCCCCACGTGTTTCTTTGATATTTTCATACATACTTAGGCTCGGGTCATTTTTTTTGCGTTCGAAATTTTGAATTTCATTATTTTCTTGGCTTTCAGAAAAAAAACATTGGGGGGGATATGAAGATTTTTTTGGGATATTTTGAGGGGTCATCACAAAATTGCACTTTATTTAGGGGTCATTTCTATTCATTAAGGCCGTCTTTTCTTAAGGTCAATGTACAGAATGGGGGATATTTATTTGGGTTTGTAAAACTTCAAATATTATTTTTGGTGCTTGAAAATCATGATATATTTGGGGTGAACGGTAGATGATGGGGCCAGGCCTACGTATGAAGAAAACATGAGAGTACCACCCCCTCCCCGGGGACCAAGCTTTTGTTGTGTCTGTCAAGTGTCTGTACAAATACATAGCCGTTTTGTACAAATCGAGCAACTTAATCACTACACCACGGAAGTTTTTCTTGTGGCTGCTCCATAGCTGTGACAGTATAGTACTGAGAGAGTTCATTGGTGTGTGTAAATTTAGTATGACCAGGAGCACAGGGCCACAGCTCATCCGATACTGTAACATTCACGTGGAGAAGTGGGTCAAACTAGGGACCCCCTGGGTACAAGTCGAATAAACCACGCCAACTGTTTTTTTTTGTTTAATGTTTGTGGTCGTGTTCCTTGGCTATAACCAGTACTGGCCAAGTGGGTTTGTGTTTTTTTTTGTTTGGTTTTATGTCCAGGAGCACCCGAAGGCTCACCGGCAGTTTATTGCCAAAGCCTATACTTGTAACACACATTCGCACTGTATTGCTTGGTTTTCTCTTGGGAAAACGGAAAAGTGGGTACTCCTTGCAAAGTCACGGAATTCCGAGACAAAGGCTAGCCGTGGAACTCCGTGTGATCCCTTCCTGGATACTCCAGGTGAACTTTGATAAATGGCATATATGCTTTGTGATTTATACGTTTCTCTAAAATAACCCTTTGTCGGGGGATAATTTGGCGAATTTGCCTTGTTTGACGTCGTGTTTGTGTCGCCTGCAAAGCAAAGATGACAAGTATGGATCATGACTCATCATCGTCGTCCGCGATCGATAACTCGTGAAGAGATACATCAATATCATTTAAACTTTACAGACGGGGCAATCATAATTAAATACAGGTCAAGTTCAATAAGGGGTTTTGACTGAGTTATGGCCCTTTTTAACTTAGATTTATGCTAAATGGTCAATTTGTGGCTTCCGATCAATACCTTTCGAAGGGATGATGCAATTTCTTTAAAGTTTAAAGTGATACCCAAGGTGAACTTACGTGTTGGAGAAATGGGATTTATGTTTTGTGATTTATAAGTTTCTCTAAAATAACCCTTCGCCAGAGATATAAATTCGACAAATTTGCCTTGTTTAACTTCTCTTTGGCCTGGCGACACCCGGTTCTCGGAATTCTAGTTAAATAGAAAGGATCATTGACAGTTTGGGCCCCATACGCTTATGTTTCTGATTCCTAGAACGCTTATTTTAGCTTCTAGTGTGGTGCATGTAGTATCCGTGCAATTGGTGAATCTAATGACAAGAGCCGGCTAGCAAAATACTTTCAAAATTCTTACGCACTCGAGAGTTATGGTGGGTAGAAAGGGAAGGGGGTCTAATATTTCATGACAATAAAAATTGCTTAATAAAGTGATTTCTAAACTTTTTCTTGATTTATTTGGTAGACATGGTGATATCTACTGAATATATCATATGCAGAGTATTAACGAATCACGATAATTGATGAAATTGTTTTAAAAACAAAATATGTTTTGTAATAAAATTATTTTTGGGAGATAATTTAGAAGTAACCTGTACATTTATGACTACTTGTAATGTAAAGATAAACCAAAGGCTTTGAAGCGTGACTCTATTTACAATATTGATATGTTGTTCCAGTAAAAAGGGTTTCAGACGTTTATTTACATGTACTATAAAAGCTTTAACATACACATATGTTCCAGTCGGACTGGCTCATTTTACGCATTCTGCAACAATCGTTTGAAATAGAAGGATCCAAAGGTCATTGGTCAGAGGTCGTTGTACATCTGTAAATGATACAAGACTGAAAGCTAAACAAAAGAAATAAATACTTTTGAAGGAATGAAATTGTCCCATTTAGCATTGGAAAGTAAAACTGATTCTAAATATACTGAGCGAAACTTCCAAACCGCCACTCGATATTTTCTCATATATCTTAACATATGATACATACATAGCTACAATTTACACTCAATATGGAAAAAATAAATTGAACAGAACCTGGCAAAATTTCAAATTCATAAATTGAAATTAACATGCTCATTAGATAGACTGTATAAAGGCACCATCGCATTTCATTTTCACACAACTGCTAAAATTTGAACTCATCGCTTAAAACCGAGTATTCCAGGGACCTAAAGTGCAAACCAACAATTTTATGGTGTTAAAAATGTATATTATTAAACATTTTTGGAATTCGCTTTTATTAAGTAGGAATTTTCAGGTAATCCACAATGTTCCTATGGAAGCCCATATGACATAAAAGACCACAAAAATGCTTTATTGAGATGACATGTATCTGTCTACAATATTATTGAAACTTTCTGGTGCTGTAAATGGACATTCTTGAACACTATCGTGTTTATTTTGTAACAAAGTAGCATTTTTTTTATGCAATTCAGTGCTCCTATTGAGGCCTATATGGCCTAAAACAACACAGACATGTGTTTATGGTGATGAAATGTTTTGTGTACAATATTATTGAAACATCCGTCACCCATTAACCGTGTACTGCACACTAATCTCGACATTTTCGTCTTTCCAATGCAGCATTTGTGCATCACCGCACCAAAGTATAGTGGACTATACAGGGCATTTAATGACATACGTAATACTCAGTTTTTGTCGAATTTTCTCGTCATACGAGTGCAAAAATAAAAAATGGCCAACAGGTTGTGGTGTAACATTTTAGCTTTATCAAAACATGTCAAACTTTATGATAAATTATGAATCAGTCTCAGCGAGGCCCTGTTTTGATTGAACCCACAGCCCGACCCCTCTATTTTATACTCATACAACCCAAACGTTAGCATTTTTGTGTTAAATAAGGTTGTTGGATAAATGTCGATGACAATACGAGTATACACAAGACGAAAATCATTTAGCATCGTGTGCCTCGTGCAAAACCGGCATTAGTAATCTATCGTTACGTATAAATGAACATCATTATTGAATCAAATTATGTTATGTTCAATGGAGGTATACATGTGCTCAAATATACTGTGTCTAAAATCATTTCAAACAGTTCAATAATAAATGAGCTAATTGAAAAAAATGTGTTTTGTTAACTGGCGGTTTAAAAGTTTCGTTCAGTATAGATCCTTTGAATATTACGTTTGCTTTGTTTAAAGGGCATAGCATATAAAATAATTTCAAAGTGCCTGAATATATATGGTATACACATACATGTATATCCAAAATATGAGACGATATATTGAACACTAAGTATTTACCTGTTATAAGTCTTTGTATGCAACGGATAATTTTTTAGTCTGCCAATAGCCTTTTGCAAACAGTTTGAACCCAGATAAAGACCAACAGGATGTTAATCTTGATCTGGTTCCAAACTGTTTGACACTCTAATGGTGGTCCTTGGTGGTCTATTTGTAAAAACTTAATTTTGAAAGAAGTCAGCAGGCGAAAATAATGACATGAACAATTCCCTAGCATGCAAAAATATAAATACAGGGTATTTGCAAAAGAATGTGTCATTAAATAACAGTGAGATTTTTTCTGATGAAAAAATGCATAAACCTTGCTAATTCTACTTTTAATCTTTATGTACTTTATATTAAACTAGCACAGAATGCAAAGAATTGCATTACTGTCATTAATTACTTATTCGGTAGAAAAGGCATTTTATGGGCTTAGGCCCTTGGTTTTTGGGCTGCTGAACATCACCCCCTTGTGCCAGCAAGTCACTTCCATACAATGTGTAAAATATGGTAACCCATATAAGGGCAAAAACCTTTGCCTGGGGGGGTTTGATATTTTAAAAAATGTTTTCTGATTTCTATATATTTTAATATAAAACTGACAGTTTTTACCACAATTACACATCTTTCAAGAAGGATCATTGACACTTGCTATGGGTAAATGCCTATGGTTTTCAGCAAAAATAAAAGTGTGTCAATCGTTCCTTTCTTCACCTTAAAGCTACCCTGACCTGAGTACTTTATGGCTGTGAAATCCGTTTTCGATATTAAATGCTTCAAAGATGTAAAATTTTGGGTAGAACAATCAGTTTTACATTACAATATATAGAAATCCGAAAACATTTTTTAAAATATCATTCCCCCCCGTGTGCCAGCAAAAGCTTTGGCATGTATATGTGTTACCGTATTTTACACATTGTATGGAAGTGGCTTGCTGGCACACGGGGGGGAAAGATGTTCAGCAGCCCAAAAACCCGGGGTCTAAGCCCATAAAATGCCTTTTCTACCAAATAAGAAATTACTGACAGTTATGAAGTTCTCTAGAACCAACCTCCTAAATTGCTTTGTATTCTGTGCTAGTTTAATATAAAGTACTAAAAGATTAAAAGTAGAATTAGCAAGGTTTTATGCATTTTTTCATTAGAAAAAATCTCACTATTATTAATTGACATATTCTTTTGCAAACGTCCTGTACTTATCTATTTACATGCTAGGGAATTGTTCATGTTTTTATTTTCGTCTGCTGATTTTCTTCAAAATTAAGTTTTTAAAAATAAACCACCCAGGACCACCATCGGAGTATCAAAAAGTTTGGATCCAGATCAAGACCGACATTATGTTGGTCTTCATCTGGGTTCAAACTGTTTGCAAAAGGCTATTGACAGACGACAAAATTATCCACTGGCATGCAAAGAGTTCTAACAGGTAAATACTTTAGTGTTCAATATATTGTCTCATATAGGTATATACATAAATATATATGTATATTGTCTCATATAGGTATATACATAAATATATATGCCATAAATATTCGGACACTTTAAATACATTTAACATGCTATGCCCTTTAAACAAAGCAAAAGTAATATTCAAAGGATCTAGTTAGAATCAGTTTTACTTTCAATGCTAAATGGGACACTTTTTTTTCCTTCAAAAATATTTATTTCTTTTGTTGAGCTTTCATTTTGTATTATTTACGGTACATAATGTCACAAAAATGTACAGGTAACTTCTAAATTATCTCCCCAAAATCAATTTATTACAAAACATATTTTGTTTTTAGAACAATTTCATCAGTTATCGTGATCCGTTGATACTCTGCATATGGTATTTTCAATAGATATCACCATGCCTACCAAATAAATCAAGAAAACGTGCAGAAATCACTTTTTAAAGCACTTTTTATTTTCATAAAATTTCAGACCCCCTCCCCTTTCTACCCGCCATAACTCTCGAGTGCGTAGGAATTTTGAAAATATTTTGCTAGCTGGCTCTTGCCAATAGATTCACCTATTGGACTGATACTAAATGCACCACACTAGAAGCTCAAAAGCAGCGTTCTGGGAATCAGAAAAATAGGCGTATAAGGCCCAAACCGTCAATGATCCTTTAATATCGAAAATGGATTCACTGCCATAAAGTACTCAGGTCAGGGTAGCTTTAAGGTGAAAACAGGGACGATTGACAAGCTTTTATTTTTACTAAACACCATAGGCATTACCCATAGCAAGTGTCAATGATCCTTTTACCAATTTAACTCATTACTTAAAAAAGTATGCGTATAAAAAGGCCACAAGTCTGACGAGACATCCATGCAAAAAAGTTTCAAACTTGATCAGGCGTTTGTGATTAACGTTGAAGAAAAGTCACATTGCATTTTTAAGTCCGGAAGATTATCATTACGATATTCTGAATATGTAAAGACAATTTTTGGAAGTCTTTCGAGTCGGAACATCGAAAATAGACAAATAACTTCCTCAAATTATACTGTATCAACCGTACGTGTACGTCAAAATTGGCGACAAAAGGCGTTTGGCAGGTCCGCGCCATACCAAGAGTAATACACGCGGTAAAGATGCTTTGTTGCTCTCGGGTTATTGCTTATAACCTCGTAAAACGGTTTGAGCAGACATGAATATCTATGAACGGGACGTAAGAAAACGTCAAGACAATATGGGTTATTTACACTCACACATCGATGTATGCGCTTCTAGTCGAAAACTGTAGATGCTACACATCTCAACGTTTCATACCAGACAATAAAAACAAGAATCAGAACGAATGATTTCTGACGTGTGATTTTTTATTTTGACCCTTTACTAATCCCAACGCTACCAGTCAAACACAAGATGTTACAGCTGCGTTTCAATAACATGTCTACTAATAATCGAACACCCACTAATTTGATATGATTTGTTTTTGTTTTTGACTGGGTTATTTCTGATTAAATTTTAATGTTGCTATTTTTGTTCAGTATATGTAGACAACAAAAATCATGATTTTACCCAGCTTGCAAAGTGTTAACAAATATTATTTCTGGAACTCTCGGTCTTTCAGGTACGGCATGTGGTAACTATGGTAACATGACACATGGGAATATATTGAATCCACATTTCCCTCATAAATATGCCACCAGCGTCACTGAGTTGTGTCCTTGAGCAAGACACATTAATCCTAGCTGAGTACTTGTTCAACCCAGGAAGACCCTTCCCTTTTGAACTGAAAGAATGTTGATGGGACGTAAAGAATCAAATCAAGCAAACAAATCAAATCAAATATATCCAGTGTAACTATCTTGAAAATGCCACCAAAGTGCATGTATACTTGACAGCAAAAGAAACGCATGTTATTCAATATCCATTTAATACCAAACAAAACAAATATAGTCTCATGATGCATTGGATACATATTTTATAGCGTCAGCAGCCTACATCTCTAGAATAGAAGAGATTACCAACACAGCTATGGCGCGAATCAGTGCGAAGAGACGAGATCCAGATACAGTATCTTGTATTGCACGTGAATTGAGGCAGCGGTTTCAAATGCGGCGACAAGGGGCAGGGGACGAGGAAGGGGCCATGGAAGACCTACATTTACCTTGAATATTAGAGTAACCTGTCTGCAGGGTCCTGTGTCCAGCAACAGGACCATAAACCACGATCGCTTGAGAGAACTTGGCCTTGGTGAGTCTCAATTATCAGTTTGATTCTAACTGTCGCAAGCTGTTATACGTAAGAAATAGATCAATTCTAGCAGTGAATTGTTATGTAATAATTCACATTTCGGAGGTCAGTTGTTAAGATCTTCTTTACAACTGACCTCCAAACAGTGAATTGTTACTCAACAATTCACGCACTAGGGCTGATCTGTTTCGATTCAAACACACGATAAACGACGAAAACACAAGTGAATTCCAGCCTTTTCCAAATATATCTATAGGAACATACATGTTGCAGCCTGTATATGGCTGTAAAATAGGTAAAATAAAGTAACTGTTTTTGTATAGCCCAAAAAGAGGATATACTTTGGGCCCTCCTTAAAAAATTATTGTTTGATGTCACGCAAAAGACTCAAAATGCCACCTTCCCAAAATATTTTATAGCCGTTTCAGAGAAATATTTTTTTACTCTATATTTAGGCATTTGTTCTTTATTTCTAATGCCTTTTTATTATCCTACCCACCTGCAAACTCATGAGTAGGGTGACAGCAAACAGATTATTTTTAAGGATGGCCTTGTATTCTATAAGCAAGACCAAACTCTGCTCTGGACCTGCGTCGCGGGTGCACTTCGTAATGTGTGAACAGTCGATATGCAAAGTTCAAACAAACAATAATGAAATCAGATTACACCCAAAATTTCGCATTGTCATCTACAGTAGGTGACGTAACAATTTCTAAGTTGAACACTCAAAACTACATGTATATTATCAAATGTGCACAAATATAGGGTGTACATGTTCAATCATAATACAAAGTTTGAATATGAAGGAATGAAAACTGCTTGAGTTACAGATTACACAAACCAGAAACCATCAAAGCATTTCTAATGAAAAAATGTATAAGTTCAAGGCCACAAAAAATGAAAAACAAAATCGTGAAATGTGCATAAAATAGGAGGTGCACATCCTCAATGTGTAAACAATCATTATGATAAGTTTGAATAAGGAAACGAATACTCTTGGAGTTCCAGATTACACTAACTAGGCATTTTGGACGGAAACAATGTCTATGTTCAACACCCGTCAACAATTAGAAAAAATATTTATTAAATGTGCACGAAATAAAAGGTGCACATCTTCAATGTGTGAACAATCATTATGCAAAGTTTGAGTATATAGGAATGAATACTGTTGGAGTTACAGATTACACAAACTAGGCACCTCCTAAGTATTTTGGATGGAAAAATTGTCTAAGTTCAACCCTCATCAAAAGTGTAAAAGAGTGCACAAAATAGGAGGTGAGCATTTTCAATGTATAAACAATCATAATGCAAAGTTTGAATATTAAGAAATGAATACTGTTGGAGTTACAAATTACACAAACTAGGCACCCCCTAAGCATTTCAGATGAAAAAAATGTCTTGCACCCGTCAAAAATGAGAAAACAATTATGAAATGTGCACAAAATAAAAGGTGCACATCTTTCATATGTGAACAATAATTAAGTAAAGTTTGAATAAAAAGGAATGAAAACATTAGAGTTACAGCTTACATAAACTTGGCAACTCTAAAATGTTGCCCACAGACAGACAGTCGGGAAAAATGTCTAAGTTCCACACCCAGCAAAAATGAGAAAAAAATGAAACAATTTAACAAAACAGGAGGTGCACAAGCTTGAACAAGCGGTTAACCAGTACTTCGTGCACATACTTTCGCTTGTAACTGACAATAACCCTTCTTGAATGAATCAGCGGAAGGGAAGAGAATGACCATAAATGTTATTTTATGATCAATCTCCACTAAAGTATAGGACCAAGCCGGGATCAAACTCACGACCCCTGGATCTGCAGTAAGACTCGCATCTGTAGCCAGACACTTTACACAGTAGGCGATTGCAATATCCCCATCGCTTAGCGTGGGGATAATAAACTGATCAAAATAAGTAAAGCCCCTGCCTCCAGCATAGTGCTCTTGCCTATATACATTCACTTCTAAAAAATACACATTTTTGGGGGGAGGGAGTGGGGGAGTAGATATGAAACAAGAACTGTATTGCATTGTTCAGTACTCGATTGTACTGTACTGCAATGCTGCATAATACTGAAAATAAACAGTATGTTACTGCACAGTACTATGTTTTTCAGTTAAAGACACAAGATCTAAAAATTCTCCAAATATCTTTCAGGAACACTTTCAGAGTGTTAAATGGTTTGGATCCAGATCAGGACC
The DNA here is from genome assembly GCA_964019695.1 of Loripinus fragilis. NCBI lineage: Eukaryota > Metazoa > Mollusca > Bivalvia > Lucinida > Lucinidae > Loripinus > Loripinus fragilis. The sequence continues at coordinate 58,908,448 of OZ026524.1, read as the reverse complement.
GATATTCTGTAAGTCCTGATCTGGGTCAAAATTGTTTGCCAGGGTTATCAGCAGACAATGTCTGGATACCAATGCAAACAGAGAAGACTCAGGTGAAACTGGGGTCAACTATGTTTCCTAAGATAAAAAGAATCTTCAGGTACAGAAATATATTAAAATTTAAAAAATTTCAATCTATAAACCCTAAAAATACAAAATGGAAAAAATCAAGGCTAATTGTATCGATATATAAGGGAAAATTCACCATATTGAAAAGGGTCAAAAGTGCCTTTTTCCTTACGACTTTGTCTTCTGCTGATAACCTTAGCAAACAATATGGTCCCAGAACATTGGTTGCAATCTGAATCCGTTTGACACTCTGAACGTGTTCCTGAAATATTTTTAGAAAAAAGTCAATTTGGACAAAAAGTCAAGAGACGACAACCGCTACATAAAAAATACTGAGCATGTAAAGATTTATCATTATTATTATTATTATAATTATTATTATTATTATTATCTCATTTAAGAAAACTAAAATAATGGAGATCAATATACAATGATTCAATATTGAGTATTTTATTGCCCCATAAATTAAAAAGAGTTTATCAATCATTCTATTTAAAATATGGGTTTTATAAACCGAGGGAGAGAAAAAAATTGATACAGAAACGAGTGCGCAGGCACGAGTTTCTTTACATGATTATTACCTCCGGAGGTTTATAATTCCCATATTTTAACTAGAATGATTCAATAAACTGTATAGTACATGTATTTGGCTTGGATATGCTTGCTCAAAGCAAGAAAACGGTGTGTGATGTGGCAAAACTAGCGGGATCATGACATGTCTAATTCTAACACAAGTAGTAATACATCAGCTAGCTTTTCCTGGGAAGTCCGCAATTTTGGAAATCTTCATCATCGAGTCCACCTCAGAATTTCAAACGTATGTAACTTTTTTATTAGTGATCGAAAACATAAAAGTGTGGGTAGTCTTTTTCTTAGTTAGATAGTAAGAAACATTTTGGTACTAAATTTATTGTGATTTTCTAGAATTTTTCGTCTTTGTTCCTCGAGCCTCAAGTTTCAGTGTTTGAAGACAGTAACGTTATGCAACGTCATCGCATGTGTAAATGACGTCATTTCTTAATGTTTGTGACGTTACAAGTGCACGGAAGCGCTATGATTGTTTAAAAATTGTAAATAATAAAACCAAAACGAATATGAAATGTGTTTCATCTCGTCGATACCTTGGGTCAGTTGTGGTCAGGAAAAAGGAGTTCCCGCTAAAGGGATTTATTTCCCTATTTGAAATAATTATTTCTAGGCAAAAACAAAATAACCGATTTTATTTGTTTAATAAATCATGGTATTTTCCCGCCCAACATGTAACATTCTGTTTTAATCCAATAACCCTGTTCCAGGCCCCACAAAGAGAGTTTTAATCCGCTTAGTCACTTTATTGCAGAGTAGATAAGATTGCCCTTTGATGCAGGTGATTTTCTGCCCTTCTCTAGGGGCCGAATTTCGGCCCCATTCCCAATCGAAAATAGCCACCTTTTTCGCAATACCATGTCTGTTTTTCCCAATTACGAAAAGTGAAAAATAATTTTTTAGATCCACTTTATGAGAAATATTGACCCATATCAGAATGATACTTAAATGGTATGCTTGGCATAATACAATCTAAAATAACTTGATTTTGAGGATATATTTTGCTACCCATATGTTCTATGTCGTTAATATCTCCCAATTTTGATTTTAAGTCGATCATATTTTCCCAATTTTGGCCAGGGGTCTTTCCCAAATTGCTGGAAAAAGCCCCTGTGATGTTCGATATGACATTGAGGACAGTTTACTTCAGGTCATCATTATTGGGGGAAGTGGGGGTCCTCCTACTGAAGAAATAAAATGTGTAACCCTCGTAAGAAGTACAGTACAGTAAAATTAAAGTCAAATGAGTTCTGCCAAGAAATTATATGTGATGCGACACATATCTAATGACCTCAATCTTCACATACATGTATTGTGGGGATTGTTCCATTGAAGAATAGATATGTCGACCCCAGTCACCCCACTATATAGCACTTTTGGCGCTGAAATGCAAATCAAACTTGCAGTCCATTTCTCATATAATATTTACATCAATTCTCTTAAAATATGATGTCAGGTAAATGGTTTGTAAAATACATAAATACGTAATTTGACCTTGGGGTCACGGTCACACAAAAAATCGCCCCGTACCTTCTACATCATGTGATCTATCCATCTGCAAAGTTTAAAGTTGCTACGTCCAATGGTTTAGGAGAATATACAATTCAAGAAATGTGATGGACGGACAGACAGACTGATGTAGGGATAGACATAGGAATGGACGATAGACAGATTTTGGTACGAAATTAATATACACTATTTTTCTAACGAAAAAGCTGGTATAATTATGTATTATGAACGGGATAAATTAGCATGGGAAACGCCATCCAGATATCTATTTTGGGAATAATTTTATTTCAAGCCGATTGTGTGTACGAGATGTGTAGGCTCATGTGAGTCTGCGACGCGCCCACATGGGAGAAGTCAAACACTTTACAAAGAGGATCAATTAGTACATATGCGCAGTCATCCAGTGGGTAATAAGCTACAAGTACGTCTTTGAATATACTAGCAGAACATATAGGGGTCGATATGTACGGATAATGCATCTAATGCTTATGCCAATGACTAATTCCGCCGAACAGACAAACATTGCAAACCCGGTTTAGGCTGCTACTAGGAGAGCAGTTTGATATGGGTCCACACCCGCTTGCTACAAAACGGCTTTGAATAAACTAGCAGAACATATAAGGGGACATAACGTATAGATAATACATCTAAAATGCAGTCTGCTGGGAACACATAATTAGAGATTATCTCATGGCATTTTGGTTATTCCCCGAAATATCAACCCGAGACCCCATTATCAGCCCTAGAGCTTTAGCTCTCGGGCTGAAAATGATCGAGGGATGATAATGAGGGCGATAACCAAAACGCCGTGAGCTAATCTTTTTATCACATATTTTGGTGGCTAGATTTGTTTAACTTGGGGACGTTTTGACGTGCATCCCAAATATAATGTGATGGCTTTTACCCAAATCTGAAACAAGATGGCTTCCGATGATGAAACGGTCATTTTCGCGAGAACTGACGATACCTCATCTAGATCTCTCGCATTTCGCCTTTTGCATTATGGGTAACTAGCAAAATTTGGCTAGTCCCGTTCAATTCTCGCACTCCTGTAGTGACAAAATTTATTGCTAAAGATAGCAAAAAGTTAATTTTTGACAGTTTATCATTTTTCCTTTAGTCAATATTTTCTGAATATAAAGCCCTGAGTCATGCGAGCGGTGATCGCATAATATATTTTTAATAAAATTAGCGGTTCTATCCCAGTGTGCACTGAGCAAAAGGCGACAGGTTAATACGTGCTAGCGTGCTTTCTGTTTGCGATAATGTGAAACGGTCAATTATAAAAGGAAATCTATCGCCAAAAAGGCCATATTTTCCCCAATATTTGACGCTGAGGAAGTTAACTGACACAGATACTGTTTCCATGTATCAAATTGAATAATACTGGCAGTTCAGTAATCGAGTATGATTCAGTAATCGAGTATGATCTGTCATTCGAATGGAATAATTAATTTTGCCTTCCGCGATCTGGCCTGGGGGACCGGTGAACACAACTCCAGATTATTACGGATCCGACTTGGCTGGTAGGTTTTACTTTTTGGACTCGAAATAATGATTGCAATGTCTTTTGGCGATGCACATTCATATATAAAGTGGTTTTTTTTTTATTTCACCATCGTTGAATCTATGTCTTCACCATGAAAGCATTTTGATTCTTTCAATAACCCACTTTGAGAAAGATAAACAATTGAAATGAAATCACCAGCCTACCTTAGCCTACTATTGTTTGGCACGTCAAGTAGGCATTTTCAATTGGGGACCGTTTAAGTAACAATATTTCTAGGTATACACCAGTGAACAGCGGATACAAACCTATCATATGTAGTGTGTTGACATATGAAAAAAAAATCCAAACCAGTTTATAGCTGAAAGTTGAGCAAATGTTTTATTACAACTGTCACATTCTTTTATCACATGTATTTAAATTCTGTTAAAAATCAATGAAATGCAGCATGCCGTAGGCACTCGATAACACATTTTTCATGTAAATAATATCATAATTAAATGAATCAACAATAGTTATTGATTATGTAAAACTATCTTCCTATTAAATAATTTTACAGAATCAATCAATTGTTGATTTGTTATCAGTCATATTTTTAATGCTTTTAATTAGGGTTCATCGATATTGAAACTGGTGCATTAAATGTGCAACCATGAAACATTGACTGAAAATTAAATTTGTTGAAATGTTTCCTAGCTAATTGAACAGAAAGGCTACCACCAGGACTAGACGTTAGAGGTAGGCTGGCAGCATTGTTATCAGGCTCTGGAACATATGGTTTAACCTTATTTCCAGCTAAACTCTCTTGGCTATCTGCAGGAACATGTTGAAATTCAACGCTATCAACAATTTTAATCAAACCTTTTGCTGTAGCTGCAGTTTCATAATTTTCAATTGACTGAAATGTGCTGTCCATTCCTGGTTGTGGCTTGGTTATTTTAGATAGAATTGTTGACATTTCCTGCTGGTTTTTTTCAGGCTAGCAGCACTGTAATCATTAATACTTTTTTTACATTTTTCTGCCCAGTCAACTGCATACTTTGATTGACTGGCACATTTTCATTCAACTGCATACTTTGATTGACTGGCACATTTTCATTCACAAGTTTTGTCACCGCTGTTTTACGACCACTGTGATTGGTAAAAAGACTACTCAAACCAGCCTTTTCGCTCAATTTTTGGCTAAATCCCCAAGAGTGTTTTTCCCCATTGGTGCACATATGAACCATGGATTCTCATTATCTGGTTTTGCACCTCTGTTCACGTCCACATTAGGATAACAACGAGAATTGGTTGCTGTTACGATTAGAGGCTCTGTTCTGTTCTATTCATCTGCAATACGAAGGCCTGATTTCCATTCTATCAAAACAGAGTTCCGGTATCTATACAGAGTCGATTCGATCGAACTAAGAACCTTATTCTACCTTTGAAAAATGTGCAGTGATCATCATAAACATCGAAAAAATACAAAAAGTAAAAGTGAATCGCAAAGATGCCAGTTTTGTGGTTGTTTAAGTTATTTTAATGAAAATTAAAGTAAATATGTGATAATAGTCGATATGTACGGCTAATAGCCTAATACGCCGTAAAGACTAACATTGTGGGTTAGGATCAGACAGCAGTCTGATCTGGGTCCACACTGTTTGCTACAAAGACGACTATCAATAAACTTCTAGGAGTTGATATGTACGGCTAATTCGCCGTACAGACAAAAATTGTGGACCCGGATTTGACTGCTCCTAAATTGTAGAGGAGCAGTCAGATCTGGGCCAACACTGATTGCTACAAAGACGTCTTTGAATAACCTAGTAGACCACATAGAGGTCGATATGTATCTAATGCTTACGTCATGGCTAATTTCATTGTACAGACAACACATTGTGGACCTGGTTCAGGCTGCTCCTAGGAGATAAGTTTGAACTGGGTTCACACTGTTTGCTACAAAGATGGCTATGAATAAACCAGCAGAACATATAGGGGGCGATACTTACGTGTAACACATCTGAGGTCAAGGTTGTCTGCTGGAGTCATGACTTATTTCGCTGACAAAGCATTGTTGACCTGGATCAGACTGCTCTAAGAGAACAGTCTGATCAGGATCCACACTGTTAACTGCAAAGACAACTATCAATAAACTACTAGTGGACCACAAAGGAGTCGATATGTATGGCTAATATGCCGTACAAACATTATGGACCCAGATCAGACTACTCCTAGTCCGTTAACAATCTTACACTTGTTTGAATAATGTGACATATGATAGGAAATACAGATTAGGTTCCCTTTGAGGATTAAAGATGGCTGACGAAGCAAAGTGAAACTTCAACATAAGTTTTTGTTGGTAAAATAACTGTTACTACATATACGTACAGTTACGGATCCATATTTCAGTAGTTGTTTTACAAACTAGCGGACCCACCCCCCCCCACCCCCACCGCCCCAGAGACATTCCTCATAGCCGAGGCTCAGGGTCCGGTACAGGACCCCTAATCTGTGTCAAGAGGTCCGGTAGGTGACCTGTAGACTCGGAGTCTAGGGGTCCGGTACCGGACTCTGAGGAGCTTCAAATGTTTTAAGTATATTATAAGATGAATCCGCCACGACTCATTAGTCGTTTAATAACTTAAGTCTTGGTCGTTAGTCAATCCTTATTTGTAGTAGACCACTTACACACCATGCGCATGTAAACATCCGAATAATGCTCAGAAGATGGGTCGGGATTATAAATAAATGAATAGATAGAAAACTTTCCGTATTTCCGCATTTCTGGCCAGACGGCCCAAATTTTCTCGCAAGTATCTTCTTTACACACTGGTATAGTTGCATTATACTCTCGCGGTAGCTCTTGACTCAATTCTCGTGTGGTTTAACAATTTGTCCCATTCACATAGGTCTCTAGCTCTGACAGAATAATGTCCCTCCATTCCCTGTAATCATCCTCTTGTTTTGCATCCAATAGGATATTTGTGTCCACAGTGGCTTAGGCTGCTGTCCGTTCTAAGGCGGTGGTTCTGTTGTTGTTGACTTTTTTGTTTATTGTTACTCCCATTGTGGGAGTCTGTAATTGTTCTATGTTTTGAAGTATGTTACTTTATGTCCGTTCTAGTATTGCAATCATCTTGATGGGGAAGAGAGAGCTGGTTGCTTTGCTTAACTTGTCTTCCTGGTGTCTCGTGATGGTTGAGCGGCTCTTCCTCGCGGTGCCACGGGGTTGTCTGCAGTTTGTGATTGTGGTATTTCCTGATCATACTCCCTTACTATTTTTGGGCCGAGTTTTACGTGGGCCGAGTTGGTGTTGGGCCAAATTGTCCGTAAATTCAGTAAATAGACATTTAAATAATAATGGTAAAATAGTAATTTACCTGCGAGAATATCTGCAGCAACATCTAGAAAGCCTTCAAATGAAGTTTCAAACCGTATATAAAGTAATATTAATTATGAATGTTGTTGTTGATAAGTTGTCGCATTCATTCCAAAATGGCGCAGGCATGAGTATGACCTACAGCATTTTGTAATGACGTTTTGATTGGTCGTATGCAAATGAGCTTGCGTAGATGATTCTAGCTGAGGCGTACCAACAGGGTCAAAAGCATTATTTTATGTGCGACCTAAATTAATATAAACTGCCACCGGAATTTTTTTGCCAAACCAGTTTTTGGCAAAATGACCTAGTACTTTTAGTTGACATAGAAAGCTAAAGTGACTTATTTCCAGTAGAATAGACCCTACTGAGGAAATTCTATAGGTTTTTGGCTTAAAATCTGTAATGACCTAGAAAATATTTCACGACAAAGGTCAAAATCCCCGCGGGGATTTGCAAATCCCCGCGGGGAAAATATTTCCCCGCGGGGATTTTTCACCATCCCCGTGGGGATTTTTCCCCCGTGCGAAAAATTTCCCCGCGGGGATTTTCGAAAATTGTAAAACTCAGTTTTTTATTCAAATATGACAAGATCTCATGTTAATGGTGTGTAAAAATGAATGTCCACCAGTAATATCAATTTTTCATTTTTCCCGCGGGGATTTATCCCACCAGGGATTTTTGGAGAAAAAATCCCCGCGGGGATTTTTTAAAACATCTGTTTAAGGGTCTAAAATCAAGCTTAGGTTCACTCTTGCAATCTGTATGACACATTTGAGTATGTTTCAAGTATATATTAACATTTTGATTTTCCCCATGGGGAAAAATCCCCACGGGGATATTTCCCCGCAGGAATTTTTCCCCGCAGGGATTTTTCCCCATGGGGATTTTTTTTCTGCACAGTATTCATCCTTAGAGGATCTTATTCAATGACAAATTATTTTTTCTGCATTTATTCACATTCATATTGTATATGGTATGGATCCAGCTCAGTTGCTGCATGTTGTAGTGAAGCAAGCGTGTAAACTGTATTTTTAGATTACTTGGTCACAAACCCAACGACAGTTTTTCACATTATGCTGCCCATATATCTGTATTCACAGTAAAGCTGCACCTGTTAGGGCCACCTGCTTGTTCCATCCCTTTGTTCACTTTGCAAAGAGTTTAGATCAAGATCAGGCCCTACATCTCGGGTACAGATTACAGGATCAAAGTTGTTTGATATTGTGGTGTTTTTTTCTGAATTTGCTTGGGCATAGTAATAAAACTAATATTATTAATATCAGCAAATAAAAATAAAACATTTGTCTACTTTAACAGTTTTTGTTAAATAGTTGAGAGGTAATATGATTTTAGCATTTGTGTTGTCTGCTGATTCTTCATGATTTAACTTCTTCAAAACAAATTCAATAATACCAACAGAATGACAAACAGTTGGATTCCGACTTTGTCTTAAGGGATAATTAGTAGGTTTGTTTTGACATGCACAGTCAAACAAGCTGTGCCTCCTTTAAGCAATAACTGTTTGAATCCAGATCAGGCCCAACAATGTGTTAGACCTGATCTGGGTCCAAACTGTTTGCTTAATATTTTGTTTATCAGCAGACAACATTAGCCGATAAAAGGTCGGAGGAGTGCTATGCATATGACTTAATTACTGGCAATAGTACAGTGTACTGGGCCGACTGGATTAGTACTCGGCATATGCCAGAACAACCACCTAACACAAGTAAAACTGGACACTTTGGAGTACTCCACAACAAATCAAGTTATACAAATACTTACACCCATGTAGGCAGTGCTCCACCTATTTGTTTGTAACTAAAAATCACCACCCTCTACCACCTGACCGCCCCCCGCACCCCGCTCCCCTCATTCCCCCCCTCCCCCTTTCTTTTTTCTTTAGACACTTGCTCAATTGATACTGATCATTACGTAAATTTATGAATTTTGAGAAAAAAGAAAATAGAATCTGTTGGCTGTGCTTTTTACTAATTTAGGAGTGCCCTAAACTCCTCAGTGGTCTGGGAATTGACCACCGAAGGAGAAAAACTATTCCACTGTGGAATAGTCCGCAGAAAAAAATCTTCAGGGCACCTGTGTTTCGCAATCTCCGGCAGGTCCAGCGGGCTGCTGTCCTCTGAACTTTCTCTACCTGATTAATCTGAGGTTTTGAGTAAGGGCTCCAAAAAGGTGCTGCATACTCTAGTTTAGGCCTAACCAAAGTTTTGTATGCAACTTCCTTAGTACTTGTAGTTGCAAAAGCCAAATTCCTGCGAAGGAAACCGAGTGTCTTAGTTGCTTTGGAAGAAATTTCTGAAATGTGTTGACCCCAATCCATATTATCAGAGATGGTTATACCAAGGTATTTTGCTGACTGAACTTTTCCAAAGTTTTCTTGTGAAGGGAATAATCAAAGAGAATTTGTTTGTAATGCTGATGCCGAGTCACTCTATGACCGAGTCACTCTCATAGAGTGACATTTGGCAACATTGAACTTCATTTGCCAATGATTGGCCACAGATTGAAGACCTTATGTTATCCGGCAAGTCATTTATAAAAGTAAGGAACAGGAACGGTCATACATACTCCCCCTACACACACACACATACTTCCTGACTTAAATTACTTAAACTCTAGATCTTTCTGGATTCGGACACGGAACAATTTTATATAATGTTTATTTTGCTCTTACTCACATTCTGTAAAGAGATTTTATTTAAGCCCTCCAATTAAAATATTCAACTGTCCGTTCCAAGGCGGTGCTTCTTTTGTGGATCATTTATGTTATTTCTGTCTTGTATTTGTTATGTGTTTGTGCACCTCTATTAATTGATGCCTGGACTTCTTGGCTCTCTTTTGTGATGTCTAATTGTGAATTTGTCACTCTCCCATTGGTATCCTGGGTCAGGTGTGGATGCTTGATTGTGTATTGATTCCTGATCTTCCCCTCTTTGTTACTTTTAGTAAAAGCCGGTACTTGGTTAAGCCGAGACTTAGCAAAATGTGTACGAACAAATGTGCCACAGAAAATGTTTTTTTTTCTTTGTTTAAATAACTAGTCATCTGTAATCAATGGTAGAAAAAGAGAGAAAGAATGTTTTGGAGGTAAGAAATCATACAGATCGCGTTGTTTCATTCCTAATTCGTCTGTTGAAGCCAAAAAAATGTTGCGTTTCGTCCCCAAAGCAGTTCCTACTCAGTCCATTGGCTTTATTCATTCTGCTAGTCGTTTCCCCTAAGTGTCTGTTGTAAAGGGTGAGGCACTCAAGGCCTCTGTCCTGTCAAGATTTAAATTCGAAAAGAAAGTTTGTACCAAGATACAAGAAACTTTATTTAAAGTCAGCATTCAATTTTATCATATCAAACATTAGCCATCAAGGCTATTTTACTGACAAACAAAGTGAAAGACTGCACAAGTATAAACATATAACAAATCACAGGAAATTTGGGTTAATATCACAGAAATTTACATTGCTATACTTGTATAGCACAGATATTTATAATTTTAGATCATATGTAGGATAAAATCTTATAAAGATATTTTTTTTTTTTTATAAAACTGATAATTTTTCTATTGTTAAAATATGTATTATGAGCATATAAATAAGAGATCCTTCTTTACGATCTATCTAGGGGAAGGAATTGACGAAACTAAGGTGGGATAAAAGGGGCTCAAGAGACCCTGATCGCTATGATGGCTGCATGATTTCAAGGCTCTTAGGCGAAAGACGAAACCTAGATAGGGCGCAGGTAGACCATGGACGTTATATTACCTGGACTGGAAACACCAAAAGATTTACCGATAATCGTTATTCGATCTTAGCCGCGCTGAAATCCAGGTAGGCGGCAGGCAATTTCCGATAAAGTGACGAATCACTTAACGAGAAAGAGATGCGCATGTGTATGGGCATGTGTTTCTTCGCCCCTAGCATCTCGGTAAGAAGCGATAGGTCTGAAAGAATAGCACCGTTTTATGGAGAAGCTTCTAAGCTGCAATTTGATACCAAACACCATGTTGTTCTGGTAAAAAGTAAATTAATTCCACGGAAGAAATGAACCTAGGATTTCCATCTTATCCGCGTCCTGTGACAGATCTTAAATTTACCCCCCCCCACCCCCCCCCCCCCCCCCCCGCAATATACGTCCGTGGTTATGAGCGCTAATTAGCCAAACATCGGTTGGTAAAACAAATGAAATGTAAAACTATTCATCAAAAGAGTATGAACTTTCGATGAGAATTTAAAAAAAACAAAACAAAAAAAAAACGTGGGATGCAGTTCATTCACTATTGCACGGATCATAAATACAGCTATAATATGGGCCTCGACGCGAGAAACCCTGTCTTCGGGGGTTTGTGAACAACACAGGCGCAGAACAGCCTGCGCATCCGCGCAGTCTGATCAGCGCCTTTTTTTTGCTTTTTGGAAAGTATCATATGTAAACTTGCTGCAGGTGAAATTTCCATTTTCAAGCTAGTCTCTTTAGCTGAGGACTGGTTTGAAACACTCTTTGTCGAAACACCCCCACCCCCGAAAACAGTTTTTCTCACAACGAGGCCCATATGATGCCAAACAATCTAGTGTTGTCAGAAAAAAATACCCAAGAAAAAAGATAACGCATCAGGCTTTTCTTCATTTCTCAGACATGGAAAAAGGCATTTTTTTCATACAACGCAATTAACCCACATATGCCTAACGTCCTTTTTGTGGGGCATAGGTAAACAGTGCAGAACCAGATGAGACCCAGCAGAATGCGGTATCTGATCAGGGTCTCCACCGTTTGCTTACAGAATGTTCTATAAAAATTTATGAAAATGAAAATGACACCAACACCCCTTAAAACGAAATCGTCTGGTCCAATTGAGTGGAGAGGGCGTAAATGAGTTAAATAGAAATTCAGTATCTTTTGTTTAAGTCTTAAATTGGCTATTATTGTCAGTTGTTGAGAATATCACTTCTAAAACAAGTCGTTTTGGTTGAATAGATATTTAACGCAGTCACGGAAATAATTACTGCTCACAGCTGTCCTACCAACTACATTGTTAATTGTTAAACAAACGCTTTTTAATGAAATGAAGTGTATCTGTGGTTGACAAATTATCATTTATAATTAAATGTATGTTTTCACGCTTTTTAACCCTGCAATGTGGCTAAATTCCTATTGTACATTAGAGGCAATGTTTAGGTTCCCAGTGTTGGGACACCTCCGTAGAGTGGAACGTTATGCGGAAAAATGAAAGAAAGACGATTTTGCTAGCATCTTATCTGCATGATTTTATTTTGTTTTTGCTAAAAATTGAAAATTTTAGTTCCGAAATGTGTAATTTACGTATCAAGTGTTAAGTATATCAAATCTACTCACATCAATTAGCTCTACAACCGAAATTTCGATGGTATAGAATAAACATATGTAGTACGAAAAGTTATCATTTTGCCTCTTTTTCATATCGTCTCTGCAACAAAAGTTTGCAATATAACGATATTCTACAAAATGCAAACTTAGGACAAATATATTAACGTTTAGGAATTTAAAGAATTACACTCATTGAGCGCTTCAAATTGCCACAGTTAAAGTGACAAGTAGCTCATTAAAATTCTAATATCCACCATTTTCAAGATGGTGGCTTGTAAACAACGCAATCTGTCCAAAATAACACGAAAATTAACCGTTATCCACGGATTTTATTCCAACATAACTCATATGAGATATACTTAAAAACTTATTCTCGTAAATTCCGTAAGAATTTTCTCCACATATATCGAATATTCACGGTTTTAACATTAAACTTTCCTATGAATCATCGCTATGAACAGCCTCTTTGAAAATGGCGGCAGAAAGGTATTTATCTCGGCGTATACCCGATTTACGCGTAGGCAATAATATTGATGAAATAGATAAGAAGCTAATCCCTGCAAGTATACATCCCTGGGTAGACCAAAAGATGAGGTCGATCAGTGGAGAGGAGACCTTATCAGCTGTATATAATACAGCTATAATTTATTCAGGCTTCCAGATAAGAGCGCCCGTTGGAAAACCATTTTCTCCATTTAATTCTCATCCAAAACATATGTTGTGGGTACTCAAAAGAACCGTCTCAATAAGACGGTCCTTTCGAGCACCCAAAACACATGTTTAATATTGGTGAGAAAAAAAATATGTTGTGGGTACAAAAAAGAACCATCTCATTGAGACGGTTCTTTTGAGCAACTAAGAAGACACATGCTTAATATTGGTGAGAAAAATCATACCAAATTTACGCTTATAAAATTATAAGAACTATGGATTATAGTGGCACTTTGGAAGCTTAGCAAAAAGCTTAAATTAGATTAGGCATTTAATTAATTAAAATAACTTAAAATGTCCACCCCTTTAATTTTCATCTTTTGACAGATAGATCTACACTAAAATGATTTCAAAGATTCAAAATTAGTAAGCTTGATGTTTTATGTTAATTACATTTGTGGAAACTTTACATTTTAGTCACTCAACCTACATCGTGAGACGTTTACATTGAAGATAGTGCCACAAGGCCTGATACAGAATTTCACATTGATAACTTTTTATTTTTAATTAAAGCAAACTACTGTATCCTTAAAACAGGAGCTTTCCTATGTATCCATTTAAACAATTCTCGGGGGCCGCACTTCCAGTTAGCAGTGGTTGTCAAGGACTTACGGTAAATCTTGTATTAGTTCGTACACTCTAATAGTTCGTACACCATAAATTATTCATGGCCGGTCAGCTCAAAATGTCATGTATTAGTTCGTACAGTGGTCATTTTTCCTATTTGTAATTTTTAATAGTTCGTACACAACGTTTTTTCCGTTCATTTGGTCAATCAGAGTGTCTGTCTACGGTGCTTTGTTTTTCGTCGAGCACGTCAATTAACAAACATATCAGCGGAACAGGAGCGTTTCGCCTGTCAGTGCGATCGTCAGTGTCGCTTATGCGCGTGCATCCAGCATTGATGCATGCCAAACTTTTATTTGGTTCAATGAACGTTGGACTGATGCAAATCGCGGAGATATTTTGTCCAGTCATGACAAAAATCAATTACATGTACACAACCACGCGCGCGTGCACACAGTGTCCTACGTGTCTGTAATCATTGAGCCTTTCTGGTCTTTCTGTGTCATAAATATGCCCAAGCGTCTTTTTTTTTTTGAATCACTGGATCCGAGCATGATGAAACCATATCGGCTGGTGTTTATCACAAATGTTATCAGCGAAGGCTCAGGGGAGCCTGTGCTTTTGTGCAATCTCGTCGGGTAACTCACAGTTTTGGAGTGGATGAAGAATCTAGACACCTACGTACTCCCACTAATTAGCTGTGCTTTAAATGTGCGTGCATCAATTTCATTTCTAAGTTCACCAAAACGCGCACACAATAAGCGTAATAAAATAACTATATACATTGTATATCCGATGGAACTTTTATATCAAACAAAGACGACACTGATGAGCCTAGCGCGGCGTCCTCGTTAAATTGTATTATGGGTCTTACATATTAAATGATTCCTGTGGATCATCACACGTATGCACAGACGCACAAACCAAGATGAAAAGTGATTTATGCATGCTTCTGCATCATGCTTTACATTGGGCTGTCTATGAAAAGAGCCAGTTCATAAGATTATGGTACCTCTCGCACATGCAACCAGCGAAGGATCAGACGAGCCTGCACATCCGCACAGTCTTGCCAGGGGCATAAATGCTCACATACAAGGCATGTAGATGAAGGTGCATGTCTAAAGTTAGGCTTATAGTCCCACTAACACCGCAACAAAGATAAGAAAAAAATGGTCGAAAAGCCTCTCGTTTACCGTCCGTGTATATTTAATTTTTTACCCAATTCCAAGAGAAACTTTTTTGTATGCAAACAACAAAGGCGCAGATCAGCCAGCGCACCTGCGCAGTTCTACCAATTATCTCTAGAAAGTATGATAGCTAAACCTGCTACATGCAAAAAATAAAATTCCTGTCAGACATGCGTGCGCGGATCCAGACAATTCCAGCGGGGGGGGTGGGGGGGTCGAATTGCTTCTCGAGGGAGGTGTGTAGCAGTGCAAATGGCAACTTATGATTTTCATTGGGTGGTCCGGACCCCCTGCCCCCTCTGTCTCCGCCCATATCAGAGTTTCAACAGTTTGAATTCACATTTTATTTATTTTTTTTGCTGGGCCTGGTCAATTCACAAAACGTCTGCTAATTATATCAGCTGCCGCTTAGGGCAAAGACAGCATGATCCTTTTTAAGATCAAAGAGACCGCGCACATCAACTCCGGCCACGTGTTGTTTTAAAGTTTTGGGTCGCACGTGATGATGGCCTTGACGCAAGAAAATGCACATTACACATTAAACAGTGGCCCAGGCGTTATGAACAAGTCGAACAGAGTTCATGCGCGGATCCAGGAATTTTTGCCAGGCGGGGGGGGGGGGGGGGGGGGGGGGGGGTCGAGGCCCGACGGCCAGAAAACAGTCAAAACAGTCTGGACAATGTTTTTTTTAGTCATCAACTTATTTTACAGTTTACAGAGTGGATCCAATGGTTTTATTACAGAGGGGAGGAGGGGGTCCACTTTTTTCCAGGGGTTGGGGGTGTCCAAAGAAACCCATATAACTTGTGATTTTCCAGGGGGGGGTGTCCGGACCCCCTAACCCCTCTCTGGATCCACACGTGGGGTCGACTGACGCCACTGTTTGCTTACAGAATCATGGTCTATCAAAATTTAAATAAAACTGAAAATACCACCCATCGACGACTAAACGGAAAAAAGCCATCTCCTGCTGGTCGAGATAGCAAGTGCGGATCCAGAGGGGTCATGGGACCTGACCCCCCCTCCTGGAAAATCACAAGTTATATGGGTTTCTATAGGGTATAGGCAATTGGACCCCCTGGAAAAAGTTGGACTCCCCCCCCCCCCTGGAAAATGTTGGACCCTCTCTGGAACCATGAAAAATGATAGTTTTCTTCGAAATTAACCATTTGACTTCAGTAAAATAAGCTGAAGACAAAAAAAACGTTGTCAGGGCTTTTTTTTGTCAGATTGACCCGGACCCCCCCCCACCCCCTGACGAAAAATCCTTGATCCGCGCATGGAAAGCAATGTGTACACGGGATAGCATGGTGTTCTAATAGCAGTGCAAAGACTAGCATGTGCATCCAACCCTGTTTCTGGCTGTGATAGAGTCAGTCAGCCTCAAATCACGAAAGACAGATTTTCTCATGTAATGGCTTTTCCATGGTCAAGCGACCGAAGATGACAAATTACGGGAATCTGGTTCTACATTGATTGCCATTATCATAATCTTAGAATGCTAACACCCTTACACCGAGCTATTTTGGGTCCGAGCAGTGACCTATATAGGTCACTGGTCCGAGCTAACACGTGTGGGGGCGTGCGAACAAGCTGAGCATGTTATGTCGCCTCAAGGAATACGACGTATGATGAAGACTCGAACCAACCAACATATGCAGAAATATAGGTGTTCATACAAAGCCTTTAAATGGAGTTTAAAAAAGCATTCGCAAAAACGTAAGTTGTGGGTCTTTTTACAATATGAAGGCAGAGAAATGTACTACTCTGATTCATGAGAGTTCTGCGTTCCAGTTGTTCATATCAGGGACGGTAATTTTATGATCCATGTTCATATTTAGAAGTCACCATTTTCATTTTCAGTTTTCATTCCAAATCAATGAGTGTATGCGTACGTCTAACCTGTAGGACTGAATGTAAGTACATGTATTGTCTTGTCTACTTCTATGCTGCATTTTCGAGGGTTCATAGAAAATAAGAATCTACATAATGACCAGAAATGAAAGCTGCGATATACATTGCTCTGTTACGTGGTAGTAGTGAACAGAAGTTGTATTTTTGTTATGATTCCTCGGACCCAGCGAGTCCGAGTATGATTTCAATCAAGACAATCGTCATAGAACAAGTCCGACGTGACATCTCTTCCGTAAAGCAGGCCTATGTAAAGTTGGCCTGTAACCGGGTGATATCCCCGGGAATATCGCACATTGCATGTGAGTCGGTTGAAACGGCAATCCGGACTTTTATGTTTGGTTGTTTATTTTCAATCTTTCACCATGCTATTAAGAATGTTAGTTTAATTGAAAATAGTGATCAGACATTCAGCCTGTAATTTGGCTAAAATGATAAACAGAAATTCCTCCCTCTTTGGCAATTTCCGCATGTTTTTGGTCCCGTTTTTCGATCTTCAGAATTTCATTTTATTAGTTCGAACAGTCTTGTTTCTCAGAAAAATAATTTTTATTAGTTCGTACACAGCGGAAAATAATTATTTTTTACTGTACGAACTAATACAAGATTTACCGTAGTTTACCAAATATGAAAATCACATGCTTTTTCGATATTTTGATTTTTGTGTTTCCCTCAAGATAACCTTCAAAAAATGGCAAAATCGTAGTTTGCATTAGGCTGCAACAATCATAACACGATGAAAGACGAGAAAATACAGGTCTTTAGCTCCCAAATTATTATGTCAAACCCTTAGAAATATCGATCTTGCAGTCACGTTGGTGTTGCGTGAATTCGTATATTGACACCAAATGTCAACAGTTAAGCAACAACAATTTTAACCATTTCAGTACAGATATGTTTGTCGCACTGTGCACATAGATAGATAGATAGATAGATAGATAGATAGATAGATAGATAGATAGATAGATAGATAGATAGATAGATAGATAGATAGATAGATAGATAGATAGATAGATTAGTCACTGAAATATCCTAAACTTTCAATGAAAAGTGCAGTATGGGTTGTTATACACTATGGACTTTTGATGTCAATTTCTTTGGGTAGCTCAATTTCATAAATGTGGTCTTCTCAAGGAGTGCAGATATTCATGACTGCGAAGCCATGTATCATGTCACATCTCAGCAGACTGCCTTCTGTTTGTTTGCTTGTATTGTTGCTTTTGTCCCAGTCAACAGCTATGGTCATTGTGGGATGGTCAGTTCACCTAACCATGCACACTTTTTCCTAGGCAAGCTTGAACAAGCGGTTAACCAGTACTTCGTGCACATACT
Organism: Loripinus fragilis; assembly: GCA_964019695.1. NCBI lineage: Eukaryota > Metazoa > Mollusca > Bivalvia > Lucinida > Lucinidae > Loripinus > Loripinus fragilis. Next base: position 58,890,315 of record OZ026524.1, on the reverse strand, counting down.
TTCGCTTGAAGCTGACCACAACCCTTCTTAAATGATTCAGTGGAAGGGGGAATGACAGCAGAAATTGTTTCAGGACAATTTCCACAAAAGTATGGGACCGGACCAGGATCGAACTCATGACCCCTGCAAGCACGTTATCGACTGGGCTACGCTGCCCGATAGACTGCCCTCTGTAGTTGCATTAGGGCTGGGACGATAGGGCTGTCATCCGATACGATACGTATCGCGATACATGCAATATGATACATATCAGGATATATCAACACTGATACACCAACACTTAGAAGCACTATTTCTGTAGTATATTGATAAAAATGTTTGCACTTTTTTCTATCCCATTTGCCAATTATTCAATAAGACAAATATTTTTGTCACTCTTTTTGAAAAATTGAGCATTATTTGACATTTATTTTGTATACCGAAATTGTGTAGTGAAGCATGTAATACACACTATTAAAACCAGTAAACATGAAGTGAGCACCGCCTTAATGGATAGATCTCAGCAGGTCCTGTGTGCCATGCAGCTCTGCTAAACCTTAAAAGTTATTCCTATTTTGTGGAAGTACCAATCCTAAATTTGAAAAAAAATCTATACAGGCATTTGAATAACAGCAAGTAATCGGCATGTGGTTGCCCTATGAGAGCACAATAGAATTTTTTTATCTATCATTACTTTTGACTATTTGTCCATTTGATCTTGTTTTAAGTAGCGAACATTTACACTGTAAGAATATAATGTACCTGAATATATATTTTGAGGTTAGAAATTACCAAATTTTTTTTTAGTAAATATCTGAAAGTATCCCGATACGGCACCCAAGCGTATCGATACGGTATCGGCCAAGTCTGTATCGATACATTGTATCGATATATCGTCACAGCCCTAAGTTGTATCATGTTTCATCTCAACAGACTGCCCTTTGTGGATACTACAGTTGCAAAAATAAAATGAATATTAAATAACAAACGGGTGTAAATGTTTCAACTTGGCAGACTGCTTTCAGTTGGTAGAGTTGCAAATCAGTGTAGCAGGTTTCATCTCGGCACATTGCTCTCTGTTGGTAGAATCGCAATCTGTGTATCATGTTTCAGCTCAGCAGACCGCACTCTGTAGATAGAGTCGCAAACTGTTATATTATGTTTAATCTCAGCAGACTGCCCTCTGTAGGCCTGGTTGTAAACCGGTTTCTCATATTAATTCTCAGCAGATTACTCTCTGTAGATATGGCTGGAAACTGATGTATCACACTACACTCAGCAGACTGCCCTCTGTAGATAGATTTGGAAACCTTTTATCATGTTTCATCTCAGCAGGCTGCTCTCTATTGATAAGAGCTACAAACCTGTGTATCATGTTTCTTTTCAGCAGACTGTCCTCTGTAGATAGAGTAACTGTTGTGAGCTGGTCTATGATGTTACATCTCAGCAGACTGTTCTATGTACTGATGTATCACGTTTGCAAGATGACAATTTCAGGTAAAGCTTCTAAGCAGAGAGGAAATACACGGGACAGAATGTCAGGCCTGATCTGAGTCCAAATTTTTTGAAATGCATATAGGCAGATAACAATGTCACATGAAAATTGAATGGAAAGTTAAAATACAGGTTTAACTTCAACTTGTCGTAACCTCTAAAGTGCCAAACATTCTGAACCTCGATAAAAAATGTCGGGCCTGATCTGGGTCCAAATTGTTTGAAAGGGTTATCAGCAGATGACAATGTCATGTACAGATGTAACGCAAAGTTAAAAAACATCGGTTAAACTCCAACTTGTCATGTCCTTTAAAGTGCTAAACATTCAGAACCCTGATAAGTCTGGACAAAATGTCAGCCTGATCTGGGTCCAAATTATTTGAAAGGGTTATAAGCAGTTGACAATGTCATGTAACTGTTTTTTGCTTAGTTAAAATACATAGGTTCAACTTCAACTTGTCATAAGCTCAAAAGTGTCAAACAGTCTTGAACCTGATAAGGCCCGGACAGAATGCCGGACCTTATCTGGGTCCAAACTGTTGTAAAGGTTACAGATTTAATGCAAAGGGTAAACTGCAATGGTTTAAATTGACCTAAATTTGTCAGAACCATAAGGGTTAGGCCAACCTTAGAAATATTGTTGTTTCCCTTTGGAGCATTATGCAATACTTTTGACCTGCATTAAGTGATGATTTGTCTTGAAAGCAATTTTTACTCTTTTTGAGAGTGGTTGTTTTAGGCAAGTTTTTCTGCACATAAACAATTTGCTTTAGAATATATTTTAAAGATAACACTGTTTACAATTGACAATTCTCTAAGTTTGCAATGAAATTAAAAAAAAAATCTTGACAAAAGATTGTAATAGAATTTTTTGTGTAGGGGTTTTTTCAGGGTCAGTCGGGTAAGGGGAAAAAATAAAATTTTAATTTAGGCCAATATCAGGCCTCTATGGCTGTTTTCCCAGACACCATGTATTCAGGGAGGTTCAAAATTGATAACTTTTTCAAATATCTAACTTTTGTCACAGCATCCAGATAATCCAAGCATTGCATGCTTGGATCCAGAGGGGAGACCAGACCCCCTTAAAAAATACAAATTATATGGGATTAGATAGGGAATAATTAAGCACCTGGATACTCCCCCCCCCTCCCACTACCCCTGGAAAAAGTTGGACACCATCCTCACCCCTGGAAGAATTGATGGACCCCCTCTGGAACCATGGAAAATTAAAATATTCTTTGAAATAAAAAAAAAAGATTTTTTTATGGCAGATGGTGTATCTGTTGAATCCACCCTCCTGGACGAGAATTCTTGGACCCTCACATGTATCGCTATTGTTGCTTCATATGGAAATCCATATAATAATTGCTGAGAACATTTTTGAAAAGGATAGCTTTTATGACAGGTTGCATTGTACCAAAGGTGTTGAGTGTCAAACCTGGAGGTGTGAGAATGTCAGAATTCAGATTCAAAATAGTCATTTATCTATCAAGAGCTTGATAATATCTCGGGATATATAGAATTTCAAGTCCGTTCATTTGTTGTTAAAGCTCCTCCTTTTTTTGGCCATGCATTATTTTTTTTTTTTTTTGAAATTTTATTCCGTGACCTTTTAATATATATACAATGCTCAATCCCAACTTCATTTTATAAAAAACAATGGGATGTTCTATTGGCCTAAAAAGAGTTAAGGGGGTCATTTGTGTGCAATTATTTACAATTGGCACGGGAATTCAGCTCAATTCATTTAGAAACAACATGGGGAATTCTTATTTTGGTCAAAATTAGGCATTTCAAAGTGCTGATCTGACCTTGAAATTAAGGTTAATGAATTGAACTCAAACCTAATATCCCTCCCCCTACCCTCCTAACTATCAAAGGCCCTAATAAGCAAAAATTTGAGCCCTTTCAGAATAATTATGTGTTTTGTGTGTCAGAAGAACCGACTCATTGAGACGCTTCCTTTGAGTACCCACGTTTGCACAACAAATGTTTTATTTTGAGAAAAATGAAATATGATTTTCAAATATGCTCTCTAGAGGCCTGAACAATGTTTCAATCATTGGTTTTGCAGAAAATGTGCGGAACAGAAGCTACACCGTCTAAGCGACACAGATGGTGACATGGACTCACAACGCCAACAGGATCAGCACTAAAGCCACTATGTACCCCACATTATTTGTGCCAGTATTCTAGGAGCAAAGATGTCTGTTTTGTGTGCTTGCTTAATAAAAAGGGTAAGTAAATTACCCCTATACCAGCTAGTGATAATTTTGTCATCTGCTGATGTTCTATGCAAACAGTTTTGAAGGCCTCCAGTAAAATATTTTACTGACCGTTCCAAGGCTGTACTTCTTTTATGTTTTTCCTGTCTTTCGCTTGCTATGCCTTTGTGCACGTCTGTTTATGTGTGTGCCTTGTGGTCACCTGCTGGGAAAGGGCTGACCTCTTGGCTCTCGTTTGTGGTGTCGGGCTGTGAGTTTGTCACTTTCCCATTGGTATCCTGGGTCAGGTGTGGTACTTGATTGTATCGATTCCTGATCTTTGCACCCATACTTACTTTAATACAGGGGTTGCCAGTGCTCAAGATGAGAAATGTCTTTAAATGACATCTTCTCCTGAACCACTGGTCCAAATTTTAAATAATTTCACAGAAATGTTCCTCATGATTCCCTCTACCAAAATTGCACAAACAGTTTTGCTCCACCGAAAAAGGGGTTGGCATACAGTTTGGACCCAGATCAGACTGGACACATAATGTTATCATTAGTGTAAAACTTTGATGTTTTTTGCCTTTAAACAAATTATTATTTATACAATTACAAGTTAAAACTTTTGTAAAATGCTTGTGATCTTTCAGCATTGTTTTCTGTGAGTGACACCACAGTGAGTAGAATAAAAACATGACAGTCTTTTAAAGTATGGAAGAACATAAGGGGTATAGATTAACTTAGGGGTGAGCAGCTAACAGACCATATATAGCAAAAGCATGAACAAAATTATCGATCATGCTAAGAGTTAAAGCATGCATTCATAGTTAAAGCATAAAGAAAAATCACAAAAAGTCCAATTTTTGAAGGTTTACCATTTCCCTGTTTAATACAAAGGCAATGAGGGTCTAGGTCAAGTCCATTTTATCAGACAATGTCATTTGTTAATCACCTTGCAGACAGTTAGGACCCAGATCAGCACTTATTGAAAGTCAGTTCTGGTCTGCATCCAAAATGTTAGACATTCTAATAGTGTTTGAAAAAAGTTAATTTTGAAAAAAAAAAGTCAGCAGACTACAAAAAGCATGAAAAGCATTCAACTACTTAAAAAAGATCTTTCTGGCTTAAATGGTCAAGCAGTGGCGGATCCAGAGGAGTTTCAGGGGTTCGCTCGAACCCCCTCCCCCCCCCCCCCCACCCATTTTTAAATGTCCTATGAAAATGAAATAATTGACTTTATGTCCATTCTAGTATTGCAATCATCTTGATGGGGAAGAGAGAGCTGATTGCTTTGCTTAATTTGTCTTCCTGGTGTCTCGTGATGGTTGAGCGGCTCTTCCTCGCGGTGCCACGGGGTTGTCTGCAGTTTGTGATTGTGGTATTTCCTGATCATACTCACTTACTATTTTTCAGTGAGACCAAATTATTTCTTTTTCATAGGATACTTAGGAAAAATGAGATAAAATCAGCAAAGCGAACCCCCACACCTTTATATATTATGAACCCCCTTTATGGGATGTACATTATATCTCTATAAATATCATGTAATGTTCTATGTTTATAGTTATTGTTTGTCAAAATTGACCCGAGACATATGAATATTCATTGACCTTACATCCAATCTTCGGGAATCATCGTAAAAAGTGAGCTTTAGATTGTGGTACAATTACTTGTCTGAATGAAAGAATTCTACAATTTCTCGATAGCTTTATCGATACATTTAACAGGATGTGTTTAGCATTCAAAAGATGTGGGTTCGAATCTTGTTCCATTTCATTTAATTATTTTTTTAGTCTTTTTTCATTATTTTTTTGTTAAGTCTTTTGTGCACAAATGGAATAATATATAATAATTATAAAAATCTGATCAACTACAACTAGCACATTGTATGATTTCAATATAAGCTCACATGTAATTAACACTTTGCATGCTTGGTCATTTTAATACTTTTATCTCATCAGCAGACATTTTTCCAAAGTTAACTTTTTCAAAAACTCTTACAGAAACACTTTCAGATGATGGCAAACGGTCTGTATCCAGCTCAGGACCAATGTTTTGTTGGTACTGACCAGGGTCCAAACTGTTTGCAAAGACTATCAGCAGACAACAAAAGTCGCCGCTGGCAAGGAAAAAGTTAATAAAACCGAGGCAATTGATACTGAATATCCAAATGAAAAGATGTAAAGATAATCAGAAGGTGGCATAAAATATTTAAACAACTTTGACTTAAAAAGAATGCATACATTTGACAGTCATAAAAAAGTCTTCCACCCAAAGATTCGATCCAGGTTTGGGTGATCTTTTTCAAATTGTGAACTAACCACTAGGCTATCAGACCATATAGATTTAAGAATTGACATTATCTTAATAATCTTGGTAAAAGCATGATCAAGGTTGGAGTATTTCACGAAAAAGTGTGACGGGGAAAATAGGTCTCATTGCATTACATTAAATTTCATCAAGCTTGGCCTTTTTATGTTAAATACGGTACCAGGTACTTGATTCAAATCCTGTATGTATTTTCAAGACAGATGTTCTATAATTGCTAATATTCTATCTATAATTTTACCAATGCAACTCCATTGTTATGGTCAGGAAACAGAAAAAAACACTAAATTATTCAGAAGTTGCAATTAGGACAATATGTCTTTAGATTTGTCTTTGTGCAGAAAGTTGTACTCTCTCTGCAGATAGTCAGTTTAAGATAAATTTTGGAAAGAACAGGTCATAGTTTTATATAAAGTGAAGAAACCCAAGAAAACCAAAATGTGACTATATTCTTTATTAAGAAACTGCAAGGGACCTGGCCCCTTACTTTGCTATAATTAAGGTGGAGGATGGACATGTACAGTTACTTTCTTACAATGATTTGCTGTAAAATAAAATTATTAAATTTGTGAAACTCATTGGACTGCCTCTCACTGACAATTCTAAAATAGACCAAAAACAACAAGTCACACGAAAATCACTCTTATAAAAGCACGAATATCACGAAGATTTCGGCGAAAATTAATCGGTCTCATGTCAATTTTGGCAGTTTGAAAGAAGAACTATATAAAGAATAGAATAGGATGGACAGTTTGTTTCTTTCTGGATCTAAAAATAGCAATTTGTATCATTTTACATATTCTTGTTAGTGCTCAGCCACCTCTGTCATCTGCTGATAACCTTTGTGAACAATTATATAGGAGGCAGACTGTTGGTCCTGATCTGGGTCCAAACCGTTTGACTCTCTGATAGTGTTCCTGAAAGAATTTTTGTTACAAAGTTAATTTTGAATGCTAAAGATCAGCAGACAACAAAAAAGCATGAAAAAAGCTTGCAAACTGAGTAAATGATAGAAAAAGATCTTTCTGTCTTCTGTCTTAATAATCGACTATAGAACAGTTTGTCACTCTAAAAGTGTTCCTGAAAAATATTTTTGAGGAATTCAATTTCTAAAAAGTCAGCAGACCTCAAAACATTAATGTGGGCATGACCAGATTGGTCTGGAAATTTATTGTTCATCTAAATTGAAGGATGTTTTTGTTGTTACCATGACAACAAATAGTAGGTTTTGACCACATGGTGAGTTGTAGACACCTGGTGATTAATCCCTTATTAATAAACACAGAATTTTCAGGTTTATACTGAAATGCACATACTAGCTTTAACAAAATGGGGTAGATACAGATGAGAAGCCGCTAACAGTTAAATCTTCAAGTCATGTCCTGCTAGAAAGTCTCCTTGAATAAATTATTTTGTTCAGAGAACCAAGTAAAAATATTCCTTGATCAGACTGCTCTTCTTGAAGCATGCTGATCTGAGACTATTTTTTTTTTATATATGCTTATTTGCCTATATAAGTTGTTTAATTCTTTGTTGCAAATAGTTTGGATCCAGATCTAGCCTGGAGGTTATTGATTTTAAAAAAAATGGGCCTGTTTCAACAAAATATTTTTTAAGGTATGTCATTTTTTTTATATAGCTTCAGCCTAGTGCAAGAATGAATAACAATGAGATCTAGCAGGAAAAGTTTATTATCATAATTATAACACATGCATACCTTGAAACATTCAACTCATAATATGGGCCAAACTTTTGGTACATATAACATATCACAGGTTTATATAAGCACAAATTTGCAGCGTAAAATTGTAAAAATCCCCTTACCCATAATTCTTAGCATATGATTTGGGTGCTCAAAAGAACCGTCTCATTGAGAAGATTCTTTTGAGTACCCACAACATATGTTTTGGTTGAAAAATAAGAAAAGTATTTTTTTGGGGGTACACACTCTTAACTAAAGGCCTGACATATGCTGTCAGTGAAGGCTCAGACAAGCCTGCACATGTACGCAGTCTTGCTACAGCCTTCAGTATTTTGAGGCTTACTTTCTATTATCCTATGTACTACACAAAGTTAACTCTGTTTCGCCAAACAGTATATTTGATTCCGTTTCAAATTAACTCTTTGCATGCTGTTTTTTTTTCATGCCTTTTTGTGATCTGCTGACATTTTTCAAAATTCACTTTTTCAAATAATTCTTTCAGTGTCAAACAGTTTGGATCCAGATCAGGCCCAATGTTCTAGCGGGCCTGATTTAGGTCCAAACTGCAAAGATCATCAGCAGACGATAAAATTCGCCGCTGGCAGTCTCACTAGGATTTTGAAAATAGGAGTAAAATTGCTGTTTGCCAGAGTTCTATTGGTACTTTTGAAAAGTTAGAGTCAGAATCAAAAAGTTGGAGCAAAATAATCCAAATTTGGAGTTAGTGAGAACCCTGTGCTGGCAAGCAAAGTGTTAATACTACCCATGAAATGGCCAAAACAACATGCATTGAGTTAATTTCATGTGCAATAGGTTTATGGATACCCCTATCTTTCACTTGAATCTTTTTATACAGTCAACACAGACATACAAGAGTACACACACACAATAAGATGGTCAAACAAAAACGGCCTTAACCAGTTTCTGCCATTCACTACAAAATTTAATGCTGTCTGCTTGCTCAACTAACTCAACTGCTGTTATGTACTTTGGTAGACTTTATTCTTCCTAGAGAACAATTGGATCAGAATCTCAGGCCTTTAGTAAAGGGTGCGTAACAGAAAAACATTTTTCTTATTTCTCGACCGAAACATATGTTGTGGGTACTCAAAAGAACCCTCTCAATGAGAGGGTTCTTTTGAGCATCCAAAACATACGCAAAAAATTATGGGTAAGAAAATATTTAAAATTCTACGCTGAAAATGTTTGTTTATCTAAACATGTCATCTATATTTCTTTGCTTTCTTCAGCAAATTATTTATTGATAACACGACAGGTTACTTCAGATCATCATTTGAAATTCAATTTCCTAAATACAGCACTAAAAGAATTAGGTCCCTTTTTGTTTGATATGCTTATACCAGGCATACACATGGAGCAAGGACTACATAATAAAATAATAAAAAAAGTATACACCATAAATAATGGGCGGACAACAAAAAATTTGTGATCGTTTGAACATGATAAAATTAAAAGATCAATGGTCAGTTGTTTGAAACAATACAGAGCTAACCCTTTTCCTGCTATTCATGACAAATGAGTATCGACGTGATTTCCAACAATGTGGTATTTTGAATAGTGTAGACTCAGACGAGCCTGTCCAGTCTCCTTTTGAGCTTAGAAACTCCAAATGCTGTTCGGTCAGTAGCTTAACACTCATAAAATATTCAAGCGACTAGCAAAGGCTCTGATCAGACTGCACATATGCGCAGGCTGGTCTGAGCCTTCGCTGGTTTCACATACCACATTTCTGGAAATTTCATGTCGCGGCTCAAATGTTGGCTGATTTTTCATCTGCTGATGTACTTTGATGGCTTCTATTACAATATGAACCCATATCAGATGGCTCCTCTGATCAGGGTTCATATTGTTTGCTTCCATGATAAAACTAGTCTTAAATGCATATGAATCAATGCAGCAGATGTAATAAGCAGGCAGCATTTTTAGAATTTAATTTACAACTTTACAACATTTCAACAAAATATAGCGATAAAAATGTTCTTTTTAAACTCTCAGATGTTGTTAAATATTAAAATGCCAACAATGTTGGCATTTTAACATTATGAGCATTATAAATTACATGCTCAGTAGTTGATTTGAGCATGGATCAGGACCTGGCTGGATATTTTCTCTAATTTAAACTGCTTACAAGGTGAAAAAGTGGTAATGGTAAATTATATGGTCATGTATTTCATTTAAAACTGAAATGTGTGATCACTAAGGCGGTATTCAGTGGCGGATCCATAGTGTTTTGTTTTGTACCCCCTCCGCTACCACCGCTTTGAAATATGCTATGAAATAATTTGGTCTCAATGAGACCAAATTGTTTCATTTTCACAGGATATTTAATAAAAAAGAAATAAAATCAGCAAAGCGAACCCCCTCCCCCACATCTTTACATATTTGCGAATGTCAAATCCTGTAAAGTCTGACCAGACTTCCCTGATATTCGTAAACACAATATGCTAATGCTCAGTGAGGACTTAAAATTGCTTGACAAAAACACAAAAGAGGAGAAATAGTTAGCATTTTTTTATATGTATATCTTTACATGCTGCATACTTCTTCGCGATTTTGTTGTCATCTGCTGACTTCTTTCATTCAAAAAATCTTTCAGGAACAAAATCAAAATGTCAAACTGTTTGGATCTAGATCATTCTGTTGGTCCTGATCTGGATCCAAACTGTTTTCAAATGTTATCAGCAGATGACAAAAGTTACTGCTAGCAGGGATAGTCATCCTAGTCTCCTGGCCATGGTTTACCCTTGTCCTGCTGAAAAATCTACTTACTATACAGACTTGATTTCAAGATATTTTTCAACCTTTTCCTATTGTAAATTAACAGAACCTATATACAGGACAAAAGAAAATTTGGTTGTTTGAAACTTGTCCTTCATATTGAGTATATAGTCTTATATTAATCTAAGTATAAGTAGCTTCTTATCTATGCTCTACAGCATCTACAATCAAAAAATTACAGACAGGTAGATATACAGATGTCTGCAAATTATAGCTCAATATGGCCATGTGACTTATTATATGTCCACTTTCAAATTTTATCATACTGTCTCTGATCAAGTATTAGCTGTATTCCACCCTATAAGTGCACTGTGTCTATAGTCTGACTCTTCAGAGCTAATTATGATTAATAATAATAATAATAATGGAAATGTCCAGAGTTATCTTTTTTTCATATATATACAGGGCTATAGATAAGCTTTATTTTCAAAAGAGTACTGTACTTGTCCATTTTTTAAAGACATATGCGGCTATTTCCAATGTGCACATTTCCCGCGTCTGCAAACGGGGAAAGTTGTCTGGGTCCTGTCTTTCGACCCTTAAGGGATTCGGATCAACACAGCTTCTGATATTCTTATGTCATATCGGTGTTCCGATATTTTCTTCACAAAATAACTAATCAAAGTGTGTTCGAAATATCTATTGACAATAATCTTTTCAGAACTGATCGTCTCAGCACTAAAGACAGATAAATGTAGCTCAGTCGAAATCAAACAGTCAAACGACGTACACAATAACCCTGGTTACGAATATGATAGTGGCCTAGTCTATACTATTTGTATGGCTATTTCGAGCGGCGCACGACCTGACCTCGTGGCCTAGTGGTTAGCATGTCTGGCTACAAAGCCAGAGGGCCAGGATCGATTCCCGGATGCGCACATATTTTCAGTGTGTTTTTTCTTTCTTTTTTAAAATTTTAATGCTAAATTACTTCATATACTAGTAAAATGGCATCATCAAAACGACCCAAATGGTCATCCCCAAACTTTTTATATTGAATTACCCATGAAACCTATGGGGGTGCGGTTACATCTGGCCCTCTATAAAGAGCATTAGTTCTGTGACCCCAGATTTTTATTCTTTTTTCTGAAAGGTATTATAATAGTCCATGAATTAAAAATAAATTTTCAAGATACTCAATATCAGATTTTTTAATACATGATTTATTCTAAAAACAAATTCCATTTTTCGACGAAATGCCAAAATATATCATGCAGTATCTTGTCACAGCATAGGATAACAAGTAAGCACGCACATTTTCGTAAAAGTTTGAGGTCATGAGCAGTAATTTAAGTTAAAAGAAAGAAGCTGGCTGAAGATTACAACCGTTTTAGCTCGATAATTATGACTAGTGTTATTATTTTATATTTCTAGAAAATTGGTCAAATGCTGTAAACTTCAATATGAGATTCTGAAAAAATAAGCACGGTGACATATCCTTTTTATTTCATAAATGGATAGCCCATGCATAAAACAAACTGTATGCAAAGTATTGAAAATATTTCAATATGGGAAGTATTTAGTAGCATATGTCCTTAAAAAAGGTGTAACAAGAAAGTTTTATGATTACTGATGACTATTCGTCTTAAAAAAAACATTCAAAGTAATTATTTCAATTGAGCCTAGGCTTGCTGCTTGTTTTCCTAGGCTATTCATTAACAAAAAAGTAAACATTAAGATATTTAATTTCTCTTTGGCATAGTAGGTTTTGGGTTTTGCAGGAATACAACTAAGCCACAATGGGGATGGGGGTAGGGTGCCGGAGATGAAGAATTTTTGGAAAAAATAGTGCCAATTGGAGCATTATGAGTCCCCTTTAGGTGGCTTAAATTGTATGCTTTGGGAGGGGGTCGTGTGGAAATCATCAAAATGTAGAATCTTCAGGAACTAGGTGCTACTTAAAAACTTAAGAAAAAGATGATTTGAATGATTTTATAGAAATTTATTCTCATAAGACAGATAGACCGAAATACGATAATAGATAAATAGGACCAACTTTTGCATACGCCAATACTTGTTTGGATTTTGTGTATTGGATTCTCGCGACACAGGTCTTCTGATCATTTTTCTAAAAAGAAAAGGCGGCTGGATTTCAGAGATGTTTTATGGAAAATACTATTCCTTCTTGCAAGAAAGCATTGTGTGCTAGGGATATGGCTTGAATTTTATGACTTTCTTTTGACAGCGTGTCGTGAAACTGAAAGTAAAACACACAGCATTCCTCTGTGGTTTCCAATTGTTTCCACAAGCTACACTGTTGATCCGCCGGAGTTTTGCGCTTGCTTCATTTCTAACTGATCTATATTTAGAATGCAGTTACGAAGATTTGCTATGCATTCATGCCCGAAAGGAAAAATGTCGGATTACTTCTACCTTTTTGCTATCGTGTAAACAAGAAACTAAATATAATATTTCGGACATTATGCTCTGGAAAAACATAGAATGAGTAATGCTTACTTTGTTTTTCGTACATGATACGTTCTAAAATTTAAGTAAATACCTATCCTGCCAAATATTTGTGTAATTTACGTGGTACGCAAGCTTATCTAAAGCCCTTTATACATGTTAAAATGAAGTGGTGAAATAAAATTTGTGTTTCTCCTTGTGGAATGGATGATATTGTTTCTTCAGCCGCACTTAGAATGAGATCATTTTTCTGTGTTTCACCCCTATAGATCCTATATTTCTAAAGCGGAATCTTCCATTTGGTGAACTGACTTGCCAATAAATGAAAGAAAAAATATTGGCCCTGAGTAGACTGCTCATTTAGCTGCATACACTAGACTAGAAAGAGAACATGTTTCCATGTTTCTCCACTTAAGATCCTGAATTTCTAAAATGGAATCTTCCAATTGGTGAATTGGTCTTATACATACTAGCTTTCAATAAATAAATATACAAATAATATAATTATCCCTGAGAAGATTACTCCTATTCAGGTTGGTCTGTGACTTTTGTGTTTGTAGTTCTCTGAGCAGTGTAGTTATGGAATCCATTGAGTTAAAATTTTGAAAATGCAGTGACTGAATCAATCACTCTTCATTGACAGTTATAAATTAACACTTTAGCTAGTCATATGTTGTAATCTTTGCAAACAGTTTGGATCCAGATTAGGACTGAAATTCTGGATCCAATTTGATAAAATGTCGGTCGAGATCTGAATTCAAACAGTTTGACACCCTTTTAGTGTTCCTGAAAGAATTATATATATGAAAAACAAAATGAAATAAGTCAGCAGACAACAACAAAAGAATAAGAATAAACAATTACATGTACCCAGAATGCAAAGAGTTTAAATATAGAAATTTCAACCTGCGACTCCTTCGCATACAAAACGGGCAAATCCATGTTTATTGTAATTTGGATCTAAGATACTGAATTATGCAGCACCTGAGAACTTATAAACAGACCTTTAACATTGGTATGGCATTTAGCATACGACAGCAAAAGCATTAACAAAATTACTCCACCCCTCACTTCCCCACCCCCCGCATGCAAAGAATCAGTTTATAGTCTTGTAGGTCAATGTGGTTAAAATAGGAGCATAAATTAACTCAGCATGCCGAGTAATTTTTCATGATTTTTTTGTCATCTGTTGACCTTTTTAACATAAATTTTCAAAAAATCTTGCAGCAGGGATGCAACCATGTAGTGTTAACATTTTGGATCTAGATCAGGTCCAATGTTTTGTCTGGCCTGATCTGGGTTCAAACTGTATGAAAAGATCAGCAGCAGATGACTTTTTGCCACTGGCAGACAGTTCCTTACATGGGAATATTTTGTCCTGAAAAAGATGTCTGCTTATTACAACTGTGCTGCCCGTATTGTATATTCAAGTGCACTTCAGCCTAGCATGACCTTAGACTGGCCACAAGGAGCTGTCATAGACTACCTATACAGGCCACCTAATAGCTTAGGGAGCAGATAACAAAAGTAGTGAGTGGTGGTAATGAGTTTTAAAAGATATTTTACATATGAAGAACCTGTTGAGATAGCTCAAGCAGACAACAAAAAAGCATTCAAAATTACCCAGTAAGATGCAAAATTAAAGACATTCCACAGGGACAGAAATACTATATTTTTAGCTCACCTGAGCCGAAGGATCATGGGTGAGCTAATAGTATATAAGTCACTCCGTCGTCCACAATTTTTTTAGAAATTTTAACATACAAAATAGACCATCAATTTGTATGCGATAATACGCCACAGATGATGTGGGTTAATTAAAAGCAATTTTGCATCGTTTGGTATTCAATATTGGTAGAAAAAACTGGTGATAAGACCCAGACTGTAAGGGAGTATAATTTTATCAGAATTTACACTTTCATTTTTATTCTTGCAGGTAACAAGGACAACCATAGAATCTCTGATTGGTTTGAAATTTGCCAAGATCCAACCATTAGGACATAGGAGTAAGCTGCCCTTGAGCTTTGGAAAAATCCCCATAGACTTATTATGGGAGACATGTTATTACCCGTATTTACGCACATAGAGCGGATGTGGTAGGATTTTTCATTTTTGTTGGTGTTAATACTACATGTACATATAAAAACACACTGTATGCCAAAGGGACAATATAGAATTCAATCTTTTTGGAATGTTTGGCATGTACGTTGTGATTTATGTAAGCATTTAGAAATAGATTACAGTCATTATGAAACATCACAGGACCGGCGGTCCTGACTGGCGGATTAACTTGCCGTCTGACAAGAGTTACCTCGTCACAGGACTGACTGTGCCCAAAAGTTACTGTTTTGGCGGAATATAACAAAATACTCTGTTTTAATCAATCAATCAAAAGTCATATTGGAAAAATGTGTTTAGAAGCAATCAATATTTTGTTTACTGAGCTGTCTTGGATATTTTGCCATCATTGGTCTTTAAACATAATATTACATTAAAACTCAAAAACTTATATTTTTTTCTTTTTTTGTTGTTTGTTCTCATATGGTGTCGGTCTGGTGAAATTGTGGTTTGTCAGTCCACCAGACCGACTGTCCTGTAAAGTCTGGGAAACTTTCGTAAACTCTGAGATTAGAGTACCGATCCAGAGGGTCTGTCAGGGTTTTATTTATTTCTTGTAAATACCAACTTTTAAGTGCTAGAATTTTGATCTGGGGTACGTAAAATTCTTTCACATCATAAAGTTTTAACAGCTGGAAAAAGGAATTTGTTTTATGAGAAAAATTCAGAATAAAAGTGAACTGCACCAAAGTTGTGATTTTGAATTTAATGTGTGTCCATTTTGTAACCTGGGTAATTTTGCTTGCTTTTTTTGTCATTGGCTGTTTTTTTCCCCAAATGTTCTTTCAGAAACACCATCAGAGAGTCAAACAGTTTTGGTCCAGATCAGTCGAGCCTGATCAGGATGCACACTGTTTGCATTTTTAGGTTATCAGCAGATGACACTAGATACCAAAGTGTTAAAAACCCTTCCAAATGTTAACCTATGGTAGAACTTCAAAGCAACTAACTAACAGGCGGCTGAGAATACATGGAGTACTCCAAGCACCATACTCTGAAGTCATCAAACCTAATCCACTCTAGTTTAAAAAACTTCTGTTGGGGCTTTGAACATATTAGCTATGTGATTATGTTATACACATGTTCAGGTCACTATACAGCTAATTTCAAGTGGTCAATAACCTGGTACCTTTTCTGACTATTAATGACAAATTAATGACATTTAATGTGTTGGGCCTGATCTGGATCCTAACTGTATGATCCTGAATGATTTATGTTATACACATGGTCAAGTCAGGATACAGCTCATAAGGAGTGGTCAATAACCAGGCACCTTTTATGACTATTAACTAGATTTGATTTTATGACAAATTAATGACATTTAATGTGTTGGGCCTGATCCGGTTCCAAACTGTATGATCCTGAATGATTTATGTTTTACACCTGGTCAAGTCAGTATACAGCTCATTACAAGTGGTCAATAACCAGGCACCTTTTCTGACCATTAATGGCAAATTAATGACATTTAATGTGTTGGGCCTGATCTGGGTCCAAACTGTATGATCCTGACTGATTTATGTAATACACATGGTCAAGTCAGTATACAGCTCATTACAAGTGGTCAATAACCAGGCACCTTTTCTGACCATTAATGACAAATTAATGACATTTTATGTGTTGGGCCTGATCTGGATCCAAACAGTTTGACGACCTTCTCAGGGTGTTCATGAATGATTTATGTTATACACCTGGTCAAGTCAGTATACAGCTCATTACAAGTGGTCAATAACCAGGCACCTTTTCTGACCAATAATGACAAATTAATGACATTTAATGTGTTGAGCCTGATCTGGATCCAAACTGTATGATCCTGAATGATTTATGTAATACACATGGTCAAGTCAGTATACAGCTCATTACAAGGAGTCAATAACCAGGCACCTTTTCTGACTATTAACTAGATTTGATTTTATGACAAATTAATGACATTTAATGTGTTGGGCCTGATCTGGATCCAAACTGTTTGACACTCTCAGGGTGTTCCTGAAGGAGTTTTTCTTAAAAAGATGGTTTTAAAAAAATCAGCAGATGACAAAATGTAAGAAACAAATTAATATGTAAAAGATGTATGTTTCATAGGTTTAGATAAACAAAAAATTTCAGTGTAAAATTGTAAATATTTTCTTACCTATGTTTTGGTGCTCAAAAGATTCTCTCATTTAGACGGTACTTTTGAGTACCCACAACATATGTTTTGGTTGAGAAACAAGAAAATTATTTTCTGGTACGCACTCTAAACAAAAGGCCTGTTTTTTTTTCTCAGAGAACTCCTATAAACTATCTGTCTTCTGTAATTTTGCATGCTTTTTTGTCATCTCCTGATTTTTTCCAAAGTCATCTTTTACGAAAATTTCTTTAGAGCGTCCAAGAGAATGGATCCAGATCAGACCAATTGTTTTGTCATGTCTGATCTAGGTATATCAGCAGATGACATTAGTGTAGAAGGCAAAGAGTTAACAAAATGTGAGCCTGATATCCTTTTTGTGGAGCGTAGACCAGATCAGATACCACAGAATGTATTGTCTTTACCTTCAGTTCGCAAAAAGTTTGGATCAAGATCTTAGGTCCAATCTGTTTGTTTGGTCAGGCCTGATCTGGTTCCAACCTGTTTGCTAAGATTATTGGCAGACTACAGTTAATAAACATAAGCCTAGTACATGTATCCTGTTTGCGGGGCATAGGCAAACAGTGTAGCCCCAGATCAGACTACAGAATGTGGGGTCTGATGAAGGTCTCTACCATTAGAATGTCTACTAGTTTGGATCCAGATCTGGCCCGACATTTTGTTTGGCCTGATCTTGGTTCAAAGCCATGTTTGCAAAGATTATAAGCAGAAAACACTAGTAGACAGCCATAACCAACATGACAGACATAACCAACTTAATAGGGAGCACAGTGGCTCAGTGTAGTGTGTGTGTGACTTGAGACTGAGGGGCCGCGGGTTCGAGCCTCACCAGTATCACTGCCTTGTGTCCTTGAGCAAGACACATTAATTCTTACTTTAGTACTGGTTCAACCAAGGAAGACCCGTCCCTACATAACTGAATGATTGTTGGTTAGACGTAAATAATCAAATCAAACAAACAGACAAATCAACCCAGGAAGGTCCGTCCCTTCATAACTGAAAGGTTGTTGATGGGATGTAAAGCATCAAATCAAACAAACAAAATAACCAAAATAAGCCTAATATCCTTTTTGAGAGACAAAGCCAAACAGTGCAGACCCAGATCGGACACCTATTGGGTAATTTGGCATGCCTTTTGGTTGTGTGCGTTTTTTTTTCAAAGTCGTCTTTTTCAAAAAGATCTTGAGATTATCAAACATATTGGGTCCAAATCCGGCCCAAGGCTTTGTCGGGCCTGATCTGAGTCCATCCTATTTGCAAAGGTCATCAGCAGAGGAATTAAAATAGTAGGAAAAGTCATAAAGTTTACTTTTTTTGTGGGACATAGGGAAATAGTGTAGATAAGGTCAGAGGCCACAGAGCATGTGGTCTACACCAACAAAGTGCAACAGACTTGGGTTGATTGTTTTGATTCCTGATCTTTGCCCATTGTCGCAAACATGAAGCACGCTAGCACATACTCACCTGTCGCCTTTCGCTCGGTGCACACTGGGATTGAACCGCCACTTTTATTAAAATATATAATATGCGATTACTGCTTGCATGACTCAGGGCTTTACATTCAGAAAATATTGATTAAAAGAGAAATGATAAACTGTCAAAAATTTAACCTTTTGCTATTTTTAACACTTAATTATGTCACTACAGGAGTGCGAGAATTAAACGGGACTAGCCAAATATCGCTAGTTACCCATGATGCAAAGGGCGAAATGCGAGAGATCTAGATGAGGTATCGTCAGGTCTCGCGAGAATGGATCTTTGCCTTCTTCCTCACTTTATTTGTTCAGCATAGATAACATATTCCTGGCATACACGTCTGGATAAGAGTTTGGTATTAAAAATAGTTTTCTTATTTTCTAAAGGAAACCTTTGTTGTGGTTATTCAAAAGCCATGTCTCAATGAGACACTTCTTTTAAGCATCCAAAACAAATGTTTTTGGGGGCCCCTGGCTCGACTTAATAACATTTAAAAAAATCCCTGCAGGATATGAGAATCCATTATCCAAAATAGCACAGTATGGCCCACTCTATTTCTTTCCTATGTCTTCACTGCTGTCAAAGGATCTAAGTTTTGTATTTTATTTGATGAATTTTGCTCTCACATATTTAAAAGTTGAATTTGCAAATTAACAGTAACCCTTGTTATTCTTTTTACAGATTCATGGACACTCATTTGCTGTTACACCAAATGTGAAGACAGTTTCATACCCAAACTGTTTCCTCACCGGCGTCACTGCGTTGTGGTCCTTGAGCAAGACACATTTATCCTAGTTTAGTACTGGTTCAACCCAGGAAGACCGTCCCGCATAACTGAAAGATTGTTGAGTGGACGTAAAGAATCAAATCAAACAAAAAATACCCAAACTGTAGCAGATGCTAGATGAGAAAAAGGATAAGTCAATTGTAAAACTGAAACCATGCAACACATCCTTGAAATTCAGGGAGGACTATAGAATATTGTTCAGCAGGATAGAATGTTTTATGGAGTAAAATTTGTATATGTAAATCTGCAAACTGATGGACAAGCCATCTGGCAAAAAAAAAAAAAAGAAGTTGCTGTACAAAATCACTGAATTGGAGAAGAGTAAAAATCTTTGTAGTAGACATAATCAAGTGAGACAGATTATTATCCCCATGCTTTTGTATCGCCTGCGAAGCATGGTCGACACTTAGGGATCATGTCTTCGTCGGCATAATAGTTCTCCCCATTGTCACACATTGGTTACCAATCGATAACCCTTGAAGGGATGCATCAATTTCATTCAAACTTCACAGAAGGGTCAAGCATCATAAAATACAGGTCAACTTAGAAAAGGGGGGTAATCTGCAAATTTTTTTACTGAGTTATGGCTCATTTTAGCTCACCTGAGGGGAAGGCTCAAGGTGAGCTATTTGTCTTTGTCCGTTGTCAGTAAACTTTTTTTCTTTAAAGGACATCTTCTTCGAACCACTGGTCCAATTGTAAAATTACTTCACATGAATGTTCCCCATAATGCCCTCTATGTTGTATATCAAATTAAAGGGAACCACTATTGCAGCAACATGGTTGCAAATAGTTTGCCCATAGACCCTCCCCGAATCATGGGTTGGGGTCACTAGGTCAAAATTCAAGTTTTTAAAAACATGGTCATGTTGTATATCAAATTAAATGGAATCACGAATGCAGCAACATTGTTGCAAATATTTTGCCCCCAGAATCCCATCCCCTTACCCAGGGGATAGGGTCAAAAGGTCAACTTTCATCTTTTCCAGAATTGCATATCAAATTAAAGGGAATCAGGTATGCAGCAACATGGCAGCAAATATTTTTTCCCGCAGACCCCCACCCACCCCCCTCCACCTGGGGGATAGGGTCAAAAGGTCAAATTTTAACTTTTTCAGAACACCGTCATGTTGCATTTCAAATTAAAGGGAATTGGGTATGCAGCAGTCAACTGCCCCTGCCCCCACAGGGCTGGAATATAGCACTTATCTGCTCGGATTTACATGTGCCTTAGGCTGCAGGGCAAGTGAAAATTTTGATATTTATAGTGATTTTTTTCCATATATATATATATGCAAATACTTTGTGATGCAGGGCAAGTGCTATTTTATGATATTTCAAGGCCTGCCCTGACTAATAAAGCATTATTTGGCCACTTTTGTCTGCTTCCCTGGTCTGTTAATGTCCTTACTTAGCTTATACTGCAAACAATACAGACCCAGATCAGACTGCTTCCCTTGTAAACATTTCCTTCCATGAAAAATCTTATTGAAAAAATCCAGTCTGTAGTGCATTTGAATGTATGAGCAGACAATAATTTAAGGAAAAAAGTAATTGCTGGCTAAGTTCTTGTGTAGTTGTAAAAATCCTTGTCACAATGCAGGATACAGTTTGTAATATAAACATCTGAGAGTCCTGGTGTCAAACAATATGGATCCTGATCAGGTCTGATGTTTAGTGTAGGTATGATCTGTATTTTAGTTTGGTTTACCTTGTTATTTTACGTCTCACTCAACAGCTATGGTCATGTCGGGACAGTCAGTTCACTTAACCACACTTTTTTTACTGGGCAAGTTTGAACAAGCAGTTAACCAGTAGTTCGTGCATAAAGTTCTGACAATAATTCTTGAATAAATCAGCAGAATGGAGGAAAATAACCATAGAAATTATTTCATGATCAGTTTCCAAGAAATTATGGAACCAGACTGGGATCGAAATTGCGACCCCTGGATCTGCAGTAAGACATACATCTGTATTCAGACATATTACTGACTGCCATGTGCTATGCAGCCAAGTATGATCTGGTTTTAAACTTTGTTCAAAGTCTACCAACAGAATACCCTAGCAGATGGCCCAAAAGGTCATCTAAATTATGAATACATATTTCATTTTGGCCTGATCCGGATCAAAACTGTATGTCTTTCTGTTGGTATTACTGAATTTGTTTTGAAAAAGTAATTTTATAAAGAATCAGCCGACAAAACAAATGCTAAAATCATAATGTTACCTCTCAACTATTTAACAAAAACTGTTAAAATGGACAAATGTTTTATGTATACTTAGCTGATATTAATATTAGTTTTATTACTATGCCGAAGCAAATTCAGGAATACCACCACAATGTCAAACAGTTTGGATTCTGATCAGGCCTGAGATGTAGGGCCTGATCTGGATTCATACAGTTATTGCTTAAAGGAGGCACGGCTTGTTTGACTGTGCATGTCAAAACAAACCTACTAATTATCCCTTAAGACAAAGTCTGAATCCAACTGTTTGTCATTCTGTTGGTATTACTGAATTTGTTTTGAAGAAGTTAAATCATGAAGAATCAGCAGACAACAAAAATGCTAAAATCATATTACCTCTCAACTATTTAACAAAAACTGTTAAAGTAGACAAATGTTTTATTTTTATTTGCTGATATTAATAATATTAGTTTTATTACTATGCCCAAGCAAATTCAGAAAAAAAAACACCACAATATCAAACAACTTTGATCCTGTAATCTGTACCCGAGATGTAGGGCCTGATCTGGATCTGTGAACAAAGCAGGTGGCCCTAACAGGTGCAGCTTTACTGTGAATACAGATATATGGGCAGCATAATGTGTAAAACTGTCGTTGGGTTTGTGACCAAGTAAATCTAAAAATACAGTTTACACGCTTGCTTCACTACAACATGCAGCAACTGAGCTGGATCCATACCATATACAATATAAATGTGAATAAATGCAGAAAAAATACTTTGTCATTGAATAAGATCCTCTAAGGATGAATACTGTGCAGAAAAAAAATCCCCATGGGGAAAAATCCCTGCGGGGAAAAATTCCTGCGGGGAAATATCCCCGCGGGGATTTTTCCCCATGGGGAAAATCAAAATGTTAATATATACTTGAAACATACTCAAATGTGTCATACAGATTGCAAGAGTGAACCTAAGCTTGATTTAAGACCCTTAAACAGATGTTTTAAAAAATCCCCGCGGGGATTTTTTCTCCAAAAATCCCTACGGGGATAAATCCCCGCGGGGAAAAATGAAAAATTGATATTACTGGTGGACATTCATTTTTACACACCATTAACATGAGATCTTGTCATATTTGAATAAAAAAACTGAGTTTTACAATTTTTGAAAATCCCCGCGGGGAAACTTTCGCACGGGGGAAAAATCCCCGCGGGGATTTTTCACCATCCCCGCGGGGAAATATTTTCCCCGCGGGGATTTGCAAATCCCCGCGGGGATTTGCAAATCCCCGCGGGGATTTTGACCTTTGTCGTGGAATATTTTCTAGGTCATTACAGATTTTAAGCCAAGAACCTATAGAATTTCCTCAGTAGGGTCTATTCTACTGGAAATAAGTCACTTTAGCTTTCTTTGTCAACTAAAAGTACTAGGTCATTTTGCCAAAAACTGGTTTGGCAAAAAAATTCCGGTGGCAGTTTATAGTTGGCACCTTTATTAATATAGATAGCACCTATATTACTTTAGGGCGCACCTAAAATAATATAGGTGGCACCTATATAAATTTGGGTGTCAAACTATAACTATTTTAGGTGGTACACTGAAATTAACTTTTGACCCAAACTGAGCCTCAAACTTTTATCGGCAAATAACTTGAAGTCATGTAGTTTGAAAGGAGGTCATCATGCCGTTGTAACAGTTTATCTTGCCCACCAACTGAAAAGCTCGCCCCCCCCCCCCCCCTCCCACAGGGTGAAGATATTCCGGAAAATATTGCCCCCACCCTGGTTATGTGGAGGCCGGTCTATCTTGCCCCTGCCGTAAAAACATTAAGGTTTTAGGATGTTTTGTAAATTGTTCTACTAAACTGCAAACATCTTATACTCAAACAAAAAAGTAACGTCCTATTTTCATGGTACTTTATCTATCAATCCAGTTAAGTTGTCGCAACAAAAATAAAACCAAAATGTTTTTCAAACGTAGGACACATACAAAATGGTAATTATTTGATTTTATCTTCTTATCATGAAGGGTTATTGAACCTTATGTGCACACAGCTTTTTCCATTATCACCAGGAAGTTAATCATCAAAACGTGACACATTTTACGTTAAATGGCAGCCAGAAACATCCGACGATGAAAACAGATCTAAAAATTCCAAGTCTGCTTATTGAACGAGCGACAATGCAGTTCAACCTTTTATTTACGAAATTAACTGAAATTACCTCCCTTTGAATTAAACAAATAACAATTTAAGAACTTCCAAATCTCCCCTAACCTAACATTATTTTGAGACCGTTTTTGTTTTAATGTGTTGTGTTTTGTTTATGACAACAATTTCACAAAAGAAAACAACAAAATCTATGGCTGATGTCGGGCATCAAAGGTTTACTAAATCTGTGTTTTATACCTCACCCCTTACTGCAAAATCATCAGAAATTTCCATTTTCAATTGTTTTGATGCTGATTCGTCTTAATTAATGTTGAAATGCTTGTGATGACGAAAAAAATCAAATTTGTCCGATTCTGTTGATTATCAAAATGCTTGACCAAAAATGGATTTTCTGAGTGTTTTCACGCACGCTCGTGATCGATATTTTGTCACGTCAGAGTATGTTACAGATTAATGGCTGTGGTCGTAAAAGCAATGCATACAGCTAGTAAAAATAACGTCTACAGAGCTTGCTCAGTGATGTTTAAATGTGCTTAAAAATCGGAATTACGACGGACACATTAGCTGTTGATGTTGTGATTTTTGATTTTAAGGGTACTCGTGTTCGCTGCTTTGTTAGCGGCTCTACTGATTATCAAATAAATTTATCTTTGTTGCAAACCGTTTCGAAATGATCACAGTTGGTAATGTGAAAATTTAAATGAAATGCGTTCATACATTTGGAACTGACAGACATAAACGTCAAGCGGACATAACTTTATTGTTTCAGTATATATCCTCCTTTAATCATTGCATACATTTAATGGGTTGGAGCATCAATTTAGGGTGCTTTATCCCCCTGACCAAACGTTATTGGCTCATTTCACTGATTTGAATCTATTTGGAGATGAAGCTATGTGAATAATAATCACAATTGAAGGCAACTTGAGTTATTTTCTCTGCCTTTTGGTTTCAAATGCTTGACTGTCAGTTTACCTTGTCCCCCACTTGCAAAGCAAAACTTGAAATTTATTTGCTCATTCCAATTATATCTTAATGTGAAGATGTCTCAATTATAATCATAATTCAAGTCAAATTTTGCTGCTTTCTTGGTTGCATAGATTCATATGCTTGGTTAGAGGGGTGGGGGCAAGCTGGCTAGGGCAGTTTGTCATGCCCAACCCCCTACCTGCATAACCAAAGTTAAAATGTTGATGCTAATTCCACTTTTTTCAAACATATCTGAATGTAAAGATGTTTCACTTACATGTTTATCTCGCACACCAGATCGGAAATTCCGTTGTTTTTACTATGTGAGATAATTCTATCTCGCATACCCATACCAGCCCGTTGGAAAGATAATCAAAAGAGCCACACGTCCATGCATGACGTCATTGTAATTCTTAAATTACGCCACCATGACGTATCTCCGTGTATTCAGGTTTTTATGAAAAATAGTGAGTATGATCAGGAAATACCACAATCACAAACTGCAGACAACCCCTAGGCACCGCGAGGAAGAGCCGCTCAACCATCACGAGACACCAGGAAGACAAATTAAGCAAAGCAATCAGCCCTCTCTTCCCCATCAAGATGATTGCAATACTAGAATGGACATAAAGTAACGCACAGCAAAACATAGAACAAATACAGACTCCCACAATGGGAGTAACAATTAACAAAAGGCAACAACAACAGAACCACCGCCTTAGAACGGACAGCAGCCTAAGCCACCGGGGGGCTTAAATGCATATTACTGGTACCTAATCTTCGCCCTAGAAAGTCTTTTTTATGATTTTCCACTTTATAATGAGGTATTAAGTGATGAGAAAGAAAATGAATCCATTGTTCGTGTGAATATAGGTGCTATAGAAAAATCCTTCACTCATGATCACTGTTTGTCATCACTCGGCTAACCCCATGATGTCAATCGGTTATCCTCATGACAATTTTCCATTATCCCCTCACACTTATATATCTCAGTTCACTAAGTACTATAAATAGTACGAGTGTATAAGTTGTCTTTAAATATGGGATCTCTCTCATGATTTTTTTCTATTGAGGCACGCTTTGCTTTTAAATTTGTTTTTTTTTGTTCTTTTTCAGACATCACTAAATATATCGAGAACATGGTCTTCAGAGTGTTCTTATGCTGCTGTGTTTGTGATGTGTTCCCGACAGTGGATTGCTAGCCTCTAGGAGCTTAACCTATTTATGCCGTAAATATATCAACAGAATGTGGTCTTCAGAGTGTTCTTTTGCTGCTGTGTTCATGATGTGTTCCCGACAGTGGATTGCTCTGGTAGCTTAACCCATTTATGCCAAAATGTATTTTCCCGACAGTGGATTGCTCTACGAGCTTAACCCATTAATACCAAATGTATTTTCCCATCCTTATCAATAAGACGAGTCCATTTCCAATTTTAGGGATGTTGGGTGGTATTTTTTATTTATATTCACATTTTAAAAGAATCTACTGTATGCAAACAGTGGAGAACCTGATCAGACGCCGCGTTTTGCGGCGTCTGGTCTGGTTTTGCACTGTGTATCGATGTTTCACAAAAAGGTGGACCATCATTGGCCCACCAGCGAAAGGCCATTTAAAAGGCGTTTCGCTGGCGGGCCTAGGATGACCCAACACTGAATGCTGGCTTGGTATCGTTGTGATTTTCTGGGGATCCGGACCAGTATTGCTAATAAACTCTATATTTTTTTTTTATTTTTAGAGAGTGTCCGGACCCCCTGTCTCCCCTTCTGGATCCGCGCATATAAATGGAAGCCAACATAAAGGGACAATAAAGTTCCTGATCAGTCCGAATATAGGTGATCAGGATTTTCATTGATTATTGATTAACAAACAATTAAGGCCCTCATCAGTGAGCGCTTGAATAGTGCGTGGCTGATCAGGGTCTCGTCTGTTGATAGAGGGAAAATTAAGGCCTTGGTCATTTAGCATTCAGGATCTTCTATGACTGTGCACGGAAGAGGGGACAAGGCGTCCGGACCCCATCTGAAAAATCACAAACATAGTGTTTTTAGCAATATTGGTCCTGACCCCAGAAAAATCAAAAAGCTACCAAGCCACCGTTTTATATATGACCAACATAGGCACTCCAGTTAAAACGCCATTTAAATGGCGTTTCCCTGGCGGGCTGATGATTGCCCACTTATAGTGGTATTTGGATCCTCTCTCCCCTCATCAACTTAAATAACAACTAAAAACGTGAAAATTGGACCTTTCTGGTACCACACATGCTGCTGACGTACGGGTAATTAAAGCCAAGATCAGCTGTGTATCTGTATTTAGCTCATAGGGGCTTCCTTGTCTCATGATGTAGGAACAATTTAAGGCCAAGATTGACCAGCGCTTCTATGTTTGGCTAATTAGGATTCCAACTGTCTGTTAATATCAGGATAATCAAGGTCTTAATCATTCAAATTATATATGATTGGCAGATAAAGATCTGAGATATCCATTTAAGGTCCTGGTCAGTCAGTGTCTATGTCAATGACTACTCTGGATCTTCCTTGTAGATATAGGGACAAAACACACGACCAAGATCAGTCAGCGCATCTGTGTTTGGATGATCAGTATATACTCAGAAGTAAAAGTTTAGTCAGTATTTGTTTTCTCATAAAATCAGCAATACTGAATATATCATTGTCAAATTGTATACATGAGTTGTATTATCATAACTTTACATGGATCCGTTTATTGTGTGATAAATAATGCCTCTAATAGACTGTATCAACCAAATTTCAAAATGCATGATGTGCACGTGCTGCGGTAAACCAGCAGGGTTATTTTACTCATACGCTTTTCGATATTGAAAGATAGTTGTTCCTATTGCAGTAATCCGAGAAAATTCAGTGTTAGCAAGCTTAAGTCGCTGTCCAGGCTATCAACAAATTACACAAAAAACGCGTTTTAACTTCTTGACGCAGGTACACGTTTTGCTGACGTGCCACGCAGTTTTGGATGTAATGAACAAACAAATTATCGTCTGCAAATACGTTTCCGACAGCCTGCCAGTAAAAATGACAAGCCTCCATCAAGGAGACCATGGATAATGACGCCACTTGAAGTTAGGGTCATAGTGACGTCACCATGGCGTAATCGCTTCATTGCCGCTTGAAAACTTCTTAAACACCTAAGACATGCAACAGATACGAGAAATTCCGTTAAAACTACCAGAAATCGTCTAAGTGGCGCTAGACTGATTTTTGAGTTTTGAAATTTGAATTTTGATATTAACCCCTTTGTGTAATTTTTATGAAGAAAATGGGTATATTTTCAGAATGTTTTGTTGAAAATGTTTAAATTTGTAAGAAATTAAATGAATTTCATGTTGAGCAAGATTTTTGTCTATATTAAGATTGTCTTACAAAATTATTGCACACAGTGTCTGTACTGACTTAACTTTTTCTTCTGAGTATATTTTTATTATTTTCTAAAGATACAGTGACAATTAAGGCTCTGATCCGACAGCGCATCTGTGTTTGGTCATTAGAATCTTCCTTTTCTGTTAATATAGGGACAATTTAGGTACTGATCTGTCTACATTTCTGTGTTAAGATAATGGTGACCTTGACTTTCTATTGATATAGGGACATTGAAGGTACTGATTAGTCTACACTTTTGTGTTAAGATGATCAGGATCTTAAAAGCCTGTTGATATAGCTACAATTAAGGACCTGATATTCTTGCACAACGGGTAAGGATATTAGAGATTTTAACCTGGGATAGAAAATCTTATCTTACCCATGCTATCTTACCCAGGCGCTGTACGTTGGTTGTATTGGAACTCACGCATATGGTCGTCAAGTGCCCTCATTATTATGTTAAAGTGACATCATCTTTTGAATTTGCATCTTGGCATATTCAGGGACTTTTGGAAGCTTATTTTAAATTAAAAAAAAAAACAGTGGTGAGCAAGAAAAAGAATCCATTATTCGTGTGAGGGTAGGATGGAAAAATCCGTCCCTAGAGATCACCGTTTGTCATAACTCGGCAAGCCTCATGATGCCAAACGGTGATCCTACGGACTGAACTTTCTATCCTACCCTCACACTCACGATATATTCTTATAATCTAACGCTTCTGTGTTTTGCTGACAAGGGAGCTTTAATATAATAATGATATAGGACCAATTTCTGCCTCAGATCGGGCGGCGCTTTTATGTTTGGGTTTTACATAGTCTTCAATGTCTACTCATATCGATGCAATTCAGGACCTGATAATCCAACGCTTCTTTGTTTGGCCGACCAGGATCTTTAATATAATTATGATATAGGACCAATTTAAATCCCAGATCAGGCGGCGCTTTTATTTTTGGGTGAACAGAGTCTTTAATCTGTTCATAAACGTCAAGATCAATCAGCGCACCTATGTTTTGATATTTACATGTTGATATCGAGCCAATAAAGGACCTGTGTTCAGCTGATCAGGATCTTTTATAGCTATTGAAATGGCGTTGTGTCCGTGAGCAGCTTAGTGCTGTTTCAACCCAGAACAACCCGTCCCTACATAACTGATAGATTGTTGATGGGACGTAAAGAATCAAGCAAAGAAAACAAAGTATTTGTTCTTTTCTGACAAAATGTCGTTGAAATGTACCAGACAAAATCTAACGTCTCTGTTATCTCACAAACGCGCGTCTCCTCATTTTTTCAGTACTTAAAGATTTTTAACAACCATAAGATAAGTTCACTTTCTAATGCACTTGCCTTTGTAACGCGACGTTTGATTGGATAACGTCAACAATTTGCGGCAGTATATCCTGCGATATACTGTCGGAAATAGTTTGCTGTCATTAATTACGTCACAATCAAATTTGATGACGTGCGGCTATATGCGGCTTGCAACGCTCCCAATTGGGACGAGACTGCAGAAGTGCATAAGAATCGGGATAACCATTTTCAATTTTTTTCATTTGCGCGTCGCCATAAAACTAAATTTCCGACCGTATATTCAACGATTTACCTCCCCAAATGAAAATCTTGAATACAATTATCCCCTAATTGTAAGCCTATGATATCTATGTAAGCCTACGATACTTGAGCCGCGACATGAGATTTCCAACAATGTGGTATGTGCGACCAGCATAGGCTGAGATCAGCCTGCGCATACGCGCAGCCTGATCAGAGCCTTTGCTAGTCACTTGAGTATTCTAGGAGTGTAAAGCTACTGACTGATCATCATTTGGAATTTCTAAGCTTAAAAGGAGCCTACAGATGTTCGTCTGAGTCTACACTTGACAAAATGCCACATTGTTGGAAATCACATTGCACGGCTCATATATTTGTAAATAAGACCCCCATTAACATCAGAAGTTGAATGAGATAATGACTATGTTTCAACGACATTGACGGCAGCAGATGTGTTCAACATATAGAGGATCTTTCATGCATGCTCATGTTTTATTGAGTGTATTAAGCGAGTTGGAGAAAGAGATAAAATGTGTGGCTTGCCAAGCATTTATCTCTTTTTCGCAACGAGTTTAATAAATTCAATAATACAAGAGCACGAATGTTAGATTCTATTTATCATATCACAAATACCTTAATCTCATTTCTGGCGTAAAAATGTTACAGTTTCTATCATTATATCATTATACCCCCCGCAAACTTTGTTTGTAGGGGGTATACTGTTTTCACGTTGTCCGTGCGTCCGTCCGTCCGTCCGTGCGTCCGTCCGTCCGTCCGCCCGTAACGCTTTGTTTCCTTAATAACTCGAAGAGTCATTGCCGGATTTTCATCAAACCTTGCAAACATGTTCATATATGCAAGACAAATACTTTAGACAAAAAAGTAAGGGCTAGGGGCCAATTCTATTTGAGTTATTTCCCTTTGTAGTTCTAAATGGCTTTTAATATAGTGCTTTATGCTTATGCTATTATAGGCCATACACGGGCCGATCAACTCCTACCACAGCTTTTTATGGAGCAATTTAATACTTTGCCTATACAATGTAGACACATTGAACATATGCATGAAGGAGTTTTGTTCAGAAAAATTATATTTTTACAAAATGACAGCTGTGAGAACTTAGACAATTTTTCCCTAATAAGGCTTTTGTATATGCATACATGGTGCCTTCATAGGCCGATCAACTCCTATCACAGCTTTTGATGGAACAATTTGATACTTTGCCTATACAATGTAAACACATTGAACATATGCATGAAGGAGTTTTAATCAGAAAAAATATTTTTTGACGAAATGACAGCTGTGAGAACTTAGACAATTTTTCCCTTATTAGGCTTTTGTATATGCATAGATGGTGCCTTCATGGGCCGATCAACTCCTACTACAGCTTTTGATGGAACAATTTTTGTTTGCACAGATTCTACTGAAATCTTCTTATCAAAACTAAGGTCTTCTTTAGACAATTTTTCCCTTATTAGGCTTTTGTATATGCATAGATGGTGCCTTCATGGGCCGATCAACTCCTACTACAGCTTTTGATGGAACAATTTTTGTTTGCACAGATTCTACTGAAATCTTCTTATCAAAACTAAGGTCTTCTTGTTCGAACTATAACTTGCCAAGTTTTTTCACTCACTCTTACTGTGCGGGGGGTATCTATTAAGCATTGCTTATTGACTTTTTTTCATTTTCTCTGAAAGAGAGGTAGAACGATAAATATATATCCTCTAAATTAACATTTTTTCAAGAATTTTCTGTTTTATCAGAACACTTGCAAAGTGAAAATAAGATACAGTCATACACGTTTGAAGTAGGCGCCTAAGGGGGATTCATATAGATTAAATTTATGAAACCCGTATGAACAGTTAAACGCTTATCTTCTTCAGCCAAAAAGCATTTGTTAATAATAAAAAATTGGTGTTTTAGTAATTTATGGAATACAGACACCAAGAATTTCTTGAAATAAGTTAGGATTAAATATCACGCACACTGCCCAAGACCCATTAAGTCCCCTTATGGAGCCTCTTGTATTCCTAGCTGTGATAGATAGATGCACATCCGCGCGGCTGGAAACAGTAACTGACCATTGTTACAGGTTGCATATTTACAGCATTTATCAAACAGTTTGATTATGGCTGCCTTTATATATAAGTTTTACAAGGTGTTTTGTACTAGTTTATAAGGGAATGACAGGATGGATTATAATATTTGCAGTGGTCCAGAAATAACCAGGAAAACGCTATTGATCAGCTGTTAATATCGGTCATACACGTCAAGCAAAACTTTCGAGTCGGACTTCAGAGTTATTATACCCCCCGCAAACTTTGTTTGTGGTGGGTATACTGTTTTCACGTTGTCCGTGCGTGCGTCCGTGTGTGCGTGCGTCCGTGTGTGCGTGCGTCCGTCCGTAACGTTTTGTTTCCTTAATATCTTGAAGGGTCATTGCTGGATTTTCATCAAACATTGCAAACATGTCCATATATGCAAGACAAATACTTAAGACAAAAAATTAAGGGCTAGGGGCCAATTCTATTAGAGTTATTTCCCTTTGTAGTTCTAAATGGCTTTTAATATAGGGTTTTATGCTTATGCTATTATAGGCCATACACGGGCCGATCAACTTCTACCACAGCTTTTGATAGAACAATTTGATACTTTTCCTATACAATGTAGACACATTGAACATATGCATGAAGGAGTTTGGTTCAGAAAAAATAATTTTTGACAAAATGACAGCTGTGAGAACCTAGACAATTTTCCCCTAATTTGGCTTTTGTATATGCATAGATGGTGCCTTCATGGACCGTTCAACTCCTACCACAGCTTTTAATGGAGCAATTTGATACTTTGCCTATACAATGTTGACACAATGAACACATGCATGAAGGAGTATGGTTCAGAAAAAATAATTTTTGACAAAATGACAGCTGTGAGAACTTAGACAATTTTCCCCTAATAAGGTGTTTGTATATGCATAGATGGTGCCTTCATGGGCTGATCAACTCCTACCACAGCTTTTAATGGAGCAATTTGATACTTTGCCTATACAATGTAGACTCATTGAACATATGCATGAAGGAGTTTGGTTCAGAAAAAATAATTTTTGACAAAATGACAGCTGTGAGAACTTAGACAATTTTTCACTAATTGGGCTTTTGTATATGCATAGATGGTGCCTTTATGGACGGATCAACTCCTACCACAGCTTTTGATGGAGCAATTTGATACTTTGCCTATACAATGTAGACACATTGAACATATGCATGGAGGAGTCTGGTTTAAAAAAAATATTTTTGACAAAATGGCAGCTGTGTGAACTTATTTGCGGATACAATGCAGACACATTGAACATATGCATGAAGGAGTTTTTAATTTTTGTTTGCACAGATTCTACTGAAATCTTCTTTTCAAAACTAAGGTCTGCTGGTTTGAACTGTAACTTGCCAAGTTTTTTCACTGACTCTTACTGTGCGGGGGGTATCTAATAAGCATTGCTTATTGCCTTTTTTTCATTATGTACCTTGTTATGGGCGTCATAACGTTTCCCATAAATCTATAAACCACTTGTGGTTTATCGATTTTATTGCATGGCTTTATTTAACTCCCAGACGCGACATCATATGATAAAAAAGATATGGATCACATGACCAATAGCTTTTATATGTGTCTGGAGCATGAGGAAGATTAAAATCACCGTACGAAATTCCACATGATTATCATTTTAGCATTTCTTACAATGGGTGTGTATTTTGCCTTCTCGCCCCCTTTGCTCTCCCCAAATGGTAATTTAAAGTATGACGTCTATTAATGCGTGGTTCCATTTACCTAAAATCCTGTTCAGAAAATTGTCGTTAAAAGTGTGCGATGATGCGTACTGAAAACTATGAGATGAGCAAAATAAGATGTATAACAAAATAAATTGCTAGATATATTTTGCATAGTAAAATTTTGATTGTTAATATACTTAAACCAAAAGTAACTTTACACTTTGAACTACCGATGACAATGCAAGGCCTCACCAAACGTTGCCTTGGTCAAAATAACGCCAACGTCTTGCCTTGGGTTGTTTTATCCCTGGACATGACCCCAATAGAACACGTATGGAATGAATTGGGTCGGAGGTTCAGGTACAATCATCAAATAATATGATAAATGACTCCTATGTGCACTTCTGTTATAATAGCAAACGTATTCCAAACTTGCTCATGCAATGTTAAGTAAATTCAATTAGGTGACGGGTTCTGCTATGTAAGGTCACACTGGTTACTAGTAATCTAATTTTGGCCTCGTCGCGACAAAACCTGTCTTCGGATTTCAGACAAAGTGAGACTCAAACCAGTCCCCTCAGCTACAAAAACCAGCTAAAAAAGTTTCTAGCAAGTTCAGATATGATAATTTCTAATCAGCGAATAACAAAGGCGCTGATCAGACTGCGTGGATGCCTTTGTTGGTCGCTAACACCGAAGACAGGTTTTCTCGTGTCGAGGCCCATTCAACATCACTTAAACTATGCAGTCAGTAATTTTTGTTTGAAAATGTTGTGTGCCCGTTTTATTTTATTTTTTCAGAAAATTTCATTTTGATCACTCTGAACTGAATTATTCATAAAAGTATGCAAGGAGTTCTAGCGATAAGGCGTATATTTTCCCTAGTTGACATGATTGCAAAACCTAAATTTTGAAATTGCCCTAATGTTTTTAAAATTGGTCTGTTCCGGTAGAAAAATTTACATAGAAAGCATTAAAATAGGTTTCAAAGCGATTCATCATTTACAAAACCGTTAAAACTTGCGCCTTCTACTCCCACCCCTCATTTTACGTCTTTAGACTGGGTGCCGTTTAGACAAGAGTTTTAGTAAATCCTTTGCAGGTTTTCAAAAAGTAAAAGTGCTAATCTTTGCGGTTTTTCCTCTGCGCATGCGTACGAAATATACTTAAAATTGTGACGTTTGTCATTGAAAAGATGAAACTGGCGTCTTTCAGTTTGTTTTTAGATGCTTTGCCCCCCTAGACCCAAGATGCCCTTTGGACAATTAAATGTCGCTATACAAATACATAACATATGTAAAGGGCGTCTTGGGTCTAGGGGGGAAAAGGGGTTGTATAAGCGAAAGAAGACATCAAATATCTGACAAAAAAAAGACCACTTTGCAAGATGGTCGTTTTTATTGTACATCAACTGTACAAATAGTTTTACTGTACATAGCGTGATAGGACGATTGGTTCCCTTGTTTAACGGTCTAGTTTCCATATATGTTACTGAATAACAAGTACAGTTGATGATCGAACTAAATTCCCATTCAATAAGAAGTAGAGTTATTACATGCACTAAGGAAATCCCGTTTTAAATATACAAATTCGGGGGCAATGGTGCATCGACGGCCCGTCTATATATATTTGTTTAATGTGCCTAGTTTCTCCAGTCGTCATTTCAACAAAATAAAACGAACGTCTCGTTTAGGGAGATTGCTCGCCTTATCGCTAGAAATTCTTTCTGATTTCCATCCAATAATTTAATCAGAGACATCAATAAGGCATTGAAGATTCGATAACCAAGAAAATAACGCCAATAAAAATATCAACAAAATATGAGCCGCGACATGAGATTTCCAACAATGTGGTATGTGCGACCAGCAAAGGCTCAGACCAGCCTGCGCATACGCGCAGTCTGACCAGAGCCTTTGCTAGCCGCTTGAATATTCCATGAGTGTTAAGCTGTTGACCAAACAACATTTGGAGTTTCTAAGCCTAAAAGGAGACTGCACAGGCTCGTCTGAGTCTACACTTGTCAAAATTTTACGTTGTTGGAAATCGCATGTCACGGCTCATAACTATATACTTTTAAAAACTATTCAAAGTTTCCATTTTGGGTCAGTGTAGCTAGTAATAATAACATGTGCTTCTTTTGTTGTTAAGTATATAACCAAGTATGGCCCTGATCAGTAAGCGATTCGGTCAATGAATTTATGTTCCTTTGATATAGAAATAATAAAGATCCTATTCAATCCAAACATTTGTTTTTGGCTGATCAGCATCTTTAATGAATACTGCTCAACAAAAGTTTAGCAAGGATAAAAAAATAATACTTTTGTCAGAGTTTAATCCCACTTAAATTGTATGTTTAAAAGGCAGTATTTATTGTTTCTCTCATTTAAATGAGCCCTCAAATGGCAATAAGTTAAATCCTCTAGCAGTTTAACCTCATACGATCCTAATATTGCATTAAAATAATGTATTTAAAAATGTAACGTATATAACAGTAATAAAAGGTGCCTAAATGTGTTAAACTTATATTGCTAGTCATTTGATTTCAATTACAAGATACTATTAATATGTAAGAATAAGAAACAGTTTGATATGTATACTATAGGATTTCCTATTATTACTAGGGTAACGTATTAAAGTCTGCTCTTGCGGGGTAACGCCCCAACCCATAAAGAGGTAACATACATGTGCGAGCAAATTATTTAAAGTTATCAAATATCTGCTGAAATGATGAATTGATGTGTGTTGAAGTTGATGAAAGCAATGTGTGTTATTTAAATGTTTTTTTACTGCGTTGTTCTTTACATTTAACAAGGAAGGGGTCGAAAACGTGTTTCAATTGCATTATTCCCAATACAAAATCGATACAACATCGGTTTATAGTCTCCCGCTTTCCAGTAAGGTCGAACAAGCCATTGTGAACAAAAGTATAAGGTCGTCTCAATAGAGCCTTTTAGGCAAACGTTGAGTCTTGGAAACCACTAACATCGTTTTTATAATGACGTTTGCAAGTTAAAAACAGTACTGTTTTTGTTGTGAAGACATGCTTAATTTAAATGGGTTTCGTGTTTAAGAGGGTGTCATAAGAAAGACGATTAAGGGTAAGGCAAGTTTATATCAAAAAATGTCTCTGAGTATTTGATTCATGGACAGTGACGTAAATCTGAATTCTAAAAGCAGGTAGAAACGCTATCCACAGAAAAAAGTTTTCATATGATCGACAAACAAAACTGTTCTGGGTGTTTGTGCTACCGTAGCACTTGAAAGCTTAATTCAGTTTGCTGAAAGCATAAGAAATGAAAAAGAGCATTTTGTTCTCACTTCTGCTCTCTCTCTCTCCGACTCTACAACTCTTCTGTTCTATATCTGACCCAACTTTGCAATCTCACTCCCGCTCCCTATCACTCCTACTCTTTCTCAGACCCTTACCACTCTCACCCTTGCTCTAACTCCACTTGCCCTATCGCAAACTTTCTAAATCTGACTCTGACACTTTCTCTGACATTCAATATCTTTTGACACTCACTCTCATGTGGCTCTCATCTTTTCCTCTCTCTCTCTCTCTCTCTCTCTCTCTCTCTCTCTCTCTCTCTCTCTCTGACAGTCTCGTTCAATCAATACGTGTGCCTCATCATATAAGTGTACATGTGCCTCATCATATAAGTGTACATGTGCCTCATCATATAAGTATACATGTGCCTCATCATATAAGTGCATGTGACTCATCATAAAAAAAGTTGTAATTCATCATATAAGAATCATATTGAAAAGTAGTAAATTGAAAAGTATTTCATCATGAAAAAGTAGTACTTTGGCATAATATAAAAGCAGTTTTTTATCATATAAAATCAGGTTTCTATCATATAAAAGTAAGTTTAAAAGTAAGTTTTTATAATATAAAAGTAAGTTTTCATCATATAAAAGTAGGAATTCATCATACAAAAGTAAGAATTCATCATATGATCATATAAAAGTAGGAATTCATCATACAAAAGTAAGAATTCATCATATGATCATATAAAAGTAGGAATTCATCATATAAAAGTAGGAATTCATCATATAAAAGTAGGAATTCATCATATAAAAGTAGGAATTCATCATATAAAAGTAGGAATTCATCATATAAAAGTAGGAATTCATCATATAAAAGTAGGAATTCATCATATAAAAGTAGGAATTCATCATATAAAAGTAGGAATTCATGATATAAAAGTAGGAATTCATCATATAAAAGTAGGAATTCATCATATAAAAGTAGGAATTCTATACGATGATAGCATAATTTTATACGATGATAGCATAATTTTATATGATGATATCATAATTTTATATGATGATATCATAATTTTATATGATGATATCATAATTATATATCATGATATCATAATTTTATATGATGATATCATAATTTTATATGATGATATCATAATTTTATATGATGATATCATAATTTTATATGATGATATCATAATTTTATATGATGATACCATAATTTTATATGATGATATCATAATTTTATATGATGATATCATAATTCTATATGATATCATAATTCTATATGATATCATAATTCTATATGATATCATAATTCTATATGATATCATAATTCTATATGATATCATAATTCTATATGATATCATAATTCTATATGATATCATAATTCTATATGATATCATAATTCTATATGATATCATAATTCTATATGATATCATAATTCTATATGATATCATAATTCTATATGATATCATAATTCTATATGATGATATTCTACTTTATGAATGAGTGAGCAAGTAAGAGAGTGACAGTGTGGTAGGCGAGAGAGTGAGAGAGAGAGCGAGTGTGGGAGAGAGGGAGAGAGAGCGAGTGTGGGAGAGAGAGAGCGAGTGTGGGAGAGAGGGAGAGAGAGCGAGTGTGGGAGAGAGAGAGCGAGTGTGGGAGAGAGGGAGAGAGAGAGAGCGAGTGTGGGAGAGAGGGAGAGAGAGAGAGCGAGTGTGGGAGAGAGGGAGAGAGAGAGAGCGAGTGTGGGAGAGAGGGAGAGAGAGAGAGAGCGAGTGTGGGAGAGAGGGAGAGAGAGAGCGAGTGTGGGAGAGAGGGAGAGAGAGAGAGAGCGAGTGTGGGAGAGAGGGAGAGAGAGAGAGAGCGAGTGTGGGAGAGAGGGAGAGAGAGAGAGAGCGAGTGTGGGAGAGAGGGAGAGAGAGAGAGCGAGTGTGGGAGAGAGGGAGAGAGAGAGAGCGAGTGTGGGAGAGAGGGAGAGAGAGAGAGCGAGTGTGGGAGAGAGGGAGAGAGAGAGAGCGAGTGTGGGAGAGAGGGAGAGAGAGAGAGCGAGTGTGGGAGAGAGGGAGAGAGAGAGAGCGAGTGTGGGAGAGAGGGAGAGAGAGAGAGCGAGTGTGGGAGAGACGGAGAGAGAGAGAGCGAGTGTGGGAGAGACGGAGAGAGAGAGAGCGAGTGTGGGAGAGACGGAGAGAGAGAGAGCGAGTGTGGGAGAGAGGGAGAGAGAGAGAGCGAGTGTGGGAGAGAGGGAGAGAGAGAGAGAGCGAGTGTGGGAGAGAGGGAGAGAGAGAGAGAGCGAGTGTGGGAGAGAGGGAGAGAGAGAGAGAGCGAGTGTGGGAGAGAGGGAGAGAGAGAGAGAGCGAGTGTGGGAGAGAGGGAGAGAGAGAGAGAGCGAGTGTGGGAGAGAGGGAGAGAGAGAGAGAGCGAGTGTGGGAGAGAGGGAGAGAGAGAGAGAGCGAGTGTGGGAGAGAGGGAGAGAGAGAGAGAGCGAGTGTGGGAGAGAGGGAGAGAGAGAGAGAGCGAGTGTGGGAGAGAGGGAGAGAGAGAGAGAGCGAGTGTGGGAGAGAGGGAGAGAGAGAGAGAGCGAGTGTGGGAGAGAGGGAGAGAGAGAGAGAGCGAGTGTGGGAGAGAGGGAGAGAGAGAGAGAGCGAGTGTGGGAGAGAGGGAGAGAGAGAGAGAGCGAGTGTGGGAGAGAGGGAGAGAGAGAGAGAGCGAGTGTGGGAGAGAGGGAGAGAGAGAGAGAGCGAGTGTGGGAGAGAGGGAGAGAGAGAGAGCGAGTGTGGGAGAGAGGGAGAGAGAGAGAGCGAGTGTGGGAGAGAGGGAGAGAGAGCGAGTGTGGGAGAGAGGGAGAGAGAGCGAGTGTGGGAGAGAGGGAGAGAGGGAGAGCGAGTGTGGGAGAGAGGGAGAGCGAATGTGGGAGAGGGGGAGAGAGGGAGAGCGAGTGTGGGAGAGAGGGAGAGAGGGAGAGCGAGTGTGGGAGAGGGAGAGAGCGAGTGTGGGAGAGGGAGAGAGGGAGAGCGAGTGTGGGAGAGAGGGAGAGAGAGTGTGGGAGAGAGGGAGAGAGGGAGAGCGAGTGTGGGAGAGAGGGAGAGAGGGAGAGCGAGTGTGGGAGAGAGGGAGAGAGGGAGAGCGAGTGTGGGAGAGAGGGAGAGAGGGAGAGCGAGTGTGGGAGAGAGGGAGAGAGGGAGAGCGAGTGTGGGAGAGAGGGAGAGAGGGAGAGCGAGTGTGGGAGAGAGGGAGAGCGAGTGTGGGAGAGAGGGAGAGCGAGTGTGGGAGAGAGGGAGAGCGAGTGTGGGAGAGAGGGAGAGCGAGTGTGGGAGAGAGAGAGAGCGAGTGTGGGAGAGTGAGTGTGGGAGAGAGGGAGAGAGAGCGAGAGAGGGAGAGAGAGCGAGTGTGGGAGAGAGGGAGAGAGAGCGAGTGTGGGAGAGAGAGAGAGGGGGAGAGTGAGCGAGTGTGGGAGAGAGGGAGAGCGAGTGTGGGAGAGAGGGAGAGGGGGAGAGCGAGTGTGGGAGAGAGGGAGAGGGGGAGAGCGAGTGTGGGAGAGAGGGAGAGGGGGAGAGCGAGTGTGGGAGAGAGGGAGAGTGGGAGAGAGTGTGGGAGAGAGGGAGAGTGGGAGAGAGTGTGGGAGAGAGGGAGAGTGGGAGAGAGTGTGCGTGAATGAATGAGAATTGGCGATAGAGTGGGCGAGAGTGTGGGCGAGAGAGTGGGCAAGAGTGTGGGCGAGAGAGTGGGCAAGAGTGTGGGCGAGAGAGTGGGCGAGAGAGTGGGCGAGAGTGTGGGCGAGAGTCTGGGCGAGAGTGTGGGCGAGGGAGTGGGCGAGAGTGTGGGCGAGGGAGTGGGCGAGAGTGGGTAAGAGTGGGCGAGAGTGAGAATAGGCGAGAGTGTGCGAGAGTGAGTGATAATGGGCGAGAGGGGGCAATGGAGTTGGTGGGAGAATGGATGGGCCTGAGAGCAAGAGAGCGGGCAAATGAGTGAGTGAGCAAGAGAGTATGAGCGAGGTGAGCGAGAGAATGAGAGTGAGAGTGTGTGAGTGATGTGATTGAGAGAATATTTGAGCGAGGGAGAGAATGTGTGGGCGAGAGAGAGATAATATGTGGGTGAGAGGAAGAGAATGTGTGGGTAAGAGAGACAGAATAAGGTAGCGTGAGGGAATGTGTGGGCGAGAGAGTAAATGTGTGGGCGAGAGCAAGAGCCAGATAATGAACGTGAGCGAGCATGAGCGAGAGTTTGTGATAGTGAGAGATGGAGTTGGGGTAAAAGCAAGGGGAGTGAAAGGTATCAAGTGTAAGAGTGAGCCTGAGTGTGCGCATGTGAAAACGAGCAAACGAGCAGGAGTAAGCATAAGCGAAAGCGGGAGTAAGATCTTGCTGGATGGAGAGTAGGAAGATCCTTAAGCCGAAAGAGTGCACGAGATGAGAGAAAGACGGCCAGAAAGAGGTAAGGCGATTGTTGGAGATAGTGAAAGAGCTAGAGGAAGTGAGAACGAGTGGGGGCGGGAGGGCTATAATGGGGCAAGTGTACAGGAGTGAGAGCAAAGTTTTAGATCTGCTGAGGGTCATAGAAAAATTGATAAACATTTTGCTTTTTTCCCTTCTTTGAGGGATCGAAAAATACAGGACCTTGTAAATCACACGTTTCTTTTTGTTTGGGTATATTTTCGGGCAAGTATAGACTTTCATGAGATTGCATACAAACTGCCTATGTACTATGGATATGCTTTAAAGGACTGGTTGTCTTGCTTTCTGATGAAGCTTATAGTGAGTATCCTTTTTGTGTTGGTGGAAGGCATGTTGGAGAGGAGAGGGCTGGTTTCCTTGTTTCCTAGTATTGCTCATGGTGTGTGTCCTTTTTGTTTGGTAGAAAGCTTGCTCAGGAGGAGAGGGCTGGTAGCCTGCTTTCTGAAGTGGCTCCTAGTGTATTTCTTTCTGGTTTAGTGGAGGGCCTGCAGAGTCGGAGAGGGCTGGCTGTCTTGCTTTCTGATGTGGCTCCAAGTGTATGTCCTTTCTGGTTAAGTGGAGGGCTTGCAAAGTAAGAGAAGACTGGTTGCCTTGCCTTCTGATATGGCTCCTAGTGTGTGTCGTTTCTGGTTTAGTGGTGGGCTTGCTTGGAAAGAGAGGGCTGCCTGCCTTGCTTTCTGATGTGGCTACTAGTGTATGTCCTTTCTGGTTTAGAGGCGCGCTTGCAGAGTAAGAGAAGGCTGGCTGCCTTGCTTTCTGATGTGGCTCCTTGTGTGTGTCGTTTTTGGTTTAGTGGAGGGCTTGCTAGGGAAGAGAGGGCTGCCTGCCTTGCTTTCTGATGTGGCTCCTAGTGTATGTCCTTTCTGGTTTAGTTGAAAGCTTGCAGAGTTGGAGAGGACTGGCTGTCTTGCTTTCTGATGTGACTCCTAGTGTATGACCTTTCCGGTTTAATGGAGGGTTTGCAGAGTCAAAGAGGGCTGGCTGTCTTGCTTTCTGATTTGGCGCCTAGTGTGTGTCGTTTCTGGTTTAGTGGAGGGCTTGCTTGGGAAGAGAGGGCTGCCTGCCTTGCTTTCTGATGTGGCTCCTAGTGTATGTCCTTTCTGGTTTAGTTGGAAGCTTGCAGAGTTGGAGAGGACTGGCTGTCTTGCTTTCTGATGTGACCCCTAGTGCATGACCTTTCCGGTTTAATGGAGGGTTTGCAGAGTCAAAGAGGGCTGGCTGTCTTGCTTTCTGATTTGGCGACTAGTGTATGTCCTTTCTGGTTTAATGGAAACCTTGTAGAGTCGGAGAAGGCTGGCTGCCTTGCGTTCTGATGTGGCTGCTAGTGTGTGTCGTTTCTGGTTTTGTGGAGGGCTTGCAGAGTTGGAGTTGGCTGGATACCTTGCTTTTTGATGTGTCACCTAGTGTATGACCTTTCTGCTTTAGTGGAGGGCTTGCAGAGTCCGAGAGGGCTGGCTGGATTACTTTCTGATATGGCTCCTAGTATGTGTCGTTTCTGGTTTAGCGGAGGGCTTGCTTGGGAAGAGAGGGCTGGCTGTCTTGCTTTCTGATATGACCTTAGTGCATGTCATTTCTTTTTTAGTGGAGGGCTTGCAGAGTCGGAGAGGCTGGCTGTCCTGCTTTCTGATGTGGCTCCTAGTGTATGTCCTTTCTGGTCTAGTGGAAGGCTTGCTTGGGAAGAAAGGGCAGGCTGCTTCGCTTTCTGATGCGGCTCCTAGTGTGCAGAGTCCGAGAGGGCTGTCCAGCTTTCTGATGTGGCTCCTAGTGTATGTCTTTTCTGGTTTAGTAGAAGGCTTGAAGATTCAGAGGGGCTGGGGTTGTCTGCAGTTTGTGATTGTTGTATTTCCTGATCATACTCATTTACTATTTTTGCTTTCTGATGTGGCTCCTAGTGTATGTCCTTTCTGGTCTAGTGGAAGGCTTGCTGGGGAAGAGAGGGCTGGCTGCATTGCTTTCTGATGTGGCTCCTAGTGTATGCCCTTTTCTGGTTTAGTTGAGGACCTACTGGGGATAAGAAGGTTGGCTGGCATGCTCTCTTATATAAATTCTAGTGTATGTCCTTTTCTGGTTTAGTGGAGGGCTTACTTTGGAAGAGAGGGCTGGCTGCCTTGCTTTCTGATGTGACTCCAATTGTCTGACATCTGGTCTGTTGGAGGGCTTGCACCGTCAAAGAGGACTGGTTGCCTTGCTTTTTGGTGTGGCTACTAGTGTGTGTCCTTTCTGGTTTAGTTGGAAGCTTGCAGAGTTGGAGAGGACTGGCTGTCTTGCTTTCTGATGTGACCCCTAGTGCATGACCTTTCCGGTTTAATGGAGGGTTTGCAGAGTCAAAGAGGGCTGGCTGTCTTGCTTTCTGATTTGGCGACTAGTGTATGTCCTTTCTGGTTTAATGGAAACCTTGTAGAGTCGGAGAAGGCTGGCTGCCTTGCGTTCTGATGTGGCTGCTAGTGTGTGTCGTTTCTGGTTTTGTGGAGGGCTTGCAGAGTTTGAGTTGGCTGGATACCTTGCTTTTTGATGTGTCACCTAGTGTATGACCTTTCTGCTTTAGTGGAGGGCTTGCAGAGTCCGAGAGGGCTGGCTGGATTGCTTTCTGATATGGCTCCTAGTATGTGTCGTTTCTGGTTTAGC
Source organism: Loripinus fragilis (assembly GCA_964019695.1). Lineage (NCBI taxonomy): Eukaryota > Metazoa > Mollusca > Bivalvia > Lucinida > Lucinidae > Loripinus > Loripinus fragilis. The sequence continues at coordinate 58,846,514 of OZ026524.1, read as the reverse complement.
GGAGGGCTTGCTTGGGAAGAGAGGGCTGGCTGTCTTGCTTTCTGATATGACCTTAGTGCATGTCATTTCTTTTTTAGTGGAGGGCTTGCAGAGTCGGAGAGGCTGGCTGTCCTGCTTTCTGATGTGGCTCCTAGTGTATGTCCTTTCTGGTCTAGTGGAAGGCTTGCTTGGGAAGAAAGGGCAGGCTGCTTCGCTTTCTGATGCGGCTCCTAGTGTGCAGAGTCCGAGAGGGCTGTCCAGCTTTCTGATGTGGCTCCTAGTGTATGTCTTTTCTGGTTTAGTAGAAGGCTTGAAGAGTCAGAGGGGCTGGGGTTGTCTGCAGTTTGTGATTGTTGTATTTCCTGATCATACTCATTTACTATTTTTGCTTTCTGATGTGGCTCCTAGTGTATGTCCTTTCTGGTCTAGTGGAAGGCTTGCTGGGGAAGAGAGGGCTGGCTGCATTGCTTTCTGATGTGGCTCCTAGTGTATGCCCTTTTCTGGTTTAGTTGAGGACCTACTGGGGATAAGAAGGTTGGCTGGCATGCTCTCTTATATAAATTCTAGTGTATGTCCTTTTCTGGTTTAGTGGAGGGCTTACTTTGGAAGAGAGGGCTGGCTGCCTTGCATTCTGATGTGACTCCAATTGTCTGACATCTGGTCTGTTGGAGGGCTTGCACCGTCAAAGAGGACTGGTTGCCTTGCTTTTTGGTGTGGCTACTAGTGTGTGTCGTTTCTGGTTTGATAGAGGTCTTGTTGGGGAGAAGAGGGCTGGCTGCCCCTTGCTTTCTGGTGTGGCTACTAGTGTGTGTATATTCTCGTTTAGCGGAGGGCTTTTTGGGAGAGCTGTTGGTTTCTTTGCTGAGTCCTTTCTGGTGTGGTAAAAGGCTTGCTGGGGAAGAGAGAGCTTGTTACATTGTTGTCTCCTGTGACTCCTAGTGTGTGTCTTTTATGGTTTGGTGGCGGGTATGCTATTGTGGAGAAGGCCTTGCTTTTTTATGTGGCTCCTAGATTGTGTAATGCCTTGTTTGGTGGGAGGCTTGCTGAGGAGAAAGCTGGTTGCCGTGCATTCTTATGTGAATTCTAATGTGCTTCCTTTCTGGTGTGTATCTAGCTTGCTGAAGAAGAGAGAGAGAGAGAGAGTTGATTGGCTTGATTTAAGATGTGGCTTTCTGGTTTGATTGAATGCGTGCTGGAGAGGAGAGGGCTGGCTGCCTTGCTGGTTGATGTGGCTCCTAATGAGTGTTCTTTCTAATTTGGTTGCAGTTTTGCTGAAGAGGAGAGGGTTGATTGCCTTTATTTCGGATTTGGCTCTTAGTGTGTGTCCTTTTTGGTTTGGTGGAAGGCTTGCTGGGGAGGAGAGGGCTGGTTGTCTTGCTTTTAATGCTGGTCCAAGTAGGTGTCATTGCTGCTTTGATGGAAGGCTTACTGGGCAGGAAAGGGCTGGTTGCCTTGTTTTCTGATGTGGCTCCTAGTGTGTGTCCTTTTTGGTTTGGCGAAAGGGGAGAGGGTAGTTTGCCTTGCTTTCTGATGTGGATCCTAGTGTGTATCGTTTGGGTTTGGTGGAAGGCTTGCTGGGAAGGAAATGGCCGGTTGCCTTGCTTTCTTATGTGGCTTATAATGTGTCCCTTCTGGTTTGGTGGAATGCTTGCTGGGGAGAAGAGGGTTGGCTGTCTTGCTTTACTTCAGAAAACCTAAAAAATATCATGCATGGTCGTGTCAAAATGTATGTGATGCGCTGACCTTTTTGTTGGACAACATTTTTATTCGATTTGGCACCAAGCTATATAGACAAGTAGTTGGGATTCCTATGGGCACTAATTGTGCTCCCCTGGTTGCATATTTATTCCTGTTTTGTTATGAGATGGACTTAAGGATTCTCTTTTCTGATGATAAGCAGGCTCATGTTATTGATGCGTTTAACACTACTTCCAGATATTTGGACGATATTTCAAATATTAATAATGTTTCTTATGACAATATGGTTAGTCAAATATACCCTTCAGAGCTCCAACTGAATAAAGCCAATGCCTCTGGTACCAAAGCCGCATTTTTAGACTTGCATTTGTCAATTTCTAATGATATTGTTTCTACCAAAATTTATGATAAACGTGACGACTTTGATTTTGAAATTGTCAATTTCCCATTTTTAGATGGTGATGTTCCTCGTTCTACATCATATGGAGTCTATATCTCTCAACTCATTCGTTTTGCTAGAGCATCTAGCTATGTTGCTGACTTCAACACTCGCAATAAATTGTTAACTCAGAAATTTCTTAAACAAGGCTATCGGTATCATAAACTTCGCAAAACATTTTCAAAATTTTATAGACGATACTATGATTTGATTTCTAAATTCCAAGTTGGACTTAAATCTCTCTTGCGCCAAGGACTTTCGGAACCTGATTTCTATTATGACTTGGTGTATAAATTGAAGAGGATTGTTGGCTCTAATAATTTTCAGCGCAGTTCATTAAAATAATTTCCCATTATAAAAAGATTGGCTAAAACATTAATGTATTGCAACAGACTGCATGATTGGTGGTCAACCCTTCACGGTTGGCAACTTTGCTTTCCTCTTTTATTGCACGCCTGTGGGTCGGACTTCAGACTCTATGATGGTTCCGACTTAAGGACTTATCTATTGATGAGATGGTAGGGGCCTGATGCTTTGGCTGTTTGTCAGGCCCACCGGGGTTTACCTGTTGGATTTTTTTTTGCTCCGGTATTCAGTTTAATTTACTGTTGAGTCCTTATCCTTGCTTTATCTCCTTGCTATATCTTGATTTATATGTTTTAGGAGATGATGCACTGATATGTTAGGGGTCTTTCATGCAAACCAAATATCTATGTGTCTTGATCCACATCTGAAATAAGGGTGAGGTTGACGCCGTTAAACCGGTTTAAGCCCTCCAGTAAAATATTTTACTGACCGTTCCAAGGTGGTACTTCTTTTGTGGACATTTTATGTTTTTGTTCTGTCTTGTGTTTGCTATGTCTTTGTGCGCGTCTGTTTATATGTGCTTTGTGGTCACCTGCTGGGAAAGGGCTGACCTCTTGGCTCTCGTTTGTGGTGTCTACTGTGAGTCTGTCACTTTCCCATTTGGTATCCTGGGTCAGGTGTGGTACTTGATTGTATCGATTTCTGATCTTTGCACCCTAACTTACTTTGCTTTCTGATGTGGCTCCAACTGTGTTTCTTTTTTGGTTTGGTGGAATGCTTGCCGGGGAGTCGAGTGTTGACTTTCTTGCTTTCTGATGGGGCTCCTAGGGAGTTTCTTTTTTGGTTTGGTGAATGCTTGCTGAAGGAGAGAGGTCAGTTTTTCTTGCTTTCTGATGTGCATCCTTGTGTGTGTCTTTTGGGTTTAGTGGAAGGCATGCTGGAAATAAAAGGGCCTGTTCTCTTTCTTTCTAATGTGGCTCATAATTTGTCATTTCTGGTTTTGTGAAATGCATACTGTGGGAAGAGAGTGCCGGTTACCTTTTTCCTGATGTGAATCCTAATATGTGTCATTTTGGGTTTAATGGAAGGCTTTGCTGGGGAGAAGAGGGTTGGCTGCCTTGCTTTCTGATGGGCTCCTAGTGTGTGTCCTTTTTGGTTTGGTGGAAGGTGTGCTAGGAAGTAGAGGGCTGGCTGCTTTATTTTTCAATGTGGCTTATAATATGTGAGCCAGTGCATGAGATTTCCAACAATGTGGTATGTGCGACCAACAAAGCCTCAGACCAGCCTGCGCATAAGCGCAGTCTGATCAGAGCCTTTGCTAGTCGCTTAAGTATTCTATGATTGTTAAGCTACAGACTGAACACAATTTGGAGATTCTAAGCTTAAAAGAAGGCTGCAGAGGCTCGCCTGAGTCTACACTTGCCAAAATGTCAAATTGTTGGAAATCTCATGCAACGGCTCATGTGTCCTTTCTGCTTTGGTGAAATGCGTACTGGGAAGGAGAGGGCAAATTGCCTTGCCTTCTGATGTGTCTCCTAGTGCGTGCCCTTTTGAGTTTTGTGGACGGCTTGTTTTTAAGAAGAAGGCTGGTTGCCTTGCTTTGGTTGTCTTCTTGCTGTTTTGTAGGTGACTTTGTTCTCTTTCTGTCCAGAGTGAATAGTTAGAGGCTTTATCATGTTTAAGCCCACCCCCAAACAATGGATAAATAGGAGAAATCTGATATATTTACCTTACTCTTCAGATAGCAACTAACAAAGGCGCTCATCAGACTACGCGGAAATGCAGCCTAGTGTGTGCCTTTGTTATTCGCAAGCAACAAAGTCAGGGTTTCTAGCGTCAAGGCTCTTATGATGTTGAAGCCCTGGCTTCCTGGTCTTTGCCTGGCTACACCCCTATCTCCCTTGCATAAGTGGCAATATTTAGAAAAGATTACTTTCAGAAGTCAGTGGTAAAGAATAAACAGCCACCCCCACCCCCCCCCCCCCCCCCAAAAAAAAAAAAAAAAAAAAAAAGAACACTCAATGCACCTTAAGACTGCAAACGGCCTGTAACTATTGCACTTTTTGAGTTTACTGGTGCCCTAGCGTGTTAATAGCCGTCTCTTGGTTCATTGAAATGGTTCGTTTCAGTGCAAATAACATATGATTTGGTTGAGAAGTAACATAATTATTTTTTGTAATTATGCAATCCTATTAGGAGGCCAGGTCATCGATTGACAAGTCAAAGGGAAATGTTTTACAAATAATCTTGAAAAACGGATCCTTCAGAAATAGAGAGAAACTACAATATAAAAAAAAACCCATCTTACTTGGTTTTATTGAGTCTCTTCGTGAGAATTAATGCAAGTGCAAAGAGTCTCACGCCCTCTAGCACTGGCATAAGCGGTACTCTGCTTTCCGTCAGAACCCAATAGTCCTGAAGGACCAGAATATGAAACATATATCAACACTTTATATAAGTACGGGGAGAAGTTTAACCAACTCCACGCAACACAATAATGTGACCTATAAATAATTTGGATAATCGGGTCCTTCAGAAATCGAGAGAACCTACAATATAAGAAAACAGCAGACTCCGTTTATTTCGTCTGTTCATTACAACTAATGGAAAGTGCAACAATTTGCACGCCCCTAGCACAGGCATAACGGTATTCTCCATATCGGCAGAACCCAATATTCCTGAACGACCAAAATATGAAAAAAGTATCAACACTATATCGATGTACAGGAACTTTGTTGATTTAAAGACATATGCAGCTAATTCCTATTTGAACCATTCTGCGCACGATAAGTTACTCAGAATCAATTGAGAATTTTTACTCCCCCCACCCTGTCGTTTTTGAAATTATTTACGAATATGGATCAATACAGTGTTCCCATACTCTTTTGTCAATTCGACATTCTAACAGTTTCTAAAGTAAATAAAATATGACAGAAACATGCGTCTCTGTATCGTGACAGATAGATAGTTCAAGCGCCAAAATGAGCGCCATACATATTTTTAAGCTTGAGTCTGGTAGCAAATATGAATGTTAATGAAACTCTGATTATATATTTTATGTCTATAATTATTGTAAGCCACGAATGATCTGACCTGGATGTTAGTGTGTCAGACTATGTAGTTTTTTCTCAGTTCCTGCTTATCGTATATGCCTATGCTAAAAACGAAGGCCATCCTGAGCATCTTATATCATGGTAATATAATGTTTTATTTACTTTGCATACTTTGTCATACCGACTTGGTTACAATTTAGGTCATACTTACGTGCACACACAATATATGGGTGTATCATTTCACAGAAAATTGCAAATCCTTTTACTAAAGGCAGTCACCACAGAAATATATCCGGCATATATTTAACTCACAACATCTTTCCTCAAGGAAAACCTTGCAGGGACATCACTTTAAATATGCAGTACTTGGTCTTGTTTAATAATTCGATCGATTGACAACAAGTGGCGACCTTGGCAACAAGAATTAATCCATCCACCAGTGCCTAATTTATGAGGAAATTTGTAGATGCCACGGCATGACCTTATGATTAATTCGTCGTAGATCTTAAATTAAGTACATTGGAACATAACAGATTACAAACGAATATATTCGACTCCGTTGATCAACAGGCTCCAGATGAGGAAATAGGTATAATGATGACAGTGCTTGTAGCGCAGAGTCCCCAGATTATATACCCTATCTCAGCCCTCCAGGTAAACGAAGAAATTTAAGAGAGCGCGCTCAAAGCCAGACATTTGGAATTCTTAGATTATATAAGCTATTTAAGCCCTATTGGTAAACGAAGTAAGCTTAGAGATGAGCGCTCTACCCCTTACAAACGGAATAGATTTCAAAATCTGATCAGGCAGGAGAACGTAGAACAATTTAAGTAAAAACAGGGCAAAGATCAGGAATCGATATAATCATGCACCACACCTGACCCAGGATACCAATGGAACAAAGACAACTTCACAATTAGAAAGTACAAACGACAGCCAGGGGACAGTACTTTCCCAGTAGGTGAACACAAGGCATTAATACAGAAACGCCCACAAAAGCATAATAAAATCAAAACAGAAATAACATAAAAGGTCCACAAAATAAACACCGCCTTAGAACGGTCAGTAAAAATATTTTCACTGGAGGACTTAAACCGGTTTCACAGCGTGCCAACCTCACCTTTAGTTCAGATGTGTATCAAGACACATAGATGCTTGGTTTGCATGGAAGACCCCTAACTTATCAATGCATCATCTCCTAGAACATATAAATCAAGAAATAAAAAGGAGATAAAGCAGAGATGAGGACTCAACAGTAAATAAAACTTAATACCGGAGCAAAAGAAATCCAACAGGTAAGCTAAAGTGAATGACTATGAAGAGCAAAGTTTTAATTTTGGTAAATTTATCTCATTGGCAATGAGGATTTGTCTCATATCCGCAAACACTCAGACAAGAGTATGCCTAAATTCTAATCGATTTTTACAAGTTACAAGAGGATTCTGTTCAACAGCGAATACTGGAATTTGCAAAAACGCTCAGGAATCTACAAAATATGAATCAGACGGACTCTTTCAGACAAGCCGTCAAACTCAGAAAAGACAAATTTATGGTCTATGGCTGAATTACCCCGGCATCCAATTAAGTTTACCTTGCACCCCCCTCAGGACAATTTGTCATGAGTGTCAAATCGTTCATTGGGACCCCCTGAATGCGAAACGAAGGTGTCCTCAAAACAATTTGGTATGGGCTATGTGAAATTGCATATTTTCTATGGCAACCCATGGCGACTTTGAGAAGGGGGTCTGTCTACAAAATTACTGATATCTCAGATGTTACTTATCCTAAACTACAAAACAAAATACAAAATTAAAGCTTAGACATAAGGCCTATTATCGCTTTGTTGCGTATGCAAATGATCTAATTCGCATATTCATAAATATTTATGTAAACATTAAAAATGTGGTTCACTAATGGGGGTATACGTACAAGATCAATGATATTTCAGCTGCTGTTAGTCGTAGATTTCTAAAATTTGTACTAAAATACAGCTAAGACATTGGTCTTTCATTCCATGGTCAAAAATGCGACGTATCATATTTGCATAATTTGCATATTCATTAATATTAATAACACTGCTAAAAAATAAGGGAAAATCATTACAAATATAAATAGGCTGATTTCATCCCAATATTGCCATTGTTGAGGATTTGGATGGGGGATCTGGTAGTCACTATTCATTAAAAATTTAGCCCATTATTCATCTCATTAAAATTTGCGTTATAAATTAAAATAAGACCAATTATTCATTAAAATTATTCATTAAAATACCAATTATTCTGCAAACGAGGCATCGGTCAAATAATGCTTAAAAAATATAGTTATGTTTTACAATTCAAGTGAGCGAAACGACCGAGGAAAATTTTCTGAATTTTTATTGCGTAAATGACATTTTAGAGTGAAAAAGTAAGGATATTTGGACATTTTCAAGAAAAAGTAGGGAAATGAAGTAACAGAAGGAAAAGTAGGGCCTATCTGAAAGCCTGATTAATCAATTTTCTATCAAAATCAGCATGATAAAAGCTGTAATGCTAAAGCCACCAAAAACAGAATAACTTTTGCAACCTGAGAAATTAAGTGGCCTGATAAGAGTTTAATTTATAAAAACCGAGCAAGCGAAATGCGAGGAAAATTTTTAATGATTTTATTGGAAAAATTAAAACATGCCACCCCCTGCTGGGAAGCCAAAGTTAATGGCGACCCCACTACTAGTTCTAACAACATGGAAATTCATATGACTCCCCTCCCCCCTACTTTTTAGCTGCCCCCCCTGACACTTAAATAATGAGCAGTCCCTAAGGCCCCCCAAAAATGTGTTTCAGGTTACATGAAATTTTAAAATAGGGACGGTAGGTAGGATTTTTTTAAAATTTTGCTCAAGTTTTTACATGAGGAAGATGGGGAAATATTATGGCCAAATTGGGAAATCCCTTGGAAATCAACTAAAAATGCTTTGAAAAAATAGGGTCGGGGGCAATATCTGACAGGGTACAGATAGATAAGATAGACACATTTTTAAGACAATTTATCAATAGATTTTGAGGCAACTAACCAGCACTTTATGAGACAATTTACTGATAGATTTTGAGACAACTCACCGACACTTTTTCATCTTTTTGAGACAATTTAATTCACAGACACTGTGATGATCTTTAATTCAAAATCTAAAAAAATGTTGTTGGTGAATTGTCTCAGAAAATGTTGCGGAATTGTCCTGAAATCTATGCTGGTGAGTTGTTTTCTCTATAAATTTTCTTAACTTCCCTGAGTCACACTGTATCGGTATCGGGTCGTTTTGACCCAGCCCAGGGCATTTTGAAATGGGTTGTTTCTATTCTCGCGAGACCTGACGATACCTCATCTAGAACTTTCGCATTTCGCCCTTTGCATTATGGGTAACTAGCAATATTTGGCTAGTCTTGTTCAGTTCTTGCACTCCGGTAGTGACAGAATTAATTGTTAAAATAGCAAAAAAGTTAAATTTTTGACAGTTTATCATTTCTCATTTAGTCAATATTTTCTGAATGTAAAGCCCTGAGTCATGCAAGCAGTGATTGCATAATATATTTTTAATAAAAATGGCGGTTCAATCCCAGTGTGCACCGAGCGAAAGGCGACAGGTTAGTTCGTGCTAGCGGACTTCCTGTGCAACAATGGGTTGTTTCAGCCAAAAGTCCTGGAAGGCCCCTTTTTCATTTTGGCCTGATTTTTTCACATGATTCTTGCTAAATTATGCCCCTTAGTTGACTGGGTTTTATAAATGGTAGAATAACCTATCATTTGTAGTTGTTATAGTGTAGTTATTTGATAGCTAGACAATTAGAAAGGGGGACAGAAAACTGAGTCAATATTTTACAAGTAAAAATGGATTGATGATTTCATTATGTTATTTTTTAGCATTATTCATTAAAATCTGATTATTCACTATTCACTAATTTTTCCTCTATTCATTAAAAATAGGACTATTCATTATTTTTTACGCCCTCATTATTCACTATTCATTATTTATTGGCTCATTATTCACTGTTCATTATACACTGTAGTCATACCACTACGGCAATTTGGGTCTCGTCACTTATTCCGGTGTTAAGGTAACTTTCTCATCATGTTCAATTTCTTCATTCAATCACAGATAAACGCTACAAAATGCTTGGGTTCTGATTAATTTTTGTTCATCTAATTCACATGGTATTTTTAGCTTTAAAATTATATGAGAACTTTAACGTTTGATGTCTAGGCATGAAATAACCAATTACGGTTTCGTCATCGTGGACAATTGATCAATGACGAAACCGTATAATTATGACTAAACCGTAATTGACATTTTTGTTAAATATAACTGTAAAAATACATTGAAAATCTGTTTTATCTCCGTTTTGGCAAAACAAAACAAAGGTTGTTAACTAGACGATGCAATCTCAAAGCAATCATATTCGAAAGTTCTCATTTTTGTAAACCTTTATTTGAAGGTAATTTTACTCTAACACCGGAGTGGGTAACGAGACCCAAATTGCCATAGTGGAATGACTACAGTGTTATAAAAAAGGTCATTATTCACTAATCATTATATCCCAACCAATATATCGTTGTTGCATGTTTTAATATAATCAATGTTACAATTAGACAGGTCCATTCATCTAGTCGTCCTATATTAATATTATATCATTTGAATATTCATTAAAATGCATGAAAACTTACAAAATTGAGGGAAAACCACGTAAAAACTATACTCCTAGGGAGGGGTTAAGGTACGATCTATCCTGCACTCCTAGGGCCTTTTAAATGTATGCGGAATTGTTCAGTGGGACCCTAAGAATGTAAAACTAAGTTCTCCCTGAAAGAAATTCGGTATGGGCTACGTGAAAATGCATGGTTTCCATGGCAACCTCTTATATGATTCTTGAGATTTGGGGGTAGGCCTATAAATTCAATCATATATATCTAGGGTTATATTTATCCTAGAGCACTAAATTGGTGTCAAATTAAAGCTCAGAAACATGTCTTTCTTCTAGTGGTCAGATTTGTAAATTCTTTTAATTTGCTTATTTATGAATATTAATGAAAAACCTACAAAAATGAAGTAAAGTCATAAAAAAACAACATAACTGAACATAATAATTATTTCAGCACAAAAATATTATCAAACCACCATGGTTGTCAGTTTTTATATCCTTAGTGATTCAATTTGATAAGTTCTTTCATCCAGTGGTCCTATATGAAAACTATCATTTGCATTTTCATGAAGTTTAATGAAATTTTTTGTAATGAAAGAAAAATTCGTAGAAAAATTAAGGGATGTACATATAAAATGACAAATATTTCACCTACCATTTGTACTAGTGTATCAAATCTAGTGCCAATTCAATGCTTAGACATTGTTTTTACAATTAGGTATAATAAGAAAAATATTTACTATGAGTACTTATGAATTTTAATAATAACAGAAGAAATGAATGAAAAATTGCGGAAAAATCAAGGGGGTGCACTTCCAATATTACTCATATCTCAGTAGTTAAGTGCCAAATAGTGCCAAACCTGATTTTAAGTTAATGCTTAGACACAGCATGTCTACCAAAATGATCAAATCAATAAGACATCAAATTTAAATTCTCGTGAATAGTGATGAAAACATGAGAAATTAGAGAAATGCAGGAAAATTAAGGGGGTATACATACAAAGTGATTCATATCTTAGCTTCCCATTGCCCAATAGTAGCAAGCTTGGTACCATATAAAACAGCATTATTATAAGTTTTTTGAGTAAAAGAAAAAAAGTATAAGATTTATAGCAGCTGAGATATGAGTAGTTTTGCAGGTACACTGATATCAATTTGTATACATTTTTTTCATGTATTTTTAAAGTTTTTATTAAAGGGGACAGCAACCCTAATGATAAGTATGTTTTATCTGAAAGAGCTCTATGAACCATGATTTTTGATACAAGTATCATCAAAATCGGTTGAAAAATGGGCAAGTTATGGGCATTTAAAAAATTCATTATGGCCAACATATAGCCGCCATATTGAATATTTAATTAGTTTACAAAATTTCTTCAACTGCTTAATTTTTAGCTATAACTACTACCACATCATCTGTGTTTCAGCAAATATGTAGCTTTATACACAAGGAAAATGTTTCATTAAAGATAAATGTAACCAATCCATTCGTTTGTCTTTCATTTTCATTACGCATATTTGATTAGGCTGAGTGACGTCACTAAGCCTACAATATGGCCGCAATCATTACAGTCCAATTGCAAATATTCAAACGCCCATAACTTCCACATTTTTCAACCGATTTAGACGAAACTGGCATCAAAATTCATGGTTTATTAAGATATTTCATATAAAACATTGTAATCATCAGGGTTGCTGTCCCCTTTAATATTGATCTTTAAAAAAATAGGTCATTCTTATATCTTCCCTCTAGGTCAAAGTGTTATGCATATATCTAGGGCAATAAACAGCTAAGCTATTGGTAATTTTGTAGGTATATCCCATTAATTTTTCGATGATTTTTCTCTTTATTCTAATGTTCATATTAATTTTCATGAATATGTAAATAAGACAACTGGCAAATATTACCATTGAGATAAAGGACGGGGTCATAGCGATAGATTGGCACCTTGTTTACTACATATGGGCTATCAGCTGCTGAGATATGAGTAATTCTGTAGATATATCCCCTTAATTTTCAAGTATTTTTCTCAAAATGCTCATGGTTTCATCAATATTCATGAATATTATAACATGACCATTTTAAAATTTGATAATTTGTTAACATACTATTGTCTTAGCATCAGTTTAAAACCAATTTTGGTACTCTAGGGCACTTAGCAAATTGAGATATTATTAGATTTGTAAGTACACCCCTTGATTTTTCAGCAATTTTTCATTTATTTCTTCTATTTGAATTAAAATTCATAATTATTTATGTTAACTATTTTTCAAAGCTGACCTTAAGATACACGTTTTATGTCTAAACATTGATATGGCACCAAGTTTGATACACTAGGACTCATAGCAGCTGAGATTTTATCTCATATTTCTAAAGTTTTTATTTATATGCATGAATATTGATATTAGATAATTTGCATATCTAACTACCAAATTAAACTGCTTTGTCCAGGATTAATTTGGTACCATGTTTAGTAATCTATGATGAGATTTTGTTAAGATATAAGTATTTTTGTACGTATATCCCCATTCTTTACAGTCGCATAATGGGTTGCAATGGAAATTTCAAAAACCAAAGAGCACTTATTTTTTAGGACAATATTTTTTTGGCATTTAAGCGGTCCTATTGGACAAACTTATGCCCATAATGAAATGTCCTATGTGTGCAATTTAGGTCTGATTACTCCCTTGCATACTATAGTTTACCCATTGTTTTTCCCTCATTTTTAAGATTTCATTAATATTCATGAATATGCAAATGAGATAATTTTCATATAGGACCACTATAGCGTTTTTATTAATATTCATGAATATGCAAATTGTGCAAATATGATAAGTTGCATATTTGACCATGGAATAAAAGGCATTTGTCTTAGCTTTATTTCAGTACAGAATTTAGTAATCTATGACTCAAAGCATCTGAGATATTATTTATCTTCTACGTATACCCCCATTCGTGAACCACATTTTAATGCTTTCATACATATTTATGAATATATAAATTAGATAATTTGCATATGCACAAGGGAATAATAGGCTTATGTCTAAGCTTTAATTTGGTATTAAGTTTAGTAGTCTAGCATAAGTAACAGCTGAGATATGAGTAATTTTGTAGGCAAACCCCTTCTCAAATTCGCTATGGGTTGCCATAGAAACTAAGCATTTTCACATAGCCCAATACCAAATTATTTTTGAGGCCACCCTCGTTTCGCTTTCAGGGGGTACCAATGAACAATTTGGCACCCATGAAAATTGTCCTGGGGTGCGAAGTAACCTAAATTGGACGCTGGGGTAAATCATAATATAAAAGAAAAAGAGGTAGTCTATGAGCGGCAAGGCGACTCTACTGCGCCTACTACGTCATGAAGGGACATGTGTGAAAAACAATGAAAGACATTGTTAAGGACTTTAATCCAAATCCCAAGAAGCAAAATGACATCTTCGTAGTAGGTAAAATGATGCGTAATCGAAAGTAAACGCCCCTGAAGAAGAAGGATACCATGCTCTAGGACGTAAGGCTAGTTTCCCATGGTCTAAAGCGTTGACTCACCCTCTGAGGTGATACCGAACGCGTCACAGGGTCATCCGAGGTCGCGGGGTCGAATGATGGCCATCTTCATTACTGTAAAGAGGGGCCTATACTACTGATGTACATCTGCGGGACCGTTAAAATTCTTACTGACTCCTATGTCATATTTACCCACAGACAAGCACGGGCTGTACAGCTGCAGAACGGGACGTGTATGTCATCATTTATCCTCACAGAGAAAGACGGGGCTCTATAGCTACGAGACAGGACGACAAATGGCAATCAAAAACGCCGTTGCTAGCTTTTCTGATCTTCATTCGTCGATAGTATGAACTTTTTCGATTGCCAGCTATCCGGTGTGGGACGGGGTAATACTGTCGGTAGAATGAGACGACGGGACGACACTAAATGATAAAATAGTATCTGCTCCGACGGGGCCGGTCAGATATGGGATGGGATGGCATTGCCCCCCCCCCCCCCCCTGGTTTTGGTACTGGACAACTCGACGGGACGGGACGAAGCGTTTTTCATTTTTGTACAGTGCGGGTCCAAACTGTTTGCAAACGTAATCAGCAGACGGCACTTAGAATGTTAAGAAATTCTTTTTACGTAAACTGAAGGACAAAAGAAGCGCTACAGTAAAGTTTGCCATGCGTTGCATGTGGCTTACAAACACGAGGTGCACAAGCTTACCATAACCAAATTTTGAGTCTTATAATATGTCGATTATATTTACCAGGTATGTACAGTATGTAGCCTAATGTACATGTATATATTTAAACTGCTGTCACTTTTATTTCCCTTCTTAGTAATTTATCGCAAATTTTAGATGTAGCGTTTCTTTTGCCCGTGAGTATATTTAAGACAATGCGATGACTTAAACAGGCCTCAAGATAAGAATTGATTTTTCCCCAAAAACTTAGTTTGTGGATGCTTTAAAGAATTGTCTCGTTTGAAATATTTTGATATGTAAATAATTATACGTTTTCGCCCAAAGAAGTCCATGTATGGCATATGCTTAGAACATGTACATGTATAAATTTGTCACATAATTGCATCAGTAACATCACTTATACCACCCTTACCAACTTTAACACGAAATATCTTGTGATGTGCAAGGTCTACACTGATGTAGGTGGTATAAAATAGTTATACCATGTTTGTCCACCTGTACGTAAGATAATCCACTCGCTAAAGCTCGTGGATTATCTCCACGTACAGGCGGACAACCCATGGTATAACTATCACTTAGACCCTTTATGTACCAATGAATTATTCCTACCCTGTTTTATACAATTCTCTTCGGATGATCCATTTTATGTATTGAGTGGTCACATGTTATATTTTTCAAAATATACTGCATGACTTCTCTGAAGATTGTATTATACATTGAAAACAGTGTATACCCTGGTGAAATGAACTTTTATGCTACATTTCATCTGGGTCTTCGCTGTTTGCCAAAATACCACTTAAGGGTTTTCTAGTCTTCAAGGGGTTAGAATTAATGCATTTTATCACCATTGTGCATGGGAGCGCAGTGGCTCAGTCGTAGAGTGCTTGACTCGAGACCGAAAGGCTGCTGGTTCGAGCCTCAACGGCGTCACTGTGTTGTGGTCCTTGAGCAAGACACATTTATCCTAGCTTAGTACTGGTTCAACCCAGGAAGACCCGTCCCTGTTTAATTGAAAGATCGTTGATGGGACGTAACCAATCAAATCAAACAAAACAAACAAATTGTCTTCAAAGGGTTAGGATTAATGCATTTTTATCACCATTTCTGGGTCCATGTATCTTGAGTTGTGTCTCAATCTTTCTGCTGGAGCTCTGATAACTCGTGCATTAGGGGTGAGTAGTTTTACCCAGGGGTAGAAATGAATGAAACAGAAATTTTAGTTTCTATTCATAGTTTTGTGTTCAGCATGGAAGCATTCTGTTAATGTAGAGAAAGGAGATTTAACAAAGATCCAGATAAAAATGTTTTAGCGTAACCTTGTTATTTTGATATCTAATCTTTCAAATTTGAACCTATGTTTTGGTGCTCAAAAGAACCGTCTCATTGAGATGGTTCTTTTGAGTACCCACAACATATGCTTGGGTTGAGGAATATGAAAAACATTTTCGTTACGCACTCTTAACTTGAGACCTGGGAGAAGCTGTGTCATCTGTAAGTTATTTCTTGCTTTCTTATCCCAAATGTGCAGTCTGGTCAGGCCTACATGGTGCCACAAATAGGGGCCAGTATTCTCCATATAATTCTATCTAGTTTCACATATACAGCTTCAGATAAGCTTATATCTAAAGAATAGCTCCAGATAGGTTAATTGCTTTGAGATCATTTTGGGCCTCACCGCGATAAAATCTGTCTTTCGGGGCTGCGAACAACAAAGGCCTAGACCAGCCTGCGTATCCGCGCAGTCTTATCAGCACATTTGCTATTCACTTATTGGAAAGTATCATATATAGACTTGCCATAAGCGAAATTTCAACTTCTAGCCAGACTCTATCTATCTCTTCATACGGCATACACCCTCA
The DNA here is from genome assembly GCA_964019695.1 of Loripinus fragilis. Taxonomy (NCBI): domain Eukaryota; kingdom Metazoa; phylum Mollusca; class Bivalvia; order Lucinida; family Lucinidae; genus Loripinus; species Loripinus fragilis. Next base: position 58,830,303 of record OZ026524.1, on the reverse strand, counting down.
TATGAGTATTACTAGCACTGAATTCAGGGCGATATGATGGATTTTTATTTTATGTTATCATATAGCCCTGATTTTTTTTAGCCTCTATCTTTTCCCTTACTGTTATCGTGGACGTGAACCAAGTTGAAAACATATTTTCAAACAGTGTCTTCCTCTAACACTACTCCATTTTGTATGTTTATAGGTTTATCTATATTTTGCTATTTAGTTTGCCGCTGATGCATACCTGATTAGTTCTAAAAAGATAAAATACTCCTGTCCACACAGAATGTTTACACTATTTGTTTTCAAAACATGGCGTCATTTTTGTCTTCTTAGCTGAAGAGCATGCTTTTTCTGTGGGTACTAAAGTCACGCACGAATTTGTTTTGGTATTTAATGTACCGACAATGACCCGATTACTTTCCGTTTTCTGAATACACAGATGTTTTAACAACATTAAATACCAAAATCAGACTTATATAATGTTTTCTTTTACCTTCCTTATTATCATAATTGGCCTAAAAATGATCATACCTGGTCTGTTGAGATTAAAAGAATCCAATACCATCTCACCATACATTTGTTACATGTAGATATGTCATATTTAGAGAATGCTTTGTACAAGTATTTTTTATAAACTGACGAGGGGCGGAGCCACGAGTAAGTTTATAAAAAATACGAGTAAAAGCATTTTCTAAATGTTTTGTATCATTGTCCAACCAGAATTAAGTATTTAAATTTCCTCATCTCATGGATCCACCTGCCTAACAGGCCAACCTCCTGTCCTGCTGATAAGTTAACCCTTACAATGCATTTGAAAATGTCGTCTGCTGCATTTACTTGCTAACATCACTGACTATACTGTCTAATGTGTGTGTATATGCAAACAGTACAGCCCCAGGTCAGACCTTTCCCATCGGTCTTATCTGCATCTACACTGTTTGACAAAAATGAACTTTTGGCTTTTAAAACACTTCAGTAAACAACAATAGCAGACTAGATCGGCTGCTAAAGGTTTTATTGTCTGACCCAAAAACTTTTCCCTAGTTTATTTAATCCTTAAAGCGCTTATCATTTTATCGTCTGCTGAAATGTTTTAAAAGCCTCTGGGTCAAACAGTGAAGGCACATAATAAATTGCTGCTGATCTGGATCAACACTGTTTGCCTCTAAATTCCATTAGTCGATGTTAGCAAATATAAAGCATCAGACAACTTGAGCTTATGGCATTTAAGATGCATTTTGATAGCGTTTAAAGGGTTAACATTGTTCACTTGAAAACTTCTGAAAACATGAAGAATCCGGGTCACAGACGAAATCTGACACCGTGCAATATATAAAATCATATTCTGTTAGAGCACGACTAGATTTAGACTCAATGCAAACTGAATGGAAATTTAAGCTCCGCCTATTTACTAAGAAAACTGGGTTAATCAAAGCTGTTCTTTATTTAGATAAAGTCACAAAAGATCAAAGAAAAGAAACTAGATCATGATACAATTGCAAAAAAGATGACCAATTACCGATCTAACTGGGGCCGCCTTTTACCAATTTGTTGCCATCGAGAACTACCCATTTGGATATGTACAAACTGTGTCCGAGGAGTTCTTAATGGCAATGGATGGGATCCTTTTTTGTGCATACAGGTTGATTTTTATGGTGACCTCTCTCACCATTTGTAATAGGTTTCTTTTAATATCTTGATGAATGTCAACGAATAAAGGTCAATCTTCAACCTAGTATGCACATTTTTCACCCTGGTTCTGTATTCCGACGGATGTCACTGGATTGAAAATTGACAATTTTCAGATAAGGAACTCCCCCGCTTCCGCTAACAGGAAATACATAGAAAAAAATCCAAATGGTTTTGCATATTCAAACAATGACATCATTATACAATTCTAATCATAAACCATTGCACATATGTTCAAAAAGAAGGTAAAAACACCCAATGTGTCTATATAAGATTCACGTGGCGCCTAAAAAACGATGGGTACCAACTGTGTGTATTGACTGATAGCCTATTTGAACATAAGCGTGTGATAGTAAAGCTATTCAGCGTGCAGCAAGGTTAGCCATGAAATAAAAAGTATTTACTTTCGCTAATATCTTACTGATCACTGTGCAAAAAGTAATTTGATTCTGATCTTTCCAATCCATCGCTTCTTGTCGTAAACAAGCAGACCCTCTCTCGGTTCAGAGGTCAATGTACTCTTGCGTTAGCTTGCTACTTTTGGCGGGAAACTTGTCACGTGAGCACATGATCAGAATAACAATTGTCCGCCTTGTTGGAAAAGTCTCGGACCCAATAGACATTACTGGGTCCGAGGAAAAGTCCATTTTGGATTATGACATTTTGGGACATGACAAAGCTTCCTTTCCGAAAATTAGATTTATACGGGTGGGGTATGTGATTGTAAAAGAATTTCTGTCAAGTAAGTATCTCATTTTCTTTGGCATGCTATATTAAATTGAAATCAAACCATTCTTGGAAATCGACTTTCATTTTCTGAAATAAGGTCATTACTCGTTATAATTTAATAGAAAAAAGGGGGCGCTACAATGCACAATAATACAGAAACGTGACTATAATACAGAAACATGACTGCTGCGAGCGTACCAACATTGAGTAAGTTAACAGAATCAATAGCTTTAACAATTTTGCCCAGATTTTCAAAATTCAAACACCTACTTGTTTCGTATAATGTCCAAAATCCACTGTTAATCTTATTATAATACTGTACTGAGTTTTTGAAAAAGCGCTGACATACCTTACCTAGTCATGGGGAGTATAACCAGTACCGGGTTTTATTATAATATTTCTCAACGTTTTATTAAGTTCGTCTCATCAATTTAACATCCGAATTTTATCGCAAAAACGTCATCACCCCTAGCATGCAAAATGGCTGCGATGAGCCGAAAAACAACAACAAGAACATGATATTACAGATTGCATTGATCGTGTCATAATAACGAAGTCAATGGTAATATTTTTATAACTTTGGTTGTGTATGTAAAACACATGAAGCGGTCTAAATGGTTGGATTGTCAAGGAAACGAGTTTTCCCCAAAACAAAAGGGGGACTCCATCACTGGTCAAGATAGAGCACAAAAACACTGCGACTTTAGATTCAGCCAGATCGAAAAAAAAATCTAAAGTCGCAGTTCTGCAACTAGAGTATTACGTGCCGGGGCTCGATAGCTAAGCAGGCTGGTTTGAATATCATTTTGTCAGAAGCCCGGAAGACCGGTTTTCTAGAGTCGCGGCCCGTTTGATACTTGCTATGAGAAAACCAACAATGTGGATATTTGTTTGTTTGATTTGATTCTTTACGTTCCATCAACAATCTTTCGGTTATAAAGGGACGGGTCTTCCTGGGTTGAACCAGTACTAAGCTGGGATTAATGTTCTTGCTCAAGGACACAACACAGTGACGCCAGTGAGGTTCGACCCGCGGCCCCTCGGTCTCGAGTCAAGCACTCTACCACTGAGCCACTGCGCTCCCTACAATGTGTATATGCATCTTAGAGAAGACTCGCATCAGCCTAGTCATCAGCTCAGTCAGATCAGAGTATTCGCCTGTTCACTGTCCGCAGGGAAAAAACTTGGCTTCCTAGTTACCCACTGAGAGCCGAGTTTCATGTAAGACCTATCAGAATGGGCAAATGTTCCGGCTGACCTGTGCCTTTGCTCATTTCGTTGGGTTGTATAGGGATGGTAGGGAAGTGGGGTTGCTAGGAACAGCCCTCTAGATGGGTATAATTATTGCCTGTTTACTAGTGTAGATTTAAGCATTCTTATCACTGCTTGATGTTAAGAGAGCTTATAACATATCTTACTCGTCAATCCTTTAATACTACCTCCCCAAAAAAACTCAAACAAACAAGGGGTGGCTTGCTACAAAAATATGCTATGTTTATCCAGTAGCCGCTCAAGGAGGTGGCTTGCTACTAAAATATGCTATGCTTATCCAGTAGCCGCTCAAGGAGGTGGCTTGCTACTAAAATATGCTATGTTTATCCAGTAGCCACTCAAGGAGGTGGTTTGCTACAAAAATATGCTATGTTTATCCAGTAGCCACTCAAGGGGCAGGTTTGCTACAAAAATATGCTATGTTTATCCAGTAGCCGCTCAAGGAGGTGGCTTGCTACTAAAATATGCTATGTTTATCCAGTAGCCGCTCAAGGAGGTGGTTTGCTACAAAAATATGCTATGTTTATCCAGTAGCCACTCAAGGAGGTGGCTTGCTACTAAAATATGCTATGTTTATCCAGTAGCCACTCAAGGGGCAGGTTTGCTACAAAAATATGCTATGTTTATCCAGTAGCCACTCAAGGGGCAGGTTTGCTACAAAAATATGCTATATTTATCCAGTAGCCGCTCAATGGGTGGCTTGCTACAAAAATATGCTATGTTTATCCAGTAGCCACTCAAGGGGCAGGTTTGCTACAAAAATATGCTATGTTTATCCAGTAGCCGCTCAAGGAGGTGGCTTGCTACTAAAATATGCTATGTTTATCCAGTAGCCACTCAAGGGGCAGGTTTGCTACAAAAATATGCTATGTTTATCCAGTAGCCGCTCAAGGAGGTGGCTTGCTACTAAAATATGCTATGCTTATCCAGTAGCCGCTCAATGGGTGGCTTGCTACAAAAATATGCTATGTTTATCCAGTAGCCACTCAAGGAGGTGGCTTGCTACTAAAATATGCTATGCTTATCCAGTAGCCGCTCAAGGAGGTGGCTTGCTACTAAAATATGCTATGTTTATCCAGTAGCCGCTCAATGGGTGGCTTGCTACAAAAATATGCTATGTTTATCCAGTAGCCGCTCAAGGGGCAGGTTTGCTACTAAAATATGCTATGTTTATCCAGTAGCCACTCAAGGGGCAGGTTTGCTACTAAAATATGCTATGTTTATCCAGTAGCCACTCAAGGGGCAGGTTTGCTACTAAAATATGCTATGTTTATCCAGTAGCCACTCAAGGAGGTGGCTTGCTACTAAAATATGCTATGTTTATCCAGTAGCCGCTCAAGGAGGTGGCTTGCTACTAAAATATGCTATGTTTATCCAGTAGCCGCTCAATGGGTGGCTTGCTACAAAAATATGCTATGTTTATCCAGTAGCCGCTCAATGGGTGGCTTGCTACAAAAATATGCTATGTTTATCCAGTAGCCACTCAAGGAGGTGGCTTGCTACTAAAATATGCTATGCTTATCCAGTAGCCGCTCAAGGGGCAGGTTTGCTACAAAAGACTATGCTATGTTTATCTAGTAGCCATCTGACCCAGGATACAACATGAGGAAGTGACAAAAACAAAATTAAACATCACAAACAAGAGACAAGAGGTCAGCCCTTTCCCCTTCAAGTGACCACAAGGCAGCAATGAACATACGCGAAAGCATGACAAACACAAGACATAAACAATACAAATGACCAAAAAAGAAATACCGACTTGGGACGAGCAGTAAAATATTTTACTGGCGGGCTTTAACCGGTTTCACGACACTCCAGCCTGACCCTTAGTTCAGATATGGATCAAGACACATAGATATTTGGTTTGCATGAAAGTCCTTTAACTTATTCATGCATCATCTCCTAGAACATATAAATCAAGATATATACTGTCCACAAAAAGTAGGGTATATTAGGACATAAAACAAATCTTGAATTTAAAATCCTAATTTGTCGCAAAAATAGTGTTGTCTTTGGATATAGCAATAAGTAAGCCAGCTTTCCTGCATAATTTGAGGGCTGAAAATTTAGTAATGTGACATTAAGGGCGTGCCAAAGACACTAGGGGTCAAGACCCAAATTTCACAAAAATGTATCAAAATTTTTGACATGCTTTCGAAAATGCATGCTTAAGATGCAATTTGGATATCTTTGTTTTTTAAGATTTTTTTTTCATGTACCATAATTGTTATTTCTAGGAAATATGGTGGTGACAAAAATGTAAAAATGTGCAAAATTTACTTAAAAGTGACAGATTTTAGCCTCACATTCCTGAAATCGAGGAAAAAGAGATAAAACAAATTTTAAAAATAATGAATAATGGATATTGCTTTTAAAAACATAGCCATTGAATAATCCGTCACCGTGATATTCACGTGTGAAAATCGAAAGGCTACCCCTGGTCTAAATATAGTTGTCTCAGTAACACGTGACCAGATTAATCCTAGAATTTTTTATTCATATTGTCAGCTAGGTGACTTGGCTAATTAATACAAGCTGTTTAGGTGTATGACATTAGTTTGGAAAATGCTATGGTTTATTATATTCAAATATTCCCTACTTTTTGTGAACAATATAGAAAGGAGATAAAGTAAAGATAAGGACACTACTGTACATAAAACTGAAAACCGGAGCAAATTAAAAACCAAATAGTCAAACCCAGGCATCGAACATTAATCGTAATTGATTACGAACAAAATCATCGATCAGGCTGTTCTAAGTGTAGCCTTGTAGACTGTGGGGTTTTGGTAATAAGTTTCTTTTTGGCCAATTTTATTTATTGAACTGGGCCCGGAATTACAATGCCTCCTTAAGTTAAGAAGACTTTTACGAACTTAACTCCAATATTTCTTAAAGTTAAGATTCTATCTTAAATGTGCATTTATTACGGTGGTATGTTTAGGACATTCATTTAGAAATAGATATTCCGTGTGCACAATTTAATAACATGTGCAGACGAAATAATAATCCGTTCAAATGGAATAATAATCCATGCAAACGGAATACTATTTCGTGCAAACAGAATAATATTCCATGCAAACGGAACAATAATCCATGCAAACGAAATAATAATTCGTGCAAACGGAATATTTATCCATGCAAATGGAATAATAATTCGTGCAAACGGATTAATAATTCATGCTAACGGAATAGCAACTCGTGCAAACGGAATATTATTCCGTGCACTCAAAATAAGATTCCGAGCTCACGGAATAATAATTCGTGCGCACGAATTATTAATCAGTTAAAACGAAATAGAAATCTAAGAGCTCGATTTAATATTCTATGAGCTCGAAATAATAATCTGTGAATAAGGGTTACTATTCTATGTGCACGAATAGAACAAAAGTTCTGCAAGTTGGATTTCAAATCTGTTATAGCTCATCTGAGCATAGTGCTCAAAGAGAGCTACTGGGATCAGTCAATGTCTGTTACACAGTAGTTCATCGAGTTTGTCGACAACAGCTTGAAATGACAACTCCTCAGTACTCACAGGAATGTTCCCTATACAAAAGTAAACCTAATCCGTCAAAATATGACACGTTTTCCCTAGTGAACATTTATAGGAAACTTTTAACATACTCACTGGAACCAATCGTCAGAATTGAATACAATTTGGCAGGGATATTTCTTCGGTGACCCACTACAAAACAGATAAAACAAACTTTTGCTTTGCTTTTGTCTTCCTGGTGTCTCGTGATGGTTGAGCGGCTCCTCCTCGCGGTGCTATGGGGATGTCTGCTGTTTGTGATTGTGGTATTTCCTGATCATACACACGTACTATTTTTGGTCCCTCAAAAACATGACAGCCAGGGGCGTGACCTTTGGCCGATAAGGAAACTGTTAGAAGCTTCTCTAAAACCGCTCATCATTTGACAGAAATGGTGACAACCTTCCACAATAAAAGCTATAACGAATTTGATCCGTTGTAAAACTTGGCAACTTTCGTACCCGAATATAAGTGATGCTAAGCCTTTGTATACCCTTTGTTTACCAGAGACCCCTAATTGGGTACTTTAGCGAACAGGGAAGACCCAGATGAAATGCCACACGATGTGTCATTTCATCCGGGCTGCACTGTTTGCTATGATAAAATCCATATTCAGAGAAAGGAAAGAAATTATTTCAGACAAATTATAACATACACTGCAAAAAATAAGTGTAACCTTACATCAATTTGATGGTAGCTTAACTTTTCACCGATATTGGTGTTACCCTTCAACGGCTTTATAAAATATGTTCTGTTTGATTATATTGATCCGGAGAATAACTACAACAATAACAAGTAGAAATGTTTGACTAAAGCTGTTTAGTAGGAAATTATGTATAAGTTTAGACCAAAAGGGATTGCAACTAAGCTGCCACCTCTTTTGATATTAACTTATACGTATTTGTATAGTGTGTGATCAGGGGGCGTTGCTTATTTCGGCTAAGGAAACTTGAAAAAAAATCTCCTCTGTAATGGTTGAATACCTGGGCGGATGGTGCACTTAAAACTCAAATAATAAAATGCTTACAATTCAGAGCGAAACAAAAGCTAAAGAAAAACCGAACACTCCTAAACGATAAAATCTTATCGCCAACAGCAAGTCAAAAGAGCTCATTGAGTCGGAGTTGACAGTGGCCGATCCGCGATATTCAAAGCCTAAGCATTAAACTGGGCAATGCCGTGCAGCATCGTATATCAACTCCTGATCTTTGTCTTCTTCCCTACATTGTCCGATTGGACTCCTGCAGGTCGTCATATAGCTCAAACCAATCAAATTGTTGATTAGAAATCAAAGTCGTTTGGGCAGAACCTTCTACCAAAATAGTATAAACAAATGTGATCTGTCGAACTTGAATACTTGTATGTCAACAAGGGGCCTTGTCAGTTTCCAACAGATACATATTTATACAAGACGGCATAAACTCAGAGGAGCGATACATGGCCGTTTGACTTTTTGGTTATTGAATCAGAAGAAAATACCAATCAATTCACGTTTTTTGTTAAATTGTGCGCTCAAACAATTATATCGTAAAAACGGATAATTATCTCGTGCGTACGGTTTATTATATCGAGCACATGGATTCTTATTCCGTTTACACGAATTATCAAATCGAGCGCTCAGATTATTATTTCGTGCGCACAGAATATTATATCGTGCAAACGGATTATCAATTCGTGCGCACGGATATTTATATCGTGCAAACAGATTATTATTTCGTACGCACGGATTATTATAACGTGCCCATGAATTATTATTCCGTGTACACGAATTAATAAATCGTGCTCTTGGAGTGTCATCTAGTGCATACGAAATGCTATATAGTGCACATAGATTATAAATCCATGTCCTCGGATTATTATATCGTTTGCATGGATAAAGATATCGTGCGCACGCTTTATCAAATCGTTTGTTCTGAATATTAAATAGTGTGCACAGATAAGTCAATCATGCGAACGGTTTATTTAATCGTTAGCATGGAATGCTATTTCGTACGCACAGATTATTATGCCGTTCAAACAGCATATTAAATTGTCCCCTCGGAATATATTTTCTGAAATGAAAATAATGAATGTCCTAAAGGTACCACCGTAATTTATAATGCGCCGTTTTTGTGAACCTAACTTAAGTATAAATCCTCGGCTAAAATCGTTAATTTGACGGAAAGGCTTACGAGGACATACGAAAAATATAGAGTTTTAATGACTGTAAGCAACCCAAATATTTCGCGCGTCCTGCCAATTAATCAGCGGACTCGGAAAATACCACAAAGTAGAGTAATTCCTGCTCATTAAAACCCTCCCCACGACGCAGAATTACTTGAGTTGATATTTTCTATTTCATAAAAGAGTGTGGGCGTCATTTTAGAGGAGACGGGGAGGGAGGACAGGTTGGGGTGATCTGCGGCGTGGGGGGGGGGGGGGAGTACACACTAACTCGTTCGCGATGATCATGTTTTTGTGGGAGCAGTTTACATCTAGCTTGTTGTAGTCTATTTATCGGCTAACCAATGATACTGTGTTGCTTATCCCATCCGTATAACCTAACATTAATGATGCATGATCAGCTATCCAGTGGGGGTTAAGTTTTTTATCCTTTTTTCTGAACCACCACACGCGTGCATATTTTAAGTTGAAGTGGATTTGGCAGGTTATGTTGATCCTTGAGCAATCCATGGTTGCTCGCCTGTGGGATAAGTACGATATGAGCCGCGGCATGCGATTTCCAACAATTTGACATTTTGACAAGTGTAGACTCGGACGAGCCTCTGCAGTCCCCTGTTAAGCTTAGAAACTCCAAATGGTGTTCAGTCAGTAGCCTAACAATCATAAAATACTCAAGTGACAAGCAAAGGCTCTGATCAGACTGCGCGTATGCGCAGGCTGATCTGAGGCTTTGCTGGTCGCACATACCACATTGTTGGAAATATCATGCACTGGCTCATATTAGAGTGCTGGCTCGGTTGCAGTTTGCTCATGCGAATGTTTAAAGTTAAGGCAAACAGTACAATATCAGTTTTGTTTGTTTGATTCGATCATTTACGTCCCATCAACAATCTTTCAGCTATAAAGGGACGGGGCTTTCTCGGGTGAACTCGTACTAAGCTAGGATTAATGTTCTTGCTCAATCACACAACGCAGTTACGCCGGTGATGATCGAATCCGCGGCCCCTCGGTCTCGGGTAAAACACTCTACCACTGAGGCACTGCGTTCCCAAGCAATATCAGTAATTGGGAAGACTACGAGGTCTACATGTACGTAAATTCGGGATTTTCATCCGACTTTAGCTGTACAACACTGATGCCATGCTATAAGCTGCAAATATCTCTGCCAAAGTGGCACCCGGTTACCCATCTATTTCGCGAGCCCTGTCGAGTCATAACTAATGACTTACATAGCGTACATGTACTCATTTTGGAAAAAGGAGCCAATTGAGCCAGAACGCGCTACAATGCATATGTGATATAATTCCAAATGAAAAAAACACACTCCCATATATGGTAAAACAAAATATATGTCAATAATAAGCCTAAGTTGACCTTGACCTATTTTAATTTCATCAGTGAGATCAGGTAAGCGCTACAGGACCTTCAGACCCTGTAGTTTGTTCATATGCTTAAAAGGGAGTGTGTGGGTGTGTGGGGGGTAGTTATAGAATACTCGCAGACTTCTTGATGTGGTGACCCCTTCAACCTTATTACTATAAACTCATACCTGATAGGCAGCGATACGCTTATGAAAATACAAAACAGCGTTTCTAGCAATTCAGTGCATTTGTGATCGCCGCATACAGTGTGGGACAAAGCATGTGTGTAATTCGGTATTTTATATGTGCTAGCAACATTGAAGTGACTCCCTTCACATTCGTCGTTGGGAATAATACAAGACCACATTGCACAAAACGCCTTTGATACACGGTGCACTACCCTACTCATGGCATTTTTGACACCCCAAGCCTATCTCTAATCACTAAATAGTAGGACCCTGTCGTTCTTTACCCCAGCCACACAGAACTTGCATCAATGGAGTGAGTGTCATGCTATGTCTTTTGGCCAAGACGATGTGTGGACGAACCCAGTTAACGATGCCACGCGCGGATCCAGAGGAGGGGGCATGGGTCCGGACCCCAGTCCCCTGGAAAATCACAAATTATATAGGTTTATGTAGAAATATGCAATTGGACCCCCTCCCCCTTGGAAAAGTTGGACCCCCTGGAAATGTTGGGCCGTCCTTCTCCATGGAATATTGGAAAGTTATAGTTTAATGATAGTTTTCTTTGGAAAAAAACATGATCACTGGACTCCCTCTGTAAAATAAGCTGAGGACTTACAAAAACTGGAGAAAAAACAACGTCAGAGCTTTTTTTTCAGTCAGTTGGGCTTGCCCCCCCCCCCCACCCCCCACACACACACCGCCAAACCCGACGAAAATTTCCTGGATCCGCGCATGGATATACGTTATCGTGGTGGTAGAGAAACGATATCGCTCCTAAAGACCTTCTATAATGCTGCCAAGATCTAATGACCATGTTTACATTTGCTTGTTTGTAAACATTGAAATCAAATCAGTGGGGTGATATATTCAGCAGTCCGGTGTAGTTTTGAAAACTGTTTGATATCATCTTGTATAGCTTAGAAGGTAGAGTCGCTGGCAAGAGAACATACATTTATTTTTTCCATTATGCGCCGGTTCGAATCCCATCAATGCTTTCATTTCCTTTTCTTCATTTTTATTGTATCATATTTTCACATGTATCCTTTAAGCATTATTGGAAAACAGTTTTAACATTTATACAAAGTGTCCATCAAATTGGACATTATCAAACACGAAAACGCATATGCGAGATGCCACTGAATGCATCAACTCTATATGGTACGCATTGTTTGCTGTCATTAAAGTAGGTAAGGGTGCAAAGATCAGGAATCGATGCAATCAAGTAAAGCGATATTCAGCAACCCAAATGGTTTGGAAATACTTATGAAATATATCTTTAAATGAGCCGCTACATGAGATTTCTAACAATGTGGTATGTGCGACGAGCAGAGCCTCAGATCAGCCTGCGCATACGCGCAGTTTGATCAGAGCCTTTGCTAGTCGTTTGAATATTCTATGAATATTTAGCTACTGTCCAAACAGCATTTTGACTGTCTAAGCTTAAACGGCGGCTGCACAGGCTCGTCTGAATCTACACATGTCAAAACGCCACATGTTGGAAATCACATGCAACGTCTCAATAAATAATTGATAAAAAAATAAAATTAAAAAAATTACATGGTACTGTGACGGGGTTCGAACTCACAACCTCTATGACACTGGACAAGCGATTTATCCACTAAGCTACGAATTCCCCTTGTGATTTGTATGTGCATATAACATTTTTGATGTAATAAAATGCATGTATTATTCTAAAATTATTGGTAAATATTATTGCAAACACAGAATGTCAACATAGTCAAAATAACGCTGCAGGACTCTACGTGTCGTTGTCTTTGCAGTCTCACAAAAGTCCGGACGTTAGCCATTGTTTACATTTACGTACATCGATATGTCAAAATGTTAAATCTTAACTTTAAGGTAGCCTCGCTGCTACCTTAAATATTTAAGTTTTTGTCGAGATATGGAGACATTTAAGATAGGGAAAATGATTGTAATGCACTTTTTGTGACATTAATTTAAGTCTACATTAACTTTAAGGAGGCATTGTAATTCCGGGCCCCGATTTCATTCCGCTGAATATTAAACCGCAATGTCCCTCAACGGGAGCAGACGGCTAACAACTGTAACAAAATATTGACCGAGCGTCCGACAACTGGGTGGCTTGTCTGCAATTGGGGAAATCGTATCCAAGATGTGGAACAGATATCCGAAATCAAGTCTAGCATGTGCATCGCTTCACACATATATTCGACTTGAACCTTGCGAAAACGGACGTACATCACTTAAATTCCGCTATTGATGGAAATTAATAGCGTCGTCTGCTATCTAATACAAATGAATGCCGTGAAAACAGTTAATTGTGAGGTTGCATAGAAATCAATGCAGAACCTGATCAGATGGCTTCGTCAGAAGCCAGCTGATCTGGATCTACACTGGTCTACACTGATTTCTAAAGAGGATATAATGGGGGTTAGTTGGCCGTGAAAAATTCTAAGGCTGTTCCGAGGAGCTGAATTGTCAATTTAAGATGGGGTTGGGCGGGATGGGGGTGAGGAAAGTACCTTTCTCTTCTTTCCAGACATGCATGAAGCCCTTTCCAGACGGATTTGATGTCATTCCAAGCTTTTAAGTGATGAAACACGAACAGCTCTAAAAATAGGCAGGTCCCTACCCACAATAATATACATGTAGTGGATGTCACCCCCTCCCCCCTCCCCCAGCCCACAGGTATATTATGTCGAATCGATCAAAATTCACCCATTCAAAATCCAAGCCTACTTTAACCCATATGTTGAAAAACTTTGCAAACAGTTTGGACCCGGATCAAGCCCGACAAGATTATGGTCTAAAATGTTTGAAAAGGTTATCAGCGGACGATAGTAGTAGACAGAGTTGATCCAAGAAATATCATCAATTATAAAACCAAAGACTGTCCCCTTCAATGCATACGTCAAGGAAAACTGCCAGTAGTCTGTTCATGAAGTCTGTCCCTATCGTCTGCTAATACTGTGGCTCTGTAACCCTAGTGTATCAATGGATTTCCCATAAAGTTTGATACAGTCAGCATAAGTCAAGTCAGGATGGTCCATTGTATATATTGGGGGACACATGTTATAATTTCCAATAATTATTGTTATTATGAGTGCTTGACTCGAGACCGAGGGGCCATGGGATCGAACCTCACCGGCGTCACTGCGTTGTGGTCCTTGAGCAAGACACATTTATCCTAGCTTAGTACTGGTTCAACCAAGGAAGACCGTCCCGGTTTAACTGAAAGACTGTTGATGGGACGTAAAGAATCAAATCAAACAAACAAGCAGTTATTGTTATTGCATTCCTTTCTCTGAAGATAGATCATTGCACACCCTGATGAAATGACGCATAATGTAGCATTTCATCTGGGTCTTCACTATACGCCAAAGTACCGTTTAGAGGTTTCTAGCCCTCAAAGCAAGCCCCCAGATAAGAGTGCGTAACTGAACATTCAACCAAAACATATGTTGTGGGTACTCAAAACTCAATGCTCGTCTTTTCCGTGACGATGCCACTACCGCGAAAGGTCTCGGATTTGACGAAGGAACAAATTTACGTTTACGCGATTTCGCGGTAGTTCCGCTGATGCCCACCCGTGACACAGTACGTACACATGTCAAATATTGGGTAATAAATTTATTTCACTTTAATGCTGAAAACGTCTACATATCTGGACATATGCTTGAAATATGTCGCAAAAATGTGCCTGTATCATCAATTTAACCCTTTGTATATCAATGGATTCTTCTTATCTGGTTTTATACAATACACTTGGGGTGGCGCATTGTATATATTGAGGGGTCACAGGTTTAAATTTCCAAAGCAAAATTGCATTTTACAATGAAGATCGCTTAAGTCTTAGCAAACAGTGTAAACCCTGATGAAATGTGCTGCATTTCATCTGGGTCATCACTGTTTGCCAAAGTTCCCCTTTAAACTGTGGTCATACCACTACGGCAATTTTGGTCTCGTCACTTATTTCGGTGTTAAGGTAACTTTTTCATCATCACGCCTACCAAACGCTCGAATGCTCAACATCTGGTTGAATATTAAAAACAACTGCTCTATGAAGAAAATCATAAATCGGGGAATGTCGCAACGGCCTATGGATTCCTGCGTTTGTGGTATAAATACGAGCCCAGAAAGTATTCCCATTAGTTCATATTACTTTTCGCGCGATAAACACGTTCTTGTCGAATTTTGGTACACCTATTTTACGCGAAATGTAAATCTGACATTCCCTGAATTTTGGTTCTCGTCCTTGAGGAATTGTGTTTAATATTCAACCAGATGTTTAGCATTCGAGCTTTTGGCAGGCGTGATCATGTTCAATTTCTTCATTTAATCACAGAAAAATGCCCAAAAATGCTTGGGTTCCGATTGTTTTTGTTCATCAGATTCACATTGTATCCTTCATCTTTAAAATGAATGAAAACTTTAACGTTTGATGTCTAGGCTTGATATAACTAATTACGGCTTCGTCATCGTGAATAATTTATCAATGACGACCCCGAATAATTATGACAAAACCGTAATTGACAATTTTTAATAACTGTAAAAACACATTTAAAATCTGATATTATCTCGGTTTTGGCAAGACAACACAAAGGTTTTTAACTATAGGATGCAATCTCGAAGCAAGCATATATTCGAAAGTTCTCACTTTTGTCAGCCTTTATTTGAAGGTAATTTTACTATAACACTAGAGTGGGTGACGAGCCCCTAATTGCCGTAGTGGTATGACCACAGTGCTTTAGCTATCTGCTCTTGAAAGGTTTAATGCATTTTATCAGCACTGTACATATCCGGGTCCCTGTACATGTATCAATAGTTCTGCTGGAGCTCTGACAATCCATGCATTAGGGGTGAGTAGTTTTACACAGGGGTAGAAATTACTGAATTTTTCATTCATAGTTTTGTGTTCACCAAGGAAGCATTCTATTTATATGGAGAATGGAGATTAGCATAGATCCAGATAATGATGTTTTAGCTTGTTATTAATTTCTTTCCTATCAATTTGAACATGTGTTTTGGTGCTCAAAAGAAACGTCTCATTGAAACGGTTCTTTTGAGTACCCAGAACATAGTTTGGTTGAGCTACGCACACTTATCTGGAGACGTAGGAGAAGTTACCTGTATGTCATCTGTAAGTTACATCTTGCATTCTTATCCCCAAATGTGCAGTTTGATCAGGTCTATACGGTGGCTCTAAAACAAGCCAGAAATTTAAATGTTAATTTCTCTAAATAGGGTTTATCCATCTTAACTAGTGTCACTACATGTATGTAGCTTCGGAGAAGTTAAGTTTGGTCATCTTGTGCGGAGTTGGTAGAGCGTTAGATTGTAACACTAAATTCAGGGCGATATGATAGATTGTTATTTTATCAGTCACCCCTTATATTAACTGAATTGTTTCAACATGACCTAATAAACGTTTCCTATCTCGCGGCATGTTACCTTTATCAGGTCATGATGACGTTGCACTTTTTGAATGACGTCGCTCATGACGCTGAATCAACACAAACATCAAAATTACGTCATAATCACTAGTTTGAAGAGTGTTCAACAATGGGTAAACTGATAAATAGAATACCAGGTTCGCGTCTTTTGATATCAAGTTTACCAGGCTCGGCTTTGAGAACGCATGTTGAATCCCTCGGCAAGCCTCGCGATGTCAACAAGCGTTCTCAAAGCCTTGCCTGGTAAACTTGATATCAAAAGACACTCACCTAGTATTCTCTATTTATGTTTTCATTTCTAGCCTTTAGATTCAGCCAGATCGAAAAAAAAAATCTAAAGTCGCAGTTCTGCAACTAGTTAGATTGGTGATCGTAGGGTGGCTAATTCAAGATTCAGCGCCGAGGGAGTGCATGCGGAGCGCATTGACTCAGTTGCAAGAGTGTGAAATTGGGGATCAAACGAAGGGTTGCTTGTTCGAGACTCACCGCTGTCAGGGTCATTGTGTCGTGTACTTGAACAAGATACTTAATCCATTGTTTAGTACTGGTTCAACCAAGGAAGACAGGAATTCGTCCGGACATGACTAAAAGTGTTGACTGAGATGTAAAGCATCAAAACAAAAAAACAAATTGATCATCTTATGTTGAAACAGTAGCTCCAGATACGTATGACATACTATTAAGTATACTGACGTCAGCTAAAAATGCCTCACTCATTATCACTGATTTCTTAGCGATGGTTACAAAAATGAACAGCCACGTACTGCGTCTTTATGTAGAGATCGGGCGATGTTGGAAAATGACTTTAATTTGATATGCAGGTGACGCGTTATCCGATGACGTCATACAGGCTCAACGATCACATGACCAGCGACGATTGTAGAATGTAGCATTTCATCAGGGTCTGCATGGTTTGTTGAGATTCTAAAAATCTTCAGGAGCGGAGATACGACCTGGTTTAGAAATTTTATCATATGTCCATCCCGAGTACCCTCTACCGACTTGGATGGACGAGTCCATTCATTCATTCACTTTATTACTCTCAGGTTACATATACATATAACAACATGAGGAGCAAATACAATACAATGTCATTTCAATGATTTCGGTGGCTGCGAAATGATTCAAAGAGAATCGATTTTCCAATAATAAATAGAGGGCAACAAGTTTTAAGAAGCAAGTATGTTTACAACAAATTGTTTTCGTTGCTTATATGCATATAGTCCTAAACCCCAAAGCGTCAGAAAAACGCATCAGGAAAATACCTCTGCCCATACGTCTGTCGCGTATATTTGCTAACATTATTGGCATAAATCTGCAAACGATGCGGGGCCAGATCAGACTGTTCCTAAAGGAATGAATGGCAAATACAACACAGCAGACGCAAAAGGCAGACGACTTAGTTGTGTCCGACGCCCTAGGGATTAAGGGTTTCATACGGTATCAGATTGAGACCCGATAAACACTCAGCTATATCCGCCGATAGCAACAGGTTAATCCGGTCTCAATGGATTTCGGAAAATTTACATAACAATACCTGGTGATGTAAAAGCTTGCAGATTTCGTGCAATTGGCTACGTAACCTTGGCCTAGTTCTACTTTCATTCATCATTTCAAGTTTGGACATGTGCAGTACGTAGTTTTTTGGATTATAATTCTCATGAAGATTGATAAGTATTGTACGTTTAGTAAATCAACATTCTTTGAATCATTTCGCACCAGTCATCAACTATTACATTAGGACATTTTTCACGATCGTTCTCCGTATTTTGGATTACCAGATTATCAAATAGTTTGGATCCAGATCAGGCCCGCCATTTTGCAGAGTTTGATCTGGGTCCGAGCTGTTTGTAACTAGCATCAGCCGGACAAACTAGCATGCCATGGGCTGGAGTGTTCCCATTCCCATAAATCGGGTTCTGAATAAAATATAGTCGTAGTGATGCCCCAAAATTCTCATTGAGGCATTTTTTGAGATATTTCAGGTAGCATGCGCCATTTATGGACATGGGCTCCCTGCATATTATACAAATTATAAATAAATGCAATTGATCTTAGTCCTAAAGGGAAATTGTATTGTTGGAGTCACTCACCGGATATTCTGATCAGAACCACCTCGTTGAGGCTATTCTGATCAAAATCAAGTGTAGACTCTGAATAATAGTTTTGTTATGCACACACAAGAGACATTGCAGTTTGTTACACAGTAATCACACACATGTATCAAGGCCTACAAAAATGTCTCCGGGAGACGATTCAATTTCATCATATATACCTGTCTAGTTGTGTATAATGTACACGTGTATAATGTACACGTTAAAGACATATGCGGCTATTTCCAATACGCACCTTTCCCGCGTCTGCAAACGGGGAAAGTTGTCTGGGTCCTATCTTTCGACCCTTAACGGATTCGGATCAACACAGCTTCCGATATTCTTATATCATATTGGTGTTCCGACATTCTCTTCACAAAATAACTAATTAAAGTGTGTTCGAAATATCTATTGACATCTTTTCAGAACTGATCGTCTCAGCACTAAAGACAGATAAATGTAGCTCAGTCGAAATCAAACGACGAACACAATAACCCTGGTTACGAATACGATAGTGGCCGAGTCTATACTATTTGTATGATTATTTAGAGCGGCGCACGACCTGACCTCGTGGCCTAGTGGTTAGCGTGTCTGGCTACAAAGCCAGAGGACCAGGATCGATTCGCGGATGCGCACATATTTCCAGTGTGTTTTTTCTTTCTTTTAAAATATTTTAATGCTAAATTACTTCATATACTAGTAAAATGGCATCATCAAAACGACCGAAATGGTCATCCCCGAACTTTTTATATTGAATTTCGCATGAAACCTATGGGGGTGGGGTTAAATTTGGCCCTCTAGAAAGAGAATTAGTTCGGTGACCCCAGATTTTTATTCTTTTTTCTGAAAGGTATTATAATAGTCCATGAATTAAAAATAAATTTTCAAGATTTTCAATATCAGATTTTTTAATACATGATTTGTTCTAAAAACAAATTCCATTTTTCGACGAATTGCCAAAATATATCATGCAGTATCTTGTCACAGCATGGGATAACAAGTAAACATGCACATTTTCTTACAAGTTTGAGGTCGTGAGCAGTAATTTAAGTTAAAAGAAAGAAACTGGCTGAAGATAACAACCGTTTTAGCTCGATAATTAGGACTAGTGTTATTATTTTATATTTCTAGAAAATTGGTCAAATGCTGTAAACTTCAATATGAGATTCTGAAAAAATAAGCATGGTGACATATCCTTTTTATTTCATAAATGGATAGCCCATGCATAAAACAAACTGTATGCAAAGTATTGAAAATATTTCAATATGGGAAGTATTTAGTAGCATATGTCCTTAAAAGGAGTTACGATAGATAAATGTATGAGTCACCTACCGGGTATGCTCATCACAATTGTTTTGCGAAACGATCCTGATGAGCATCACAGGTAGTTTTCAATGTTAATAGATTCGAATTGCTAGTTACGTGTATATAAGAACACTCAGCTGAATCGTCTCGTTGAGGCAATTTTATAAGAATCCAGAACAATACTCATTTTCTCGTTTATGCGTCAACTGTGGAAAAAGAGGTTTTCTTGGTAGTGACGGTTATCTATTTCAGTTGCCTACCGGGCATGCTGGTCAGAATTGTCTCACCGAGACAGCTCTAATCAGCATCACAGGTACGTATTACCGGTAAAAGTCTTTAACCGTTTTCATGATAATTTGCACAAAGTGCATTGATTTTTTTTTACTTTAGTTTTCTTGGTAGTGACGGTTATCTATTTCAGTTGCCTACCGGGCATGCTGACCAGAATTGTCTCATTGAGACAGTTCTATTCAGCATCACAGGTATTTCTGGTTAAAGTTTTTAACTGATTTAATGATAATTTGCATAAAAGCGCATAGATTTTTTTAATTTCGTGTTCTTGGTGGTGACGGTTATCTATTTCAGTTGCATACCGGGCATGCTGATCAGAATTGTCTCATTGAGACAGTTCTAATCAGCATCACAGGTATTTTGGTTAAAGTTTTTAACTGATTTCATGATAATTTGCACAAAAGCGCATAGATTTTCTTTTCTTTTCGTGTTCTTGGCGGTGACGGTTATCTATTTCAGTTGCATACCGGGCATGATGATCAGAATTGTCTCGTTGAGACAGTTCTAATCAGCACCACAGGTTGGTATTTCTGGTTAAAGTCTTCAACCGTATTCATGATAATTTGCACAAAGTGCATAGATTTTTTACTTTAGTTTTTCTTGGTAGTGCCGGTTATCTATTTCAGTTGCATACCGGGCATGCTGATCAGAATTGTCTCATTGAGACAGTTCTAATCAGCATCACAGGTATTTTTGGTTTAAGTTTTTAACTGATTTCATGATAATTTGCACAAAAGCGCATAGATGTTTTTACTTTCGTGTTCTTGGTGGTGACAGTTATCTATTTCAGTTGCATACCGGGCATGCTGATCAGAATTGTCTCATTGAGACAGTTCTAATAAGCATCACAGGTATTATGGTTACAGTTTTAAACTGTTTTCATGATAATTTGCACAAAAGCGCATAGACTGTTTTACTTTCGTTACCTTGGTAGTGACGATTATCTATTTCAGTTGCATACCGGGCATGCTGATCAGAATTGTCTCATTGAGACAATTCTAATCAGCATCACAGGTATTTTGGTTAAAGTTTTAAACTGTTTTCATGATCATTTGCACAAAAGCGCATAGACTGTTTTACTTTCGTTTCCTTGGTAGCGACGATTATCTATTTCAGTTGCATACCGGGCATGCTGATCAGAATTGTCTCATTGAGACAGTTCTAATCAACATTACAGGTATTACTGGTTAAAGTCTTTAACGGTTTTCATGATAATTTGCACAAAAATGCATAGATTTTTTACTACAGTCTTATTGCTGTGGTTCATGAGAGAATTTAATTTCAATGTATTGGGATTTCTATAATAATATGGCTTTATATATTTCTGTCTGTGTTCGCTTAAAGGGACAAATATTTGAGCAATAATACTGGTACCACTCATTATGACTCTCTCCAGGGGTCATACTGGGCAGATCAAAAGGACAGCCATAATGAGGTGATTATGACTTCCTCAGTGGGGCAATAAAGTGGTCCCATAAAGGGATTAGGTATTTTATGATAAAATATTGATCTTTATCTTAGTGAATGAAATTGTGTTGCATACAGGTAAGTCCCCTCTTGAGGCCCCATTAATTTTGCGAGATACTGAAACTGTCCCTTATCAGTTAATCCTTTAATGATCTCTATTGGACAGTAATCTTTGTCTTTAAACGGGCACATGTCAGAATATAGTGAAATTCGTCTCCTATTTCGGATTGGCAGTATTTACAGACTCTTTCACTAAGCGCAATGCTGGACCATCTTCCAGTTTCAACCGGAAGGTGATGATTTCTTGTTCTGAAAGCAGTGAGGATACGAGAGTCTCGGTTGTTTAGATATGAGAAGTATGTGTTCATTTGGAATGAGTTTTTAAATATGCGATAATTTGTACCGCTGGATGATTGATCTACTAGTGAGCTCCAGTTTTGAATGTACTGGTCTTTTAATTTTTGTTTTAGAGATGCGATTAGCCATTTTTGATTGAATTCATTAGGTGCTTCCCAAATATTTCCATAACCATTTGAGCATAAAATATGTTTGACATAGTCGAC
This sequence comes from Loripinus fragilis, assembly GCA_964019695.1. Taxonomy (NCBI): domain Eukaryota; kingdom Metazoa; phylum Mollusca; class Bivalvia; order Lucinida; family Lucinidae; genus Loripinus; species Loripinus fragilis. The sequence continues at coordinate 58,808,233 of OZ026524.1, read as the reverse complement.
CTAATTTGACCTAAGCTTTCTTTTTTCGTTTAAGCTGAATAAGATTTTATACATTGATTCTGTTATGTCGTTTTCCCCTTCGTTTTGGAGTTTTGTCCAAAATGAGACAATTCTTGTTTTTATCTCTAACGTAAGAGGGTACACACCTAGTTCGCCATAAACCATAAATGAAGGAGTGCTTTTTTTCAAATTAAGTATTTGTTTCAAAAATTTTAGTTGTACTCTTTCAATTGATTCAAGGTTTCCTGTACCCCATAATTCACAACCGTATAGCAAAATAGGTTTTATGGTTTTGTTAAACAATTCAACTTGCAAGTCTATAGGAAGATTTAAGGCCCTTATTTTGCGCAGAAGGGAAAACATGGCATTGTTGGCTTGATCGATAATGTGTTTTTTTGCTTTAGTATATGAACCATTAGAAGATAAAAATACACCTAAATACTTGTATTCATTTAACACCTCAATTTGCTCTCCATTGAAATAAAATTGATGATCCTGTTTTGCTCTTCCTCCTGAAAAGATTACAATTTTTGTTTTTGAGGTGTTGACAGTAAGTTTCCATTCATTACAATATTTTTCAAAAACATTAAGTGTTTTTTGCAGGTCATCACAATTGTTACTAAAAATAACTGTATCGTCTGCGAAAATTGAGTTTTTGACGGAAATTCGACAAGGGGGGAGCCTTACAAAAATAGTGAAAATTTTGTACTATCTGAAATTGTGCTAAGAAAATAGCTTTTGTTTAAATTATTTGTTCCCCTCATCAAAAGAAGTGTTTCTCAACAATTTTAGGCAATTTTTGGAAAATTGAGTTTTTGACGGAGATTCGACAGGCGCGGACCTTACAAAAATAGTGAAAATTTTGTACTATCTTAAATTGTGCTTAGAAAATAGTTTTTGTTTAAATTATATGTTCCCCTCATCAAAAGAAGTGTTTCTCCACAATTTTAGGCATTTTTTGGAAAATTGAGTTTTTGACGGAAATTCGACAGGCGCGGACCTCACAAAAATAGTAAAAATTTTGTACTATCTTAAATTGTGCTAAGAAATAGTTTTTGTTTAAATTATTTGTTCCCCTCATCAAAAGAAGTGTTTCTCCACAATTTTAGGTAATTTTTGGAAAATTGACTTTTTGACAGAAATTCTACAGGCGCGGACCTTACAAAAATAGTGAAAATTTTGTACTATCTGAAATTGTGCTAAGAAAATAGCTTTTGTTCAAATTATATGTTCCCCTCATCAAAAGAAGTGTTTCTACACAATTTTAGGCAATTTTTGGAAAATTGAGTTTTTGACGGAAAATCGACAGGCGCGGACCTTACAAAAATAATGAAAATTTTGTACTATCTTTAATTGTGCTAAGAAAATAGTTTTTGTTTAAATCATTTGTTCCCCTCATCAAAAGAAGTGTTTCCCCACAATTTTAGGCAATTTTTGGAAAATTGAGTTTTTGACGGAAATTCGACAGGCGCGGACCTTATAAAAATAGTGAAAATTTTGTACTATCTGAAATTGTGCTAAGAAAATAGCTTTTGTTTAAATTATTTGTTCCCCTCATCAAAAGAAGTGTTTCTCAACAATTTTAGGCAATTTTGGAAAATTGAGTTTTTGACGGAGATTCGACAGGCGCGGACCTTACAAAAATAGTGAAAATTTTGTACTATCTTAAATTGTGCTTAGAAAATAGTTTTTGTTTAAATTATATGTTCCCCTCATCAAAAGAAGTGTTTCTACACAATTTTAGGCATTTTTTGGAAAATTGAGTTTTTGACGGAAATTCGACAGGCGCGTCCCTAGCAAAAATAGTGAAAATTTTGTACTATCTGAAATTGTGCTAAGAAAATAGCTTTTGTTCAAATTATTTGTTCCCCTCATCAAAAGAAGTGTTTCTACACAGTTTTAGGCAATTTTTGGAAAATTTAGTTTTTGACGGAAAATCGACAGGCGCGGACCTTACAAAAATAATGAAAATTTTGTACTATATTTAATTGTGCTAAGAAAATAGTTTTTGTTTAAATCATTTGTTCCCCTCATCAAAAGAAGTGTTTCTCCACAATTTTAGGCAATTTTTGGAAAATTGAGTTTTTGACGGAAATTCGACAGGCGCGGACCTTACAAAAATAGTGAAAATTTTGTACTATCTGAAATTGTGCTAAGAAAATAGCTTTTGTTCAAATTATATGTTCCCCTCATCAAAAGAAGTGTTTCTCCACAATTTTAGGTAATTTTTGGAAAATTGAGTTTTTGACGGAAATTCGACAGGTGTGGACCTTACAAAAATAGTAAAAATTTTGTACTATCTTAAATTGTGCTAAGAAAATAGTTTTTGTTTAAATTATTTGTTAACCTCCTCAAAAGAAGTGTTTCTCAACAATTTTAGGCAATTTTTGGAAAATTGAGTTTTTGACGGAAATTCGACAAGGGGCGAGCCTTACAAAAATAGTGAAAATTTTGTACTATCTGAAATTGTGCTAAGAAAGTAGCTTTTGTTTAAATTATTTGTTCCCCTCATCAAAAGAAGTGTTTCTCAACAATTTTAGGCAATTTTTGGAAAATTGAGTTGTTGACGGAGATTCGACAGGCGCGGACCTTACAAAAATAGTGAAAATTTTGTACTATCTTAAATTGTGCTTAGAAAATAGTTTTTGTTTAAATTATATGTTCCCCTCATCAAAAGAAGTGTTTCTCCACAATTTTAGGCATTTTTTGGAAAATTGAGTTTTTGACGGAAATTCGACAGGCGCGGACGTCACAAAAATAGTAAAAATTTTGTACTATCTTAAATTGTGCTAAGAAATAGTTTTTGTTTAAATTATTTGTTCCCCTCATCAAAAGAAGTGTTTCTCCACAATTTTAGGTAATTTTTGGAAAATTGAGTTTTTGACAGAAATTCGACAGGCGCGTACCTTACAAAAATAGTGAAAATTTTGTACTATCTGAAATTGTGCTAAGAAAATAGCTTTTGTTCAAATTATATGTTCCCCTCATCAAAAGAAGTGTTTCTACACAATTTTAGGCAATTTTTGGAAAATTGAGTTTTTGACGGAAAATCGACAGGCGCGGACCTTACAAAAATAATGAAAATTTTGTACTATCTTTAATTGTGCTAAGAAAATAGTTTTTGTTTAAATCATTTGTTCCCCTCATCAAAAGAAGTGTTTCTCCACAATTTTAGGCAATTTTTGGAAAATTGAGTTTTTGACGGAAATTCGACTGGCGCGGACCTTACAAAAATAGTGAAAATTTTGTACTACCTGAAATTGTGCTAAGAAAATAGCTTTTGTTCAAATTATATGTTCCCCTCATCAAAAGAAGTGTTACTCCACAATTTTAGGTAATTTTTGGAAAATTGAGTTTTTGACGGAAATTCGACAGGTGCGGACCTTACAAAAATAGTAAAAATTTTGTACTATCTTAAATTGTGCTAAGAAAATAGTTTTTGTTTAAATTATTTGTTAACCTCCTCAAAAGAAGTGTTTCTCAACAATTTTAGGCAATTTTTGGAAAATTGAGTTTTTGACTGAAATTCGACAAGGGGCGAGCCTTACAAAAATAGTGAAAATTTTGTACTATCTGAAATTGTGCTAAGAAAATAGCTTTTGTTTAAATTATTTGTTCCCCTCATCAAAAGAAGTGTTTCTCAACAATTTTAGGCAATTTTTGGAAAATTGAGTTTTTGACGGAGATTCGACAGGCGCGGACCTTACAAAAGTAGTGAAAATTTTGTACTATCTTAAATTGTGCTAAGAAAATAGCTTTTGTTTAAATTATTTGTTCCCCTCATCAAAAGAAGTGTTTCTCCACAATTTTAGGCATTTTCTGGAAAATTGAGTTTTTGACGGAAATTCGACAGGCGTGGACCTCACAAAAATAGTAAAAATTTTGTACTATCTTAAATTGTGCTAAGAAATAGTTTTTGTTTAAATTATTTGTTCCCCTCATCAAAAGAAGTGTTTCTCCACAATTTTAGGTAATTTTTGGAAAATTGAGTTTTTGACAGAAATTCGACAGGCGCGGACCTTACAAAAATAGTGAAAATTTTGTACTATCTGAAATTGTGCTAAGAAAATAGCTTTTGTTCGAATTATATGTTCCGCTCATCAAAAGAAGTGTTTCTACACAATTTGAGGCAATTTTTGGAAAATTGAGTTTTTGACGGAAAATCGACAGGCGCGGACCTTACAAAAATAATGAAAATTTTGTACTATCTTTAATTGTGCTAAGAAAATAGTTTTTGATTAAATCATTTGTTCCCCTCATCAAAAGAAGTGTTTCTCCACAATTTTAGGCAATTTTTGGAAAATTGAGTTTTTGACAGAAATTCGACAGGCGCAGACCTTACAAAAATAGTGAAATTTTGTACTATCTGAAATTGTGCTAAGAAAAAAGCTTTTGTTCAAATTATATGTTCCCCTCATCAAAAGAAGTGTTTCTCCACAATTTTAGGTAATTTTTGGAAAATTGAGTTTTTGACGGAAATTCGACAGGCGCGGACCTAACAAAAATAGTAAAAATTTTGTACTATCTTAAATTGTGCTAAGAAAATAGTTTTTGTTTAAATTATTTGTTAACCTCCTCAAAAGAAGTGTTTCTCAACAATTTTAGGCAATTTTTGGAAAATTGAGTTTTTGACGGAAATTCGACAAGGGGCGAGCCTTACAAAAATAGTGAAAATTTTGTACTATCTGAAATTGTGCTAAGAAAATAGCTTTTGTTTAAATTATTTGTTAACCTCATCAAAAGAAGTGTTTCTCAACAATTTTAGGCAATTTTTGGAAAATTGAGTTGTTGACGGAGATTCGACAGGCGCGGACCTTACAAAAATAGTAAAAATTTTGTACTATCTTAAATTGTGCTTAGAAAATAGTTTTTGTTTAAATTATATGTTCCCCTCATCAAAAGAAGTGTTTCTCCACAATTTTAGGCATTTTTTGGAAAATTGAGTTTTTGACGGAAATTCGACAGGCGCGGACCTCACAAAAATAGTAAAAATTTTGCACTATCTTAAATTGTGCTAAGAAATAGTTTTTGTTTAAATTATTTGTTCCCCTCATCAAAAGAAGTGTTTCTCCACAATTTTAGGTAATTTTTGGAAAATTGAGTTTTTGACAGAAATTCGACAGGCGCGGACCTTACAAAAATAGTGAAAATTTTGTACTATCTGAAATTGTGCTAAGAAAATAGCTTTTGTTCAAATTATATGTTCCCCTCATCAAAAGAAGTGTTTCTACACAATTTTAGGCAATTTTTGGAAAATTGAGTTTTTGACGGAAAATCGACAGGCGCGGACCTTACAAAAATAATGAAAATTTTGTACTATCTTTAATTGTGCTAAGAAAATAGTTTTTGTTTAAATCATTTGTTCCCCTCATCAAAAGAAGTGTTTCTCCACAATTTTAGGCAATTTTTGGAAAATTGAGTTTTTGACGGAAATTCGACAGGCGCGGACCTTACAAAAATAGTGAAAATTTTGTACTACCTGAAATTGTGCTAAGAAAATAGCTTTTGTTCAAATTATATGTTCCCCTCATCAAAAGAAGTGTTACTCCACAATTTTAGGTAATTTTTGGAAAATTGAGTTTTTGACGGAAATTCGACAGGTGCGAACCTTACAAAAATAGTAAAAATTTTGTACTATCTTAAATTGTGCTAAGAAAATAGTTTTTGTTTAAATTTTTTGATAACCTCCTCAAAAGAAGTGTTTCTCAACAATTTTGGGCAATTTTTGGAAAATTGAGTTTTTGACGGAAATTCGACAAGGGGCGAGCCTTACAAAAATAGTGAAAATTTTGTACTATCTGAAATTGTGCTAAGAAAATAGCTTTTGTTTAAATTATTTGTTCCCCTCATCAAAAGAAGTGTTTCTTAACAATTTTAGGCAATTTTTGGAAAATTGAGTTTTTGACGGAGATTCGACAGGCGTGACCCTTACAAAAATAATGAAAATTTTTTACTATCTTAAATTGTGCTTAGAAAATAGTTTTTGTTTAAATTATATGTTCCCCTCATCAAAAGAAGTGTTTCTCCATAATTTTAGGCATTTTTTGGAAAATTGATTTTTTGACGGAAATTCGACAGGCGCGGACCTCACAAAAATAGTAAAAATTTTGTACTATCTTAAATTGTGCTAAGAAAATAGTTTTTGTTTAAATTATTTGTTAACCTCCTCAAAAGAAGTATTTCTCAACAATTTTAGGCAATTTTTGGAAAATTGAGTTTTTGACGGAAATTCGACAAGGGGCGAGCCTTACAAAAATAGTGAAAATTTTGTACTATCTTAAATTTTGCTAAGAAAATAGTTTTGGTTTAAATTATTTGTTCCCCTCATCAAAAGAAGTGTTTCTACACAATTTTAGGCAATTTTTGGAAAATTGAGTTTTTGATGGAAATTCGACAGGTGCGAGCCTTACAAAAATAGTGAAAATTTTGTACTATCTGAAATTGTGCTAAGAAAATAGCTTTTGTTTAAATTATTTGTTCCCCTTATCAAAAGAAGTGTTTCTCAACAATTTTAGGCAATTTTTGGAAAATTGAGTTTTTGACGGAGATTCAACAGGCGCGACCCTTACAAAAATAGTGAAAATTTTGTACTATCTTAAATTGTGCTTAGAAAATAGTTTTTGTTTAAATTATATGTTCCCCTCATCAAAAGAAGTGTTTCTCCATAATTTTAGGCATTTTTTGGAAAATTGATTTTTTGACGGAAATTCGACAGGCGCGGACCTCACAAAAATAGTAAAAATTTTGTACTATCTTAAATTGTGCTAAGAAATAGTTTTTGTTTAAATTATTTGTTCCCCTCATCAAAAGAAGTGTTTCTCCACAATTTTAGGTAATTTTTGGAAAATTGAGTTTTTGACAGAAATTCGACAGGCGCGGACCTAACAAAAATAGTGAAAATTTTGTACTATCTGAAATTGTGCTAAGAAAATAGCTTTTGTTCAAATTATATGTTCCCCTCATCAAAAGAAGTGTTTCTACACAATTTTAGGCATTTTTTGGAAAATTGAGTTTTTGACGGAAATTCGACAGGCGCGGACCTCACAAAAATAGTAAAAATTTTGTACTATCTTAAATTGTGCTAAGAAATAGGTTTTGTTTAAATTATTTGTTCCCCTCATCAAAAGAAGTGTTTCTCCACAATTTTAGGTAATTTTTGGAAAATTGAGTTTTTGACAGAAATTCGACAGGCGCGGACCTAACAAAAATAGTGATAATTTTGTACTATCTGAAATTGTGCTAAGAAAATAGCTTTTGTTCAAATTATATGTTCCCCTCATCAAAAGAAGTGTTTCTACACAATTTTAGGCAATTTTTGGAACATTGAGTTTTTGACAGAAAATCGACAGGCGCGGACCTTACAAAAATAATGAAAATTTTGTACTATCTTTAATTGTGCTAAGAAAATAGTTTTTGTTTAAATCATTTGTTCCCCTCATCAAAAGAAGTGTTTCTCCACAATTTTAGGCAATTTTTGGAAAATTGAGTTTTTGACGGAAATTCGACAGGCGCGGACCTTACAAAAATAGTGAAAATTTTGTACTACCTGAAATTGTGCTAAGAAAATAGCTTTTGTTCGAATTATATGTTCCCCTCATCAAAAGAAGTGTTACTCCACAATTTTAGGTAATTTTTGGAAAATTGAGTTTTTGACGGAAATTCGACAGGTGCGGACCTTACAAAAATAGTAAAAATTTTGTACTATCTTAAATTGTGCTAAGAAAATAGTTTTTGTTTAAATTATTTGTTAACCTCATCAAAAGAAGTGTTTCTCCACAATTTTAGGCATTTTCTGGAAAATTGAGTTTTTGACCGAGATTCGACAGGCGCGGACCTTACAAAAATAGTGAAAATTTTGTACTATCTGAAATTGTGCTAAGAAAATAGCTTTTGTTTAAATTATTTGTTCCCCTCATCAAAAGAAGTGTTTCTCAACAATTTTAGGCAATTTTTGGAAAATTGAGTTGTTGACGGAGATTCGACAGGCGCGGACCTTACAAAAATAGTGAAAATTTTGTACTATCTTAAATTGTGCTTAGAAAATAGTTTTTGTTCAAATTATATGTTCCCCTCATCAAAAGAAGTGTTACTCCACAATTTTAGGTAATTTTTGGAAAATTGAGTTTTTGACGGAAATTCGACAGGTGCGGACCTTACAAAAATAGTAAAAATTTTGTACTATCTTAAATTGTGCTAAGAAAATAGTTTTTGTTTAAATTATTTGTTAACCTCATCAAAAGAAGTGTTACTCCACAATTTTAGGTAATTTTTGGAAAATTGAGTTTTTGACGGAAATTCGACAAGGGGCGAGCCTTACAAAAATAGTGAAAATTTTGTACTATCTGAAATTGTGCTAAGAAAATAGCTTTTGTTTAAATTATTTGTTCCCCTTATCAAAAGAAGTGTTTCTCAACAATTTTAGGCAATTTTTGGAAAATTGAGTTTTTGACGGAGATTCGACAGGCGCGGACCTTACAAAAGTAGTGAAAATTTTGTACTATCTTAAATTGTGCTAAGAAAATAGCTTTTGTTTAAATTATTTGTTCCCCTCATCAAAAGAAGTGTTTCTCCACAATTTTAGGCATTTTCTGGAAAATTGAGTTTTTGACGGAAATTCGACAGGCGTGGACCTCACAAAAATAGTAAAAATTTTGTACTATCTTAAATTGTGCTAAGAAATAGTTTTTGTTTAAATTATTTGTTCCCCTCATCAAAAGAAGTGTTTCTCCACAATTTGAGGCAATTATTGGAAAATTGAGTTTTTGACGGAAAATCGACAGGCGCGGACCTTACAAAAATAATGAAAATTTTGTACTATCTTTAATTGTGCTAAGAAAATAGTTTTTGTTTAAATCATTTGTTCCCCTCATCAAAAGAAGTGTTTCTCCACAATTTTAGGCAATTTTTGGAAAATTGAGTTTTTGACAGAAATTCGACAGGCGCAGACCTTACAAAAATAGTGAAAATTTTGTACTATCTGAAATTGTGCTAAGAAAAAAGCTTTTGTTCAAATTATATGTTCCCCTCATCAAAAGAAGTGTTTCTCCACAATTTTAGGTAATTTTTGGAAAATTGAGTTTTTGACGGAAATTCGACAGGCGCGGACCTAACAAAAATAGTAAAAATTTTGTACTATCTTAAATTGTGCTAAGAAAATAGTTTTTGTTTAAATTATTTGTTAACCTCCTCAAAAGAAGTGTTTCTCAACAATTTTAGGCAATTTTTGGAAAATTGAGTTTTTGACAGAAATTCGACAAGGGGCGAGCCTTACAAAAATAGTGAAAATTTTGTACTATCTGAAATTGTGCTAAGAAAATAGCTTTTGTTTAAATTATTTGTTAACCTCATCAAAAGAAGTGTTTCTCAACAATTTTAGGCAATTTTTGGAAAATTGAGTTGTTGACGGAGATTCGACAGGCGCGGACCTTACAAAAATAGTAAAAATTTTGTACTATCTTAAATTGTGCTTAGAAAATAGCTTTTGTTTAAATTATATGTTCCCCTCATCAAAAGAAGTGTTTCTCCACAATTTTAGGCATTTTTTGGAAAATTGAGTTTTTGACAGAAATTCGACAGGCGCGGACCTCACAAAAATAGTAAAAATTTTGTACTATCTTAAATTGTGCTAAGAAATAGTTTTTGTTTAAATTATTTGTTCCCCTCATCAAAAGAAGTGTTTCTCCACAATTTTAGGTAATTTTTGGAAAATTGAGTTTTTGACAGAAATTCGACAGGCGCGGACCTTACAAAAATAGTGAAAATTTTGTACTATCTGAAATTGTGCTAAGAAAATAGCTTTTGTTCAAATTATATGTTCCCCTCATCAAAAGAAGTGTTCCTACACAATTTTAGGCAATTTTTGGAAAATTGAGTTTTTGACGGAAAATCGACAGGCGCGGACCTTACAAAAATAATGAAAATTTTGTACTATCTTTAATTGTGCTAAGAAAATAGTTTTTGTTTAAATCATTTGTTCCCCTCATCAAAAGAAGTGTTTCTCCACAATTTTAGGCAATTTTTGGAAAATTGAGTTTTTGACGGAAATTCGACAGGCGCGAACCTTACAAAAATAATGAAAATTTTGTACTATCTTTAATTGTGCTAAGAAAATAGCTTTTGTTCAAATTATATGTTCCCCTCATCAAAAGAAGTGTTACTCCACAATTTTAGGTAATTTTTGGAAAATTGAGTTTTTGACGGAAATTCGACAGGTGCGGACCTTACAAAAATAGTAAAAATTTTGTACTATCTTAAATTGTGCTAAGAAAATAGTTTTTGTTTAAATTATTTGATAACCTCCTCAAAAGAAGTGTTTCTCAACAATTTTAGGCAATTTTTGGAAAATTGAGTTTTTGACGGAAATTCGACAAGGGGCGAGCCTTACAAAAATAGTGAAAATTTTGTACTATCTGAAATTGTGCTAAGAAAATAGCTTTTGTTTAAATTATTTGTTCCCCTCATCAAAAGAAGTGTTTCTTAACAATTTTAGGCAATTTTTGGAAAATTGAGTTTTTGACGGAGATTCGACAGGCGCGACCCTTACAAAAATAGTGAAAATTTTGTACTATCTTAAATTGTGCTTAGAAAATAGTTTTTGTTTAAATTATATGTTCCCCTCATCAAAAGAAGTGTTTCTCCATAATTTTAGGCATTTTTTGGAAAATTGATTTTTTGACGGAAATTCGACAGGCGCGGACCTCACAAAAATAGTAAAAATTTTGTACTATCTTAAATTGTGCTAAGAAATAGTTTTTGTTTAAATTATTTGTTCCCCTCATCAAAAGAAGTGTTTCTCCACAATTTTAGGTAATTTTTGGAAAATTGAGTTTTTGACAGAAATTCGACAGGCGCGGACCTAACAAAAATAGTGAAAATTTTGTACTATCTGAAATTGTGCTAAGAAAATAGCTTTTGTTCAAATTATATGTTCCCCTCATCAAAAGAAGTGTTTCTACACAATTTTAGGCATTTTTTGGAAAATTGAGTTTTTGACGGAAATTCGACAGGCGCGGACCTCACAAAAATAGTAAAAATTTTGTACTATCTTAAATTGTGCTAAGAAATAGTTTTTGTTTAAATTATTTGTTCCCCTCATCAAAAGAAGTGTTTCTCCACAATTTTAGGTAATTTTTGGAAAATTGAGTTTTTGACAGAAATTCGACAGGCGCGGACCTTACAAAAATAGTGAAAATTTTGTACTCTCTGAAATTGTGCTAAGAAAATAGTTTTTGTTTAAATTATTTGTTCCCCTCATCAAAAGATGTGTTTCTCCACAATTTTAGGCAATTTTTAGAAAATTGAGTTTTTGACGGAAATTCGACAGGCGCGGACCTTACAAAAATAGTGAAAATTTTGTACTATCTGAAATTGTGCTAAGAAAATAGCTTTTGTTTAAATTATTTGTTCCCCTCATCAAAAGAAGTGTTTCTCAACAATTTTAGGCAATTTTTGGAAAATTGAGTTTTTGACGGAGATTCGACAGGCGCGGACCTTACAAAAATAGTGAAAATTTTGTACTATCTTAAATTGTGCTTAGAAAATAGTTTTTGTTTAAATTATATGTTCCCCTCATCAAAAGAAGTGTTTCTCCACAAATTTAGGCATTTTTTGGAAAATTGATTTTTTGACGGAAATTCGACAGGCGCGGGCCTCACAAAAATAGTAAAAATTTTGTACTATCTTAAATTGTGCTAAGAAATAGTTTTTGTTTAAATTATTTGTTCCCCTCATCAAAAGAAGTGTTTCTCCACAATTTTAGGTAATTTTTGGAAAATTGAGTTTTTGACAGAAATTCGACAGGCGCGGACCTTACAAAAATAGTGAAAATTTTGTACTATCTGAAATTGTGCTAAGAAAATAGCTTTTGTTCAAATTATATGTTCCCCTCATCAAAAGAAGTGTTTCTACACAATTTTAGGCAATTTTTGGAAAATTTAGTTTTTGACGGAAAATCGACAGGCGCGGACCTTACAAAAATAATTAAAATTTTGTACTATCTTTAATTGTGCTAAGAAAATAGTTTTTGTTTAAATCATTTGTTCCCCTCATCAAAAGAAGTGTTTCTCCACAATTTTAGGCAATTTTTGGAAAATTGAGTTTTTGACGGAAATTCGACAGGCGCAGACCTTACAAAAATAGTGAAAATTTTGTACTATCTGAAATTGTGCTAAGAAAATAGCTTTTGTTCAAATTATATGTTCCCCTCATCAAAAGAAGTGTTTCTCCACAATTTTAGGCAATTTTTGGAAAATTGAGTTTTTGACGGAAATTTGACAGGTGCGGACCTTACAAAAAAAGTAAAAATTTTGTACTTTCTGAAATTGTGCTAAGAAAATAGTTTTTGTTTAAATTATTTGTTAACCTCCTCAAAAGAAGTGTTTCTCAACAATTTTAGGCAATTTTTGGAAAATTGAGTTTTTGACGGAAATTCGACAAGGGGCAAGCCTTACAAAAATAGTGAAAATTTTGTACTATCTGAAATTGTGCTAAGAAAATAGCTTTTGTTTAAATTATTTGTTCCCCTCATCAAAAAAAGTGTTTCTCAACAATTTTAGGCAATTTTTGGAAAATTGAGTTTTTGACCGAGATTCGACAGGCGCGGACCTTACAAAAATAGTGAAAATTTTGTACTATCTTAAATTGTGCTTAGAAAATAGTTTTTGTTTAAATTATATGTTCCCCTCATCAAAAGAAGTGTTTCTCCACAATTTTAGGCATTTTTTGGAAAATTGAGTTTTTGACGGAAATTCGACAGGCGCGGACCTCACAAAAATAGTAAAAATTTTGTACTATCTTAAATTGTGCTAAGAAATAGTTTTTGTTTAAATTATTTGTTCCCCTCATCAAAAGAAGTGTTTCTCCACAATTTTAGGTAATTTTTGGAAAATTGAGTTTTTGACAGAAATTCGCCAGGCGCGGACCTTACAAAAATAGTGAAAATTTTGTACTATCTGAAATTGTGCTAAGAAAATAGCTTTTGTTTAAATTATTTGTTCCCCTCATCAAAAGATGTGTTTCTCCACAATTTTAGGCATTTTTTTGAAAATTGAGTTTTTGACGGAAATTCGACAGGCGCGGACCTTACAAAAATAGTGAAAATTTTGTACTATCTGAAATTGTGCTAAGAAAATAGCTTTTGTTTAAATTATTTGTTCCCCTCATCAAAAGAAGTGTTTCTCAACAATTTTAGGCAACTTTTGGAAAATTGAGTTTTTGACGGAGATTCGACAGGCGCGGACCTTACAAAAATAGTGAAAATTTTGTACTATCTTAAATTGTGCTTAGAAAATAGTTTTTGTTTAAATTATATGTTCCCCTCATCAAAAGAAGTGTTTCTCCACAATTTTAGGCATTTTTTGGAAAATTGATTTTTTGACGGAAATTCGACAGGCGCGGGCCTCACAAAAATAGTAAAAATTTTGTACTATCTTAAATTGTGCTAAGAAATAGTTTTTGTTTAAATTATTTGTTCCCCTCATCAAAAGAAGTGTTTCTCCACAATTTTAGGTGATTTTTGGAAAATTGAGTTTTTGACAGAAATTCGACAGGCGCGGACCTTACAAAAATAGTGAAAATTTTGTACTATCTGAAATTATGCTAAGAAAATAGCTTTTGTTCAAATTATATGTTCCCCTCATCAAAAGAAGTGTTTCTACACAATTTTAGGCAATTTTTGGAAAATTGAGTTTTTGACGGAGATTCGACAGGCGCGGACCTTACAAAAATAGTAAAAATTTTGTACTATCTTAAATTGTGCTAAGAAAATAGCTTTTGTTTAAATTATTTGTTCCCCTCATCAAAAGAAGTGTTTCTCCACAATTTTAGGCATTTTCTGGAAAATTGAGTTTTTGACGGAAATTCGACAGGCGTGGACCTCACAAAAATAGTAAAAATTTTGTACTATCTTAAATTGTGCTAAGAAATAGTTTTTGTTTAAATTATTTGTTCCCCTCATCAAAAGAAGTGTTTCTCCACAATTTTAGGTAATTTTTGGAAAATTGAGTTTTTGACAGAAATTCGACAGGCGCGGCCCTTACAAAAATAGTGAAAATTTTGTACTATCTGAAATTGTGCTAAGAAAATAGCTTTTGTTCGAATTATATGTTCCGCTCATCAAAAGAAGTGTTTCTACACAATTTGAGGCAATTTTTGGAAAATTGAGTTTTTGACGGAAAATCGACAGGCGCGGACCTTACAAAAATAATGAAAATTTTGTACTATCTTTAATTGTGCTAAGAAAATAGTTTTTGTTTAAATCATTTGTTCCCCTCATCAAAAGAAGTGTTTCTCCACAATTTTAGGCAATTTTTGGAAAATTGAGTTTTTGACAGAAATTCGACAGGCGCAGACCTTACAAAAATAGTGAAAATTTTGTACTATCTGAAATTGTGCTAAGAAAAAAGCTTTTGTTCAAATTATATGTTCCCCTCATCAAAAGAAGTGTTTCTCCACAATTTTAGGTAATTTTTGGAAAATTGAGTTTTTGACGGAAATTCGACAGGCGCGGACCTAACAAAAATAGTAAAAAGTTTGTACTATCTTAAATTGTGCTAAGAAAATAGTTTTTGTTTAAATTATTTGTTAACCTCCTCAAAAGAAGTGTTTCTCAACAATTTTAGGCAATTTTTGGAAAATTGAGTTTTTGACGGAAATTCGACAAGGGGCGAGCCTTACAAAAATAGTGAAAATTTTGTACTATCTGAAATTGTGCTAAGAAAATAGCTTTTCTTTAAATTATTTGTTAACCTCATCAAAAGAAGTGTTTCTCAACAATTTTAGGCAATTTTTGGAAAATTGAGTTGTTGACGGAGATTCGACAGGCGCGGACCTTACAAAAATAGTAAAAATTTTGTACTATCTTAAATTGTGCTTAGAAAATAGTTTTTGTTTAAATTATATGTTCCCCTCATCAAAAGAAGTGTTTCTCCACAATTTTAGGCATTTTTTGGAAAATTGAGTTTTTGACGGAAATTCGACAGGCGCGGACCTCACAAAAATAGTAAAAATTTTGTACTATCTTAAATTGTGCTAAGAAATAGTTTTTGTTTAAATTATTTGTTCCCCTCATCAAAAGAAGTGTTTCTCCACAATTTTAGGTAATTTTTGGAAAATTGAGTTTTTGACAGAAATTCGACAGGCGGGATCCTTACAAAAATAGTGAAAATTTTGTACTATCTGAAATTGTGCTAAGAAAATAGCTTTTGTTCAAATTATATGTTCCCCTCATCAAAAGAAGTGTTCCTACACAATTTTAGGCAATTTTTGGAAAATTGAGTTTTTGACGGAAAATCGACAGGCGCGGACCTTACAAAAATAATGAAAATTTTGTACTATCTTTAATTGTGCTAAGAAAATAGTTTTTGTTTAAATCATTTGTTCCCCTCATCAAAAGAAGTGTTTCTCCACAATTTTAGGCAATTTTTGGAAAATTGAGTTTTTGACGGAAATTCGACAGGCGCGGACCTTACAAAAATAGTGAAAATTTTGTACTATCTTAAATTGTGCTTAGAAAATAGTTTTTGTTTAAATTATATGTTCCCCTCATCAAAAGAAGTGTTTCTCCATAATTTTAGGCATTTTTTGGAAAATTGATTTTTTGACGGAAATTCGACAGGCGCGGACCTCACAAAAATAGTAAAAATTTTGTACTATCTTAAATTGTGCTAAGAAAATAGTTTTTGTTTAAATTATTTGTTAACCTCCTCAAAAGAAGTGTTTCTCAACAATTTTAGGCAATTTTTGGAAAATTGAGTTTTTGACGGAAATTCGACAAGGGGCGAGCCTTACAAAAATAGTGAAAATTTTGTACTATCTTAAATTTTGCTAAGAAAATAGTTTTGGTTTAAATTATTTGTTCCCCTCATCAAAAGAAGTGTTTCTACACAATTTTAGGCAATTTTTGAAAAATTGAGTTTTTGATGGAAATTCGACAGGTGCGAGCCTTACAAAAATAGTGAAAATTTTGTACTATCTGAAATTGTGCTAAGAAAATAGCTTTTGTTTAAATTATTTGTTCCCCTTATCAAAAGAAGTGTTTCTCAACAATTTTAGGCAATTTTTGGAAAATTGAGTTTTTGACGGAGATTCGACAGGCGCAACCCTTACAAAAATAGTGAAAATTTTGTACTATCTTAAATTGTGCTTAGAAAATAGTTTTTGTTTAAATTATATGTTCCCCTCATCAAAAGAAGTGTTTCTCCATAATTTTAGGCATTTTTTGGAAAATTGATTTTTTGACGGAAATTCGACAGGCGCGGACCTCACAAAAATAGTTAAAATTTTGTACTATCTTAAATTGTGCTAAGAAATAGTTTTTGTTTAAATTATTTGTTCCCCTCATCAAAAGAAGTGTTTCTCCACAATTTTAGGTAATTTTTGGAAAATTGAGTTTTTGACAGAAATTCGACAGGCGCGGACCTAACAAAAATAGTGAAAATTTTGTACTATCTGAAATTGTGCTAAGAAAATAGCTTTTGTTCAAATTATATGTTCCCCTCATCAAAAGAAGTGTTTCTACACAATTTTAGGCATTTTTTGCAAAATTGAGTTTTTGACGGAAATTCGACAGGCGCGGACCTCACAAAAATAGTAAAAATTTTGTACTATCTTAAATTGTGCTAAGAAATAGTTTTTGTTTAAATTATTTGTTCCCCTCATCAAAAGAAGTGTTTCTCCACAATTTTAGGTAATTTTTGGAAAATTGAGTTTTTGACAGAAATTCGACAGGCGCGGACCTTACAAAAATAGTGAAAATTTTGTACTCTCTGAAATTGTGCTAAGAAAATAGTTTTTGTTTAAATTATTTGTTCCCCTCATCAAAAGATGTGTTTCTCCACAATTTTAGGCAATTTTTGGAAAATTGAGTTTTTGACGGAAATTCGACAGGCGCGGACCTTACAAAAATAGTGAAAATTTTGTACTATCTGAAATTGTGCTAAGAAAATAGCTTTTGTTTAAATTATTTGTTCCCCTCATCAAAAGAAGTGTTTCTCAACAATTTTAAGCAATTTTTGGAAAATTGAGTTTTTGACGGAGATTCGACAGGCGCGGACCTTACAAAAATAGTGAAAATTTTGTACTATCTTAAATTGTGCTTAGAAAATAGTTTTTGTTTAAATTATATGTTCCCCTCATCAAAAGAAGTGTTTCTCCACAAATTTAGGCATTTTTTGGAAAATTGATTTTTTGACGGAAATTCGACAGGCGCGGGCCTCACAAAAATAGTAAAAATTTTGTACTATCTTAAATTGTGCTAAGAAATAGTTTTTGTTTAAATTATTTGTTCCCCTCATCAAAAGAAGTGTTTCTCCACAATTTTAGGTAATTTTTGGAAAATTGAGTTTTTGACAGAAATTCGACAGGCGCGGACCTTACAAAAATAGTGAAAATTTTGTACTATCTGAAATTGTGCTAAGAAAATAGCTTTTGTTCAAATTATATGTTCCCCTCATCAAAAGAAGTGTTTCTACACAATTTTAGGCAATTTTTGGAAAATTTAGTTTTTGACGGAAAATCGACAGGCGCGGACCTTACAAAAATAATGAAAATTTTGTACTATCTTTAATTGTGCTAAGAAAATAGTTTTTGTTTAAATCATTTGTTCCCCTCATCAAAAGAAGTGTTTCTCCACAATTTTAGGCAATTTTTGGAAAATTGAGTTTTTGACGGAAATTCGACAGGCGCGGACCTTACAAAAGTAGTGAAAATTTTGTACTATCTGAAATTGTGCTAAGAAAATAGCTTTTGTTCAAATTATATGTTCCCCTCATCAAAAGAAGTGTTTCTCCACAATTTTAGGCAATTTTTGGAAAATTGAGTTTTTGACGGAAATTTGACAGGTGCGGACCTTACAAAAAAAGTAAAAATTTTGTACTTTCTGAAATTGTGCTAAGAAAATAGTTTTTGTTTAAATTATTTGTTAACCTCCTCAAAAGAAGTGTTTCACAACAATTTTAGGCAATTTTTGGAAAATTGAGTTTTTGACGGAAATTCGACAAGGGGCAAGCCTTACAAAAATAGTGAAAATTTTGTACTATCTGAAATTGTGCTAAGAAAATAGTTTTTGTTTAAATTATTTGTTCCCCTCATCAAAAGAAGTGTTTCTCAACAATTTTAGGCAATTTTTGGAAAATTGAGTTTTTGACGGAGATTCGACAGGCGCGGACCTTACAAAAATAGTGAAAATTTTGTACTATCTTTAATTGTGCTTAGAAAATAGTTTTTGTTTAAATTATATGTTCCCCTCATCAAAAGAAGTGTTTCTCCACAATTTTAGGCATTTTTTGGAAAATTGAGTTTTTGACGGAAATTCGACAGGCGCGGACCTCACAAAAATAGTATAAATTTTGTACTATCTTAAATTGTGCTAAGAAATAGTTTTTGTTTAAATTATTTGTTCCCCTCATCAAAAGAAGTGTTTCTCCACAATTTTAGGTAATTTTTGGAAAATTGAGTTTTTGACAGAAATTCGCCAGGCGCGGACCTTACAAAAATAGTGAAAATTTTGTACTATCTGAAATTGTGCTAAGAAAATAGCTTTTGTTTAAATTATTTGTTCCCCTCATCAAAAGATGTGTTTCTCCACAATTTTAGGCATTTTTTTGAAAATTGAGTTTTTGACGGAAATTCGACAGGCGCGGACCTTACAAAAATAGTGAAAATTTTGTACTATCTGAAATTGTGCTAAGAAAATAGTTTTTGTTTAAATTATTTGTTCCCCTCATCAAAAGAAGTGTTTCTCAACAATTTTAGGCAACTTTTGGAAAATTGAGTTTTTGACGGAGATTCGACAGGCGCGGACCTTACAAAAATAGTGAAAATTTTGTACTATCTTAAATTGTGCTTAGAAAATAGTTTTTGTTTAAATTATATGTTCCCCTCATCAAAAGAAGTGTTTCTCCACAATTTTAGGCATTTTTTTGAAAATTGATTTTTTGACGGAAATTCGACAGGCGCGGGCCTCACAAAAATAGTAAAAATTTTGTACTATCTTAAATTGTGCTAAGAAATAGTTTTTGTTTAAATTATTTGTTCCCCTCATCAAAAGAAGTGTTTCTCCACAATTTTAGGTGATTTTTGGAAAATTGAGTTTTTGACAGAAATTCGACAGGCGCGGACCTTACAAAAATAGTGAAAATTTTGTACTATCTGAAATTGTGCTAAGAAAATAGCTTTTGTTCAAATTATATGTTCCCCTCATCAAAAGAAGTGTTTCTACACAATTTTAGGCAATTTTTGGAAAATTGAGTTTTTGACGGAAAATCGACAGGCGCGGACCTTACAAAAATAATGAAAATTTTGTACTATCTTTAATTGTGCTAAGAAAATAGTTTTTGTTTAAATCATTTGTTCCCCTCATCAAAAGAAGTGTTTCTCCACAATTTTAGGTAATTTTTGGAAAATTGAGTTTTTGACGGAAATTCGACAGGCGCGCGCCTTACAAAAATAGTGAAAATTTTGTACTATCTTAAATTGTGCTAAGAAAATAGTTTTTGTTTAAATTATTTGTTCCCCTCATCAAAAGAAGTGTTTCTACACAATTTTAGGCAATTTTTGGAAAATTGAGTTTTTGACGGAAATTCGACTAGCGCGGACCTTACAAAAATAGTGAAAATTTTGTACTATCTGAAATTGTTCTAAGAAAATAGCTTTTGTTCAAATTATATGTTCCCCTCATCAAAAGAAGTGTTTCTCCACAATTTTAGGCAATTTTTGGAAAATTGAGTTTATGACGGAAATTCGACAGGCGCGGACCTTACAAAAAAAATGAAAATTTTGTACTATCTTATATTGTGCTAAGAAAATAGTTTTTGTTTAAATTATTTGTTCCCCTCATCAAAAGAAGTGTTTCTACACAATTTTAGGCAATTTTTGGAAAATTGAGTTTTTGACGGAGATTCGACAGGCGCTTACCTTACAAAAATAGTGAAAATATTTGTACTATCTTAAATTGTGCTTAGAAAATAGTTTTTGTTTAAATTATTTGTTAACCTCATCAAAAGAAGTGTTTCTCCACAATTTTAGGCAATTTTTGGAAAATTGAGTTTTTGACGGAAATTCGACAGGCGCGGACCTTACAAAAATAGTGAAAATTTTGTACTATCTGAAATTGTGCTAAGAAAATAGCTTTTGTTCAAATTATATGTTCCCCTCATCAAAAGAAGTGTTTCTCCACAATTTTAGGCAATTTTTGGAAAATTGAGTTTTTGACGGAAATTTGACAGGTGCGGACCTTACAAAAAAAGTAAAAATTTTGTACTATCTGAAATTGTGCTAAGAAAATAGTTTTTGTTTAAATTATTTGTTAACCTCCTCAAAAGAAGTGTTTCTCAACAATTTTAGGCAATTTTTGGAAAATTGAGTTTTTGACGGAAATTCGACAAGGGGCAACCCTTACAAAAATAGTGAAAATTTTGTACTATCTGAAATTGTGCTAAGAAAATAGCTTTTGTTTAAATTATTTGTTCCCCTCATCAAAAGAAGTGTTTCTCAACAATTTTAGGCAATTTTTGGAAAATTGAGTTTTTGACGGAGATTCGACAGGCGCGGACCTTACAAAAATAGTGAAAATTTTGTACTATCTTAAATTGTGCTTAGAAAATAGTTTTTGTTTAAATTATCTGTTCCCCTCATCAAAAGAAGTGTTTCTCCACAATTTTAGGCATTTTTTGGAAAATTGAGTTTTTGACGGAAATTCGACAGGCGCGGACCTCACAAAAATAGTAAAAATTTTGTACTATCTTAAATTGTGCTAAGAAAATAGTTTTTGTTTAAATTATTTGTTCCCCACATCAAAAGAAGTGTTTCTCCACAATTTTAGGTAATTTTTGGAAAATTGAGTTTTTGACAGAAATTCGCCAGGCGCGGACCTTACAAAAATAGTGAAAATTTTGTACTATCTGAAATTGTGCTAAGAAAATAGGTTTTGTTTAAATTATTTGTTCCCCTCATCAAAAGATGTGTTTCTCCACAATTTTAGGCAATTTTTGGAAAATTGAGTTTTTGACGGAAATTCGACAGGCGCGGACCTTACAAAAATAGTGAAAATTTTGTACTATCTGAAATTGTGCTAAGAAAATAGCTTTTGTTTAAATTATTTGTTCCCCTCATCAAAAGAAGTGTTTCTCAACAATTTTAGGCAACTTTTGGAAAATTGAGTTTTTGACGGAGATTCGACAGGCGCGGACCTTACAAAAATAGTGAAAATTTTGTACTATCTTAAATTGTGCTTAGAAAATAGTTTTTGTTTAAATTATATGTTCCCCTCATCAAAAGAAGTGTTTCTCCACAATTTTAGGCATTTTTTGGAAAATTGATTTTTT
This sequence comes from Loripinus fragilis, assembly GCA_964019695.1. Classification (NCBI taxonomy): domain Eukaryota; kingdom Metazoa; phylum Mollusca; class Bivalvia; order Lucinida; family Lucinidae; genus Loripinus; species Loripinus fragilis. The sequence continues at coordinate 58,786,913 of OZ026524.1, read as the reverse complement.
GACGGAAATTCGACAGGCGCGGGCCTCACAAAAATAGTAAAAATTTTGTACTATCTTAAATTGTGCTAAGAAATAGTTTTTGTTTAAATTATTTGTTCCCCTCATCAAAAGAAGTGTTTCTCCACAATTTTAGGTGATTTTTGGAAAATTGAGTTTTTGACAGAAATTCGACAGGCGCGGACCTTACAAAAATAGTGAAAATTTTGTACTATCTGAAATTGTGCTAAGAAAATAGCTTTTGTTCAAATTATATGTTCCCCTCATCAAAAGAAGTGTTTCTACACAATTTTAGGCAATTTTTGGAAAATTGAGTTTTTGACGGAAAATCGACAGGCGCGGACCTTACAAAAATAATGAAAATTTTGGGCTCAAGTATAGTATAAGCAAAAAGTAGTTTTTGATTTAAAAAATGTATTAATACGCATTATATACGTATACATATGTTACTAATAAAACTGAGTATTAATACGTAAATGTTATGCATCATTCTAAATTTACAGAACTACTTAGAGAACGATTTAAGTATTAATACGCAATTTAATATTTGTAGACAAGGGCCTGGAATTACATTACCTCCTTAAAGCTAAGGAAGACTTGAGTTAAGTATTGATTTTTCAGGATGCGAAGAAGGCGAAAAATAACGTTTCAAACGGATTAAAATCAAAATAGTTTCGGTTTTTCTGTAGATCACACTGATATCTTCGACCACAAGTACTGCATCGATCCAGGCAAATTATTTAGCATCTAATATAGCATGTTGAAATATCAATACTTAACTTAAGTCGTCCTTAACTTTAAGGAGGCATTGTAATTCCGGGCCAAGGACACTGAAATTGATAGAGTAAGAAAAGCAGATAAAATGTGATGATTTTGTATTAATGAATCATCTCCTGGAACACATAGAAAATTTTTAAAAATATAGGGTACATAATGTTGGAGCTGTGTATGAATAATGCAATTAAGTGATAAGGTGGACGGGTACCATAATATCACTACCATACCCTAGGGTAGAAAAGGTATTCAGGTAGAAAAAGTTAATGCGAGGAAAGTGGATGGTTGGATGGGTAGACAGGTCGACGGGTCGACAGGTCGACAGGTCGACGGGTCAATGGGAAAGGAAGGATAAATTAAATTTTATTTAACGATAGTCATTTTGTTTGTTTGTCGATGTGCAGCTGGGTAGTTTGGATGTGTGGATGGGTAGACGGTTCACTGGGTAAGGATGCGTTGACAGGTCGACGGGTCGACAGGTCGACGGGTCGACAGATCGCCAGGGCGACGGTTCACTGTCTAAGGAAGGATAAGATAAATATTACTTTAAGATTGTAATTGTTTTTGGTTTTGCGACAGGTTGACGGGTCGACAGGTCGACAGGTCGACAGGTCGACGGGTCGACAGGTAGCTGGGTAGTTTGGATACTTAGATATATAGGTATACAAGGGAAATGGAATGGCATGTTTTTTGTTAGACAGGTCGACAGGTTGCCAGGTCAGAGATCACCAGGCAAGGTGACGGTTCGCTGGGTAAGGAAGGATAAAATAAATTATAGTTTAAGATAAAACGTGGATGGGTCGACAGGTCGACAGGTCGACGGGTCGACAGGTCGACAGGTCGACAGGTCGACGGGTCAGAGATCTCCGAGGTGACCGTTCGCTGGGTAAGGAAGGATAAAATAATTTATATTTTATAATGTTGATTATCATATGACGTCGCGTCTGGAAGTGAAATAACGCCATGCAACAAAATCTGTAAACCAGTAGTGGTTTATAGATTTACGTAAGTAAAGTAAGTAAGTAAGTAAAGACTTTATTTTATGAGGGTGACTCAGTTGGTAAAATCAATCTTCAACGAGGCCCTCTTAACACAAGCATAGCATACATGAAATAACAAACATGACAATAAATTATTTACAAATACAAGTACAAGTGAATATGAGTGGAAGCTTTGTTTGTTTGATTTGATTCTTTACGTCCACTCAACAATCTTTCAGTTATGCGGGACGGGAAAATGAGTGGAAGCGTAATGACGTCCATAACAACGTTGCGTAAATGACAAAATTATAACGTTTTTACGCGAGAAATGAGATTTAAAATAAATCATATGATAAATGGAATCTAACATTCGACCTCGTGTATTAATGAATTTATTGAGTTTAATGAAATCAATAAAACATGAGCACTCATGTAAGATCCTCTATATATACGATGAGCAAAGCAACAGATCAACCTGTACATATGCGCAGTCTGATCAGAGCCTTTGCAAGTGAGTTGAATAATCTGTGACTGTAAAGCTACGGACTGAACAGCATTTGGAGTTTCTATAGGCTTAATAGGAAGCTGCATTGGATCGTCTGAGTCTATTCTTGTCAAGCTGCCACATTGTTTGAATGTCATAATTATGAGACATATGAAAATATTGTTGAAAGATATGTTATTTCAGTATATGATTTTTCTTCATAGTACAGAAAAGATCCTGATGAAATTACATTTAATATGGAAGTGTATCTGTATATTTTATTGTTGTCTTAAACACGCATTCAGGCGTTTTCCGGAAGTACATGTTATTTGGTTAAAGTATGCCTTCTGCCAAAAGGTAATCACAGTGTGGATGTTGTTGGCAGAGTCTTTTTAAATCTGATGTAAGTTTAGACATGTCTGCAAAGAAACTATCGTAGGTGTTTATGTCGATGTCAGCTAGCTTCAAGAATGCCTTGTGTGGTCCAATTTCTTCATCTATCATTGCACCGGGGAGTTTGAAAAAAATAAAGGTGGTTCCTCTAGATGAGATCTTTGTAAGCTTCCCAAATCCATTCCTTTCAAGTTCTTCAAGTTCCACTGTAAAATTAAAGGTCGTCATAAATTGCCATTCATGAAATATGAATTTTTCGCGTCGCACGTTGAATTTAATGTCATAATCATTCCAAAGATTTGAATAACCTCTATATATTTGGTAATAAATTAAAAGTAACGTGTATAAAAAATAGGGGATATTCAAATTGTGGGAAAGACTATGCCATTTATTTAATCGATTGAAACGAAAAATGCATATTTGACGTCATATACGTTCACACATTACGTAATAAGAAAGTTCCAGTCGTATGAAATTTTGAAGTGGACTCAAGGAAGTCAAAGGAGAAAGCAGAAGAGATCCAATTTCACCAGTGAAATATAAGTTGTATTTTCACGGTTGTGAAATACGTTTTTTATGGCTGTGAAATACAGCTTTTTAAAATATGCATTACATTTAATCGATATTTTCCTTTAGCATATGACGTCGTGTCTGGGAGTAAAATAACGTCATGCAATAAAATCGTTAAACCACTAGTGGTTTACAGAATCTCGGGCAACGTTATGACGTCAATAACAACGTTGCATACATAATGACAAAATTATAATGTTTTTACTACAGAATAGAGATTTCAAAGCGATCTTAATATCATATGATAAATAGAATATAACATTCGTGCTCTTGTATTATTTGATTTATTAATCGAGTTACTGAAAACAGATGTAAAATGCTCGGCGAGCCTCACATTTTATCTATTTTCCCCAACTCGTTTAATAAAATCAATAAAACATGAGCATTCATGTAACAAACTCTATGTATTGGCTACTTTGTTTATAAAAAATGAAATAAGTATAACTTGAGTAGCTAGAAAGTAATTTGGGCGCACTGGTATTTAATTAATGTTAATAACAGCGACTACATGTATTATAGGCAAAACATATAAGAGTCATTTACCTTTAATGTTTTCTGACATGGCACCTTTCAAGTGTCGTTGTAAGGTACGGCAGCTGACTAAGGGACCTTTACTTTTGCATACCGCTCGGATGACTCTATCGCGGAATGTCAGTACTGGTTTTATATGCATCTTTCTTCCCCTTTCCGCAGAAGTTGCCTGGATGATAAATAATTCAGTACATTGACAGGTTCCTATAGAGGCATGTAACATAACTTATCGATCGGTTTGAAAGTGAGTAATTTGAGGTGAAGAAGGAGGTAGGTGTTGCATTTCTTTTGGGCTTGAGTATATATACAATGTACCGTAGAATGTTTTTTTTTCGTTAAATTGTTAGAGTGTAATTGAAGGAAGATAGTTAAATGAAATATATAGAGGATATTTATTTTTTTGAGGTGAATACATAATATATTTCATCGAGTGCGGTGAAAAAATCAGTATTTTTCACGAGTGCGTAGCACGAGTGAAAATGCTGATATTTTCACCACACGAGATGAAATGTATTTTGTATTTGCCGTAAAAAAGTAAATTTTCTTTTTATTTTATAATCAACGGAAATACCGAAATCACAACCTTACTTTTTACTTGGTCGTTTCTCGTTCGATTTGACTTTTGCAGTGTGTTTATTGGGTATAACATTGGATGTAAACGCAGTTTGCATCTAGAAAATGGCTTAGAATCATATTTTAACGAAAAAAACGCAAGAAATCAGCATTTAAAGAAAGTCTATTGAGTGTGCCTTACGGTAGGCGTCACGTGCCAACTGGCGTTACGCCAGGTCAAACGGTGACGTCATTATTTTTGATGTTGACGTCAAAACATGCGTAGCGTTATTTTTGACAAATGTACTTCACTCAAAACCTTATGTTAAAAAATCCCAGTCACAAAATTGCCAAGAAAGCCTTGTTTTGCTACAGTTCTATTCTATTCTACAGTGAAAATATAAATCGTATCAGTCACTAGTGAAAAAATACGATATTTTTTTTACTGTAGAAAAATACCAATTTTACTCACTTTTGATATGCATTGAATTCACTGCTTGTGATAAAATAAATTGTTAAATTACCTGCACAAATGTCGCTTTATGTTGAGTCATGCAGTTAAAGAGTGTTTTGGCCTGTTGGATTCGTGTCCTCGTTATAATATTGTTAGCACCCGTTGCGTCGTGGAGTCCAAGCTCAACTGCTACACTTTCTTGGAGGATATGGAGCAGGGTGGCTAATCGCAAAATATGTAACGTATCTTTACTTGTTACTAAAAGACATTGCTCTTCTTGGGAATAATTTATGCTATTTTCTTTATTTTCATCTGAAAAAATAAACAAAACTGAATGTAAAATATGAATTTATTGCAACATGTGGCTATGAAAGTGAAGTGTATGCAAATATAAAATAAATTGAACTGTGTATCTAATGTAATAAAATTAAAATTTGTTATAACGGTATTTTGATGATGATGGTAGAATTTTTTGGTTATATGCGAAGCTCCCATTACGTAGCAAGGTATTAGTGTACACGTTAAAGGGAAGTAACTGAATGTGGAAATGGTGTTTGTCATACACTTGATCTGAAGACAAGCACTCTACAACTGATCCACTGAGGCCCTGGTTTTTTTCACTCTGTAGAAAACAGCGAGGTGTGGCTAAGTCACTGGGCTCAGTAGTATAGTGCTTTCTGGAGTTGATGTTAGAAAGTGTGATATATCAAACAATAATTCACAGCTAAAGTGTGTGATAGCTGACGTCAATTGTTACTGAGGTGTTAAACGGTGTAATGTCTTTTTATGTTTGAAAGGCGTTATAGATACGTGTAAACGTATGCAATGTGGTCTAAATATCGGCTGGATTTCTACAGTGCAATCGTTTATTATTTTGCGTTATAATCGAAATAGATAAGCTCCAGTGCGTGAATTGTTTAGTAATAATTCACAGTTTGTCGATCAGTTGTGCGAAGATAAGCACTCGCGCTAAATGCTCGTGATTTGATATTATTTGCAACTAACTGACCTCCGAAGATTGAATTATTAAACAACAATTCACTGCTGGAGCTGATCCATTTCATAAATGAAATCATTACCTTCGTCCGATCCGTACCGGTCGTGGACATATTCGGCGAAACCATCAACTATCGAGTCATAGGCATCCAGGGCATCAGGAGAAAGAACATAATGGACACCATGTTTATTGTCACTGTATATGCGATCCATAACTTTTACAAAGTTCTGCATTGGAGATTCCTGAAGTCGTGTGTTACTTTCTCTCATAGCCGCACTTTTATAGAATACGGGTTTTGCCGATAAGACTAAAAATCTGTCCAATAAACCGTCATTTCCACGAAGATTTGTGATTTCTTTTAATAAGCACTCTGGTTGTATAAAGATACAGGTAGACATTGACGTTCTTTCAAAACCGCGACTACCGTTTGCCAACAGGTTGGTGTCTCCTCTGCCACCCCATAGTTGGCACAATAAAGCTTTTTCGGCCTCACCTTTACTTTGTTTCATGCTGATTGAAGACAGGAATCTTTGACCCTCATCACCGGTAATAAGTCCGTACCCTTTGTTGTCTATCTGGTGTTTTTGCAGACCGGCAGCAGTGTAGCTCTGAAGATGTATTTGTAGCCCATGTTTCTGTGAAATATTGTCTAATACAGGTTGGATTACTCTACTGAAGGTGTTTGATTTGCCACCACCAGGGTCACAGACGGCGATTAAGTACTCGTTCAGTGGATTTGAGAACATACCTTCATGTGTTGAAACGGTGCTGAAGGAAGAACAAAATAGTATATTAAAATTAAAACTTGTTTGTTTTTGGATGATGAATTAAGATTCTTAATTGAGCGATAATGGATTAGTAAATTTATGGAACGAGTTGACGGGAATAGATAAAAAGCGACGATTGTCAAGCATTCATAGTCATAGTGGTAACGAGTTAAGAAAATGCATGATTCAATATTAAAAGTTATCATATGGCATCGCACTGGAATTGATTTAACGGCACTAAATAAAATTGTGAAAGCATTAAATTTTTTTTGTTAGTGATTTAAATATTTCGTAACGTTAAGAAAAGAAATTTTCAATTTTCAAATTTTGCTAATAGCCTTTGACGAATATGTGATACAAAATTCCTGCTAAATGGCAACGCCCCCCCCCCCTTTCACCAAACACCGGGTGAAAATAATAAATAACAGCAAATCACATAATTCATTTGAAAAAGCTATCCATCGTTTCCAATATCATATGGTGGTGCCACATAAAGGCTACAGTTGGCTGCTGGAAGGCACTTCACCGGGCACACCGGATTTTGCCTAGGTTTCTAGGATCTGTTTGCTTCTAAATTATTTCTTGAAGCATTTGATATGGTTAATACATGTCACATGAATACAATTGAGAGGATATGGGGGCATATGCCCCATCCCCCCCCCCCCCCCTTTATCATAAGATATGTGAACTGACTGTACAACGGTGCCCGGTAAAGTGCAAGTGTCCCTGTAATCACAACTAATGAGAGTTGTTCAAAATGAAAAAAAAAGTATTAGGGAGCCGCTTATGTTCCTTTATACATGCTTGTATACATTTGAGAATTAAATAAGGAACTTAACATACAAGTGTGTAAAAAAGCAGGTAAATAGGAACAACAAATAAAAGTACTATGTCAATGACACATCATGAGCCATGAAAAAAAACTGTTTTTGAGGCTTAGAAATGCAACTGGCAAACGCATCTACAGAGACTCGTATAATTGTTCAAATTTAAGATTTTTGTAAGTAAGAGTAATAAATGTACTATCAAGACAATGAAAAAAGAGCTGGTGCAGATGCACAGGCTGATCTGAACAATAAAGACCATTGCGCTTTATTTTGAGTCTGAGAATGAAGTAACGTTTTATAACCGCGAGGCCAGACTGCTCATGACCTGTAGACTAGAGTCGCTTTCTGAAAACCTTTGCAAACATTTGTCCCAGATTAGGCTCGACGGTTTAAGGCGGTGGATCTGTTGTTGTTGACTAGTTGTTTATTGTTACTCCAATTGTGGGAGTCTGTAATTGCTGTGTTTGCCCATTACAATTACAGGCAACCTTGTCACTACCCCACCGCAATAAAGTTATCAGGATATCCAGTGTGACTTTTAGTTAAGGGTTTCCTTATTACTTCCCTTTAATGGATTATTAACTCAGCCTATTAAACTTTATTTTAATTTGTAAATGCACGCACCGCATACTAAGAAACATTTCATATGAATAAAGTATCAAGATGCTGTATAGAACGGTAGTCTGCTTTTATAAATGTTTATGATAAATTGTTATTGTAAGACACCACATATAATTAATAAGATCTTGTATTAAAGTCAATATGATTTACAACTTTAGATGGTGATCCACAGGGGTCGCAGGTTCGAATCCCGGCCTCTTCCTGGTGTCTCGTAATTCTTGTGTGGCACCTAATCCCTTCTATGTCCCGGTATCGGGTGCGAGACATGAAAATGATTATTCAATAAAAAAAAATTTGAAAGTAATACCTGTTGGGCCAGGATACAGCGGGCGTCATGGAAGATAAATGCTGAAAAGAATTCGCATTTTTGAACAGTTTGTTGATTTTTCATTAAGTAAGAGGAGTAGTAGTATAAAATACTATTCATATGCACATTTATATTTAAGCCAATTTATGAAAAGTGTCTAAAATAATACCTGTTGGGTCCCGATAATGTGGCGGTCATCGCCAAAATGCTGGGCAGAACTAGCATTTTGGAGCAGTTCGTTGATTTTTCAAACAAATCCAGCCAGTCAGCGAAGGCGTTATCTAAAATACTATTCATCTGCACCTTTATGTTGAAGGCTTGTTTGTAGATATTCAACACATCTTGGTCTTCGTAGAAGCCGGCCATTATTTAGCTTGATGATGCTATTGACTGGAAGTGTAACCGACGTTGTTTGTTTTTTGAATGATGTTGTTGTTTCTGTTGTATATGATGTGACGTTAGTTGTTAACGTGAAGGACGAACGTAATTTAGCGCCAACGTATTACAAAAAGCGGCAATTGACCTAAGAGTTATAAGGATAAGTGTCATAAGTTTTGACGTTATAAGTATCATCATACGGCAATCGAAAGCTTAATGTGTTGTAGTAAAACAACGGCTGCGGTGGTTTTGTTAGAAAGTAATGTAATGGGTGGTTTTCTGTGACAACGTGTAAAATGGCGGGAATGAGTGGAAAAATGTAACGCTTAACGCCTTGATGGAAAACAACCGCAAACCGGGAGCTGTATGACGTAGATTGAATATACAACAACAACAACGAAAGCGTATACAGAAATGGCAGAAAACATTAGACCAGCTCCAAAACTGCAAGAATTTTATATGATGATCAGTGACAATGAGAGAATCTTGAATTATCTGAGAGAGAAACGGTTGATTGATAGCTGCAGAACCTGTAAAAGTTGTTCTATGAGAATGATCCTATCAAAAAATGTGAAGAAAGCCGAAAAGGAGGAATGGCGATGCTCGAACTGTTTACGAATTGAATCAATTAGGAAAGGCAGTATTTTTGAAGTAAGTAGTTAGTTACATTTGTAATATGTACAAGAAATGAAATACGTTTGATTAATCCCATGTATGGGGTGTGGGTGGAGGGCTCAATCGAAGCACAGGAACTAGTCACAAACCCTTAGAATAAAAATACATGTATAGGCACATTTTCCCTATACGGCTAGATTGCACTTTACCGGGCACAACTGATTTTGACTAGGTTTCTAGAGTCTGTTTGCTTCTAAATTATTTATTGGTGTTTTATATGGTGGATACTTGTCACATGAAAACAATTTATCATAAGATATGTGAAGGACGGTAAACTTTTATAGTATTTTTAGAGGAAGACGTCTACATTGTTTGTTCTAAAAGTTTGTGACTAGTTCCTGTGAATAGAACGGCGTCCTACCAGAAACTCACCAGAGCTGTATTATATTGAAAGATTGTTGAGAAGATGCATTTCTAGACAGCGCAATTTTTAGGGATCGCAGTAGCTTTGTGGTAGACTGCTTGACTAGAGACCGAGAGGCCGCGGGTTTGAGCCTCACGGGTGTCACTGCGTTGTGGTCATTGTGCAAGACACATTTATCCTAGTTTAGTACTGGTTAAACCCAGGAAGACCCGTCCCTGTTTAAGTAAAAGATTGTAGATGGGACGTAAAGAATCAAATCAAACAAAAGAAGCAACGTACCATTTCCTGCGCATGTAACAAGCCGGTAAGCACGTTAAATCGGACCACTAAACTCTAAAAGTTCCGTCTCAATGAGACGGTTCTTTTGAGAACCCAAAGCATACGCTCTGATTGAGGAACAAGATTGTGTGTAACGCACTTTTAACCTGTAATAGAGTCATTTTGTGGGACCTATACGAATTGCATTACCAGAACAGCGTCTGATTAGAGTCTCCACTGTATCCAGTTTGATCACAATTACACGAGTATATATATGCACTTTTTAGCATACACACCAGATTTTGGATAATAAGATATATTTACAAATGTGTGAGTATACATGCATTCTTTAGTATAATGAAGTGTCTCGCACTAATGTGGTCGCATGCATACACTAGCGGAAATGTCCGTAGGAGTGTGTACAAAACACGTAACATTCGAACATTTGACAAACCAGGGATTGGTTACGGAAAATGACCCAACGCCACATCCACTTTGGCTAGATTTCACTTTACCGGGCACTACGGATTTTGACTATGGTTTTTAGGGTCTGTTTGCTTCTAAATTAACTGTTGAAACGTTTGATATCGTTGGATGTCATACCCTGAACACAATCGAGGGGGTATGTGGGCGTAAGCCCCATTTATCATATGCTACATGAACAGAGTGTACCATGGTGCCCGGTAAAGTGCAAGTGTCCCTCCACTTTCCTTGATTTCCGAGAATCGTGAAATTTCGCCGTTTTGTCATGAGCATATACTCACTCTTGCATGCGACAAAGCATTTTGTTATCCCCACGTTTTTTTTAAAAAAGCGGCGTTTAAAAGAAGCGGCGGGGATATTGCAATCGCCTCCGTCCGTCTGTCCGTCCGTCACGCTATCTCCTCGTAAATCATTGGACAAAATCCAACCGAATTTGGTGTGGGAGTTGCTCACATGAATGGGGCGCGCAACAGCACATTTTTTAGCCCCGCCCCCTGGGGCCCTGGGGAGGGGCCAAAAAGTTAAATATCTTTAGATATCATTAAATTTCAATTACAAAGTCGATTTCAAAGATTTTTAAACCAAACTGTGTGTGTCTTCTCACAAATGAAAGATATAAAGTATATCAGATGGGATTTTCATTTGGCCGCCTGGGGCATATACTCATGCCCCAGGGTTGGGACTTGGGGGTACCATGGGGGGTTGGGGGGTCAATTCTTTTTCCTGAAATTCAACAAGATTTTGTGTGTGAGTTACTAACATGAATGCCACATGCAACGGCACCATTTTTGGGGTCCCCGCCCCCTGGGGCCTTGGGGAGGGGCCAAAAGGTCATATATCATTTAATCTGAATTACAAAGTCAATTTCAAAGATTTTAAACCAAACTTTGTGTATCTTCTCAGAAATGATAGATATATAATATATCAGACGGGATTTTCATCCGGCCGCCTGGGTCATTTCCAGTGGTGGGACTTGGGGGTACCTTGTGGTGGGGGGGGGGGGGGGGGGGGTAAGGGGTTAAAAAAAAAATCCGAAATTCAACCAGATTTTTATGTGTGAGTTACTTACATAAATGGGACATGCACCGGCACAAATATTTGGGTCCCCATCACCTGGGCCTTGGGGAGGGGTCAAAAAATTAATTTTCTGAACATGGTCCTGTGTATATCAAATTTTAGGGGATGAGCAGTACTTTTAACCTATGATCGAACTAGTGACCTTGGGATGGGGTCAAAGGGTAAATTACCATTAGATTTCTTCGAGAGCGTGGGGATTTGCGATGGAACACATCGAATGTGTTCTAGTTATTAATGTTTTTTTCTTTGTATGCTTTTTCTCTGCTTATAACCCTCGCAAACAAATTATTTGGCATATTCTTTTTTTTAAAAATCCATGCAACAGTAATTGCAGGTTAAAAAATCCAAAGACAACTCGAATATCATGTTAAATAAATCAGCATGCAAAGAGTTAATTCTAGATATTTTACATAGTCAGCTTAGCCAAAATTTGTGCCCTTATCATAATTTTCATCAGGTGGGTCATACGATCAGCACAGACGTAGATCAGACCGTACTGAAGAACAGTCTTGTCCCAGACTACGCTGGTCGTCTTCCGCCTCTTGATTATGCCCTTATTTGTTTTCTTCCACATAAACTTTACCTACCTTCACAAGAAGACATCTGCGATCAGGCCAGTCCCGGATCAGACTGCACCAAGGCACAGCCTGGTACGAGACTTGGCATTCGTTTTCTCTCACGTAAAATTTACATACGTTCACAGGATGGCATCAGCGATCAGGCCAATACCAGATACAATTAAAGTCAGTATGAATTTTAAATTTGGAAAAAGATGTAAAATTAAATTAATGATCGTTAAAGGTAAAAATGACAAGAGTAGTAACCATTTTAATGCTCATTAACGTGATGGTTTCGTGCTTTTTTGAGTTATATAAGCTGAATGTGTGGTTTCTCGAATTTTCAGACATCAAAACTTCCACTAAGCAAGCAGATGGAAATTATTTATTTCTATGGCATAGACATGCAGATTTTTGAAATTGAAAAGTTTACAGATATCAGTCATACAACAGTAATAGAGTGGTACAAGAAACTCCGCAGACTAATGAAAGAATTTCTGGAGACAGATCCTTTGACGCTTGGAAAAACAGAGGGAAGTATTGTTGAAATAGATGAGAGTCTGTTTGGAAAGAAGGCAAAATATCACAGAGGGACATGTTTGCAGGTAATAGTATGTTTACACATTTAAAGTTTTGTAGCTGTAATTGATGTTTTCTGTCCGTCAGTTGTAAGTGGATAAATCACTTGCGCTTCGTGCTCGTGATTTATTCACTTTAACGACTGACCTGCAGCCAGTGATATACTAAGCAACAAACCACTGCGAGCACGAATCTATTTCTTAAATAAACAGACATTTTCGGATGTAGTTATTTTGATGACTTTTAATTTTTTATATCAAACGTTTTTGTGTCGTTACTGAGGTGTTATCGTGTAATTTATTATGATACAATTACTTTTGAATAAAACCACGCCTTATTTTCAGCTTGCACCTATGTCTAAGGTAGATCAGTACTAATTACACATTCATGACGTGCCGCCTTTACATTGAACCAATAGCCTTATAATACTGGTGAATTTCTACCTTAGACGGACGAACGGTTAAACGAGTGCATGTTGTGTCAAGAGATATAAAATATGGATGAAATAACGGTTATATATAAATTTGAAATTCGACAGCGTAAAGTGAGGAATAGGTATTTTGTTAAGAAATTAATTGTCGAGTAAATTTTGTAGTTGATACAGTGTTTACGCGACCAATCAAAATGAATGAGGTCGAAATTTACCAGTATACTTGGCATATAATGAGCATAAAAGTAAAAAAGAAGGCATGGTTTTGTAGTTTGTTACGATATGGCAATCTAATAACAGGAGAAATGTTTGTATTTATTTCATATTCTAAAGGTAAATCTGTTTCTTTACTGCACTTTTGGCGAATGTCAACTCTAGTTTTACACTACACACCAAAAAAATGCTGAATTTGTCTTCCTGGTGTCTCGTGATGGTTGAGCGGCTCTTCCTCGCGGTGCCAAGGGGTTGTCTGCAGTTTGTGATTGTGGTATTTCCTGATCATACTCACTTACTATTTTCTGTTTGTAACAATATTTATGAATCAGGTGATGGCATGATAGTGTATGTGGAAATTATTTCATGCACGAAAGTATGGGTTGGAATGGTGGCTGGGATTGAACTCTTGAGCTTTGTATCTACAGTCATGTTACCAAATGCGCTTCGAGGCTCGGTACGTAATTGAAGATTTATTTGTATTTTAGGATACCTGGGTATTTGGCCTCAAAGAAAGAGGAACTAGGAAAGTGGCATTCCATGTTGTAGAGAAAAGGGACAAATCCACATTACTGCCATTAATAGAAAACTGTGTAGAGAAAGGATGTCAGATTTATTCAGATGGATGGAAAGCATACAGTTGCCTGCAAAGAGAGGGATACAAACATTCAGTTGTCAATCACAGCGTTGAATTTAAAGCGGAAGACGGGACTTGCACGAACAGTATTGAAGGCATGTGGGGTTTGGTGAAGTTAAAGATAAAATCAATGAAGGGTGTATTACACGATAAAATTAGTGCCATACTGGATGAATTCACTTACCGTCACCGTTATGGTCTGCCAAATGGAGACGTTTACTACAAATTGTTGTCAGACATAGCTAACCATAACAGAAGTGAATTATAGGGGACAATTTCAGTAGGTTTTAAATTTTATATGTTTAAATGGTGCATTGCACTACATATAGTACGAAAAAAGGCCTCGTATGTAAAGTCATGAAACCGTCGACCTGTCGATCCGTGTAGGTTCAGTGTGTGTAAAAACTATATAGAGAATATTTACTTTTTTGAGGTGAACACCAAATACATTTCATAGATTTTGAGCACTCGTGAAAATTCCGTTGTTTTCATCTCACAAGATGAAATATATTTGGTGTTTTAACCAAAAAAAAGTAAATTTTAATTTGATTTTATACTTTTTATAAGCATGCACCGCACCTACTGAAAAAGTTCTGTGTGGGTAGAAACTGTAAACCATTAAACCTATGAGCACGTTTTGTAGACTCTACAATCTTTAGAACTGTCATCACGTCGACCTGTCGACCCATCGACCTGTAGGTATAGTGGGTAGGGCTAGAAAGTGGAGACCATTATAAGCAGAAATTGTCAACGCAGCGACCCGTCGACCTGTCGACCCGTCGACCTGTCGACCCGTCGACCCGTCGACCTGTCGACCTGTAGGTTCATTGGGCAGTTTAGACTATACAATCCTTGGAACTGTCAACGTGTCGACCTGTCGACCTGTCGACCTGTCGACTCATGAATTGACCAACCTGCTAAAATATAAACAATATATACATTACAACAGAACACCATGTACTGACATAATGCTAACTTAAATAGGATTACTTTTTTTTCGACCCACTAACATCTTTTGAGAAAAAAACTATTTTTAAAACTATGTGATGGTGATATAGATCTTTGGATTATTTGTTGCAGTGGCAGTTTTCATGACATGTGTAAACTGAATGCCATATGTAGATATTATTTTGATTGATTTGCAACCTAATTACATCTTTTGCAGATGTGATTTTGATTGATGTGCGACCTAATTACAACTTTTGAAAACATACAGTGAAAGGAGGAATTATTTTTTTCCTATACTATACTTGACCCAAATTTTGTACTATCTTTAATTGTGCTAAGAAAATAGTTTTTGTTTAAATCATTTGTTCCCCTCATCAAAAGAAGTGTTTCTCCACAATTTTAGGTAATTTTTGGAAAATTGAGTTTTTGACGGAAATTCGACAGGCGCGCGCCTTACAAAAATAGTGAAAATTTTGTACTATCTTAAATTGTGCTAAGAAAATAGTTTTTGTTTAAATTATTTGTTCCCCTCATCAAAAGAAGTGTTTCTCCACAATTTTAGGCAATTTTTGGAAAATTGAGTTTTTGACGGAAATTCGACAGGCGCGCGCCTTACAAAAATAGTGAAAATTTTGTACTATCTGAAATTGTTCTAAGAAAATAGCTTTTGTTCAAATTATATGTTCCCCTCATCAAAAGAAGTGTTTCTCCACAATTTTAAGCAATTTTTGGAAAATTGAGTTTATGACGGAAATTCGACAGGCGCGGACCTTACAAAAAAAATGAAAATTTTGTACTATCTTATATTGTACTAAGAAAATAGTTTTTGTTTAAATTATTTGTTCCCCTCATCAAAAGAAGTGTTTCTACACAATTTTAGGCAATTTTTGGAAAATTGAGTTTTTGACGGAGATTCGACAGGCGCTTACCTTACAAAAATAGTGAAAATATTTGTACTATCTTAAATTGTGCTTAGAAAATAGTTTTGTTTAAATTTTTTGTTCCCCTCATCAAAAGAAGTGTTTCTCCACAATTTTAGGCAATTTTTGGAAAATTGAGTTTTTGACGGAAATTCGACAGGCGCGGACCTCACAAACATAGTAAAAATTTTGTACTATCTTAAATTGTGCTAAGAAATAGTTTTTGTTTAAATTATTTGTTCCCCTCATCAAAAGAAGTGTTTCTCCACAATTTTAGGCAATCTTTGTAAAATTGAGTTTTTGACGGAAATTCGACAGGCGTGGACCTTACAAAAATAGTGAAAATTTTGTACTATCTGAAATTGTGCTAAGAAAATAGCTTTTGTTTAAATTATTTGTTCCCCTCATCAAAAGAAGTGTTTCTCAACAATTTTAGGCAATTTTTGGAAAATTGAGTTTTTGACGGAAATTCGACAAGGGGCGAGCCTTACAAAAATAGTG
Organism: Loripinus fragilis; assembly: GCA_964019695.1. Lineage (NCBI taxonomy): Eukaryota > Metazoa > Mollusca > Bivalvia > Lucinida > Lucinidae > Loripinus > Loripinus fragilis. The sequence continues at coordinate 58,770,639 of OZ026524.1, read as the reverse complement.
AAAATTTTGTACTATCTGAAATTGTGCTAAGAAAATAGCTTTTGTTTAAATTATTTGTTCCCCTCATCAAAAGAAGTGTTTCTCAACAATTTTAGGCAATTTTTGGAAAATTGAGTTGTTGACGGAGATTCGACAGGCGCGGACCTTACAAAAATAGTGAAAATTTTGTACTATCTTAAATTGTGCTTAGAAAATAGTTTTTGTTTAAATTATATGTTCCCCTCATCAAAAGAAGTGTTTCTCCACAATTTTAGGCATTTTTTGGAAAATTGAGTTTTTGACGGAAATTCGACAGGCGGGGACCTCACAAAAATAGTAAAAATTTTGTACTATCTTAAATTGTGCTAAGAAATAGTTTTTGTTTAAATTATTTGTTCCCCTCATCAAAAGAAGTGTTTCTCCACAATTTTAGGTAATTTTTGGAAAATTGAGTTTTTGACAGAAATTCGACATGCGCGTACCTTACAAAAATAGTGAAAATTTTGTACTATCTGAAATTTGTGCTAAGAAAATAGCTTTTGTTCAAATTATATGTTCCCCTCATCAAAAGAAGTGTTTCTACACAATTTTAGGCAATTTTTGGAACATTGAGTTTTTGACGGAAAATCGACAGGCGCGGACCTTACAAAAATAATGAAAATTTTGTACTATCTTTAATTGTGCTAAGAAAATAGTTTTTGTTTAAATCATTTGTTCCCCTCATCAAAAGAAGTGTTTCTCCACAATTTTAGGCAATTTTTGGAAAATTGAGTTTTTGACGGAAATTCGACAGGCGCGGACCTTACAAAAATAGTGAAAATTTTGTACTACCTGAAATTGTGCTAAGAAAATAGCTTTTGTTCGAATTATATGTTCCCCTCATCAAAAGAAGTGTTACTCCACAATTTTAGGTAATTTTTGGAAAATTGAGTTTTTGACGGAAATTTGACAGGTGCGGACCTTACAAAAAAAGTAAAAATTTTGTACTTTCTGAAATTGTGCTAAGAAAATAGTTTTTGTTTAAATTATTTGTTAACCTCCTCAAAAGAAGTGTTTCACAACAATTTTAGGCAATTTTTGGAAAATTGAGTTTTTGACGGAAATTCGACAAGGGGCAAGCCTTACAAAAATAGTGAAAATTTTGTACTATCTGAAATTGTGCTAAGAAAATAGCTTTTGTTTAAATTATTTGTTCCCCTCATCAAAAGAAGTGTTTCTCAACAATTTTAGGCAATTTTTGGAAAATTGAGTTTTTGACGGAGATTCGACAGGCGCGGACCTTACAAAAATAGTGAAAATTTTGTACTATCTTTAATTGTGCTTAGAAAATAGTTTTTCTTTAAATTATATGTTCCCCTCATCAAAAGAAGTGTTTCTCCACAATTTTAGGCATTTTTTGGAAAATTGAGTTTTTGACGGAAATTCGACAGGCGCGGACCTCACAAAAATAGTAAAAATTTTGTACTATCTTAAATTGTGCTAAGAAATAGTTTTTGTTTAAATTATTTGTTCCCCTCATCAAAAGAAGTGTTTCTCCACAATTTTAGGTAATTTTTGGAAAATTGAGTTTTTGACAGAAATTCGCCAGGCGCGGACCTTACAAAAATAGTGAAAATTTTGTACTATCTGAAATTGTGCTAAGAAAATAGCTTTTGTTTAAATTATTTGTTCCCCTCATCAAAAGATGTGTTTCTCCACAATTTTAGGCATTTTTTTGAAAATTGAGTTTTTGACGGAAATTCGACAGGCGCGGACTTTACAAAAATAGTGAAAATTTTGTACTATCTGAAATTGTGCTTAGAAAATAGTTTTTGTTTAAATTATTTGTTCCCCTCATCAAAAGAAGTGTTTCTCAACAATTTTAGGCAACTTTTGGAAAATTGAGTTTTTGATGGAGATTCGACAGGCGCGGACCTTACAAAAATAGTGAAAATTTTGTACTATCTTAAATTGTGCTTAGAAAATAGTTTTTGTTTAAATTATATGTTCCCCTCATCAAAAGAAGTGTTTCTCCACAATTTTAGGCATTTTTTTGAAAATTGATTTTTTGACGGAAATTCGACAGGCGCGGGCCTCACAAAAATAGTAAAAATTTTGTACTATCTTAAATTGTGCTAAGAAATAGTTTTTGTTTAAATTATTTGTTCCCCTCATCAAAAGAAGTGTTTCTCCACAATTTTAGGTGATTTTTGGAAAATTGAGTTTTTGACAGAAATTCGACAGGCGCGGACCTTACAAAAATAGTGAAAATTTTGTACTATCTGAAATTGTGCTAAGAAAATAGCTTTTGTTCAAATTATATGTTCCCCTCATCAAAAGAAGTGTTTCTACACAATTTTAGGCAATTTTTGGAAAATTGAGTTTTTGACGGAAAATCGACAGGCGCGGACCTTACAAAAATAATGAAAATTTTGTACTATCTTTAATTGTGCTAAGAAAATAGTTTTTGTTTAAATCATTTGTTCCCCTCATCAAAAGAAGTGTTTCTCCACAATTTTAGGTAATTTTTGGAAAATTGAGTTTTTGACGGAAATTCGACAGGCGCGCGCCTTACAAAAATAGTGAAAATTTTGTACTATCTTAAATTGTGCTAAGAAAATAGTTTTTGTTTAAATTATTTGTTCCCCTCATCAAAAGAAGTGTTTCTACACAATTTTAGGCAATTTTTGGAAAATTGAGTTTTTGACGGAAATTCGACTAGCGCGGACCTTACAAAAATAGTGAAAATTTTGTACTATCTGAAATTGTTCTAAGAAAATAGCTTTTGTTCAAATTATATGTTCCCCTCATCAAAAGAAGTGTTTCTCCACAATTTTAGGCAATTTTTGGAAAATTGAGTTTATGACGGAAATTCGACAGGCGCGGACCTTACAAAAAAAATGAAAATTTTGTACTATCTTATATTGTGCTAAGAAAATAGTTTTTGTTTAAATTATTTGTTCCCCTCATCAAAAGAAGTGTTTCTACACAATTTTAGGCAATTTTTGGAAAATTGAGTTTTTGACGGAGATTCGACAGGCGCTTACCTTACAAAAATAGTGAAAATATTTGTACTATCTTAAATTGTGCTTAGAAAATAGTTTTTGTTTAAATTATTTGTTAACCTCATCAAAAGAAGTGTTTCTCCACAATTTTAGGCAATTTTTGGAAAATTGAGTTTTTGACGGAAATTCGACAGGCGCGGACCTTACAAAAATAGTGAAAATTTTGTACTATCTGAAATTGTGCTAAGAAAATAGCTTTTGTTCAAATTATATGTTCCCCTCATCAAAAGAAGTGTTTCTCCACAATTTTAGGCAATTTTTGGAAAATTGAGTTTTTGACGGAAATTTGACAGGTGCGGACCTTACAAAAAAGTAAAAATTTTGTACTATCTGAAATTGTGCTAAGAAAATAGTTTTTGTTTAAATTATTTGTTAACCTCCTCAAAAGAAGTGTTTCTCAACAATTTTAGGCAATTTTTGGAAAATTGAGTTTTTGACGGAAATTCGACAAGGGGCAACCCTTACAAAAATAGTGAAAATTTTGTACTATCTGAAATTGTGCTAAGAAAATAGCTTTTGTTTAAATTATTTGTTCCCCTCATCAAAAGAAGTGTTTCTCAACAATTTTAGGCAATTTTTGGAAAATTGAGTTTTTGACGGAGATTCGACAGGCGCGGACCTTACAAAAATAGTGAAAATTTTGTACTATCTTAAATTGTGCTTAGAAAATAGTTTTTGTTTAAATTATATGTTCCCCTCATCAAAAGAAGTGTTTCTCCACAATTTTAGGCATTTTTTGGAAAATTGAGTTTTTGACGGAAATTCGACAGGCGCGGACCTCACAAAAATAGTAAAAATTTTGTACTATCTTAAATTGTGCTAAGAAAATAGTTTTTGTTTAAATTATTTGTTCCCCACATCAAAAGAAGTGTTTCTCCACAATTTTAGGTAATTTTTGGAAAATTGAGTTTTTGACAGAAATTCGCCAGGCGCGGACCTTACAAAAATAGTGAAAATTTTGTACTATCTGAAATTGTGCTAAGAAAATAGGTTTTGTTTAAATTATTTGTTCCCCTCATCAAAAGATGTGTTTCTCCACAATTTTAGGCAATTTTTGGAAAATTGAGTTTTTGACGGAAATTCGACAGGCGCGGACCTTACAAAAATAGTGAAAATTTTGTACTATCTGAAATTGTGCTAAGAAAATAGCTTTTGTTTAAATTATTTGTTCCCCTCATCAAAAGAAGTGTTTCTCAACAATTTTAGGCAACTTTTGGAAAATTGAGTTTTTGACGGAGATTCGACAGGCGCGGACCTTACAAAAATAGTGAAAATTTTGTACTATCTTAAATTGTGCTTAGAAAATAGTTTTTGTTTAAATTATATGTTCCCCTCATCAAAAGAAGTGTTTCTCCACAATTTTAGGCATTTTTTGGAAAATTGATTTTTTGACGGAAATTCGACAGGCGCGGGCCTCACAAAAATAGTAAAAATTTTGTACTATCTTAAATTGTGCTAAGAAATAGTTTTTGTTTAAATTATTTGTTCCCCTCATCAAAAGAAGTGTTTCTCCACAATTTTAGGTGATTTTTGGAAAATTGAGTTTTTGACAGAAATTCGACAGGCGCGGACCTTACAAAAATAGTGAAAATTTTGTACTATCTGAAATTGTGCTAAGAAAATAGCTTTTGTTCAAATTATATGTTCCCCTCATCAAAAGAAGTGTTTCTACACAATTTTAGGCAATTTTTGGAAAATTGAGTTTTTGACGGAAAATCGACAGGCGCGGACCTTACAAAAATAATGAAAATTTTGTACTATCTTTAATTGTGCTAAGAAAATAGTTTTTGTTTAAATCATTTGTTCCCCTCATCAAAAGAAGTGTTTCTCCACAATTTAAGGTAATTTTTGGAAAATTGAGTTTTTGACGGAAATTCGACAGGCGCGCGCCTTACAAAAATAGTGAAAATTTTGTACTATCTTAAATTGTGCTAAGAAAATAGTTTTTGTTTAAATTATTTGTTCCCCTCATCAAAAGAAGTGTTTCTCCACAATTTTAGGCAATTTTTGGAAAATTGAGTTTTTGACGGAAATTCGACAGGCGCGCGCCTTACAAAAATAGTGAAAATTTTGTACTATCTGAAATTGTTCTAAGAAAATAGCTTTTGTTCAAATTATATGTTCCCCTCATCAAAAGAAGTGTTTCTCCACAATTTTAAGCAATTTTTGGAAAATTGAGTTTATGACGGAAATTCGACAGGCGCGGACCTTACAAAAAAAATGAAAATTTTGTACTATCTTATATTGTACTAAGAAAATAGTTTTTGTTTAAATTATTTGTTCCCCTCATCAAAAGAAGTGTTTCTACACAATTTTAGGCATTTTTTGGAAAATTGATTTTTTGACGGAAATTTGACAGGCGCGGACCTCACAAAAATAGTGAAAATTTTGTACGTTCTGAAATTGTGCTAAGAAAATAGCTTTTGTTCAAATTATATGTTCCCCACATCAAAAGAAGTGTTTCTCCACAATTTTAGGCAATTTTTGGAAAATTGAGTTTTTGACGGAAATTCGACAGGTGCGGACCTTACAAAAATAGTAAAAATTTTGTACTATCTTAAATTGTGCTAAGAAAATAGTTTTTGTTTAAATTATTTGTTAACCTCCTCAAAAGAAGTGTTTCTCCACAATTTTAGGCAATTTTTGGAAAATTGAGTTTATGACGGAAATTCGACAGGCGCGGACCTTACAAAAAAAATGAAAATTTTGTACTATCTTATATTGTGCTAAGAAAATAGTTTTTGTTTAAATTATTTGTTCCCCTCATCAAAAGAAGTGTTTCTACACAATTTTAGGCATTTTTTGGAAAATTGATTTTTTGACGGAAATTTGACAGGCGCGGACCTCACAAAAATAGTAAAAATTTTGTACTATCTTAAATTGTGCTAAGAAATAGTTTTTGTTTAAATTATTTGTTCCCCTCATCAAAAGAAGTGTTTCTCCACAATTTTAGGTAATTTTTGGAAAATTGAGTTTTTGACAGAAATTCGACAGGCGCGGACCTAACAAAAATAGTGAAAATTTTGTACTATCTGAAATTGTGCTAAGAAAATAGCTTTTGTTCAAATTATATGTTCCCCTCATCAAAAGAAGTGTTTCTTCACAATTTTAGGCATTTTTTGGAAAATTGAGTTTTTGACGGAAATTCGACAGGCGCGGACCTCACAAAAATAGTAAAAATTTTGTACTATCTTAAATTGTGCTAAGAAATAGTTTTTGTTTGAATTATTTGTTCCCCTCATCAAAAGAAGTGTTTCTCCACAATTTTAGGTAATTTTTGGAAAATTGAGTTTTTGACAGAAATTCGACAGGCGCGGACCTTACAAAAATAGTGAAAATTTTGTACTCTCTGAAAATGTGCTAAGAAAATAGTTTTTGTTTAAATTATTTGTTCCCCTCATCAAAAGATGTGTTTCTCCACAATTTTAGGCAATTTTTGGAAAATTGAGTTTTTGACGGAAATTCGACAGGCGCGGACCTTACAAAAATAGTGAAAATTTTGTACTATCTGAAATTGTGCTAAGAAAATAGCTTTTGTTTAAATTATTTGTTCCCCTCATCAAAAGAAGTGTTTCTCAACAATTTTAGGCAATTTTTGGAAAATTGAGTTTTTGACGGAGATTTGACAGGCGCGGACCTTACAAAAATAGTGAAAATTTTGTACTATCTTAAATTGTGCTTAGAAAATAGTTTTTGTTTAAATTATATGTTCCCCTCATCAAAAGAAGTTTTTCTCCACAAATTTAGGCATTTTTTGGAAAATTGATTTTTTGACGGAAATTCGACAGGCGCGGGCCTCACAAAAATAGTAAAAATTTTGTACTATCTTAAATTGTGCTAAGAAATAGTTTTTGTTTAAATTATTTGTTCCCCTCATCAAAAGAAGTGTTTCTCCACAATTTTAGGTAATTTTTGGAAAATTGAGTTTTTGACAGAAATTCGACAGGCGCGGACCTTACAAAAATAGTGAAAATTTTGTACTATCTGAAATTGTGCTAAGAAAATAGCTTTTGTTCAAATTATATGTTCCCCTCATCAAAAGAAGTGTTTCTACACAATTTTAGGCAATTTTTGGAAAATTGAGTTTTTGACGGAAAATCGACAGGCACGGACCTTACAAAAATAATGAAAATTTTGTACTATCTTTAATTGTGCTAAGAAAATAGTTTTTGTTTAAATCATTTGTTCCCCTCATCAAAAGAAGTGTTTCTCCACAATTTTAGGCAATTTTTGGAAAATTGAGTTTTTGACAGAAATTCGACAGGCGCGGACCTTACAAAAATAGTGAAAATTTTGTACTATCTGAAATTGTGCTAAGAAAATAGCTTTTGTTCAAATTATATGTTCCCCACATCAAAAGAAGTGTTTCTCCACAATTTTAGGCAATTTTTGGAAAATTGAGTTTTTGATGGAAATTCGACAGGTGCAGACCTTACAAAAATAGTAAAAATTTTGTACTATCTTAAATTGTGCTAAGAAAATAGTTTTTGTTTAAATTATTTGTTAACCTCCTCAAAAGAAGTGTTTCTCCACAATTTTAGGCAATTTTTGGAAAATTGAGTTTTTGACGGAAATTCGACAAGGGGCGAGCCTTACAAATAAATAGTGAAAATTTTGTACTATCTGAAATTGTGCTAAGAAAATAGCTTTTGTTTAAATTATTTGTTCCCCTCATCAAAAGAAGTGTTTCTCAACAATTTTAGGCAATTTTTGGAAAATTGAGTTTTTGACAGAAATTCGACAGGCGCGGACCTAACAAAAATAGTGAAAATTTTGTACGTTCTGAAATTGTGCTAAGAAAATAGCTTTTGTTCAAATTATATGTTCCCCACATCAAAAGAAGTGTTTCTCCACAATTTTAGGCAATTTTTGTAAAATTGAGTTTTTGACGGAAATTCGACAGGTGCGGACCTTACAAAAATAGTAAAAATTTTGTACTATCTTAAATTGTGCTAAGAAAATAGTTTTTGTTTAAATTATTTGTTAACCTCCTCAAAAGAAGTGTTTCTCCACAATTTTAGGCAATTTTCGGAAAATTGAGTTTTTGACGGAAATTCGACAAGGGGCGAGCCTTACAAATAAATAGTGAAAATTTTGTACTATCTGAAATTGTGCTAAGAAAATAGCTTTTGTTTAAATTATTTGTTCCCCTCATCAAAAGAAGTGTTTCTCAACAATTTTAGGCAATTTTTGGAAAATTGAGTCTTTGACGGAGATTCGACAGGCGCGGACCTTACAAAAATAGTGAAAATTTTGTACTATCTTAAATTGTGCTTAGAAAATAGCTTTTGTTTAAATTATATGTTCCCCTCATCAAAAGAAGTGTTTCTCCACAATTTTAGGCAACTTTTGGAAAATTGAGTTTTTGACGGAAATTCGACAGGCGCGGACCTCACAAAAATAGTAAAAATTTTGTACTATCTTAAATTGTGCTAAGAAATAGTTTTTGTTTAAATAATTTGTTCCCCTCATCAAAAGAAGTGTTTCTCCACAATTTTAGGTAATTTTTGGAAAATTGAGTTTTTGACAGAAATTCGACAGGCGCGGACCTTACAAAAATAGTGAAAATTTTGTACTATCTGAAATTGTGCTAAGAAAATAGCTTTTGTTTAAATTATTTGTTCCCCTCATCAAAAGATGTGTTTCTCCACAATTTTAGGCAATTTTTGGAAAATTGAGTTTTTGACGGAAATTCGACAGGCGCGGACCTTACAAAAATAGTGAAAATTTTGTACTATCTGAAATTGTGCTAAGAAAATAGCTTTTGTTTAAATTATTTGTTCCCCTCATCAAAAGAAGTGTTTCTCAACAATTTTAGGCAATTTTTGGAAAATTGAGTTTTTGACGGAGATTCGACAGGCGCGGACCTTACAAAAATAGTGAAAATTTTGTACTATCTTAAATTGTGCTTAGAAAATAGTTTTTGTTTAAATTATATGTTCCCCTCATCAAAAGAAGTGTTTCTCCACAATTTTAGGCATTTTTTGGAAAATTGATTTTTTGACGGAAATTCGACAGGCGCGGGCCTCACAAAAATAGTAAAAATTTTGTACTATCTTAAATTGTGCTAAGAAATAGTTTTTGTTTAAATTATTTGTTCCCCTCATCAAAAGAAGTGTTTCTCAACAATTTTAGGTGATTTTTGGAAAATTGAGTTTTTGACAGAAATTCGACAGGCGCGGACCTTACAAAAATAGTGAAAATTTTGTACTATCTGAAATTGTGCTAAGAAAATAGCTTTTGTTCAAATTATATGTTCCCCTCATCAAAAGAAGTGTTTCTACACAATTTTAGGCAATTTTTGGAAAATTGAGTTTTGACGGAAAATCGACAGGTGCGGACCTTACAAAAATAATGAAAATTTTGTACTATCTTTAATTGTGCTAAGAAAATAGTTTTTGTTTAAATCAATGTTCCCCTCATCAAAAGAAGTGTTTCTCCACAATTTTAGGTAATTTTTGGAAAATTGAGTTTTTGACGGAAATTCGACAGGCGCACGCCTTACAAAAATAGTGAAAATTTTGTACTATCTTAAATTGTGCTAAGAAAATAGTTTTTGTTTAAATTATTTGTTCCCCTCATCAAAAGAAGTGTTTCTACACAATTTTATGCAATTTTTGGAAAATTGAGTTTTTGACGGAAATTCGACTAGCGCGGACCTTACAAAAATAGTGAAAATTTTGTACTATCTGAAATTGTGCTAAGAAAATAGCTTTTGTTCAAATTATATGTTCCCCTTATCAAAAGAAGTGTTTCTCCACAATTTTAGGCAATTTTTGGAAAATTTAGTTTATGACGGAAATTCGACAGGCGCGGACCTTACAAAAAAAATGAAAATTTTGTACTATCTTATATTGTGCTAAGAAAATAGTTTTTGTTTAAATTATTTGTTCCCCTCATCAAAAGAAGTGTTTCTACACAATTTTAGGCAATTTTTGGAAAATTGAGTTTTTGACGGAGATTCGACAGGCGCTTACCTTACAAAAATAGTGAAAATATTTGTACTATCTTAAATTGTGCTTAGAAAATAGTTTTGTTTAAATTTTTTGTTCCCCTCATCAAAAGAAGTTTTTCTCCACAATTTTAGGCAATTTTTGGAAAATTGAGTTTTTAACGGAAATTCGACAGGCGCGGACCTCACAAACATAGTTAAAATTTTGTACTATCTTAAATTGTGCTAAGAAATTGTTTTTGTTTAAATTATTTGTTCCCCTCATCAAAAGAAGTGTTTCTCCACAATTTTAGGCAATCTTTGGAAAATTGAGTTTTTGACGGAAATTCGACAGGCGTGGACCTTACAAAAATAGTGAAAATTTTGTACTATCTGAAATTGTGCTAAGAAAATAGCTTTTGTTTAAATTAATTGTTCCCCTCATCAAAAGAAGTGTTTCTCAACAATTTTAGGCAATTTTTGGAAAATTGAGTTTTTGACGGAGATTCGACAGGCGCGACCTTACAAAAATAGTGAAAATTTTGTACTATCTTAAATTGTGCTAAGAAAATAGTTTTTGTTTAAATTATTTGTTCCCCTCATCAAAAGAAGTGTTTCTACACAATTTTAGGCAATTTTTGGAAAATTGAGTTTTTGATGGAAATTCGACAGGTGCGAGCCTTACAAAAATAGTGAAAATTTTGTACTATCTGAAATTGTGCTAAGAAAATAGCTTTTGTTTAAATTATTTGTTCCCCTCATCAAAATAAGTGTTTCTACACAATTTTAGGCAATTTTTGGAAAATTGAGTTTTTGACGGAAATTCGACAGGCGCGCGCCTTACAAAAATAGTGAAAATATTTGTACTATCTTAAATTGTGCTTAGAAAATAGTTTTGTTTAAATTTTTTGTTCCCCTCATCAAAAGAAGTGTTTCTCCACAATTTTAGGCAATTTTTGGAAAATTGAGTTTTTGACGGAAATTCGACAGGCGCGGACCTCACAAACATAGTAAAAATTTTGTACTATCTTAAATTGTGCTAAGAAATAGTTTTTGTTTAAATTATTTGTTCCCCTCATCAAAAGAAGTGTTTCTCCACAATTTTAGGCAATCTTTGTAAAATTGAGTTTTTGACGGAAATTCGACAGGCGTGGACCTTACAAAAATAGTGAAAATTTTGTACTATCTGAAATTGTGCTAAGAAAATAGCTTTTGTTTAAATTTTTTGTTCCCCTCATCAAAAGAAGTGTTTCTCCACAATTTTAGGCAATTTTTGGAAAATTGAGTTTTTGACGGAAATTCGACAGGCGCGGACCTCACAAACATAGTAAAAATTTTGTACTATCTTAAATTGTGCTAAGAAATAGTTTTTGTTTAAATTATTTGTTCCCCTCATCAAAAGAAGTGTTTCTCCACAATTTTAGGCAATCTTTGTAAAATTGAGTTTTTGACGGAAATTCGACAGGCGTGGACCTTACAAAAATAGTGAAAATTTTGTACTATCTGAAATTGTGCTAAGAAAATAGCTTTTGTTTAAATTATTTGTTCCCCTCATCAAAAGAAGTGTTTCTCAACAATTTTAGGCAATTTTTGGAAAATTGAGTTTTTGACGGAAATTCGACAAGGGGCGAGCCTTACAAAAATAGTGAAAATTTTGTACTATCTGAAATTGTGCTAAGAAAATAGCTTTTGTTTAAATTATTTGTTCCCCTCATCAAAAGAAGTGTTTCTCAACAATTTTAGGCAATTTTTGGAAAATTGAGTTGTTGACGGAGATTCGACAGGCGCGGACTTTACAAAAATAGTGAAAATTTTGTACTATCTTAAATTGTGCTTAGAAAATAGTTTTTGTTTAAATTATATGTTCCCCTCATCAAAAGAAATGTTTCTCCACAATTTTAGGCATTTTTTGGAAAATTGAGTTTTTGACGGAAATTCGACAGGCGGGGACCTCACAAAAATAGTAAAAATTTTGTACTACCTTAAATTGTGCTAAGAAATAGTTTTTGTTTAAATTATTTGTTCCCCTCATCAAAAGAAGTGTTTCTCCACAATTTTAGGTAATTTTTGGAAAATTGAGTTTTTGACAGAAATTCGACAGGCGCGTACCTTACAAAAATAGTGAAAATTTTGTACTATCTGAAATTGTGCTAAGAAAATAGCTTTTGTTCAAATTATATGTTCCCCTCATCAAAAGAAGTGTTTCTACACAATTTTAGGCAATTTTTGGAACATTGAGTTTTTGACGGAAAATCGACAGGCGCGGACCTTACAAAAATAATGAAAATTTTGTACTATCTTTAATTGTGCTAAGAAAATAGTTTTTGTTTAAATCATTTGTTCCCCTCATCAAAAGAAGTGTTTCTCCACAATTTTAGGCAATTTTTGGAAAATTGAGTTTTTGACGGAAATTCCACAGGCGCGGACCTTACAAAAATAGTGAAAATTTTGTACTACCTGAAATTGTGCTAAGAAAATAGCTTTTGTTCGAATTATATGTTCCCCTCATCAAAAGAAGTGTTACTCCACAATTTTAGGTAATTTTTGGAAAATTGAGTTTTTGACGGAAATTCGACAGGTGCGGACCTTACAAAAGTAGTGAAAATTTTGTACTATCTTAAATTGTGCTTAGAAAATAGTTTTTGTTTAAATTATATGTTCCCCTCATCAAAAGAAGTGTTTCTCCACAATTTTAGGCATTTTCTGGAAAATTGAGTTTTTGACGGAAATTCGACAGTCGTGGACCTCACAAAAATAGTAAAAATTTTGTACTATCTTAAATTGTGCTAAGAAATAGTTTTTGTTTAAATTATTTGTTCCCCTCATCAAAAGAAGTGTTTCTCCACAATTTTAGGTAATTTTTGGAAAATTGAGTTTTTGACAGAAATTCGACAGGCGCGGACCTTACAAAAATAGTGAAAATTTTGTACTATCTGAAATTGTGCTAAGAAAATAGCTTTTGTTCAAATTATATGTTCCCCTCATCAAAAGAAGTGTTTCTACACAATTTGAGGCAATTTTTGGAAAATTGAGTTTTTGACGGAAAATCGACAGGCGCGGACCTTACAAAAATAATGAAAATTTTGTACTATCTTTAATTGTGCTAAGAAAATAGTTTTTGTTTAAATCATTTGTTCCCCTCATCAAAAGAAGTGTTTCTCCACAATTTTAGGCAATTTTTGGAAAATTGAGTTTTTGACGGAAATTCCACAGGCGCGGACCTTACAAAAATAATGAAAATTTTGTACTATCTTTAATTGTGCTAAGAAAATAGTTTTTGTTTAAATCATTTGTTCCCCTCATCAAAAGAAGTGTTTCTCCACAATTTTAGGCAATTTTTGGAACATTGAGTTTTTGACGGAAAATCGACAGGCGCGGACCTTACAAAAATAATGAAAATTTTGTACTATCTTTAATTGTGCTAAGAAAATAGTTTTTGTTTAAATCATTTGTTCCCCTCATCAAAAGAAGTGTTTCTCCACAATTTTAGGCAATTTTTGGAAAATTGAGTTTTTGACGGAAATTCCACAGGCGCGGACCTTACAAAAATAGTGAAAATTTTGTACTACCTGAAATTGTGCTAAGAAAATAGCTTTTGTTCGAATTATATGTTCCCCTCATCAAAAGAAGTGTTACTCCACAATTTTAGGTAATTTTTGGAAAATTGAGTTTTTGACGGAAATTCGACAGGTGCGGACCTTACAAAAGTAGTGAAAATTTTGTACTATCTTAAATTGTGCTTAGAAAATAGTTTTTGTTTAAATTATATGTTCCCCTCATCAAAAGAAGTGTTTCTCCACAATTTTAGGCATTTTCTGGAAAATTGAGTTTTTGACGGAAATTCGACAGTCGTGGACCTCACAAAAATAGTAAAAATTTTGTACTATCTTAAATTGTGCTAAGAAATAGTTTTTGTTTAAATTATTTGTTCCCCTCATCAAAAGAAGTGTTTCTCCACAATTTTAGGTAATTTTTGGAAAATTGAGTTTTTGACAGAAATTCGACAGGCGCGGACCTTACAAAAATAGTGAAAATTTTGTACTATCTGAAATTGTGCTAAGAAAATAGCTTTTGTTCAAATTATATGTTCCCCTCATCAAAAGAAGTGTTTCTACACAATTTGAGGCAATTTTTGGAAAATTGAGTTTTTGACGGAAAATCGACAGGCGCGGACCTTACAAAAATAATGAAAATTTTGTACTATCTTTAATTGTGCTAAGAAAATAGTTTTTGTTTAAATCATTTGTTCCCCTCATCAAAAGAAGTGTTTCTCCACAATTTTAGGCAATTTTTGGAAAATTGAGTTTTTGACGGAAATTCGACAGGCGCAGACCTTACAAAAATAGTGAAAATTTTGTACTATCTGAAATTGTGCTAAGAAAATAGCTTTTGTTCAAATTATATGTTCCCTTCATCAAAAGAAGTGTTTCTCCACAATTTTAGGTAATTTTTGGAAAATTGAGTTTTTGACGGAAATTCGACAGGTGCAGACCTTACAAAAAGAGTAAAAATTTTGTACTATCTTAAATTGTACTAAGAAAATAGTTTTTGTTTAAATTATTTGTTAACCTCCTCAAAAGAAGTGTTTCTCAACAATTTTAGGCAATTTTTGGAAAATTGAGTTTTTGACGGAGATTTGACAGGCGCGGACCTTACAAAAGTAGTGAAAATTTTGTACTATCTTAAATTGTGCTTAGAAAATAGTTTTTGTTTAAATTATATGTTCCCCTCATCAAAAGAAGTGTTTCTCCACAATTTTAGGCATTTTCTGGAAAATTGAGTTTTTGATGGAAATTCGACAGGCGTGGACCTCACAAAAATAGTAAAAATTTTGTACTATCTTAAATTGTGCTAAGAAATAGTTTTTGTTTAAATTATTTGTTCCCCTCATCAAAAGAAGTGTTTCTCCACAATTTAAGGTAATTTTTGGAAAATTGAGTTTTTGACAGAAATTCGACAGGCGCGGACCTTACAAAAATAGTGAAAATTTTATACTATCTGAAATTGTGCTAAGAAAATAGCTTTTGTTCAAATTATATGTTCCCCTCATCAAAAGAAGTGTTTCTACACAATTTGAGGCAATTTTTGGAAAATTGAGTTTTTGACGGAAAATCGACAGGCGCGGACCTTACAAAAATAATGAAAATTTTGTACTATCTTTAATTGTGCTAAGAAAATAGTTTTTGTTTAAATCATTTGTTCCCCTCATCAAAAGAAGTGTTTCTCCACAATTTTAGGCAATTTTTGGAAAATTGAGTTTTTGACGGAAATTCGACAGGCGCAGACCTTACAAAAATAGTGAAAATTTTGTACTATCTGAAATTGTGCTAAGAAAATAGCTTTTGTTCAAATTATATGTTCCCTTCATCAAAAGAAGTGTTTCTCCACAATTTTAGGTAATTTTTGGAAAATTGAGTTTTTGACGGAAATTCGACAGTCGCGGACCTTACAAAAATAGTGAAAATTTTGTCTTATCTGAAATTGTGCTAAGAAAATAGCTTTTGTTCAAATTATATGTTCCCCTCATCAAAAGAAGTGTTTCTACACAATTTTAGGCAATTTTTGGAAAATTGAGTTTTTGACGGAAATTCGACAAGGGGCCAGCCTTACAAAAATAGTGAAAATTTTGTACTATCTTAAATTTTGCTAAGAAAATAGTTTTGGTTTAAATTATTTGTTCCCCTCATCAAAAGAAGTGTTTCTACACAATTTTAGGCAATTTTTGGAAAATTGAGTTTTTGATGGAAATTCGACAGGCGCGAGCCTTACAAAAATAGTGAAAATTTTGTACTATCTGAAATTGTGCTAAGAAAGTAGCTTTTGTTTAAATTATTTGTTCCCCTCATCAAAAGAAGTGTTTCTCAACAATTTTAGGCAATTTTTGGAAAATTGAGTTTTTGACGGAGATTCGACAGGCGCGACCCTAACAAAAATAGTGAAAATTTTGTACTATCTTAAATTGTGCTTAGAAAATAGTTTTTGTTTAAATTATATGTTCCCCTCATCAAAAGAAGTGTTTCTCCACAATTTTAGATAATTTTTGGAAAATTGAGTTTTTGACAGAAATTCGACAGGCGCGGACCTAACAAAAATAGTGAAAATTTTGTACTATCTGAAATTGTGCTAAGAAAATAGCTTTTGTTCAAATTATATGTTCCCCTCATCAAAAGAAGTGTTTCTACACAATTTTAGGCATTTTTTGGAAAATTGAGTTTTTGACGGAAATTCGACAAGGCGCGGACCTCACAAAATAGTAAAAATTTTGTACTATCTTAAATTGTGCTAAGAAATAGTTTTTGTTTGAATTATTTGTTCCCCTCATCAAAAGAAGTGTTTCTCCACAATTTTAGGTAATTTTTGGAAAATTGAGTTTTTGACAGAAATTCGACAGGCGCGGACCTTACAAAAATAGTGAAAATTTTGTACTCTCTGAAAATGTGCTAAGAAAATAGTTTTTGTTTAAATTATTTGTTCCCCTCATCAAAAGATGTGTTTCTCCACAATTTTAGGCAATTTTTGGAAAATTGAGTTTTTGACGGAAATTCGACAGGCGCGGACCTTACAAAAATAGTGAAAATTTTGTACTATCTGAAATTGTGCTAAGAAAATAGCTTTTGTTTAAATTATTTGTTCCCCTCATCAAAAGAAGTGTTTCTCAACAATTTTAGGCAATTTTTGGAAAATTGAGTTTTTGACGGAGATTTGACAGGCGCGGACCTTACAAAAATAGTGAAAATTTTGTACTATCTTAAATTGTGCTTAGAAAATAGTTTTTGTTTAAATTATATGTTCCCCTCATCAAAAGAAGTGTTTCTCCACAAATTTAGGCATTTTTTGGAAAATTGATTTTTTGACGGAATTCGACAGGCGCGGGCCTCACAAAAATAGTAAAAATTTTGTACTATCTTAAATTGTGCTAAGAAATAGTTTTTGTTTAAATTATTTGTTCCCCTCATCAAAAGAAGTGTTTCTCCACAATTTTAGGTAATTTTTGGAAAATTGAGTTTTTGACAGAAATTCGACAGGCGCGGACCTTACAAAAATAGTGAAAATTTTGTACTATCTGAAATTGTGCTAAGAAAATAGCTTTTGTTCAAATTATATGTTCCCCTCATCAAAAGAAGTGTTTCTACACAATTTTAGGCAATTTTTGGAAAATTGAGTTTTTGACGGAAAATTGACAGGCACGGACCTTACAAAAATAATGAAAATTTTGTACTATCTTTAATTGTGCTAAGAAAATAGTTTTTGTTTAAATCATTTGTTCCCCTCATCAAAAGAAGTGTTTCTCCACAATTTTAGGCAATTTTTGGAAAATTGAGTTTTTGACAGAAATTCGACAGGCGCGGACCTTACAAAAATAGTGAAAATTTTGTACTATCTGAAATTGTGCTAAGAAAATAGCTTTTGTTCAAATTATATGTTCCCCACATCAAAAGAAGTGTTTCTCCACAATTTTAGGCAATTTTTGGAAAATTGAGTTTTTGACGGAAATTCGACAGGTGCAGACCTTACAAAAATAGTAAAAATTTTGTACTATCTTAAATTGTGCTAAGAAAATAGTTTTTGTTTAAATTATTTGTTAACCTCCTCAAAAGAAGTGTTTCTCCACAATTTTAGGCAATTTTTGGAAAATTGAGTTTTTGACGGAAATTCGACAAGGGGCGAGCCTTACAAATAAATAGTGAAAATTTTGTACTATCTGAAATTGTGCTAAGAAAATAGCTTTTGTTTAAATTATTTGTTCCCCTCATCAAAAGAAGTGTTTCTCAACAATTTTAGGCAATTTTTGGAAAATTGAGTTTTTGACAGAAATTCGACAGGCGCGGACCTTACAAAAATAGTGAAAATTTTGTACTATCTGAAATTGTGCTAAGAAAATAGCTTTTGTTCAAATTATATGTTCCCCACATCAAAAGAAGTGTTTCTCCACAATTTTAGGCAATTTTTGGAAAATTGAGTTTTTGACGGAAATTCGACAGGTGCGGACCTTACAAAAATAGTAAAAATTTTGTACTATCTTAAATTGTGCTAAGAAAATAGTTTTTGTTTAAATTATTTGTTAACCTCCTCAAAAGAAGTGTTTCTCCACAATTTTAGGCAATTTTTGGAAAATTGAGTTTTTGACGGAAATTCGACAAGGGGCGAGCCTTACAAATAAATAGTAAAAATTTTGTACTATCTGAAATTGTGCTAAGAAAATAGCTTTTGTTTAAATTATTTGTTCCCCTCATCAAAAGAAGTGTTTCTCAACAATTTTAGGCAATTTTTGGAAAATTGAGTCTTTGACGGAGATTCGACAGGTGCGGACCTTACAAAAATAGTGAAAATTTTGTACTATCTTAAATTGTGCTTCGAAAATAGCTTTTGTTTAAATTATATGTTCCCCTCATCAAAAGAAGTGTTTCTCCACAATTTTAGGCATTTTTTGGAAAATTGAGTTTTTGACGGAAATTCGACAGGCGCGGACCTCACAAAAATAGTAAAAATTTTGTACTATCTTAAATTGTGCTAAGAAATAGCTTTTGTTTAAATAATTTGTTCCCCTCATCAAAAGAAGTGTTTCTCCACAATTTTAGGTAATTTTTGGAAAATTGAGTTTTTGACAGAAATTCGACAGGCGCGGACCTTACAAAAATAGTGAAAATTTTGTACTATCTGAAATTGTGCTAAGAAAATAGCTTTTGTTTAAATTATTTGTTCCCCTCATCAAAAGATGTGTTTCTCCACAATTTTAGGCAATTTTTGGAAAATTGAGTTTTTGACGGAAATACGACAGGCGCGGACCTTACAAAAATAGTGAAAATTTTGTACTATCTGAAATTGTGCTAAGAAAATAGCTTTTGTTTAAATTATTTGTTCCCCTAATCAAAAGAAGTGTTTCTCAACAATTTTAGGCAATTTTTGGAAAATTGAGTTTTTGACAGAAATTCGACAGGCGCGGACCTTACAAAAATAGTGAAAATTTTGTACTATCTTAAATTGTGCTTAGAAAATAGTTTTTGTTTAAATTATTTGTTCCCCTCATCAAAAGAAGTGTTTCTCCACAATTTTAGGCATTTTTTGGAAAATTGATTTTTTGACGGAAATTCGACAGGCGCGGGCCTCACAAAAATAGTAAAAATTTTGTACTATCTTAAATTGTGCTAAGAAATAGTTTTTGTTTAAATTATTTGTTCCCCTCATCAAAAGAAGTGTTTCTCAACAATTTTAGGTGATTTTTGGAAAATTGAGTTTTTGACAGAAATTCGACAGGCGCGGACCTTACAAAAATAGTGAAAATTTTGTACTATCTGAAATTGTGCTAAGAAAATAGCTTTTGTTCAAATTATATGTTCCCCTCATCAAAAGAATTGTTTCTACACAATTTTAGGCAATTTTTGGAAAATTGAGTTTTTGACGGAAAATCGACAGGTGCGGACCTTACAAAAATAATGAAAATTTTGTACTATCTTTAATTGTGCTAAGAAAATAGTTTTTGTTTAAATCATTTGTTCCCTTCATCAAAAGAAGTGTTTCTCCACAATTTTAGGTAATTTTTGGAAAATTGAGTTTTTGACGGAAATTCGACAGGCGCGCGCCTTACAAAAATAGTGAAAATTTTGTACTATCTTAAATTGTGCTAAGAAAATAGTTTTTGTTTAAATTATTTGTTCCCCTCATCAAAAGAAGTGTTTCTACACAATTTTATGCAATTTTTGGAAAATTGAGTTTTTGACGGAAATTCGACTAGCGTGGACCTTACAAAAATAGTGAAAATTTTGTACTATCTGAAATTGTGCTAAGAAAATAGCTTTTGTTCAAATTATATGTTCCCCTTATCAAAAGAAGTGTTTCTCCACAATTTTAGGCAATTTTTGGAAAATTGAGTTTATGACGGAAATTCGACAGGCGCGGACCTTACAAAAAAAATGAAAATTTTGTACTATCTTATATTGTGCTAAGAAAATAGTTTTTGTTTAAATTATTTGTTCCCCTCATCAAAAGAAGTGTTTCTACACAATTTTAGGCAATTTTTGGAAAATTGAGTTTTTGACGGAGATTCGACAGGCGCTTACCTTACAAAAATAGTGAAAATATTTGTACTATCTTAAATTGTGCTTAGAAAATAGTTTTGTTTAAATTTTTTGTTCCCCTCATCAAAAGAAGTTTTTCTCCACAATTTTAGGCAATTTTTGGAAAATTGAGTTTTTAACGGAAATTCGACAGGCGCAGACCTCACAAACATAGATAAAATTTTGTACTATCTTAAATTGTGCTAAGAAATTGTTTTTGTTTAAATTATTTGTTCCCCTCATCAAAAGAAGTGTTTCTCCACAATTTTAGGCAATCTTTGGAAAATTGAGTTTTTGACGGAAATTCGACAGGCGTGGACCTTACAAAAATAGTGAAAATTTTGTACTATCTGAAATTGTGCTAAGAAAATAGCTTTTGTTTAAATTAATTGTTCCCCTCATCAAAAGAAGTGTTTCTCAACAATTTTAGGCAATTTTTGGAAAATTGAGTTTTTGACGGAGATTCGACAGGCGCGACCTTACAAAAATAGTGAAAATTTTGTACTATCTTAAATTGTGCTAAGAAAATAGTTTTTGTTTAAATTATTTGTTCCCCTCATCAAAAGAAGTGTTTCTACACAATTTTAGGCAATTTTTGGAAAATTGAGTTTTTGATGGAAATTCGCCAGGTGCGAGCCTTACAAAAATAGTGAAAATTTTGTACTATCTGAAATTGTGCTAAGAAAATAGCTTTTGTTTAAATTATTTGTTCCCCTCATCAAAAGAAGTGTTTCTCAACAATTTTAGGCAATTTTTGGAAAATTGAGTTTTTGACGGAGATTCGACAGGCGCGACCCTTACAAAAATAGTGAAAATTTTTTACTATCTTAAATTGTGCTTAGAAAATAGTTTTTGTTTAAATTATATGTTCCCCTCATCAAAAGAAGTGTTTCTCCACAATTTGAGGCAATTTTTGGAAAATTGAGTTTTTGACGGAAAATCGACAGGCGCGGACCTTACAAAAATAATGAAAATTTTGTACTATCTTTAATTGTGCTAAGAAAATAGTTTTTGTTTAAATCATTTGTTCCCCTCATCAAAAGAAGTGTTTCTCCACAATTTTAGGCAATTTTTGGAAAATTGAGTTTTTGACGGAAATTCGACAGGCGCAGACCTTACAAAAATAGTGAAAATTTTGTACTATCTGAAATTGTGCTAAGAAAATAGCTTTTGTTCAAATTATATGTTCCCTTCATCAAAAGAAGTGTTTCTCCACAATTTTAGGTAATTTTTGGAAAATTGAGTTTTTGACGGAAATTCGACAGGCGCAGACCTTACAAAAATAGTGAAAATTTTGTACTATCTGAAATTGTGCTAAGAAAATAGCTTTTGTTCAAATTATATGTTCCCCTCATCAAAAGAAGTGTTTCTACACAATTTTAGGCATTTTTTGGAAAATTGAGTTTTTGACGGAAATTCGACAGGCGCGGACCTCACAAAAATAGTAAAAATTTTGTACTATCTTAAATTGTGCTAAGAAATAGTTTTTGTTTGAATTATTTGTTCCCCTCATCAAAAGAAGTGTTTCTCCACAATTTTAGGTAATTTTTGGAAAATTGAGTTTTTGACAGAAATTCGACAGGCGCGGACCTTACAAAAATAGTGAAAATTTTGTACTCTCTGAAAATGTGCTAAGAAAATAGTTTTTGTTTAAATTATTTGTTCCCCTCATCAAAAGAAGTGTTTCTACACAATTTTATGCAATTTTTGGAAAATTGAGTTTTTGACGGAAATTCGACTAGCGTGGACCTTACAAAAATAGTGAAAATTTTGTACTATCTGAAATTGTGCTAAGAAAATAGCTTTTGTTCAAATTATATGTTCCCCTTATCAAAAGAAGTGTTTCTCCACAATTTTAGGCAATTTTTGGAAAATTGAGTTTATGACGGAAATTCGACAGGCGCGGACCTTACAAAAAAAATGAAAATTTTGTACTATCTTATATTGTGCTAAGAAAATAGTTTTTGTTTAAATTATTTGTTCCCCTCATCAAAAGAAGTGTTTCTACACAATTTTAGGCAATTTTTGGAAAATTGAGTTTTTGACGGAGATTCGACAGGCGCTTACCTTACAAAAATAGTGAAAATATTTGTACTATCTTAAATTGTGCTTAGAAAATAGTTTTATTTAAATTTTTTGTTCCCCTCATCAAAAGAAGTTTTTCTCCACAATTTTAGGCAATTTTTGGAAAATTGAGTTTTTAACGGAAATTCGACAGGCGCAGACCTCACAAACATAGATAAAATTTTGTACTATCTTAAATTGTGCTAAGAAATTGTTTTTGTTTAAATTATTTGTTCCCCTCATCAAAAGAAGTGTTTCTCCACAATTTTAGGCAATCTTTGGAAAATTGAGTTTTTGACGGAAATTCGACAGGCGCGGACCTTACAAAAATAGTGAAAATTTTGTACTATCTGAAATTGTGCTCAGAAAATAGCTTTTGTTTAAATTATTTGTTCCCCTCATCAAAAGAAGTGTTTCTCCACAATTTTAGGCAATTTTTGGAAAATTGAGTTTTTGACGGAGATTTGACAGGCGCGGACCATACAAAAATAGTGAAAATTTTGTACTATCTTAAATTGTGCTTAGAAAATAGTTTTTGTTTAAATTATATGTTCCCCTCATCAAAAGAAGTGTTTCTCCACAAATTTAGGCATTTTTTGGAAAATTGATTTTTTGACGGAAATTCGACAGGCGCGGGCCTCACAAAAATAGTAAAAATTTTGTACTATCTTAAATTGTGCTAAGAAATAGTTTTTGTTTAAATTATTTGTTCCCCTCATCAAAAGAAGTGTTTCTCAACAATTTTAGGTAATTTTTGGAAAATTGAGTTTTTGACAGAAATTCGACAGGCGCGCCTTACAAAAATAGTGAAAATTTTGTACTATCTGAAATTGTGCTAAGAAAATAGCTTTTGTTCAAATTATATGTTCCCCTCATCAAAAGAAGTGTTTCTACACAATTTTAGGCAATTTTTGGAAAATTGAGTTTTTGACGGAAAATCGACAGGCGCGGACCTTACAAAAATAATGAAAATTTTGTACTATCTTTAATTGTGCTAAGAAAATAGTTTTTGTTTAAATCATTTGTTCCCCTCATCAAAAGAAGTGTTTCTCCACAATTTTAGGCAATTTTTGGAAAATTGAGTTTTTGACGGAAATTCGACTGGCGCGGACCTTACAAAAATAGTGAAAATTTTGTATACCTGAAATTGTGCTAAGAAAATAGCTTTTGTTCAAATTATATGTTCCCCTCATCAAAAGAAGTGTTACTCCACAATTTTAGGCAATTTTTGGAAAATTGAGTTTTTGACGGAAATTCGACAGGTGCAGACCTTACAAAAATAGTAAAAATTTTGTACTATCTTAAATTGTGCTAAGAAAATAGTTTTTGTTTAAATTATTTGTTAACCTCCTCAAAAGAAGTGTTTCTCCACAATTTTAGGCAATTTTTGGAAAATTGAGTTTTTGACGGAAATTCGACAAGGGGCGAGCCTTACAAATAAATATTGAAAATTTTGTACTATCTGAAATTGTGCTAAGAAAATAGCTTTTGTTTAAATTATTTGTTCCCCTCATCAAAAGAAGTGTTTCTCAACAATTTTAGGCAATTTTTGGAAAATTGAGTTTTTGACAGAAATTCGACAGGCGCGGACCTTACAAAAATAGTGAAAATTTTGTACTATCTGAAATTGTGCTAAGAAAATAGCTTTTGTTCAAATTATATGTTCCCCACATCAAAAGAAGTGTTTCTCCACAATTTTAGGCAATTTTTGGAAAATTGAGTTTTTGACGGAAATTCGACAGGTGCGGACCTTACAAAAATAGTAAAAATTTTGTACTATCTTAAATTGTGCTAAGAAAATAGTTTTTGTTTAAATTATTTGTTAACCTCCTCAAAAGAAGTGTTTCTCCACAATTTTAGGCAATTTTTGGAAAATTGAGTTTTTGACGGAAATTCGACAAGGGGCGAGCCTTACAAATAAATAGTGAAAATTTTGTACTATCTGAAATTGTGCTAAGAAAATAGCTTTTGTTTAAATTATTTGTTCCCCTCATCAAAAGAAGTGTTTCTCAACAATTTTAGGCAATTTTTGGAAAATTGAGTCTTTGACGGAGATTCGACAGGCGCGGACCTTACAAAAATAGTGAAAATTTTGTACTATCTTAAATTGTGCTTAGAAAATAGCTTTTGTTTAAATTATATGTTCCCCTCATCAAAAGAAGTGTTTCTCCACAATTTTAGGCATTTTTTGGAAAATTGAGTTTTTGACGGAAATTCGACAGGCGCGGACCTCACAAAAATAGTAAAAATTTTGTACTATCTTAAATTGTGCTAAGAAATAGTTTTTGTTTAAATAATTTGTTCCCCTCATCAAAAGAAGTGTTTCTCCACAATTTTAGGTAATTTTTGGAAAATTGAGTTTTTGACAGAAATTCGACAGGCGCGGACCTTACAAAAATAGTGAAAATTTTGTACTATCTGAAATTGTGCTAAGAAAATAGCTTTTGTTTAAATTATTTGTTCCCCTCATCAAAAGATGTGTTTCTCCACAATTTTAGGCAATTTTTGGAAAATTGAGTTTTTGACGGAAATTCGACAGGCGCGGACCTTACAAAAATAGTGAAAATTTTGTACTATCTGAAATTGTGCTAAGAAAATAGCTTTTGTTTAAATTATTTGTTCCCCTCATCAAAAGAAGTGTTTCTCAACAATTTTAGGCAATTTTTGGAAAATTGAGTTTTTGACGGAAATTCGACAAGGGGCGAGCCTTACAAATAAATAGTGAAAATTTTGTACTATCTGAAATTGTGCTAAGAAAATAGCTTTTGTTTAAATTATTTGTTCCCCTCATCAAAAGAAGTGTTTCTCAACAATTTTAGGCAATTTTTGGAAAATTGAGTCTTTGACGGAGATTCGACAGGCGCGGACCTTACAAAAATAGTGAAAATTTTGTACTATCTTAAATTGTGCTTAGAAAATAGCTTTTGTTTAAATTATATGTTCCCCTCATCAAAAGAAGTGTTTCTCCACAATTTTAGGCATTTTTTGGAAAATTGAGTTTTTGACGGAAATTCGACAGGCGCGGACCTCACAAAAATAGTAAAAATTTTGTACTATCTTAAATTGTGCTAAGAAATAGTTTTTGTTTAAATAATTTGTTCCCCTCATCAAAAGAAGTGTTTCTCCACAATTTTAGGTAATTTTTGGAAAATTGAGTTTTTGACAGAAATTCGACAGGCGCGGACCTTACAAAAATAGTGAAAATTTTGTACTATCTGAAATTGTGCTAAGAAAATAGCTTTTGTTTAAATTATTTGTTCCCCTCATCAAAAGATGTGTTTCTCCACAATTTTAGGCAATTTTTGGAAAATTGAGTTTTTGACGGAAATTCGACAGGCGCGGACCTTACAAAAATAGTGAAAATTTTGTTCTATCTGAAATTGTGCTAAGAAAATAGCTTTTGTTTAAATTATTTGTTCCCCTCATCAAAAGAAGTGTTTCTCAACAATTTTAGGCAATTTTTGGAAAATTGAGTTTTTGACGGAAATTCGACAAGGGGCGAGCCTTACAAATAAATAGTGAAAATTTTGTACTATCTGAAATTGTGCTAAGAAAATAGCTTTTGTTTAAATTATTTGTTCCCCTCATCAAAAGAAGTGTTTCTCAACAATTTTAGGCAATTTTTGGAAAATTGAGTCTTTGACGGAGATTCGACAGGCGCGGACCTTACAAAAATAGTGAAAATTTTGTACTATCTTAAATTGTGCTTAGAAAATAGCTTTTGTTTAAATTATATGTTCCCCTCATCAAAAGAAGTGTTTCTCCACAATTTTAGGCATTTTTTGGAAAATTGAGTTTTTGACGGAAATTCGACAGGCGCGGACCTCACAAAAATAGTAAAAATTTTGTACTATCTTAAATTGTGCTAAGAAATAGTTTTTGTTTAAATAATTTGTTCCCCTCATCAAAAGAAGTGTTTCTCCACAATTTTAGGTAATTTTTGGAAAATTGAGTTTTTGACAGAAATTCGACAGGCGCGGACCTTACAAAAATAGTGAAAATTTTGTACTATCTGAAATTGTGCTAAGAAAATAGCTTTTGTTTAAATTATTTGTTCCCCTCATCAAAAGATGTGTTTCTCCACAATTTTAGGCAATTTTTGGAAAATTGAGTTTTTGACGGAAATTCGACAGGCGCGGACCTTACAAAAATAGTGAAAATTTTGTACTATCTGAAATTGTGCTAAGAAAATAGCTTTTGTTTAAATTATTTGTTCCCCTCATCAAAAGAAGTGTTTCTCAACAATTTTAGGCAATTTTTGGAAAATTGAGTTTTTGACGGAAATTCGACAAGGGGCGAGCCTTACAAATAAATAGTGAAAATTTTGTACTATCTGAAATTGTGCTAAGAAAATAGCTTTTGTTTAAATTATTTGTTCCCCTCATCAAAAGAAGTGTTTCTCAACAATTTTAGGCAATTTTTGGAAAATTGAGTCTTTGACGGAGATTCGACAGGCGCGGACCTTACAAAAATAGTGAAAATTTTGTACTATCTTAAATTGTGCTTAGAAAATAGCTTTTGTTTAAATTATATGTTCCCCTCATCAAAAGAAGTGTTTCTCCACAATTTTAGGCATTTTTTGGAAAATTGAGTTTTTGACGGAAATTCGACAGGCGCGGACCTCACAAAAATAGTAAAAATTTTGTACTATCTTAAATTGTGCTAAGAAATAGTTTTTGTTTAAATAATTTGTTCCCCTCATCAAAAGAAGTGTTTCTCCACAATTTTAGGTAATTTTTGGAAAATTGAGTTTTTGACAGAAATTCAACAGGCGCGGACCTTACAAAAATATTGAAAATTTTGTACTATCTGAAATTGTGCTAAGAAAATAGCTTTTGTTTAAATTATTTGTTCCCCTCATCAAAAGATGTGTTTCTCCACAATTTTAGGCAATTTTTGGAAAATTGAGTTTTTGACGGAAATTCGACAGGCGCGGACCTTACAAAAATAGTGAAAATTTTGTACTATCTGAAATTGTGCTAAGAAAATAGCTTTTGTTTAAATTATTTGTTCCCCTCATCAAAAGAAGTGTTTCTCAACAATTTTAGGCAATTTTTGGAAAATTGAGTTTTTGGCGGAGATTCGACAGGCGCGGACCTTACAAAAATAGTGAAAATTTTGTACTATCTTAAATTGTGCTTAGAAAATAGTTTTTGTTTAAATTATATGTTCCCCTCATCAAAAGAAGTGTTTCTCCACAATTTTAGGCATTTTTTGGAAAATTGAGTTTTTGACGGAAATTCGACAGGCGCGGGTCTCACAAAAATAGTAAAAATTTTGTACTATCTTAAATTGTGCTAAGAAATAGTTTTTGTTTAAATTATTTGTTCCCCTCATCAAAAGAAGTGTTTCTCCACAATTTTAGGTGATTTTTGGAAAATTGAGTTTTTGACAGAAATTCGACAGGCGCGGACCTTACAAAAATAGTGAAAATTTTGTACTATCTGAAATTGTGCTAAGAAAATAGCTTTTGTTCAAATTATATGTTCCCCTCATCAAAAGAAGTGTTTCTACACAATTTTAGGCAATTTTTGGAAAATTGAGTTTTTAACGGAAAATCGACAGGTGCGGACCTTACAAAAATAATGAAAATTTTGTACTATCTTTAATTGTGCTAAGAAAATAGTTTTTGTTTAAATCATTTGTTCCCCTCATCAAAAGAAGTGTTTCTCCACAATTTTAGGTAATTTTTGGAAAATTGAGTTTTTGACGGAAATTCGACAGGCGCGCGCCTTACAAAAATAGTGAAAATTTTGTACTATCTGAAATTGTGCTAAGAAAATAGCTTTTGTTCAAATTATATGTTCCCCACATCAAAAGAAGTGTTTCTCCACAATTTTAGGCAATTTTTGGAAAATTGAGTTTTTGACGGAAATTCGACAGGTGCAGACCTTACAAAAATAGTAAAAATTTTGTACTATCTTAAATTGTGCTAAGAAAATAGTTTTTGTTTAAATTATTTGTTCACCTCCTCAAAAGAAGTGTTTCTCCACAATTTTAGGCAATTTTTGGAAAATTGAGTTTTTGACGGAAATTCGACAAGGGGCGAGCCTTACAAATAAATAGTGAAAATTTTGTACTATCTGAAATTGTGCTAAGAAAATAGCTTTTGTTAAAATTATTTGTTCCCCTCATCAAAAGAAGTGTTTCTCAACAATTTTAGGCAATTTTTGGAAAATTGAGTCTTTGACGGAGATTCGACAGGCGCGGACTTACAAAAATAGTGAAAATTTTGTACTATCTTAAATTGTGCTTAGAAAATAGCTTTTGTTTAAATTATATGTTCCCCTCATCAAAAGAAGTGTTTCTCAACAATTTTAGGTAATTTTTGGAAAATTGAGTTTTTGACAGAAATTCGACAGGCGCGGACCTTACAAAAATAGTGAAAATTTTGTACTATCTGAAATTGTGCTAAGAAAATAGCTTTTGTTTAAATTATTTGTTCCCCTCATCAAAAGATGTGTTTCTCCACAATTTTGGCTTATACTTCATACTCCCGGTCCCGAAATTCGCCAGCATGTAGCCTACATATATATTGATACTCCGTGCGCCTATCCTCCCTCCTACCCTTCTATAAGATATGCATGATCTTTCAACTCAGCTCAGCTTACTCAACTCATCAAGCTGAGCAAAATAAGCATTTTTCGCCCTTTTTCGGAGTGAAATTAACCATGCCACCGAGCTCAGGTTACTCAACTCATCCAGCTCAGCTTACAACTTATGCTACTTAACTTACCTAAGTTGAGTTGGATAAGTTGAACTGTAAGTCAGCGGTCAGTATATTTATAATATATATATATATATATAACTATAACAAACATACATGTGATAGGTCCCTATATTCTAAGTTCTAAGTTGAGTAAGTTGCCATAGCTGTCTATTATAGCCGATGAGTTCGGTAAGTTGGGTCTTTAAACAATGATATGTATCCAGATGCTTCAATGGCTGAGCTAAGTTCGATAAGTTATAATAGCTGCGCATATGTTAGGATGAGTTGGTGATATGTGTCCAGATACTTCAATGGCTGAGCTAAGTTCAGTAAGTTATAATAGCTGCACATATGTTAGGATGAGTTGGTCATGAGTATAACATTGGACCATTATATGCAGCAAGATGCAAGCTAAGTTCGATGAGTTGAGTAAGCTAAGCAAGCTGAGTTCGATAAGTTAAAAGATAAGTTCGATAAGTTGGATGAGTTGGGTAAGTTCGATGAGTTGGATAAGTTGAGAATGAGTTCGATGAGTTGGATGAGTTGAGCTGTTCGATGAGTTGGGTAAGTTGGATGAGTTGGATAAGTTGAGGATGAGTTCGATGAGTTCGCTAAGTTGGACTGTAAGTTCGATGAGTTGGCTAAGTTGGAATGTAAGTTCGATGAGTTGGCTAAGTTGGAATGTAAGTTCGATGAGTCAGATAAGTTGTACTGTAAGTTGGATGAGTTGGCTAAGTTGTACTGTAAGTTCGATGAGTTGGCTAAGTTGAGGATGAGTTCGATGAGTTGGATAAGTTGGATGGTAAGTTGGATGAGTTGGAAAGGTTGAGGATGAGTTCGATGAGTTGGATAAGTTGGAATGTAAGTTCGATTAGTTGGATAAGTTGAGGATGAGTTAGATGAGTTGGATAAGTTGTACTGTAAGTTGGATGAGTTGGCTAAGTTGTACTGTAAGTTCGATGAGTTGGCTAAGTTGAGGATGTGTTCGATAAGTTGGGTAAGTTGTACTGTAAGTTCGATGAGTTAGATAAGTTGGAATGCAAGTTCGATTAGTTGGCTAAGTTGGAATGTAAGTTCCATGAGTTGGATAAGCTGAGGATGAGTTCGATGAGTTGGATAAGTTGTACTGTAAGTTCGATGAGTTGGCTAAGTTAAGGATGAGTTCGATGAGTTGGATAAGTTGTACTGTAAGTTGGATGAGTTGGCTAAGTTGTACTGTAAGTTCGATGAGTTGGCTAAGTTGAGGATGAGTTTGATGAGTTGGGTAAGTTGTACTGTAAGTTGGATGAGTTGGCTAAGTTGTACTGTATGTTCGATGAGTTGGCTAAGTTGAAGATGAGTTCGATAAGTTGGGTAAGTTGTACTGTAAGTTGGATGAGTTGGCTAAGTTGAGGATGAGTTCGATGAGTTGGATAAGTTGTACTGTAAGTTGGATAAGTTGGCTAAGTTGTACTGTAAGTTGGATGAGTTGGCTAAGTTGTACTGTAAGTTCGATGAGTTGGCTAAGTTGCGGATGAGTTCGATAAGTTGGGTAAGTTGTACTGTAAGTTGGGTGAGTTGGCTAAGTTGGAATGTAAGTTCGATGAGTTGGATAAGTTGTACTGTAAGTTCGATGAGTTGGCTAAGTTGAGGATGAGTTCGATGAGTTGGCTAAGCTGTACTGTAAGTTGGATGAGTTGGCTAAGTTGGAATGTAAGTTCGATGAGTTGGATAAGTTGAGGATTAGTTGGATAAGTTGTACTGTAAGTTGGACGAGTTGGCAAAGTTGTACTGTAAGTTCGATGAGTTGGCTAAGTTGAGGATAAGTTCGATAAGTTGGGTAAGTTGTACTGTAAGTTGGATGAGTTGGCTAAGTTATACCGTAAGTTCGATGAGTTGGCTAAGTTTTACTGTAAGTTCGATGAGTTGGCTAAGTTGAGGATGAGTTCGATATGTTGGGTAAGTTGTACTGTAAGTTGGATGAGTTGGCTAAGTTGTACTGTAAGTTCGATGAGTTGGCTAAGTTGAGGATGAGTTCGATAAGTTGGGTAAGTTGGACGGTAAGTTGGATGAGTTGGATAAGTTGAGGATGAGTTCGATGAGTTGGGTAAGTTGTACTGTAAGTTGGATGAGTTGGATAAGTTGAGGATGAGTTCGATGAGTTGGATAAGTTGTACTGTAAGTTTGATGAGTTGGCTAAGTTGAGGATGAGTTCGATGAGTTGGATAAGTTGTACTGTAATTTTGATGAGTTGGCTAAGTTGGAATGTAAGTTCGATAAGTTGGCTAAGTTGAGGATGAGTTCGATGAGTTGGATAAGTTGTACTGTAAGTTGGACGAGTTGGCTAGGTTGTACTGTAAGTTCGACGAGTTGGCTAAGTTGAGGATGAGTTCGATAAGTTGGATAAGTTGTACTGTTAGTTCGATGAGTTAGATAAGTTGGAATGTAAGTTCGATGAGTTGGCTAAGTTGAGGATGAGTTCGATGAGTTGGATAAGTTATACTGTAAGTTGGATGAGTTGGCTAAGTTGGAATGTAAGTTCGATGAGTTGGATAAGTGGAGGATGAGTTGGATAAGTTGTACTGTAAGTTGGATGAGTTGGCTCAGTTGAGGATAAGTTCGATGAGTTGGGTAAGCTGTACTGTAAGTTGGATGAGTTGGATAAGTTGAGGATGAGTTCGATGAGTTGGATAAGTTGTACTGTAGAGCTCTTTCTGATAAAACACACTTATTATTAGAGTTGCTGTCCCCTTTAAGTTGTACTGTAAGTTGGATGAGTTGGCTAAGTTGGAATGTAAGTTCGATGAGTTGGATAAGTTGAGAATGAGTTCGATGAATTGGATTAGTTGTGCTGTAAGTTGGATGAGTTGGCTAAGTTGAGGATGAGTTCGATAAGTTGGGTAAGTTGTACTGTAAGTTCGATGAGTTAGATAAGTTGGAATGTAAGTTGGATGAGTTGGCTAAGTTGGAATGTAAGTTCGACAAGTTGGATAAGTTGAGGATGAGTTCGATAAGTTGGGTAAGTTGTACTGTAGGTTCGATGAGTTAGATAAGTTGGAATGTAATTTCGATGAGTTGGCTAAGTTGAGGATGAGTTCGATGAGTTGGATAAGTTATACTGTAAGTTGGATGAGTTGGCTAAGTTGGAATGTAAGTTGGATGAGTTGGATAAATTGAGGATGAGTTCGATGAGTTGGATAAGATGTACTGTAAGTTGGAAGAGTTGGAAAAGTTGAGGATGAGTTCGATGAGTTGGATAAGTTGTACTGTAAGTTGGATGAGTTGGCTAAGTTGGAATGTAAGTTCGCTGAGTTGGATAAGTTGAGGATGAGTTCGATGAGCTGGATAAGTTGTACTGTAATTTCGATGAGTTGGCTAAGTTGGAATGTAAGTTCGATGAGTTGGATAAGTTGAGGATGAGTTCGATGAGTTGGATAAGTTGTACTGTAAGTTGGATGAGTTGGCTAGGTTGTACTGTAAGTTCGATGAGTTGGCTAAGTTGAGGATGAGTTCGATAAATTGGGTAAGTTGTACTGTAGGTTCGATGAGTTAGATAAGTTGGAATGTAATTTCGATGAGTTGGCTAAGTTGAGGATGAGTTCGATGAGTTGGATAAGTTATACTGTAAGTTGGATGAGTTGGCTAAGTTGGAATGTAAGTTCGATGAGTTGGATAAGTTGAGGATGAGTTGGATTAGTTGTACTGTAAGTTGGATGAGTTGGCTCAGTTGAGGATAAGTTCGATGAGTTGGGTAAGCTGTACTGTAAGTTGGATGAGTTGGATAAGTTGAGGATGAGTTCGACGAGTTGGATAAGTTGTACTGTAAGTTGGATGAGTTGGATAGGTTGAGGATGAGTTCGATGAGTTGGCTAAGTTGTACTGTAAGTTTGATGAGTTGGCTAAGTTGAGGATGAGTTCGATGAGTTGATTAAGTTGTACTGTAAGTTGGGTGAGTTGGCTAAGTTGGAATGTAAGTTCGATGAGTTGGATAAGTTGAGAATGAGTTCGATGAGTTGGATAAGTTGTACTGTAAGTTGGATGAGTTGGCTAAGTTGTACTGTAAGTTCGATGAGTTGGCTAAGTTGAGGATAAGTTCGATAAGTTGGGTAAGTTGTACTGTAAGTTCGATGAGTTAGATAAGTTGGAATGTAAGTTGGATGAGTTGGCTAAGTTGGAATGTAAGTTCGATAAGTTGGATAAGTTGAGGATGAGTTCGATGAGTTGGATAAGTTGGACGGTAAGTTGGATGAGTTGGATAAGTTGAGGATGAGTTCGATGAGTTGGCTAAGTTGTACTGTAAGTTGGAAGAGATGGAAAAGTTGAGAATGAGTTCGATAAGTTGGGTAAGTTGGACTGTAAGTTCGATGAGTCAGATAAGTTGTACTGTAAGTTGGATGAGTTGTTTAAGTTGTACTGTAAGTTCGATGAGTTGGCTAAGTTGAGGATGAGTTCGATGAGTTGGATAAGTTGGACGGTAAGTTGGATGAGTTGGATAAGTTGAGGATGAGTTCGATGAGTTGGATAAGTTTGAATGTAAGTTCGATTAGTTGGATAAGTTGAGGATGAGTTAGATGAGTTGGATAAGTTGTACTGTAAGTTGGATGAGTTGGCTAAGTTGTACTGTAAGTTCGATGAGTTGGCTAAGTTGAGGATGTGTTCGATAAGTTGGGTAAGTTGTACAGTAAGTTCGATGAATTAGATAAGTTGGAATGTAAGTTCGATTAGTTGGCTAAGTTGGAATGTAAGTTCCATGAGTTGTATAAGTTGAGGATGAGTTCGATGAGTTGGATAAGTTGTACTGTAAGTTCGATGAGTTGGCTAAGTTAAGGATGAGATCGATGAGTTGGATAAGTTGTACTGTAAGTTGGATGAGTTGGCTAAGTTGTACTGTTAGTTCGATGAGTTGGCTAAGTTGAGGATGAGTTTGATGAGATGGCTGAGTTGTACTGTAAGTTGGATGAGTTGGATAAGTTGAGGATGAGTTCGATAAGTTGGGTAAGTTGTACTGTAAGTTGGATGAGTTGGCTAAGTTGAGGATGAGTTCGATGAGTTGGCTAAGTTGTACTGTAAGTTCGATGAGTTGGCTAAGTTGAGGATGAGTTCGATGAGTTGATTAAGATGTACTGTAAGTTGGATGAGTTGGCTAATTTGGAATGTAAGTTCGATGAGTTGGATAAGTTGAGAATGATTTCGATGAGTTGGATAAGTTGTACTGTAAGTTGGATGAGTTGGCTAAGTTGTACTGTAAGTTCGATGAGTTGGCTAAGTTGAGGATGAGTTCGATAAGTTGGGTAAGTTGTACTGTAAGTTCGATGAGTTAGATAAGTTGGAATGTAAGTTGGATGAGTTGGCTAAGTTGGAATGTAAGTTTGATAAGTTGAATAAGTTGAGGATGAGTTCGATGAGTTGGATAAGTTGGACGGTAAGTTGGATGAGTTGGATAAGTTGAGGATGAGTTCGATGAGTTGGATAAGTTCTACTGTAAGTTGGATGAGTTGGATAAGTTGAGGATAAGTTAGATAAGTTGGGTAAGTTGTACTGTAAGTTGGATGAGTTGGCTAAGTTGAGGATGAGTTCGATGAGTTGGCTAAGTTGTACTGTAAGTTCGATGAGTTGGCTAAGTTGAGGATGAGTTCGATAAGTTGGGTAAGTTGTACTGTAAGTTGGATGAGTTGGCTAAGTTGAGGATGAGTTCGATGAGTTGGATAAGTTGTACTGTAAGTTGGATAAGTTGGCTAAGTTGTACTGTAAGTTGGATGAGTTGGCTAAGTTGTACTGTAAGTTCGATGAGTTGGCTAAGTTGCGGATGAGTTCGATAAGTTGGGGAAGTTGTACTGTAAGTTGGGTGAGTTGGCTAAGTTGGAATGTAAGTTCGATGAGTTGGATAAGTTGTACTGTAAGTTCGATGAGTTGGCTAAGTTGAGGATGAGTTCGATGAGTTGGCTAAGTTGTACTGTAAGTTGGATGAGTTGGCTAAGTTGGAATGTAAGTTCGATGAGTTGGATAAGTTGAGGATGAGTTGGATAAGTTGTACTGTAAGTTGGACGAGTTTGCAAAGTTGTACTGTAAGTTCGATGAGTTGGCTAAGTTGAGGATGAGTTCGATAAGTTGGCTAAGTTGTACTGTAAGTTGGATGAGTTGGCTAAGTTGTACTGTAAGTTCGATGAGTTGGCTAAGTTGAGGATGATTTCGATAAGTTGGGTAAGTTGGACGGTAAGTTGGATGGGTTGGATAAGTTGAGGATGAGTTTGATGAGTTGGATAAGTTGTACTGTAAGTTTGATGAGTTGGCTAAGTTAAGGATGAGTTCGATGAGTTGGATAAGTTGTACTGTAAGTTGGATGAGTTGGCTAAGTTGAGGATGAGTTCGATGAGTTGGATAAGTTGTACTGTAATTTTGATGAGTTGGCTAAGTTGGAATGTAAGTTCGATGAGTTGGATAAGTTGAGGATGAGTTCGATGAGTTGGATAAGTTGTACTGTAAGTTGGATGAGTAGGCTATGTTGTACTGTAAGTTCGATGAGTTGGCTTAATTGAGGATGAGTTCGATAAGTTGGTAAAGTTGTACTGTAAGTTCGATGAGTTAGATACGTTGGAATGTAAGTTCGATGAGTTGGCTAAGTTGAGGATGAGTTCGATGAGTTGGATAAGTTATACTGTAAGTTAGATGAGTTGGCTAAGTTGGAATGTAAGTTTGATGAGTTGGATAAGTTGAGGATGAGTTGGATTAGTTGTACTGTTAGATGGATGAGTTGGCTCAGTTTAGGATAAGTTCGATGAGTTGGGTAAGCTGTAGTGTAAGTTGGATGAGTTGGATAAGTTGAGGTTGAGTTCGATGGGTTGGATAAGTTGTACTGTCAGTTGGATGAGTTGGATAGGTTTAGGATGAGTTCGATGAGTTGGCTAAGTTGTACTGTAAGTTTGATGAGTTGGCTAAGTTGAGGATGAGTTCGATGAGTTGATTAAGTTGTACTGTAAGTTGGATGAGTTGGCTAAGTTGGAATTTAAGTTCGATGAGTTGGATAAGTTGAGAATGAGTTCGATGAGTTGGATAAGTTGGAATGTAAGTTGGATGAGTTGGCTAAGTTGGAATGTAAGTTCAATAAGTTGGATAAGTTTAGGATGAGTTCGATGAGTTGGATAAGTTGGACGGTAAGTTGGATGAGTTGGATAAGTTGAGGATGAGTTCGATGATTTGGGTAAGTTGTACTGTAAGTTGGATGAGTTGGCTAAGTTGAGGATGAGTTCGATAAGTTGGGTAAGTTGGACTGTAAGTTCGATGAGTCAGATAAGTTGTACTGTAAGTTGGATGAGTTGGCTAAGTTGTACTGTAAGTTCGATGAGTTGGATAAGTTGGACGGTAAGTTGGATGAGTTGGATAGGTTGAGGATGAGTTCGATGAGTTGGATAAGTTGGAATGTAAGTTCGATTAGTTGGATAAGTTGAGGATGAGTTAGATGAGTTGGATAAGTTGTACTGTAAGTTGGATGAGTTGGCTAAGTTGTACTGTAAGTTCCATGAGTTGGCTAAGTTGAGGATGTGTTCGATAAGTTGGGTAAGTTGTACTGTAAGTTCGATGAGTTAGATAAGTTGGAATGCAAGTTCGATTAGTTGGCTAAGTTGGAATGTAAGTTCCATGAGTTGGATAAGCTGAGGATGAGTTCGATGAGTTGGATAAGTTGTACTGTAAGTTCGATGAGTTGGCTAAGTTAAGGATGAGTTCGATGAGTTGGATAAGTTGTACTGTAAGTTGGATGAGTTGGCTAAGTTGTACTGTAAGTTCGATGAGTTGGCTAAGTTGAGGATGAGTTTGATGAGTTGGGTAAGTTGTACTGTAAGTTGGATGAGTTGGCTAAGTTGTACTGTAAGTTCGATGAGTTGGCTAAGTTGAGGATGAGTTCGATAAGTTGGGTAAGTTGTACTGTAAGTTGGATGAGTTGGCTAAGTTGAGGATGAGTTCGATGAGTTGGATAAGTTGCACTGTAAGTTGGATAAGTTGGCTAAGTTGTACTGTAAGTTGGATGAGTTGGCTAAGTTGAACTGTAAGTTCGATGAGTTGGCTAAGTTGCGGATGAGTTCCATAAGTTGGGTAAGTTGTACTGTAAGTTGGGTGAGTTGGCTAAGTTGGAATGTAAGTTCGATGAGTTGGATAAGTTGTACTGTAAGTTCGATGAGTTGGCTAAGTTGAGGATGAGTTCGATGAGTTGGCTAAGTTGTACTGTAAGTTGGATGAGTTGGCTAAGTTGTACTGTAAGTTCGATGAGTTGGCTAAGTTGAGGATGAGTTCGATAAGTTGGGTAAGTTGGACGGTAAGTTGGATGAGTTGGATAAGTTGAGGATGAGTTCGATGAGTTGGATAAGTTGTACTGTAAGTTGGATGAGTTGGATAAGTTGAGGATGAGTTCGATGAGTTGGATAAGTTATACTGTAAGTTAGATGAGTTGGCTAAGTTGGAATGTAAGATCGATGAGTTGGATAAGTTGAGGATGAGTTGGATTAGTTGTACTGTTAGATGGATGAGTTGGCTCAGTTTAGGATAAGTTCGATGAGTTGGGTAAGCTGTAGTGTAAGTTGGATGAGTTGGATAAGTTGAGGTTGAGTTCGATGGGTTGGATAAGTTGTACTGTCAGTTGGATGAGTTGGATAGGTTTAGGATGAGTTCGATGAGTTGGCTAAGTTGTACTGTAAGTTTGATGAGTTGGCTAAGTTGAGGATGAGTTCGATGAGTTGATTAAGTTGTACTGTAAGTTGGATGAGTTGGCTAAGTTGGAATTTAAGTTCGATGAGTTGGATAAGTTGAGAATGAGTTCGATGAGTTGGATAAGTTGGAATGTAAGTTGGATGAGTTGGCTAAGTTGGAATGTAAGTTCGATAAGTTGGATAAGTTTAGGATGAGTTCGATGAGTTGGATAAGTTGGACGGTAAGTTGGATGAGTTGGATAAGTTGAGGATGAGTTCGATGATTTGGGTAAGTTGTACTGTAAGTTGGATAAGTTGGCTAAGTTGAGGATGAGTTCGATAAGTTGGGTAAGTTGGACTGTAAGTTCGATGAGTCAGATAAGTTGTACTGTAAGTTGGATGAGTTGGCTAAGTTGTACTGTAAGTTCGATGAGTTGGATAAGTTGGACGGTAAGTTGGATGAGTTGGATAGGTTGAGGATGAGTTCGATGAGTTGGATAAGTTGGAATGTAAGTTCGATTAGTTGGATAAGTTGAGGATGAGTTAGATGAGTTGGATAAGTTGTACTGTAAGTTGGATGAGTTGGCTAAGTTGTACTGTAAGTTCCATGAGTTGGCTAAGTTGAGGATGTGTTCGATAAGTTGGGTAAGTTGTACTGTAAGTTCGATGAGTTAGATAAGTTGGAATGCAAGTTCGATTAGTTGGCTAAGTTGGAATGTAAGTTCCATGAGTTGGATAAGCTGAGGATGAGTTCGATGAGTTGGATAAGTTGTACTGTAAGTTCGATGAGTTGGCTAAGTTAAGGATGAGTTCGATGAGTTGGATAAGTTGTACTGTAAGTTGGATGAGTTGGCTAAGTTGTACTGTAAGTTCGATGAGTTGGCTAAGTTGAGGATGAGTTTGATGAGTTGGGTAAGTTGTACTGTAAGTTGGATGAGTTGGCTAAGTTGTACTGTAAGTTCGATGAGTTGGCTAAGTTGAGGATGAGTTCGATAAGTTGGGTAAGTTGTACTGTAAGTTGGATGAGTTGGCTAAGTTGAGGATGAGTTCGATGAGTTGGATAAGTTGCACTGTAAGTTGGATAAGTTGGCTAAGTTGTACTGTAAGTTGGATGAGTTGGCTAAGTTGAACTGTAAGTTCGATGAGTTGGCTAAGTTGCGGATGAGTTCCATAAGTTGGGTAAGTTGTACTGTAAGTTGGGTGAGTTGGCTAAGTTGGAATGTAAGTTCGATGAGTTGGATAAGTTGTACTGTAAGTTCGATGAGTTGGCTAAGTTGAGGATGAGTTCGATGAGTTGGCTAAGTTGTACTGTAAGTTGGATGAGTTGGCTAAGTTGTACTGTAAGTTCGATGAGTTGGCTAAGTTGAGGATGAGTTCGATAAGTTGGGTAAGTTGGACGGTAAGTTGGATGAGTTGGATAAGTTGAGGATGAGTTCGATGAGTTGGATAAGTTGTACTGTAAGTTGGATGAGTTGGATAAGTTGAGGATGAGTTCGATGAGTTGGATAAGTTGTACTGTAAGTTGGATGAGTTGGCTAAGTTGAGGATGAGTTCGATGAGTTGGATAAGTTGTACTGTAATTTCGATGAGTTGGCTAAGTTGGAATGTAAGTTCGATAAGTTGGCTAAGTTGAGGATGAGTTCGATGAGTTGGATAAGTTGTACTGTAAGTTGGACGAGTTGGCTAGGTTGTACTGTAAGTTCGACGAGTTGGCTAAGTTGAGGATGAGTTCGATAAGTTGGATAAGTTGTACTGTTAGTTCGATGAGTTAGATAAGTTGGAATGTAAGTTCGATGAGTTGGATAAGTTGAGGATGAGTTCGATGAGTTGGATAAGTTATACTGTAAGTTGGATGAGTTGGCTAAGTTGGAATGTAAGTTCGATGAGTTGGATAAGTTGAGGATGAGTTGGATAAGTTGTACTGTAAGTTGGATGAGTTGGCTCAGTTGAGGATAAGTTCGATGAGTTGGGTAAGCTGTACTGTAAGTTGGATGAGTTGGATAAGTTGAGGATGAGTTCGATGAGTTGGATAAGTTGTAATGTAGAGCTCTTTCTGATAAAACACACTTATTATAAGAGTTGCTGTCCCCTTTAAGTTGTACTGTAAGTTGGATGAGTTGGCTAAGTTGGAATGTAAGTTCGATGAGTTGGATAAGTTGAGAATGAGTTCGATGAATTGGATTAGTTGTGCTGTAAGTTGGATGAGTTGGCTAAGTTGAGGATGAGTTCGATAAGTTGTGTAAGTTGTACTGTAAGTTCGATGAGTTAGATAAGTTGGAATGTAAGTTGGATGAGTTGGCTAAGTTGGAATGTAAGTTCGATAAGTTGGATAAGTTGAGGATGAGTTCGATGAGTTGGATAAGTTGGATGGTAAGTTGGATGAGTTGGATAAGTTGGAATGTAAGTTGGATGAGTTGGCTAAGTTGGAATGTAAGTTCGATAAGTTGGATAAGTTGAGGATGAGTTCGATGAGTTGGATAAGTTGGACGGTAAGTTGGATGAGTTGGATAAGTTGAGGATGAGTTCGATGAGTTGGATAAGATGTACTGTAAGTTGGAAGAGTTGGAAAAGTTGAGGATGAGTTCGATGAGTTGGATCAGTTGAACTGTAAGTTGGATGAGTTGGCTAAGTTGGAATGTAAGTTCGATGAGTTGGATAAGTTGAGGATGAGTTCGATGAGTTGGATAAGTTGTACTGTAATTTCAATGAGTTGGCTAAGTTGGAATGTAAGTTCGATGAGTTGGATAAGTTGAGGATGAGCTCGATGAGTTGGATAAGTTGTACTGTAAGTTGGATGAGTTGGCTAGGTTGTACTGTAAGTTCGATGAGTTGGCTAAGTTGAGGATGAGTTCGATAAGTTGGATAAGTTGTACTGTTAGTTCGATGAGTTAGATAAGTTGGAATGTAAGTTCGATGAGTTGGCTAAGTTGAGGATGAGTTCGATGAGTTGGATAAGTTATACTGTAAGTTGGATGAGTTGGCTAAGTTGGAATGTAAGTTCGATGAGTTGGATAAGTGGAGGATGAGTTGGATAAGTTGTACTGTAAGTTGGATGAGTTGGCTCAGTTGAGGATAAGTTCGATGAGTTGGGTAAGCTGTACTGTAAGTTGGATGAGTTGGATAAGTTGAGGATGAGTTCGATGAGTTGGATAAGTTGTACTGTAGAGCTCTTTCTGATAAAACACACTTATTATTAGAGTTGCTGTCCCCTTTAAGTTGTACTGTAAGTTGGATGAGTTGGCTAAGTTGGAATGTAAGTTCGATGAGTTGGATAAGTTGAGAATGAGTTCGATGAATTGGATTAGTTGTGCTGTAAGTTGGATGAGTTGGCTAAGTTGAGGATGAGTTCGATAAGTTGGGTAAGTTGTACTGTAAGTTCGATGAGTTAGATAAGTTGGAATGTAAGTTGGATGAGTTGGCTAAGTTGGAATGTAAGTTCGACAAGTTGGATAAGTTGAGGATGAGTTCGATAAGTTGGGTAAGTTGTACTGTAGGTTCGATGAGTTAGATAAGTTGGAATGTAATTTCGATGAGTTGGCTAAGTTGAGGATGAGTTCGATGAGTTGGATAAGTTATACTGTAAGTTGGATGAGTTGGCTAAGTTGGAATGTAAGTTGGATGAGTTGGATAAGTTGAGGATGAGTTCGATGTTTTGGATAAGATGTACTGTAAGTTGGAAGAGTTGGAAAAGTTGAGGATGAGTTCGATGAGTTGGATAAGTTGTACTGTAAGTTGGATGAGTTGGCTAAGTTGGAATGTAAGTTCGCTGAGTTGGATAAGTTGAGGATGAGTTCGATGAGTTGGATAAGTTGTACTGTAATTTCGATGAGTTGTCTAAGTTGGAATGTAAGTTCGATGAGTTGGATAAGTTGAGGATGAGTTCGATGAGTTGGATAAGTTGTATTGTAAGTTGGATGAGTTGGCTAGGTTGTACTGTAAGTTCGATGAGTTGGCTAAGTTGAGGATGAGTTCGATAAGTTGGGTAAGTTGTACTGTAGGTTCGATGAGTTAGATAAGTTGGAATGTAATTTCGATGAGTTGGCTAAGTTGAGGATGAGTTCGATGAGTTGGATAAGTTATACTGTAAGTTGGATGAGTTGGCTAAGTTGGAATGTAAGTTCGATGAGTTGGATAAGTTGAGGATGAGTTGGATTAGTTGTACTGTAAGTTGGATGAGTTGGCTCAGTTGAGGATAAGTTCGATGAGTTGGGTAAGCTGTACTGTAAGTTGGATGAGTTGGATAAGTTGAGGATGAGTTCGACGAGTTGGATAAGTTGTACTGTAAGTTTGATGAGTTGGATAAGTTGAGAATGAGTTCGATGAGTTGGATAAGATGTACTGTAAGTTGGATGAGTTGGCTAAGTTGTACTGTAAGTTCGATGAGTTGGCTAAGTTGAGGATAAGTTCGATAAGTTGGGTAAGTTGTACTGTAAGTTCGATGAGTTAGATAAGTTGGAATGTAAGTTGGATGAGTTGGCTAAGTTGGAATGTAAGTTCGATAAGTTGGATAAGTTGAGGATGAGTTCGATGAGTTGGATAAGTTGGACGTAAGTTGGATGAGTTGGATAAGTTGAGGATGAGTTCGATGAGTTGGCTAAGTTGTACTGTAAGTTGGAAGAGTTGGAAAAGTTGAGAATGAGTTCGATAAGTTGGGTAAGTTGGACTGTAAGTTCGATGAGTCAGATAAGTTGTACTGTAAGTTGGATGAGTTGTTTAAGTTGTACTGTAAGTTCGATGAGTTGGCTAAGTTGAGGATGAGTTCGATGAGTTGGATAAGTTGGACGGTAAGTTGGATGAGTTGGATAAGTTGAGGATGAGTTCGATGAGTTGGATAAGTTTGAATGTAAGTTCGATTAGTTGGATAAGTTGAGGATGAGTTAGATGAGTTGGATAAGTTGTACTGTAAGTTGGATGAGTTGGCTAAGTTGTACTGTAAGTTCGATGAGTTGGCTAAGTTGAGGATGTGTTCGATAAGTTGGGTAAGTTGTACAGTAAGTTCGATGAATTAGATAAGTTGGAATGTAAGTTCGATTAGTTGGCTAAGTTGGAATGTAAGTTCCATGAGTTGTATAAGTTGAGGATGAGTTCGATGAGTTGGATAAGTTGTACTGTAAGTTCGATGAGTTGGCTAAGTTAAGGATGAGTTCGATGAGTTGGATAAGTTGTACTGTAAGTTGGATGAGTTGGCTAAGTTGTACTGTTAGTTCGATGAGTTGGCTAAGTTGAGGATGAGTTTGATGAGATGGCTGAGTTGTACTGTAAGTTTGATGAGTTGGATAAGTTGAGGATGAGTTCGATAAGTTGGGTAAGTTGTACTGTAAGTTGGATGAGTTGGCTAAGTTGAGGATGAGTTCGATGAGTTGGCTAAGTTGTACTGTAAGTTCGATGAGTTGGCTAAGTTGAGGATGAGTTCGATGAGTTGATTAAGATGTACTGTAAGTTGGATGAGTTGGCTAATTTGGAATGTAAGTTCGATGAGTTGGATAAGTTGAGAATGATTTCGATGAGTTGGATAAGTTGTACTGTAAGTTGGATGAGTTGGCTAAGTTGTACTGTAAGTTCGATGAGTTGGCTAAGTTGAGGATGAGTTCGATAAGTTGGGTAAGTTGTACTGTAAGTTCGATGAGTTAGATAAGTTGGAATGTAAGTTGGATGAGTTGGCTAAGTTGGAATGTAAGTTCGATAAGTTGAATAAGTTGAGGATGAGTTCGATGAGTTGGATAAGTTGGACGGTAAGTTGGATGAGTTGGATAAGTTGAGGATGAGTTC
Organism: Loripinus fragilis; assembly: GCA_964019695.1. Taxonomy (NCBI): domain Eukaryota; kingdom Metazoa; phylum Mollusca; class Bivalvia; order Lucinida; family Lucinidae; genus Loripinus; species Loripinus fragilis. The sequence continues at coordinate 58,727,431 of OZ026524.1, read as the reverse complement.
GATGAGTTGGATAAGTTCTACTGTAAGTTGGATGAGTTGGATAAGTTGAGGATAAGTTCGATAAGTTGGGTAAGTTGTACTGTAAGTTGGATGAGTTGGCTAAGTTGAGGATGAGTTCGATGAGTTGGCTAAGTTGTACTGTAAGTTCGATGAGTTGGCTAAGTTGAGGATGAGTTCGATAAGTTGGGTAAGTTGTACTGTAAGTTGGATGAGTTGGCTAAGTTGAGGATGAGTTCGATGAGTTGGATAAGTTGTACTGTAAGTTGGATAAGTTGGCTAAGTTGTACTGTAAGTTGGATGAGTTGGCTAAGTTGTACTGTAAGTTCGATGAGTTGGCTAAGTTGCGGATGAGTTCGATAAGTTGGGGAAGTTGTACTGTAAGTTGGGTGAGTTGGCTAAGTTGGAATGTAAGTTCGATGAGTTGGATAAGTTGTACTGTAAGTTCGATGAGTTGGCTAAGTTGAGGATGAGTTCGATGAGTTGGCTAAGTTGTACTGTAAGTTGGATGAGTTGGCTAAGTTGGAATGTAAGTTCGATGAGTTGGATAAGTTGAGGATGAGTTGGATAAGTTGTACTGTAAGTTGGACGAGTTTGCAAAGTTGTACTGTAAGTTCGATGAGTTGGCTAAGTTGAGGATGAGTTCGATAAGTTGGCTAAGTTGTACTGTAAGTTGGATGAGTTGGCTAAGTTGTACTGTAAGTTCGATGAGTTGGCTAAGTTGAGGATGATTTCGATAAGTTGGGTAAGTTGGACGGTAAGTTGGATGGGTTGGATAAGTTGAGGATGAGTTCCATGAGTTGGATAAGTTGTACTGTAAGTTTGATGAGTTGGCTAAGTTAAGGATGAGTTCGATGAGTTGGATAAGTTGTACTGTAAGTTGGATGAGTTGGCTAAGTTGAGGATGAGTTCGATGAGTTGGATAAGTTGTACTGTAATTTTGATGAGTTGGCTAAGTTGGAATGTAAGTTCGATGAGTTGGATAAGTTGAGGATGAGTTCGATGAGTTGGATAAGTTGTACTGTAAGTTGGATGAGTTGGCTATGTTGTACTGTAAGTTCGATGAGTTGGCTTAATTGAGGATGAGTTCGATAAGTTGGTAAAGTTGTACTGTAAGTTCGATGAGTTAGATACGTTGGAATGTAAGTTCGATGAGTTGGCTAAGTTGAGGATGAGTTCGATGAGTTGGATAAGTTATACTGTAAGTTAGATGAGTTGGCTAAGTTGGAATGTAAGTTCGATGAGTTGGATAAGTTGAGGATGAGTTGGATTAGTTGTACTGTAAGATGGATGAGTTGGCTCAGTTTAGGATAAGTTCGATGAGTTGGGTAAGCTGTACTGTAAGTTGGATGAGTTGGATAAGTTGAGGTTGAGTTCGATGGGTTGGATAAGTTGTACTGTCAGTTGGATGAGTTGGATAGGTTTAGGATGAGTTCGATGAGTTGGCTAAGTTGTACTGTAAGTTTGATGAGTTGGCTAAGTTGAGGATGAGTTCGATGAGTTGATTAAGTTGTACTGTAAGTTGGATGAGTTGGCTAAGTTGGAATTTAAGTTCGATGAGTTGGATAAGTTGAGAATGAGTTCGATGAGTTGGATAAGTTGGAATGTAAGTTGGATGAGTTGGCTAAGTTGGAATGTAAGTTCGATAAGTTGGATAAGTTTAGGATGAGTTCGATGAGTTGGATAAGTTGGACGGTAAGTTGGATGAGTTGGATAAGTTGAGGATGAGTTCGATGATTTGGGTAAGTTGTACTGTAAGTTGGATGAGTTGGCTAAGTTGAGGATGAGTTCGATAAGTTGGGTAAGTTGGACTGTAAGTTCGATGAGTCAGATAAGTTGTACTGTAAGTTGGATGAGTTGGCTAAGTTGTACTGTAAGTTCGATGAGTTGGCTAAGTTGAGGATGAGTTCGATGAGTTGGATAAGTTGGATGGTAAGTTGGATGAGTTGGATAGGTTGAGGATGAGTTCGATGAGTTGGATAAGTTGGAATGTAAGTTCGATTAGTTGGATAAGTTGAGGATGAGTTAGATGAGTTGGATAAGTTGTACTGTAAGTTGGATGAGTTGGCTAAGTTGTACTGTAAGTTCCATGAGTTGGCTAAGTTGAGGATGTGTTCGATAAGTTGGGTAAGTTGTACTGTAAGTTCGATGAGTTAGATAAGTTGGAATGCAAGTTCGATTAGTTGGCTAAGTTGGAATGTAAGTTCCATGAGTTGGATAAGCTGAGGATGAGTTCGATGAGTTGGATAAGTTGTACTGTAAGTTCGATGAGTTGGCTAAGTTAAGGATGAGTTCGATGAGTTGGATAAGTTGTACTGTAAGTTGGATGAGTTGGCTAAGTTGTACTGTAAGTTCGATGAGTTGGCTAAGTTGAGGATGAGTTTGATGAGTTGGGTAAGTTGTACTGTAAGTTGGATGAGTTGGCTAAGTTGTACTGTAAGTTCGATGAGTTGGCTAAGTTGAGGATGAGTTCGATAAGTTGGGTAAGTTGTACTGTAAGTTGGATGAGTTGGCTAAGTTGAGGATGAGTTCGATGAGTTGGATAAGTTGCACTGTAAGTTGGATAAGTTGGCTAAGTTGTACTGTAAGTTGGATGAGTTGGCTAAGTTGTACTGTAAGTTCGATGAGTTGGCTAAGTTGTGGATGAGTTCCATAAGTTGGGTAAGTTGTACTGTAAGTTGGGTGAGTTGGCTAAGTTGGAATGTAAGTTCGATGAGTTGGATAAGTTGTACTGTAAGTTCGATGAGTTGGCTAAGTTGAGGATGAGTTCGATGAGTTGGCTAAGTTGTACTGTAAGTTGGATGAGTTGGCTAAGTTGTACTGTAAGTTCGATGAGTTGGCTAAGTTGAGGATGAGTTCGATAAGTTGGGTAAGTTGGACGGTAAGTTGGATGAGTTGGATAAGTTGAGGATGAGTTCGATGAGTTGGATAAGTTGTACTGTAAGTTGGATGAGTTGGATAAGTTGAGGATGAGTTCGATGAGTTGGATAAGTTGTACTGTAAGTTGGATGAGTTGGCTAAGTTGAGGATGAGTTCAATGAGTTGGATAAGTTGTACTGTAATTTCGATGAGTTGGCTAAGTTGGAATGTAAGTTCGATAAGTTGGCTAAGTTGAGGATGAGTTCGATGAGTTGGATAAGTTGTACTGTAAGTTGGACGAGTTGGCTAGGTTGTACTGTAAGTTCGACGAGTTGGCTAAGTTGAGGATGAGTTCGATAAGTTGGATAAGTTGTACTGTTAGTTCGATGAGTTAGATAAGTTGGAATGTAAGTTCGATGAGTTGGCTAAGTTGAGGATGAGTTCGATGAGTTGGATAAGTTATACTGTAAGTTGGATGAGTTGGCTAAGTTGGAATGTAAGTTCGATGAGTTGGATAAGTTGAGGATGAGTTGGATAAGTTGTACTGTAAGTTGGATGAGTTGGCTCAGTTGAGGATAAGTTCGATGAGTTGGGTAAGCTGTACTGTAAGTTGGATGAGTTGGATAAGTTGAGGATGAGTTCGATGAGTTGGATAAGTTGTAATGTAGAGCTCTTTCTGATAAAACACACTTATTATAAGAGTTGCTGTCCCCTTTAAGTTGTACTGTAAGTTGGATGAGTTGGCTAAGTTGGAATGTAAGTTCGATGAGTTGGATAAGTTGAGAATGAGTTCGATGAATTGGATTAGTTGTGCTGTAAGTTGGATGAGTTGGCTAAGTTGAGGATGAGTTCGATAAGTTGTGTAAGTTGTACTGTAAGTTCGATGAGTTAGATAAGTTGGAATGTAAGTTGGATGAGTTGGCTAAGTTGGAATGTAAGTTCGATAAGTTGGATAAGTTGAGGATGAGTTCGATGAGTTGGATAAGTTGGACGGTAAGTTGGATGAGTTGGATAAGTTGAGGATGAGTTCGATGAGTTGGATAAGATGTACTGTAAGTTGGAAGAGTTGGAAAAGTTGAGGATGAGTTCGATGAGTTGGATCAGTTGTACTGTAAGTTGGATGAGTTGGCTAAGTTGGAATGTAAGTTCGATGAGTTGGATAAGTTGAGGATGAGTTCGATGAGTTGGATAAGTTGTACTGTAATTTCGATGAGTTGGCTAAGTTGGAATGTAAGTTTGATGAGTTGGATAAGTTGAGGATGAGTTCGATGAGTTGGATAAGTTGTACTGTAAGTTGGATGAGTTGGCTAGGTTGTACTGTAAGTTCGATGAGTTGGCTAAGTTGAGGATGAGTTCGATAAGTTTGGTAAGTTGTACTGTAAGTTCGATGAGTTAGATAAGTTGGAATGTAAGTTCGATGAGTTGGCTAAGTTGAGGATGAGTTCGATGAGTTGGATAAGTTATACTGTAAGTTGGATGAGTTGGCTAAGTTGGAATGTAAGTTCGATGAGTTGGATAAGTTGAGGATGAGTTGGATTAGTTGTACTGTAAGTTGGATGAGTTGGCTCAGTTGAGGATAAGTTCGATGAGTTGGGTAAGCTGTACTGTAAGTTGGATGAGTAGGATAAGTTGAGGATTAGTTCGATGAGTTGGATAAGTTGTACTGTAAGTTGGATGAGTTGGATAGGTTGAGGATGAGTTCGATGAGTTGGCTAAATTGTACTGTAAGTTTGATGAGTTGGCTAAGTTGAGGATGAGTTCGATGAGTTGATTAAGTTGTACTGTAAGTTGGATGAGTTAGATAAGTTGGAATGTAAGTTCGATGAGTTGGATAAGTTGAGAATGAGTTCGATGAGTTGGATAAGATGTACTGTAAGTTGGATGAGTTGGCTAAGTTGTACTGTAAGTTCGATGAGTTGGCTAAGTTGAGGATAAGTTCGATAAGTTGGGTAAGTTGTACTGTAAGTTCGATGAGTTAGATAAGTTGGAATGTAAGTTGGATGAGTTGGCTAAGTTGGAATGTAAGTTCGATAAGTTGGATAAGTTGAGGATGAGTTCGATGAGTTGGATAAGTTGGACGGTAAGTTGGATGAGTTGGATAAGTTGAGGATGAGTTCGATGAGTTGGCTAAGTTGTACTGTAAGTTGGAAGAGTTGGAAAAGTTGAGAATGAGTTCGATAAGTTGGGTAAGTTGGACTGTAAGTTCGATGAGTCAGATAAGTTGTACTGTAAGTTGGATGAGTTGGCTAAGTTGTACTGTAAGTTCGATGAGTTGGCTAAGTTGAGGATGAGTTCGATGAGTTGGATAATTTGGACGGTAAGTTGGATGAGTTGGATAAGTTGAGGATGAGTTCGATGAGTTGGATAAGTTGGAATGTAAGTTCGATTAGTTGGATAAGTTGAGGATGAGTTAGATGAGTTGGATAAGTTGTCCTGTAAGTTGGATGAGTTGGATGAGTTGGCTAAGTTGAGGATGTGTTCGGTAAGTTGTACAGTAAGTTCGATGAATTAGATAAGTTGGAATGTAAGTTCGATTAGTTGGCTAAGTTGGAATGTAAGTTCCATGAGTTGGATAAGTTGAGGATGAGTTCGATGAGTTGGATAAGTTGTACTGTAAGTTCGATGAGTTGGCTAAGTTAAGGATGAGTTCGATGAGTTGGATAAGTTGTACTGTAAGTTGGATGAGTTGGCTAAGTTGTACTGTAAGTTCGATGAGTTGGCTAAGTTGAGGATGAGTTTGATGAGTTGGGTAAGTTGTACTGTAAGTTGGATGAGTTGGCTAAGTTGTACTGTAAGTTCGATGAGTTGGCTAAGTTGAGGATGAGTTCGATAAGTTGGGTAAGTTGTACTGTAAGTTGGATGAGTTGGCTAAGTTGAGGATGAGTTCGATGAGTTGGATAAGTTGTATTGTAAGTTGTATTGTAAGTTGGATAAGTTGGCTGAGTTGTACTGTAAGTTGGATGAGTTGGCTAAGTTGTACTGTAAGTTCGATGAGTTGGCTAAGTTGCGGATGAGTTCGATAAGTTGGGTAAGTTGTACTGTAAGTTGGGTGAGTTGGCTAAGTTGGAATGTAAGTTCGATGAGTTGGATAAGTTGTACTGTAAGTTCGATGAGTTGGCTAAGTTGAGGATGAGTGCGATGAGTTGGCTAAGTTGTACTGTAAGTTGGATGAGTTGGCTAAGTTGGAACGTAAGTTCGATGAGTTGGATAAGTTGAGGATGAGTTGGATAAGTTGTACTGTAAGTTGGACGAGTTGGCAAAGTTGTACTGTAAGTTCGATGAGTTGGCTAAGTTGAGGATGAGTTCGATAAGTTGGGTAAGTTGTACTGTAAGTTGGATGAGTTGGCTAAGTTGAGGATGAGTTCGATGAGTTGGATAAGTTGTACTGTAAGTTGGATGAGTTGGCTAAGTTATACCGTAAGTTGATGAGTTGGCTAAGTTGTACTGTAAGTTCGATGAGTTGGCTATGTTGAGGATGAGTTCGATATGTTGAGTAAGTTGTACTGTAAGTTGGATGAGTTGGCTAAGTTGTACTGTAAGTTCGATGAGTTGGCTTAGTTGAGGATGAGTTCGATAAGTTGGGTAAGTTGGACGGTAAGTTGGATGAGTTGGATAAGTTGAGGATGAGTTTGATGAGTTGGATAAGTTGTACTGTAAGTTGGATGAGTTGGATAAGTTGAGGATGAGTTCGATGAGTTGGATAAGTTGTACTGTAAGTTGGATGAGTTGGCTAAGTTGAGGATGAGTTCGATGAGTTGGATAAGTTGTACTGTAATTTCGATGAGTTGGCTAAGTTGGAATGTAAGTTCGATAAGTTGTCTAAGTTGAGGATGAGTTCGATGAGTTGGATAAGTTGTACTGTAAGTTGGACGAGTTGGCTAGGTTGTACTGTAAGCCAACTCATCCAACTTACAGTACAACTTATCCAACTCATCAACTCATCCTCAACTTAGCCAACTCATCCAACTTACAGTACAACTTCCCCAACTTATCGAACTCATCCTCAATTTAGCCAACTCATCCAACTTACAGTACAACTTACCCAACTCATCAAACTCATCCTCAACTTAGCCAACTCATCGAACTTACAGTACAACTTAGCCAACTCATCCAACTTACAGTACAACTTATCCAACTCATCGAACTCATCCTTAACTTAGCCAACTCATCGAACTTACATTCCAACTTATCTTACTCATCGAACTTACAGTACAACTTACCCAACTTATCGAACTCATCCTCAACTTAGCCAACTCATCGAACTTACAGTACAACTTAGCCAACTCATCCATCTTACAGTACAACTTATCCAACTCATCTAACTCATCCTCAACTTATCCAACTAATCGAACTTACATTCAAACTTATCCAACTCATCGAACTCATCCTATACTTATCCAACTCATCCAACTTACCGTCCAACTTATCCAACTCATCGAACTCATCCTCAACTTAGCCAACTCATCGAACTTACATTCCAACTTAGCAAACTCATCGAACTTACATTCCAACTTATCTAATTCATCGAACTTACAGTACAACTTACCCAACTTATCGAACTCATCCTCAACTTAGCCAACTCATCCAACTTACAATACAACTTAGCCAACTCATCCAACTTACAGTACAACTTATCCAACTCATCCTCAACTTATCCAACTCATTGAACGTACATTCCAACTTAATCAACTCATCCAACTTACAGTACAACTTAGCCAACTCATCGAACTCATCCTCAACTTAGCCAACTCATCGAACTTACAGTACAACTTATCCAACTCATCCAACTTACATTCCAACTTAGCCAGCTCATCGAACTTACATTCCAACTTATCAAACTTATCGAACTCATCCTCAACTTAGCCAACTCATCAAACTTACAGTACAACTTAGCCAACTCATCGAAATTACAGTACAACTTATCCAACTCATCCAACTTACAGTACAACTTAGCCAACACATCGAACTTATAGTACAACTTAGCCAACTCATCCAACTTACGGTACAACTTAGCCAACTCATCGAACTCATCCTCAACTTATCCAACTCATCGAACTTACATTCCAACTTAGCCAACTCACCCAACTCACAGTACAACTTATCCAACTCATCGAATTCATCCTTTACTTAGCCAACTCATCAAACTTACAGTACAACTTAGCCAACTCATCAAACTCATCCTCAACTTATCCAACTCATCCAACTTACAGTACAACTTATCCAACTCATCGAACTCATCCTCAACTTATCCAACTCATCCAACTTACCGTCCAACTTATCCAACTCATCGAACTCATCCTCAACTTAGCCAACTCATCGAACTTACAGTACAACATAGCCAACTCATCCAACTTACAGTACAACTTATCAAACTCATCGAATTCATCCTTAACTTATCCAACTCATCCAACTTACCGTCCAACTTATCCAACTCATCGAACTCATCCTCAACTTAGCAAACTCATCGAACTTACAGTACAACATAGCCAACTCATCCAACTTACAGTACAAGTTATCAAACCCATCGAACTCATCCTTAACTTATCCAACTCATCCAACTTACCGTCCAACTTATCCAACTCATCGAACTCATCCTCAACTTATCCAACTCATCGAACTTACATTCCAACTTAGCAAACTCATCGAACTTACATTCCAAATTATCTAACTCATCGAACTTACAGTACAACTTACCCAACTTATCGAACTCATCCTCAACTTAGCCAACTCATCGAACTTACAGTACAACTTAGCCAACTCATCAAACTCATCCTCAACTTAGCCAACTCATCGAACTTACATTCCAACTTAGCCAACTCATCCAACTTACAGTACAACTTATTGAACTCATCCACTACTTAGCCAACTCATCGAACTCATCCTCAACTTATCCAACTCATCCAACTTACAGTACAACTTATCCAACTTATCGAACTCATCCTCAACTTATCCAACTCATCCAACTTACAGTACAACTTATCCAACTCATCGAAATCATCCTCAACTTATCCAACTCATCCAACTTACCGTCCAACTTATCCAACTCATCGAACTAATCCTCAACTTAGCCAACTCATCGAACTTACAGTACAACTTATCCAACTCATCAAACTTACAGTACAACTTAGCCAACTCATCCAACTTACAGTACAGCTTACCCAACTCATCGAACTTATCCACAACTTAGCCAACTCATCCAACTTACAGTACAACTTATCCAACTCATCCTCAACTTGTCCAACTCATCGAACTAACATTACATCTTAGCCAACTCATCCAACATACAGTACATCTTATCCAACTCATCGAACTCATTCTCAACTTAGCCAACTCATCGAACTTACAGTACAACTTATCCAACTCATCGAATTTACATTCCAACTTATCCAACTTATCGAACTTACATTCAAACTTATCTAACTCATCGAACTTACAGTCCAACTTACCCAACTTATCGAACTCATCCTCAACTTAGCCAACTCATCGAACTTACAGTACAACTTAGCCAACTCATCCAACTTACAGTACAACTTACCCAACTTATCGAACTCATCCTCAACTTAGCCAACTCATCGAACTTTCAGTACAACTTAGCCAACTCATCCAACTTACAGTACAACTTAGCCAACTCATCCAACTTACAGTACAACTTATCCAACTCATCGAACTCATCCTCAACTTAGCCAACTCATCCAACTTACAGTACAACTTACCCAACTTATCGAACTTATCCTCAACTTAGCCAACTCATCGAACTAACAGTACAACTTAGCCAACTCATCCAACTTACAGTACAACTAATCGAACTCATCCTCAACTTATCCAACTCATCGAACTAACATTCCAACTTAGCCAACTCATCCAACTTACAGTACAACTTAGCAAACTCATCGAACTCATCCTCTATATAGCAAACTCATCAAACTTACAGATCAACATATCCAACTCATCGAACTTACATTCCAACTTAGCCAACTCATCGAACTTACATTCCAACTTACCCAACTTATCGAACTCATCCTCAACTTAGCCAACTCATCGAACTTACAGTACAACTTAGCCAACTCATCCAACTTACAGTACAACTTAGCCAACTCATCCAACTTACAGTACAACTTACCGAACTCATCAAACTCATCCTCAACTTAGCCAACTCATCGAACTTACATTCCAACTTAGCCAACTCATCCAACTTACAGTACAACTTATCCAACTCATCGAACTCATCCTCAACTTAGCCAACTTATCAAACTTACAGTACAACTTAGCCAACTCATCGAACTCATCCTCAACTTATCCAACTCATCCAACTTACAGTACAACTTATCCAACTCATCGAACTTATCCTCAACTTATCCAACTCATCGAACTTACCGTCCAACTTATCCAACTCATCGAACTCATCCTCAACTTAGCCAACTCATCGAACTTACAGTACAACTTATCCAACTCATCAAACTTACAGTACAACTAAGCCAACTCATCCAACTTACAGTACAACTTATCCAACTCATCGAACTCATCCTCAACTTAGCAAACTCATCGAACTTATAGTACAACTTACCCAACTTATCGAACTCATCCTCAACATAGCCAACTCATCGAACTTACAGTTTAACTTATCCAACTCATCAAACTTACAGTACAACTAAGCCAACTCATCCAACTTACAGTACAACTTATCCAACTCATCGAACTCATCCTCAACTTAGCCAACTCATCCAACTTACAGTACAACTTACCCAACTTATCGAACTCATCCTCAACTTAGCCAACTCATCGAACTTACAGTACAACTTAGCCAACTCATCCAACTTACAGTACAACTTACCCAACTCATCAAACTCATTCTCAACTTAGCCAACTCATCGAATTTACAGTACAACTTAGCCAACTCATCCAACTTACAGTAAAACTTATCCAACTCATCAAACTCATCCTTAACTTAGCCAACTCATCGAACTTAAAGTACAACTTATCCAACTCATCTAACTTACCGTCCAACTTATCCAACTCATCGAACTCATCCTCAACTTATCCAACGCATCGAACTTACATTCCAACTTAGCCAACTCATCGAACTTACATTCCAACTTATCCAACTCATCGAACGTACATTCAAACTTAGCCAACTCATCGAAATTACAGTACAACTTATCCAACTCATCGAACTCATCCTCAACTTAGCCAACTCATCGAACTCATCCTCAACTTATCCAACTCATCGAACTTACAGTTCAACTTAGTCAACTCATCCAACTTACAGTACAACTTATCCAACTCATCCTCAGCTTATCCAACTAATCGAACTTACATTCCAACTTAGCCAACTCATCCAACTTACAGTACAACTTAGCCAACTCATCGAACTCATCCTCAATATAGCAAACTCATCGAACTTACAGTACAACTTATCCAACTTATCGAACTCATCCTCAACTTAGCCAACTCATCGAACTTACAGTACAACTTAGCCAACTCATCCAACTTACAGTACAACTTGTCCAACTCATCGAACTCATCCTCAACTTATCCAACTCATCGAACTTACATTCCAACTTATCCAACTCATCAAACTTACAGTACAACTTAGCCAACTCATCCAACTCATCCTCAACTTATCCAACTCATCCATCTTACAGTACAACTTATCCAACTCATCGAACACATCCTCAACTTATCCAACTCATCCAACCTACAGTACAACTTATCCAACTCATCGAACTTACATTCCAACTTAGCCAACTTATCGAACTTACATTCCAACTTATCTGACTCATCAAACTCATCCTCAACTTAGCCAACTCATCGAACTTACAGTACAACTTATCCAACTCATCTAACTTACATTCCAACTTAGCCAACTCATCGAACTTACATTCCAACTTATCCAACTTATCGAACTCATCCTCAACTTAGCAAACTCATCGAACTTACAGTCCAACTTAGCCAACTCATCCAACTTACAGTACAACTTATCCAACTCATCCAACTTACAGTACAACTTATCCAACTCATCGAACTTACAGTACAATTGTGCCAACTCATCCAACTTACAGTACAACTTATCCAACTCATCGAACTCATCCTCAACTTATCCAACTCATCGAACTTACATTCCAACTAAGCCAACTCATCCAACTTACAGTACAACTTATCCAACTCATCGAACTCATCCTCAACTTAGCCAACTCATCAAACTTACAGTACAACTTAGCCAACTCATCGAACTCATCCTCAACTTATCCAACTCATCCAACTTACAGTACAACTTATCCAACTCATCGAACTCTTCATCAACTTATCCAACTCATCCAACTTACCGTCCAACTTATCCAACTCATCGAACTCATCCTCAACTTAGCCAACTCATCGAACTTACAGTACAACATAGCCAACTCATCCAACTTACAGTACAACTTATCAAACTCATCGAACTCATCCTTAACTTATCCAACTTACCATCCAACTTATCCAACTCATCCAACTCATCCTCAACTTATCCAACTCATCGAACTTACATTCCAACTTAGGCAACTCATCGAACTTACATTCCAACTTATCGAACTCATCCAACTTACAGTACAACTTACCCAACTTATCGAACTCATCCTCAACTTAGCCAACTCATTGAACTTACATTACAACTTAGCCAACTCATCCAACTTACAGTACAACTTATCCAACTCATCCACAACTTAGCCAACTCATCGAACTCATCCTCAATTTATCCAACTCATCCAACTTACAGTATAACTTATCCAACTCATCGAACTCATCCTCAACTTATCCAACTCATCCAACTTACAGTACAACTTATCCAACTCATCGAACTCATCCTCAACTTATCCAACTCATCCAACTTACCGTCCAACTTATCCAACTCATCGAACTCATCCTCAACTTAGCCAACTCATCGAACTTACAGTACAACTTATCCAACTCATCAAACTTACAGTACAACTCAGCCAACTCATCCAACTTACAGTACAGCTTACCCAACTCATCGAACTTATCCACAACTTAGCCAACTCATCCAAATTACAGTACAACTTATCCAACTCATCCTCAACTTATCCAACTCATCGAACTTACATTCCAACTTAGCCAACTCATCCAACTTACAGTACAACTTATCCAACTCATCGAACTCATCCTCAACTTAGCCAACTCATCGAACTTACAGTACAACTTATCCAACTCATCGAACTTACATTCCAACTTAGCCAACTTATCGAACTTACATTCCAACTTATCTAACTCATCGAACTTACAGTCCAACTTACCCAACTTATCGAACTCATCCTCAACTTAGCCAACTCATCGAACTTACAGTACAACTTAGCCATTTCATCCAACTTACAGTACAACTTACCCAACTTATCTAACTCATCCTCAACTTAGCCAACTCATCGAACTTTCAGTACAACTTAGCCAACTCATCCAACTTACAGTACAACTTAGCCAACTCATCCAACTTACAGTACAACTTATCCAACTCATCGAACTCATCCTCAACTTAGCCAACTCATCCAACTTACAGTACAACTTACCCAACTTATCGAACTCATCCTCAACTTAGCCAACTCATCGAACTTATAGTACAACTTAGCCAACTCATCCAACTTACAGTAATACTTATCCAACTCATCCTCAACTTAGCCAACTCATCGAACTTACATTACAACTTAGCCAACTCATCCAACTTACAGTACAACTTATCCAACTCATCGAACTCATCCTCAACTTAGCCAACTCATCGAACTGACATTCCAACTTAGCCAACTCATCCAACTTACAGTACAACTTATCCAACTCATCCACAACTAAGCCAACTCATCGAACTCATCCTCAACTTATCCAACTCATCCAACTTACAGTACAACTTATCCAACTCATCCAACTCATCCTCAACTTATCCAACTCATCCAACTTACCGTCCAACTTATCCAACTCATCGAACTCATCCTCAACTTAGCCAACTCATCGAACTTACAGTACAACTTATCCAACTCATCAAACTTACAGTACAACTTAGCCAACTCATCCAACTTAGAGTACAGCTTACCCAACTCATCGAACTTATCCACAACTTAGCCAACTCATCCAACTTACAGTACAACTTATCCAACTCATCCTCAACTTATCCATCTCATCGAACTTACATTCCAACTTAGCCAACTCATCCAACTTACAGTACAACTTATCCAACTCATCGAACTCATCCTCAACTTAGCCAACTCATCGAACTTACAGTACAACTTATCCAACTCATCGAACTTACATTCCAACTTAGCCAACTTATCGAACTTACATTCCAACTTATCTAACTCATCGAACTTACAGTCCAACTCACCCAACTTATCGAACTCATCCTCAACTTAGCCAACTCATCGAACTTTCAGTACAACTTAGCCAACTCATCCAACTTACAGTACAACTTAGCCAACTCATCCAACTTACAGTACAACTTATCCAACTCATCGAACTCATCCTCAACTTAGCCAACTCATCCAACTTACAGTACAACTTACCCAACTTATCGAACTCATCCTCAACTTAGCCAACTCATCGAACTTACAGTACAACTTAGCCAACTCATCCAACTTACAGTACAACTTATCCAACTCATCCTCAACTTAGCCAACTCATCGAACTTACATTCCAACTTAGCCAATTCATCCAACTTACAGTACAACTTAGCCAACTCATCCAACTTACAGTACAACTTAGCCAACTTATCGAACTTACAGTACAACTTATCCAACTCATCGAACTTACATTCCAACTTAGCCAACTCATCGAACTTACATTCCAGCTTACCCAACTTATCTAACTCATCCTCAACTTAGCCAACTCATCGAACTTACAGTACAACTTAGCCAACTCATCCAACTTACAGTACAACTTATCCAACTCATCGAACTCATCCTCAACTTAGCCAACTCATCGAACTTACATTCCAACTTAGCCAACTCATCCAACTTACAGTACAACTTATCCAACTCATCGAACTCATCCTCAACTTAGCCAACTTATCAAACTTACAGTACAACTTAGCCAACTCATCGAACTCATCCTCAACTTATCCAACTCATCCAACTTACAGTACAACTTATCCAACTCATCGAACTCATCCTCAACTTATCCAACTCATCGAACTTACCGTCCAACTTATCCAACTCATCGAACTCATCCTCAACTTAGCCAACTCATCGAACTAACAGTACAACTTATCCAACTCATCAAACTTACAGTACAACTAAGCCAACTCATCCAACTTACAGTACAACTTAGCCAACTCATCGAACTTACAGTACAACATAGCCAACTCATTCAACTTACAGTACAACTTACCCAACTTATCGAACTCATCCTCAACTTAGCCAACTCATCGAACTTACAGTACAACTTAGCCAACTCATCCAACTTACAGTACAACTTATCCAACTCATCGAACTCATCCTTAACTTAGCCAACTCATTGAACCTACAGTACAACTTATCCAACTCATCCAACTTACCGTCCAACTTATCCAACTCATCGAACTCATCCTCAACTTATCCAACTCATCGAACTTACATTCCAACTTAGCCAACTCATCGAACTTACATTCAAACTTATCTAACTCATCGAACTTTCAGTACAACTTACCCAACTTATCGAACTCATCCTCAACTTATCCAACTCATCCAACTTACCCAACTCATCAAACAGCTCAACTCATCCAACTCATAGAACTCATTCTCAACTTATCCAACTCATCGAACTTACCCAACTCATCCAACTTATCGAACTTATCTTTTAACTTATCCAACTCAGCTTGCTTAGCTTACTCAACTCATCGAACTTAGCTTGCATCTTGCTGCATATAATGGTCCCATGTTGTACTCATGACCAACTCATCCTAACATATGCGCAGCTATTATAACTTACCGAACTTAGCTCAGCCATTGAAGCATCTGGACACTTATCACCAACTCATCCTAACATATGCGCAGCTATTATAACTTACCGAACTTAGCTCAGCCATTGGAGCATCTGGATACATATCATTGTATAAAGACCCAACTTAGAGAACTCATCGGCTATAATGGACAGCTATGGCAACTTACTCAACTTAGAACTTAGAATATAGGGACCTATCATATGTATGTTTGTTGTAGTATATATATATATACTTTATAAATATACTGACCGCTGACTTATAGTTCAACTTATCCAACTCAACTTAGGTAAGTTAAGTAGCATAAGTTGTAAGCTGAGCTGGATGAGTTGAGTAAGCTGAGCTGAGTAGTATAGGTATCTTGTCCGGAAAAAGTGGCGAAAATTGCTTATTTTGCTCAGCTTGATGAGTTGAGTAAGCTGAGCTGAGTTGTAAGTCATATGAAAGAAATAAAAGGGGTGGAGGGAGGGTAGACACACAGTGTATCATAATATACACATGTAGCTATTGTAACTCATCAAACTTAGCTCAGGGCTCTCTTGTAACATTGCCGTTGTTTAAAGGCCTAACTTACCGAACTCATCTGTTATAATGGACAGCTATGGCAACTTACTTAACTTAGAACTTAAAATCGGGACCTTCCATATGTATGTGATATCTCAATAGAATATATGTACAGTCTAATCATTTCAATCATTTTTGTCCCGAAATTATTTGGTCTATAGAAATACATGGGGACTCCTGTGGGCTACGTACTTCATACTCCGTGTCCCGAAATTTACTGTCTACGTTTAATAGATGAATATTGTGAAAATTATGCTGAGATACTTTGTGTCTTAGTATATTGCATAGGCATGTGCCTGAGACAGAATTCGGGACAGGGAGTATGAAGTACCTGCCACAATTTTAGGCAATTTTTGGAAAATTGAGTTTTTGACGGAAATTCGACAGGCGCGGACCTTACAAAAATAGTGAAAATTTTGTACTATCTGAAATTGTGCTTAGAAAATAGCTTTTGTTTAAATTATTTGTTCCCCTCATCAAAAGAAGTGTTTCTCAACAATTTTAGGCAATTTTTGGAAAATTGAGTTTTTGACGGAAATTCGACAAGGGGCGAGCCTTACAAATAAATAGTGAAAATTTTGTACTATCTGAAATTGTGCTAAGAAAATAGCTTTTGTTTAAATTATTTGTTCCCCTCATCAAAAGAAGTGTTTCTCAACAATTTTAGGCAATTTTTGGAAAATTGAGTCTTTGACGGAGATTCGACAGGCGCGGACCTTACAAAAATAGTGAAAATTTTGTACTATCTTAAATTGTGCTTAGAAAATAGCTTTTGTTTAAATTATATGTTCCCCTCATCAAAAGAAGTGTTTCTCCACAATTTTAGGCATTTTTTGGAAAATTGAGTTTTTGACGGAAATTCGACAGGCGCGGACCTCACAAAAATAGTAAAAATTTTGTACTATCTTAAATTGTGCTAAGAAATAGTTTTTGTTTAAATAATTTGTTCCCCTCATCAAAAGAAGTGTTTCTCCACAATTTTAGGTAATTTTTGGAAAATTGAGTTTTTGACAGAAATTCGACAGGCGCGGACCTTACAAAAATAGTGAAAATTTTGTACTATCTGAAATTGTGCTAAGAAAATAGCTTTTGTTTAAATTATTTGTTCCCCTCATCAAAAGATGTGTTTCTCCACAATTTTAGGCAATTTTTGGAAAATTGAGTTTTTGACGGAAATTCGACAGGCGCGGACCTTACAAAAATAGTGAAAATTTTGTTCTATCTGAAATTGTGCTAAGAAATAGCTTTTGTTTAAATTATTTGTTCCCCTCATCAAAAGAAGTGTTTCTCAACAATTTTAGGCAATTTTTGGAAAATTGAGTTTTTGACGGAAATTCGACAAGGGGCGAGCCTTACAAATAAATAGTGAAAATTTTGTACTATCTGAAATTGTGCTAAGAAAATAGCTTTTGTTTAAATTATTTGTTCCCCTCATCAAAAGAAGTGTTTCTCAACAATTTTAGGCAATTTTTGGAAAATTGAGTCTTTGACGGAGATTCGACAGGCGCGGACCTTACAAAAATAGTGAAAATTTTGTACTATCTTAAATTGTGCTTAGAAAATAGCTTTTGTTTAAATTATATGTTCCCCTCATCAAAAGAAGTGTTTCTCCACAATTTTTGGCATTTTTTGGAAAATTGAGTTTTTGACGGAAATTCGACAGGCGCGGACCTCACAAAAATAGTAAAAATTTTGTACTATCTTAAATTGTGCTAAGAAATAGTTTTTGTTTAAATAATTTGTTCCCCTCATCAAAAGAAGTGTTTCTCCACAATTTTAGGTAATTTTTGGAAAATTGAGTTTTTGACAGAAATTCGACAGGCGCGGACCTTACAAAAATAGTGAAAATTTTGTACTATCTGAAATTGTGCTAAGAAAATAGCTTTTGTTTAAATTATTTGTTCCCCTCATCAAAAGATGTGTTTCTCCACAATTTTAGGCAATTTTTGGAAAATTGAGTTTTTGACGGAAATTCGACAGGCGCGGACCTTACAAAAATAGTGAAAATTTTGTTCTATCTGAAATTGTGCTAAGAAAATAGCTTTTGTTTAAATTATTTGTTCCCCTCATCAAAAGAAGTGTTTCTCAACAATTTTAGGCAATTTTTGGAAAATTGAGTTTTTGACGGAAATTCGACAAGGGGCGAGCCTTACAAATAAATAGTGAAAATTTTGTACTATCTGAAATTGTGCTAAGAAAATAGCTTTTGTTTAAATTATTTGTTCCCCTCATCAAAAGAAGTGTTTCTCAACAATTTTAGGCAATTTTTGGAAAATTGAGTCTTTGACGGAGATTCGACAGGCGCGGACCTTACAAAAATAGTGAAAATTTTGTACTATCTTAAATTGTGCTTAGAAAATAGCTTTTGTTTAAATTATATGTTCCCCTCATCAAAAGAAGTGTTTCTCCACAATTTTAGGCATTTTTTGGAAAATTGAGTTTTTGACGGAAATTCGACAGGCGCGGACCTCACAAAAATAGTAAAAATTTTGTACTATCTTAAATTGTGCTAAGAAATAGTTTTTGTTTAAATAATTTGTTCCCCTCATCAAAAGAAGTGTTTCTCCACAATTTTAGGTAATTTTTGGAAAATTGAGTTTTTGACAGAAATTCAACAGGCGCGGACCTTACAAAAATATTGAAAATTTTGTACTATCTGAAATTGTGCTAAGAAAATAGCTTTTGTTTAAATTATTTGTTCCCCTCATCAAAAGATGTGTTTCTCCACAATTTTAGGCAATTTTTGGAAAATTGAGTTTTTGACGGAAATTCGACAGGCGCGGACCTTACAAAAATAGTGAAAATTTTGTACTATCTGAAATTGTGCTAAGAAAATAGCTTTTGTTTAAATTATTTGTTCCCCTCATCAAAAGAAGTGTTTCTCAACAATTTTAGGCAATTTTTGGAAAATTGAGTTTTTGGCGGAGATTCGACAGGCGCGGACCTTACAAAAATAGTGAAAATTTTGTACTATCTTAAATTGTGCTTAGAAAATAGTTTTTGTTTAAATTATATGTTCCCCTCATCAAAAGAAGTGTTTCTCCACAATTTTAGGCATTTTTTGGAAAATTGAGTTTTTGACGGAAATTCGACAGGCGCGGGTCTCACAAAAATAGTAAAAATTTTGTACTATCTTAAATTGTGCTAAGAAATAGTTTTTGTTTAAATTATTTGTTCCCCTCATCAAAAGAAGTGTTTCTCCACAATTTTAGGTGATTTTTGGAAAATTGAGTTTTTGACAGAAATTCGACAGGCGCGGACCTTACAAAAATAGTGAAAATTTTGTACTATCTGAAATTGTGCTAAGAAAATAGCTTTTGTTCAAATTATATGTTCCCCTCATCAAAAGAAGTGTTTCTACACAATTTTAGGCAATTTTTGGAAAATTGAGTTTTTAACGGAAAATCGACAGGTGCGGACCTTACAAAAATAATGAAAATTTTGTACTATCTTTAATTGTGCTAAGAAAATAGTTTTTGTTTAAATCATTTGTTCCCCTCATCAAAAGAAGTGTTTCTCCACAATTTTAGGTAATTTTTGGAAAATTGAGTTTTTGACGGAAATTCGACAGGCGCGCGCCTTACAAAAATAGTGAAAATTTTGTACTATCTGAAATTGTGCTAAGAAAATAGCTTTTGTTCAAATTATATGTTCCCCACATCAAAAGAAGTGTTTCTCCACAATTTTAGGCAATTTTTGGAAAATTGAGTTTTTGACGGAAATTCGACAGGTGCAGACCTTACAAAAATAGTAAAAATTTTGTACTATCTTAAATTGTGCTAAGAAAATAGTTTTTGTTTAAATTATTTGTTCACCTCCTCAAAAGAAGTGTTTCTCCACAATTTTAGGCAATTTTTGGAAAATTGAGTTTTTGACGGAAATTCGACAAGGGGCGAGCCTTACAAATAAATAGTGAAAATTTTGTACTATCTGAAATTGTGCTAAGAAAATAGCTTTTGTTAAAATTATTTGTTCCCCTCATCAAAAGAAGTGTTTCTCAACAATTTTAGGCAATTTTTGGAAAATTGAGTCTTTGACGGAGATTCGACAGGCGCGGACTTACAAAAATAGTGAAAATTTTGTACTATCTTAAATTGTGCTTAGAAAATAGCTTTTGTTTAAATTATATGTTCCCCTCATCAAAAGAAGTGTTTCTCAACAATTTTAGGTAATTTTTGGAAAATTGAGTTTTTGACAGAAATTCGACAGGCGCGGACCTTACAAAAATAGTGAAAATTTTGTACTATCTGAAATTGTGCTAAGAAAATAGCTTTTGTTTAAATTATTTGTTCCCCTCATCAAAAGATGTGTTTCTCCACAATTTTAGGCAATTTTTGGAAAATTGAGTTTTTGACGGAAATTCGACAGGCGCGGACCTTACAAAAATAGTGAAAATTTTGTACTATCTGAAATTGTGCTTAGAAAATAGCTTTTGTTTAAATTATTTGTTCCCCTCATCAAAAGAAGTGTTTCTCAACAATTTTAGGCAATTTTTGGAAAATTGAGTTTTTGACGGAAATTCGACAAGGGGCGAGCCTTACAAATAAATAGTGAAAATTTTGTACTATCTGAAATTGTGCTAAGAAAATAGCTTTTGTTTAAATTATTTGTTCCCCTCATCAAAAGAAGTGTTTCTCAACAATTTTAGGCAATTTTTGGAAAATTGAGTCTTTGACCGAGATTCGACAGGCGCGGACCTTACAAAAATAGTGAAAATTTTGTACTATCTTAAATTGTGCTTAGAAAATAGCTTTTGTTTAAATTATATGTTCCCCTCATCAAAAGAAGTGTTTCTCCACAATTTTAGGCATTTTTTGGAAAATTGAGTTTTTGACGGAAATTCGACAGGCGCGGACCTCACAAAAATAGTAAAAATTTTGTACTATCTTAAATTGTGCTAAGAAATAGTTTTTGTTTAAATAATTTGTTCCCCTCATCAAAAGAAGTGTTTCTCCACAATTTTAGGTAATTTTTGGAAAATTGAGTTTTTGACAGAAATTCGACAGGCGCGGACCTTACAAAAATAGTGAAAATTTTGTACTATCTGAAATTGTGCTAAGAAAATAGCTTTTGTTTAAATTATTTGTTCCCCTCATCAAAAGATGTGTTTCTCCACAATTTTAGGCAATTTTTGGAAAATTGAGTTTTTGACGGAAATTCGACAGGCGCGGACCTTACAAAAATAGTGAAAATTTTGTTCTATCTGAAATTGTGCTAAGAAATAGCTTTTGTTTAAATTATTTGTTCCCCTCATCAAAAGAAGTGTTTCTCAACAATTTTAGGCAATTTTTGGAAAATTGAGTTTTTGACGGAAATTCGACAAGGGGCGAGCCTTACAAATAAATAGTGAAAATTTTGTACTATCTGAAATTGTGCTAAGAAAATAGCTTTTGTTTAAATTATTTGTTCCCCTCATCAAAAGAAGTGTTTCTCAACAATTTTAGGCAATTTTTGGAAAATTGAGTCTTTGACGGAGATTCGACAGGCGCGGACCTTACAAAAATAGTGAAAATTTTGTACTATCTTAAATTGTGCTTAGAAAATAGCTTTTGTTTAAATTATATGTTCCCCTCATCAAAAGAAGTGTTTCTCCACAATTTTTGGCATTTTTTGGAAAATTGAGTTTTTGACGGAAATTCGACAGGCGCGGACCTCACAAAAATAGTAAAAATTTTGTACTATCTTAAATTGTGCTAAGAAATAGTTTTTGTTTAAATAATTTGTTCCCCTCATCAAAAGAAGTGTTTCTCCACAATTTTAGGTAATTTTTGGAAAATTGAGTTTTTGACAGAAATTCGACAGGCGCGGACCTTACAAAAATAGTGAAAATTTTGTACTATCTGAAATTGTGCTAAGAAAATAGCTTTTGTTTAAATTATTTGTTCCCCTCATCAAAAGATGTGTTTCTCCACAATTTTAGGCAATTTTTGGAAAATTGAGTTTTTGACGGAAATTCGACAGGCGCGGACCTTACAAAAATAGTGAAAATTTTGTTCTATCTGAAATTGTGCTAAGAAAATAGCTTTTGTTTAAATTATTTGTTCCCCTCATCAAAAGAAGTGTTTCTCAACAATTTTAGGCAATTTTTGGAAAATTGAGTTTTTGACGGAAATTCGACAAGGGGCGAGCCTTACAAATAAATAGTGAAAATTTTGTACTATCTGAAATTGTGCTAAGAAAATAGCTTTTGTTTAAATTATTTGTTCCCCTCATCAAAAGAAGTGTTTCTCAACAATTTTAGGCAATTTTTGGAAAATTGAGTCTTTGACGGAGATTCGACAGGCGCGGACCTTACAAAAATAGTGAAAATTTTGTACTATCTTAAATTGTGCTTAGAAAATAGCTTTTGTTTAAATTATATGTTCCCCTCATCAAAAGAAGTGTTTCTCCACAATTTTAGGCATTTTTTGGAAAATTGAGTTTTTGACGGAAATTCGACAGGCGCGGACCTCACAAAAATAGTAAAAATTTTGTACTATCTGAAATTGTGCTAAGAAATAGTTTTTGTTTAAATAATTTGTTCCCCTCATCAAAAGAAGTGTTTCTCCACAATTTTAGGTAATTTTTGGAAAATTGAGTTTTTGACAGAAATTCGACAGGCGCGGACCTTACAAAAATAGTGAAAATTTTGTACTATCTGAAATTGTGCTAAGAAAATAGCTTTTGTTTAAATTATTTGTTCCCCTCATCAAAAGATGTGTTTCTCCACAATTTTAGGCAATTTTTGGAAAATTGAGTTTTTGACGGAAATTCGACAGGCGCGGACCTTACAAAAATAGTGAAAATTTTGTTCTATCTGAAATTCTGCTAAGAAAATAGCTTTTGTTTAAATTATTTGTTCCCCTCATCAAAAGAAGTGTTTCTCAACAATTTTAGGCAATTTTTGGAAAATTGAGTTTTTGACGGAAATTCGACAAGGGGCGAGCCTTACAAATAAATAGTGAAAATTTTGTACTATCTGAAATTGTGCTAAGAAAATAGCTTTTGTTTAAATTATTTGTTCCCCTCATCAAAAGAAGTGTTTCTCAACAATTTTAGGCAATTTTTGGAAAATTGAGTCTTTGACGGAGATTCGACAGGCGCGGACCTTACAAAAATAGTGAAAATTTTGTACTATCTTAAATTGTGCTTAGAAAATAGCTTTTGTTTAAATTATATGTTCCCCTCATCAAAAGAAGTGTTTCTCCACAATTTTAGGCATTTTTTGGAAAATTGAGTTTTTGATGGAAATTCGACAGGCGCGGACCTCACAAAAATAGTAAAAATTTTGTACTATCTTAAATTGTGCTAAGAAATAGTTTTTGTTTAAATAATTTGTTCCCCTCATCAAAAGAAGTGTTTCTCCACAATTTTAGGTAATTTTTGGAAAATTGAGTTTTTGACAGAAATTCGACAGGCGCGGACCTTACAAAAATAGTGAAAATTTTGTACTTTCTGAAATTGTGCTAAGAAAATAGCTTTTGTTTAAATTATTTGTTCCCCTCATCAAAAGATGTGTTTCTCCACAATTTTAGGCAATTTTTGGAAAATTGAGTTTTTGACGGAAATTCGACAGGCGCGGACCTTACAAAAATAGTGAAAATTTTGTACTATCTGAAATTGTGCTAAGAAAATAGCTTTTGTTTAAATTATTTGTTCCCCTCATCAAAAGAAGTGTTTCTCAACAATTTTAGGCAATTTTTGGAAAATTGAGTTTTTGACGGAAATTCGACAAGGGGCGAGCCTTACAAATAAATAGTGAAAATTTTGTACTATCTGAAATTGTGCTAAGAAAATAGCTTTTGTTTAAATTATTTGTTCCCCTCATCAAAAGAAGTGTTTCTCAACAATTTTAGGCAATTTTTGGAAAATTGAGTCTTTGACCGAGATTCGACAGGCGCGGACCTTACAAAAATAGTGAAAATTTTGTACTATCTTAAATTGTGCTTAGAAAATAGCTTTTGTTTAAATTATATGTTCCCCTCATCAAAAGAAGTGTTTCTCCACAATTTTAGGCATTTTTTGGAAAATTGAGTTTTTGACGGAAATTCGACAGGCGCGGACCTCACAAAAATAGTAAAAATTTTGTACTATCTTAAATTGTGCTAAGAAATAGTTTTTGTTTAAATAATTTGTTCCCCTCATCAAAAGAAGTGTTTCTCCACAATTTTAGGTAATTTTTGGAAAATTGAGTTTTTGACAGAAATTCTACAGGCGCGGACCTTACAAAAATAGTGAAAATTTTGTACTATCTGAAATTGTGCTAAGAAAATAGCTTTTGTTTAAATTATTTGTTCCCCTCATCAAAAGATGTGTTTCTCCACAATTTTAGGCAATTTTTGGAAAATTGAGTTTTTGACGGAAATTCGACAGGCGCGGACCTTACAAAAATAGTGGAAATTTTGTACTATCTGAAATTGTGCTAAGAAAATAGCTTTTGTTTAAATTATTTGTTCCCCTCATCAAAAGAAGTGTTTCTCAACAATTTTAGGCAATTTTTGGAAAATTGAGTTTTTGGCGGAGATTCGACAGGCGCGGACCTTACAAAAATAGTGAAAATTTTGTACTATCTTAAATTGTGCTTAGAAAATAGTTTTTGTTTAAATTATATGTTCCCCTCATCAAAAGAAGTGTTTCTCCACAATTTTAGGCATTTTTTGGAAAATTGATTTTTTGACGGAAATTCGACAGGCGCGGGTCTCACAAAAATAGTAAAAATTTTGTACTATCTTAAATTGTGCTAAGAAATAGTTTTTGTTTAAATTATTTGTTCCCCTCATCAAAAGAAGTGTTTCTCCACAATTTTAGGTGATTTTTGGAAAATTGAGTTTTTGACAGAAATTCGACAGGCGCGGACCTTACAAAAATAGTGAAAATTTTGTACTATCTGAAATTGTGCTAAGAAAATAGCTTTTGTTCAAATTATATGTTCCCCTCATCAAAAGAAGTGTTTCTACACAATTTTAGGCAATTTTTGGAAAATTGAGTTTTTGACGGAAAATCGACAGGTGCGGACCTTACAAAAATAATGAAAATTTTGTACTATCTTTAATTGTGCTAAGAAAATAGTTTTTGTTTAAATCATTTGTTCCCCTCATCAAAAGAAGTGTTTCTCCACAATTTTAGGTAATTTTTGGAAAATTGAGTTTTTGACGGAAATTCGACAGGCGCGCGCCTTACAAAAATAGTGAAAATTTTGTACTATCTGAAATTGTGCTAAGAAAATAGCTTTTGTTCAAATTATATGTTCCCCACATCAAAAGAAGTGTTTCTCCACAATTTTAGGCAATTTTTGGAAAATTGAGTTTTTGACGGAAATTCGACAGGTGCAGACCTTACAAAAATAGTAAAAATTTTGTACTATCTTAAATTGTGCTAAGAAAATAGTTTTTGTTTAAATTATTTGTTAACCTCCTCAAAAGAAGTGTTTCTCCACAATTTTAGGCAATTTTTGGAAAATTGAGTTTTTGACGGAAATTCGACAAGGGGCGAGCCTTACAAATAAATATTGAAAATTTTGTACTATCTGAAATTGTGCTAAGAAAATAGCTTTTGTTTAAATTATTTGTTCCCCTCATCAAAAGAAGTGTTTCTCAACAATTTTAGGCAATTTTTGGAAAATTGAGTTTTTGACAGATATTCGACAGGCGCGGACTTACAAAAATAGTGAAAATTTTGTACTATCTTAAATTGTGCTTAGAAAATAGCTTTTGTTTAAATTATATGTTCCCCTCATCAAAAGAAGTGTTTCTCCACAATTTAAGGCATTTTTTGGAAAATTGAGTTTTTGACGGAAATTCGACAGGCGCGGACCTCACAAAAATAGTAAAAATTTTGTACTATCTTAAATTGTGCTAAGAAATAGTTTTTGTTTAAATAATTTGTTCCCCTCATCAAAAGAAGTGTTTCTCCACAATTTTAGGTAATTTTTGGATAATTGAGTTTTTGACAGAAATTCGACAGGCGCGGACCCTACAAAAATAGTGAAAATTTTGTACTATCTGAAATTGTGCTAAGAAAATAGCTTTTGTTTAAATTATTTGTTCCCCTCATCAAAAGATGTGTTTCTCCACAATTTTAGGCAATTTTTGGAAAATTGAGTTTTTGACGGAAATTCGACAGGCGCGGACCTTACAAAAATAGTGAAAATTTTGTACTATCTGAAATTGTGCTAAGAAAATAGCTTTTGTTTAAATTATTTGTTCCCCTCATCAAAAGAAGTGTTTCTCAACAATTTTAGGCAATTTTTGGAAAATTGAGTTTTTGACGGAGATTCGACAGGCGCGGACCTTACAAAAATAGTGAAAATTTTGTACTATCTTAAATTGTGCTTAGAAAATAGTTTTTGTTTAAATTATATGTTCCCCTCATCAAAAGAAGTGTTTCTCCACAATTTTAGGCATTTTTTTGAAAATTGATTTTTTGACGGAAATTCGACAGGCGCGGGCCTCACAAAAATAGTAAAAATTTTGTACTATCTTAAATTGTGCTAAGAAATAGTTTTTGTTTAAATTATTTGTTCCCCTCATCAAAAGAAGTGTTTCTCCACAATTTTAGGTGATTTTTGGAAAATTGAGTTTTTGACAGAAATTCGACAGGCGCGGACCTTACAAAAATAGTGAAAATTTTGTACTATCTGAAATTGTGCTAAGAAAATAGCTTTTGTTCAAATTATATGTTCCCCTCATCAAAAGAAGTGTTTCTACACAATTTTAGGCAATTTTTGGAAAATTGAGTTTTTGACGGAAAATCGACAGGTGCGGACCTTACAAAAATAATGAAAATTTTGTACTATCTTTCATTGTGCTAAGAAAATAGTTTTTGTTTAAATCATTTGTTCCCCTCATCAAAAGAAGTGTTTCTCCACAATTTTAGGTAATTTTTGGAAAATTGAGTTTTTGACGGAGATTCGACAGGCGCTTACCTTACAAAAATAGTGAAAATATTTGTACTATCTTAAATTGTGCTTAGAAAATAGTTTTGTTTAAATTTTTTGTTCCCCTCATCAAAAGAAGTGTTTCTCCACAATTTTAGGCAATTTTTGGAAAATTGAGTTTTTGACGGAAATTCGACAGGCGCGGACCTCACAAACATAGTAAAAATTTTGTACTATCTTGAATTGTGCTAAGAAATAGTTTTTGTTTAAATTATTTGTTCCCCTCATCAAAAGAAGTGTTTCTCCACAATTTTAGGCAATCTTTGTAAAATTGAGTTTTTGACGGAAATTCGACAGGCGTGGACCTTACAAAAATAGTGAAAATTTTGTACTATCTGAAATTGTGCTAAGAAAATAGCTTTTGTTTAAATTATTTGTTCCCCTCATCAAAAGAAGTGTTTCTCAACAATTTTAGGCAATTTTTGGAAAATTGAGTTTTTGACGGAAATTCGACAAGGGGCGAGCCTTACAAAAATAGTGAAAATTTTGTACTATCTGAAATTGTGCTAAGAAAATAGCTTTTGTTTAAATTATTTGTTCCCCTCATCAAAAGAAGTGTTTCTCAACAATTTTAGGCAATTTTTGGAAAATTGAGTTGTTGACGGAGATTCGACAGGCGCGGACCTTACAAAAATAGTGAAAATTTTGTACTATCTTAAATTGTGCTTAGAAAATAGTTTTTGTTTAAATTATATGTTCCCCTCATCAAAAGAAATGTTTCTCCACAATTTTAGGCATTTTTTGGAAAATTGAGTTTTTGACGGAAATTCGACAGGCGGGGACCTCACAAAAATAGTAAAAATTTTGTACTATCTTAAATTGTGCTAAGAAATAGTTTTTGTTTAAATTATTTGTTCCCCTCATCAAAAGAAGTGTTTCTCCACAATTTTAGGTAATTTTTGGAAAATTGAGTTTTTGACAGAAATTCGACAGGCGCGGACCTTACAAAAATAGTGAAAATTTTGTACTATCTGAAATTGTGCTAAGAAAATAGCTTTTGTTCAAATTATATGTTCCCCTCATCAAAAGAAGTGTTTCTACACAATTTTAGGCAATTTTTGGAACATTGAGTTTTTGACGGAAAATCGACAGGCGCGGACCTTACAAAAATAATGAAAATTTTGTACTATCTTTAATTGTGCTAAGAAAATAGTTTTTGTTTAAATCATTTGTTCCCCTCATCAAAAGAAGTGTTTCTCCACAATTTTAGGCAATTTTTGGAAAATTGAGTTTTTGACAGAAATTCGACAGGCGCGGACCTTACAAAAATAGTGAAAATTTTGTACTACCTGAAATTGTGCTAAGAAAATAGCTTTTGTTCGAATTATAAGTTCCCCTCATCAAAAGAAGTGTTACTCCACAATTTTAGGTAATTTTTGGAAAATTGAGTTTTTGACGGAAATTCGACAGGTGCGGACCTTACAAAAATAGTAAAAATTTTGTACTATCTTAAATTGTGCTAAGAAAATAGTTTTTGTTTAAATTATTTGTTAACCTCCTCAAAAGAAGTGTTTCTCCACAATTTTAGGCAATTTTTGGAAAATTGAGTTTTTGACGGAAATTCGACAAGGGGCGAGCCTTACAAAAATAGTGAAAATTTTGTACTATCTGAAATTGTGCTAAGAAAATAGCTTTTGTTTAAATTATTTGTTCCCCTCATCAAAAGAAGTGTTTCTCAACAATTTTAGGCAATTTTTGGAAAATTGAGTTTTTGACGGAGATTCGACAGGCGCGGACCTTACAAAAGTAGTGAAAATTTTGTACTATCTTAAATTGTGCTTAGAAAATAGTTTTTGTTTAAATTATATGTTCCCCTCATCAAAAGAAGTGTTTCTCCACAATTTTAGGCATTTTCTGGAAAATTGAGTTTTTGACGGAAATTCGACAGGCGTGGACCTCACAAAAATAGTAAAAATTTTGTACTATCTTAAATTGTGCTAAGAAATAGTTTTTGTTTAAATTATTTGTTCCCCTCATCAAAAGAAGTGTTTCTCCACAATTTTAGGTAATTTTTGGAAAATTGAGTTTTTGACAGAAATTCGACAGGCGCGGACCTTACAAAAATAGTGAAAATTTTGTACTATCTGAAATTGTGCTAAGAAAATAGCTTTTGTTCAAATTATATGTTCCCCTCATCAAAAGAAGTGTTTCTACACAATTTGAGGCAATTTTTGGAAAATTGAGTTTTTGACGGAAAATCGACAGGCGCGGACCTTACAAAAATAATGAAAATTTTGTACTATCTTTAATTGTGCTAAGAAAATAGTTTTTGTTTAAATTATTTGTTCCCCTCATCAAAAGAAGTGTTTCTCAACAATTTTAGGCAATTTTTGGAAAATTGAGTTTTTGACGGAGATTCGACAGGCGCGACCCTTACAAAAATAGTGAAAATTTTGTACTATCTTAAATTGTGCTTAGAAAATAGTTTTTGTTTAAATTATATGTTCCCCTCATCAAAAGAAGTGTTTCTCCATAATTTTAGACATTTTTTGGAAAATTGATTTTTTGACGGAAATTCGACAGGCGCGGACCTCACAAAAATAGTAAAAATTTTGTACTTTCTTAAATTGTGCTAAGAAATAGTTTTTGTTTAAATTATTTGTTCCCCTCATCAAAAGAAGTGTTTCTCCACAATTTTAGGTAATTTTTGGAAAATTGAGTTTTTGACAGAAATTCGACAGGCGCGGACCTAACAAAAATAGTGAAAATTTTGTACTATCTGAAATTGTGCTAAGAAAATAGCTTTTGTTCAAATTATATGTTCCCCTCATCAAAAGAAGTGTTTCTACACAATTTTAGGCATTTTTTGGAAAATTGAGTTTTTGACGGAAATTCGACAGGCGCGGACCTCACAAAAATAGTAAAAATTTTGTACTATCTTAAATTGTGCTAAGAAATAGTTTTTGTTTGAATTATTTGTTCCCCTCATCAAAAGAAGTGTTTCTCCACAATTTTAGGTAATTTTTGGAAAATTGAGTTTTTGACAGAAATTCGACAGGCGCGGACCTTACAAAAATAGTGAAAATTTTGTACTCTCTGAAAATGTGCTAAGAAAATAGTTTTTGTTTAAATTATTTGTTCCCCTCATCAAAAGATGTGTTTCTCCACAATTTTAGGCATTTTTTGGAAAATTGAGTTTTTGACAGAAATTCGACAGGCGCGGACCTCACAAAAATAGTAAAAATTTTGTACTATCTTAAATTGTGCTAAGAAATAGTTTTTGTTTAAATAATTTGTTCCCCTCATCAAAAGAAGTGTTTCTCCACAATTTTAGGTAATTTTTGGAAAATTGAGTTTTTGACAGAAATTCGACAGGCGCGGACCTTACAAAAATAGTGAAAATTTTGTACTATCTGAAATTGTGCTAAGAAAATAGCTTTTGTTTAAATTATTTGTTCCCCTTATCAAAAGAAGTGTTTCTCAACAATTTTAGGCAATTTTTGGAAAATTGAGTTTTTGACGGAGATTTGACAGGCGCGGACCTTACAAAAATAGTGAAAATTTTGTACTATCTTAAATTGTGCTTAGAAAATAGCTTTTGTTTAAATTATATGTTCCCCTCATCAAAAGAAGTGTTTCTCCACAATTTAAGGCATTTTTTGGAAAATTGAGTTTTTGACGGAAATTCGACAGGCGCGGACCTCACAAAAATAGTAAAAATTTTGTACTATCTTAAATTGTGCTAAGAAATAGTTTTTGTTTAAATAATTTGTTCCCCTCATCAAAAGAAGTGTTTCTCCACAATTTTAGGTAATTTTTGGATAATTGAGTTTTTGACAGAAATTCGACAGGCGCGGACCCTACAAAAATAGTGAAAATTTTGTACTATCTGAAATTGTGCTAAGAAAATAGCTTTTGTTTAAATTATTTGTTCCCCTCATCAAAAGATGTGTTTCTCCACAATTTTAGGCAATTTTTGGAAAATTGAGTTTTTGACGGAAATTCGACAGGCGCGGACCTTACAAAAATAGTGAAAATTTTGTACTATCTGAAATTGTGCTAAGAAAATAGCTTTTGTTTAAATTATTTGTTCCCCTCATCAAAAGAAGTGTTTCTCAACAATTTTAGGCAATTTTTGGAAAATTGAGTTTTTGACGGAGATTCGACAGGCGCGGACCTTACAAAAATAGTGAAAATTTTGTACTATCTTAAATTGTGCTTAGAAAATAGTTTTTGTTTAAATTATATGTTCCCCTCATCAAAAGAAGTGTTTCTCCACAATTTTAGGCATTTTTTTGAAAATTGATTTTTTGACGGAAATTCGACAGGCGCGGGCCTCACAAAAATAGTAAAAATTTTGTACTATCTTAAATTGTGCTAAGAAATAGTTTTTGTTTAAATTATTTGTTCCCCTCATCAAAAGAAGTGTTTCTCCACAATTTTAGGTGATTTTTGGAAAATTGAGTTTTTGACAGAAATTCGAAAGGCGCGGACCTTACAAAAATAGTGAAAATTTTGTACTATCTGAAATTGTGCTAAGAAAATAGCTTTTGTTCAAATTATATGTTCCCCTCATCAAAAGAAGTGTTTCTACACAATTTTAGGCAATTTTTGGAAAATTGAGTTTTTGACGGAAAATCGACAGGTGCGGACCTTACAAAAATAATGAAAATTTTGTACTATCTTTCATTGTGCTAAGAAAATAGTTTTTGTTTAAATCATTTGTTCCCCTCATCAAAAGAAGTGTTTCTCCACAATTTTAGGTAATTTTTGGAAAATTGAGTTTTTGACGGAGATTCGACAGGCGCTTACCTTACAAAAATAGTGAAAATATTTGTACTATCTTAAATTGTGCTTAGAAAATAGTTTTGTTTAAATTTTTTGTTCCCCTCATCAAAAGAAGTGTTTCTCCACAATTTTAGGCAATTTTTGGAAAATTGAGTTTTTGACGGAAATTCGACAGGCGCGGACCTCACAAACATAGTAAAAATTTTGTACTATCTTGAATTGTGCTAAGAAATAGTTTTTGTTTAAATTATTTGTTCCCCTCATCAAAAGAAGTGTTTCTCCACAATTTTAGGCAATCTTTGTAAAATTGAGTTTTTGACGGAAATTCGACAGGCGTGGACCTTACAAAAATAGTGAAAATTTTGTACTATCTGAAATTGTGCTAAGAAAATAGCTTTTGTTTAAATTATTTGTTCCCCTCATCAAAAGAAGTGTTTCTCAACAATTTTAGGCAATTTTTGGAAAATTGAGTTTTTGACGGAAATTCGACAAGGGGCGAGCCTTACAAAAATAGTGAAAATTTTGTACTATCTGAAATTGTGCTAAGAAAATAGCTTTTGTTTAAATTATTTGTTCCCCTCATCAAAAGAAGTGTTTCTCAACAATTTTAGGCAATTTTTGGAAAATTGAGTTGTTGACGGAGATTCGACAGGCGCGGACCTTACAAAAATAGTGAAAATTTTGTACTATCTTAAATTGTGCTTAGAAAATAGTTTTTGTTTAAATTATATGTTCCCCTCATCAAAAGAAATGTTTCTCCACAATTTTAGGCATTTTTTGGAAAATTGAGTTTTTGACGGAAATTCGACAGGCGGGGACCTCACAAAAATAGTAAAAATTTTGTACTATCTTAAATTGTGCTAAGAAATAGTTTTTGTTTAAATTATTTGTTCCCCTCATCAAAAGAAGTGTTTCTCCACAATTTTAGGTAATTTTTGGAAAATTGAGTTTTTGACAGAAATTCGACAGGCGCGGACCTTACAAAAATAGTGAAAATTTTGTACTATCTGAAATTGTGCTAAGAAAATAGCTTTTGTTCAAATTATATGTTCCCCTCATCAAAAGAAGTGTTTCTACACAATTTTAGGCAATTTTTGGAACATTGAGTTTTTGACGGAAAATCGACAGGCGCGGACCTTACAAAAATAATGAAAATTTTGTACTATCTTTAATTGTGCTAAGAAAATAGTTTTTGTTTAAATCATTTGTTCCCCTCATCAAAAGAAGTGTTTCTCCACAATTTTAGGCAATTTTTGGAAAATTGAGTTTTTGACAGAAATTCGACAGGCGCGGACCTTACAAAAATAGTGAAAATTTTGTACTACCTGAAATTGTGCTAAGAAAATAGCTTTTGTTCGAATTATAAGTTCCCCTCATCAAAAGAAGTGTTACTCCACAATTTTAGGTAATTTTTGGAAAATTGAGTTTTTGACGGAAATTCGACAGGTGCGGACCTTACAAAAATAGTAAAAATTTTGTACTATCTTAAATTGTGCTAAGAAAATAGTTTTTGTTTAAATTATTTGTTAACCTCCTCAAAAGAAGTGTTTCTCCACAATTTTAGGCAATTTTTGGAAAATTGAGTTTTTG
Source organism: Loripinus fragilis (assembly GCA_964019695.1). Taxonomy (NCBI): domain Eukaryota; kingdom Metazoa; phylum Mollusca; class Bivalvia; order Lucinida; family Lucinidae; genus Loripinus; species Loripinus fragilis. The sequence continues at coordinate 58,693,832 of OZ026524.1, read as the reverse complement.
ACGGAAATTCGACAAGGGGCGAGCCTTACAAAAATAGTGAAAATTTTGTACTATCTGAAATTGTGCTAAGAAAATAGCTTTTGTTTAAATTATTTGTTCCCCTCATCAAAAGAAGTGTTTCTCAACAATTTTAGGCAATTTTTGGAAAATTGAGTTTTTGACGGAGATTCGACAGGCGCGGACCTTACAAAAGTAGTGAAAATTTTGTACTATCTTAAATTGTGCTTAGAAAATAGTTTTTGTTTAAATTATATGTTCCCCTCATCAAAAGAAGTGTTTCTCCACAATTTTAGGCATTTTCTGGAAAATTGAGTTTTTGACGGAAATTCGACAGGCGTGGACCTCACAAAAATAGTAAAAATTTTGTACTATCTTAAATTGTGCTAAGAAATAGTTTTTGTTTAAATTATTTGTTCCCCTCATCAAAAGAAGTGTTTCTCCACAATTTTAGGTAATTTTTGGAAAATTGAGTTTTTGACAGAAATTCGACAGGCGCGGACCTTACAAAAATAGTGAAAATTTTGTACTATCTGAAATTGTGCTAAGAAAATAGCTTTTGTTCAAATTATATGTTCCCCTCATCAAAAGAAGTGTTTCTACACAATTTGAGGCAATTTTTGGAAAATTGAGTTTTTGACGGAAAATCGACAGGCGCGGACCTTACAAAAATAATGAAAATTTTGTACTATCTTTAATTGTGCTAAGAAAATAGTTTTTGTTTAAATTATTTGTTCCCCTCATCAAAAGAAGTGTTTCTCAACAATTTTAGGCAATTTTTGGAAAATTGAGTTTTTGACGGAGATTCGACAGGCGCGACCCTTACAAAAATAGTGAAAATTTTGTACTATCTTAAATTGTGCTTAGAAAATAGTTTTTGTTTAAATTATATGTTCCCCTCATCAAAAGAAGTGTTTCTCCATAATTTTAGACATTTTTTGGAAAATTGATTTTTTGACGGAAATTCGACAGGCGCGGACCTCACAAAAATAGTAAAAATTTTGTACTTTCTTAAATTGTGCTAAGAAATAGTTTTTGTTTAAATTATTTGTTCCCCTCATCAAAAGAAGTGTTTCTCCACAATTTTAGGTAATTTTTGGAAAATTGAGTTTTTGACAGAAATTCGACAGGCGCGGACCTAACAAAAATAGTGAAAATTTTGTACTATCTGAAATTGTGCTAAGAAAATAGCTTTTGTTCAAATTATATGTTCCCCTCATCAAAAGAAGTGTTTCTACACAATTTTAGGCATTTTTTGGAAAATTGAGTTTTTGACGGAAATTCGACAGGCGCGGACCTCACAAAAATAGTAAAAATTTTGTACTATCTTAAATTGTGCTAAGAAATAGTTTTTGTTTGAATTATTTGTTCCCCTCATCAAAAGAAGTGTTTCTCCACAATTTTAGGTAATTTTTGGAAAATTGAGTTTTTGACAGAAATTCGACAGGCGCGGACCTTACAAAAATAGTGAAAATTTTGTACTCTCTGAAAATGTGCTAAGAAAATAGTTTTTGTTTAAATTATTTGTTCCCCTCATCAAAAGATGTGTTTCTCCACAATTTTAGGCATTTTTTGGAAAATTGAGTTTTTGACAGAAATTCGACAGGCGCGGACCTCACAAAAATAGTAAAAATTTTGTACTATCTTAAATTGTGCTAAGAAATAGTTTTTGTTTAAATAATTTGTTCCCCTCATCAAAAGAAGTGTTTCTCCACAATTTTAGGTAATTTTTGGAAAATTGAGTTTTTGACAGAAATTCGACAGGCGCGGACCTTACAAAAATAGTGAAAATTTTGTACTATCTGAAATTGTGCTAAGAAAATAGCTTTTGTTTAAATTATTTGTTCCCCTTATCAAAAGAAGTGTTTCTCAACAATTTTAGGCAATTTTTGGAAAATTGAGTTTTTGACGGAGATTTGACAGGCGCGGACCTTACAAAAATAGTGAAAATTTTGTACTATCTTAAATTGTGCTTAGAAAATAGTTTTTGTTTAAATTATATGTTCCCCTCATCAAAAGAAGTGTTTCTCCACAAATTTAGGCATTTTTTGGAAAATTGATTTTTTGACGGAAATTCGACAGGCGCGGGCCTCACAAAAATAGTAAAAATTTTGTACTATCTTAAATTGTGCTAAGAAATAGTTTTTGTTTAAATTATTTGTTCCCCTCATCAAAAGAAGTGTTTCTCCACAATTTTAGGTAATTTTTGGAAAATTGAGTTTTTGACAGAAATTCGACAGGCGCGGACCTTACAAAAATAGTGAAAATTTTGTACTATCTGAAATTGTGCTAAGAAAATAGCTTTTGTTCAAATTATATGTTCCCCTCATCAAAAGAAGTGTTTCTACACAATTTTAGGCAATTTTTGGAAAATTGAGTTTTTGACGGAAAATCGACAGGCACGGACCTTACAAAAATAATGAAAATTTTGTACTATCTTTAATTGTGCTAAGAAAATAGTTTTTGTTTAAATCATTTGTTCCCCTCATCAAAAGAAGTGTTTCTCCACAATTTTAGGCAATTTTTGGAAAATTGAGTTTTTGACAGAAATTCGACAGGCGCGGACCTTACAAAAATAGTGAAAATTTTGTACTTTCTGAAATTGTGCTAAGAAAATAGCTTTTGTTCAAATTATATGTTCCCCACATCAAAAGAAGTGTTTCTCCACAATTTTAGGCAATTTTTGGAAAATTGAGTTTTTGACGGAAATTCGACAGGTGCAGACCTTACAAAAATAGTAAAAATTTTGTACTATCTTAAATTGTGCTAAGAAAATAGTTTTTGTTTAAATTATTTGTTAACCTCCTCAAAAGAAGTGTTTCTCCACAATTTTAGGCAAATTTTTGGAAAATTGAGTTTTTGACGGAAATTCGACAAGGGGCGAGCCTTACAAATAAATAGTGAAAATTTTGTACTATCTGAAATTGTGCTTAGAAAATAGCTTTTGTTTAAATTATTTGTTCCCCTCATCAAAAGAAGTGTTTCTCAACAATTTTAGGCAATTTTTGGAAAATTGAGTTTTTGACAGAAATTCGACAGGCGCGGACCTTACAAAAATAGTGAAAATTTTGTACTATCTGAAATTGTGCTAAGAAAATAGCTTTTGTTCAAATTATATGTTCCCCACATCAAAAGAAGTGTTTCTCCACAATTTTAGGCAATTTTTGGAAAATTGAGTTTTTGACGGAAATTCGACAGGTGCGGACCTTACAAAAATAGTAAAAATTTTGTACTATCTTAAATTGTGCTAAGAAAATAGTTTTTGTTTAAATTATTTGTTAACCTCCTCAAAAGAAGTGTTTCTCCACAATTTTAGGCAATTTTTGGAAAATTGAGTTTTTGACGGAAATTCGACAAGGGGTGAGCCTTACAAATAAATAGTGAAAATTTTGTACTATCTGAAATTGTGCTAAGAAAATAGCTTTTGTTTAAATTATTTGTTCCCCTCATCAAAAGAAGTGTTTCTCAACAATTTTAGGCAATTTTTGGAAAATTGAGTCTTTGACGGAGATTCGACAGGCGCGGACCTTACAAAAATAGTGAAAATTTTGTACTATCTTAAATTGTGCTTAGAAAATAGCTTTTGTTTAAATTATATGTTCCCCTCATCAAAAGAAGTGTTTCTCCACAATTTTAGGCATTTTTTGGAAAATTGAGTTTTTGACGGAAATTCGACAGGCGCGGACCTCACAAAAATAGTAAAAATTTTGTACTATCTTAAATTGTGCTAAGAAATAGTTTTTGTTTAAATAATTTGTTCCCCTCATCAAAAGAAGTGTTTCTCCACAATTTTAGGTAATTTTTGGAAAATTGAGTTTTTGACAGAAATTCGACAGGCGCGGACCTTACAAAAATAGTGAAAATTTTGTACTATCTGAAATTGTGCTAAGAAAATAGCTTTTGTTTAAATTATTTGTTCCCCTCATCAAAAGATGTGTTTCTCCACAATTTTAGGCAATTTTTGGAAAATTGAGTTTTTGACGGAAATTCGACAGGCGCGGACCTTACAAAAATAGTGAAAATTTTGTACTATCTGAAATTGTGCTAAGAAAATAGCTTTTGTTTAAATTATTTGTTCCCCTCATCAAAAGAAGTGTTTCTCAACAATTTTAGGCAATTTTTGGAAAATTGAGTTTTTGACGGAGATTCGACAGGCGCGGACCTTACAAAAATAGTGAAAATTTTGTACTATCTTAAATTGTGCTTAGAAAATAGTTTTTGTTTAAATTATATGTTCCCCTCATCAAAAGAAGTGTTTCTCCACAATTTTAGGCATTTTTTGGAAAATTGATTTTTTGACGGAAATTTGACAGGCGCGGGCCTCACAAAAATAGTAAAAATTTTGTACTATCTTAAATTGTGCTAAGAAATAGTTTTTGTTTAAATTAATTTGTTCCCCTCATCAAAAGAAGTGTTTCTCAACAATTTTAGGTGATTTTTGGAAAATTGAGTTTTTGACAGAAATTCGACAGGCGCGGACCTTACAAAAATAGTGAAAATTTTGTACTATCTGAAATTGTGCTAAGAAAATAGCTTTTGTTCAAATTATATGTTCCCCTCATCAAAAGAAGTGTTTCTACACAATTTTAGGCAATTTTTGGAAAATTGAGTTTTTGACGGAAAATCGACAGGTGCGGACCTTACAAAAATAATGAAAATTTTGTACTATCTTTAATTGTGCTAAGAAAATAGTTTTTGTTTAAATCATTTGTTCCCCTCATCAAAAGAAGTGTTTCTCCACAATTTTAGGCAATTTTTGGAAAATTGAGTTTTTGACGGAAATTCGACAGGCGCGCGCCTTACAAAAATAGTGAAAATTTTGTACTATCTTAAATTGTGCTAAGAAAATAGTTTTTGTTTAAATTATTTGTTCCCCTCATCAAAAGAAGTGTTTCTACACAATTTTATGCAATTTTTGGAAAATTGAGTTTTTGACGGAAATTCGACTAGCGCGGACCTTACAAAAATAGTGAAAATTTTGTACTATCTGAAATTGTGCTAAGAAAATAGCTTTTGTTCAAATTATATGTTCCCCTTATCAAAAGAAGTGTTTCTCCACAATTTTAGGCAATTTTTGGAAAATTGAGTTTATGACGGAAATTCGACAGGCGCGGACCTTACAAAAAAAATGAAAATTTTGTACTATCTTATATTGTGCTAAGAAAATAGTTTTTGTTTAAATTATTTGTTCCCCTCATCAAAAGAAGTGTTTCTACACAATTTTAGGCAATTTTTGGAAAATTGAGTTTTTGACGGAGATTCGACAGGCGCTTACCTTACAAAAATAGTGAAAATATTTGTACTATCTTAAATTGTGCTTAGAAAATAGTTTTGTTTAAATTTTTTGTTCCCCTCATCAAAAGAAGTTTTTCTCCACAATTTTAGGCAATTTTTGGAAAATTGAGTTTTTAACGGAAATTCGACAGGCGCGGACCTCACAAACATAGTTAAAATTTTGTACTATCTTAAATTGTGCTAAGAAATTGTTTTTGTTTAAATTATTTGTTCCCCTCATCAAAAGAAGTGTTTCTCCACAATTTTAGGCAATCTTTGGAAAATTGAGTTTTTGACGGAAATTCGACAGGCGTGGACCTTACAAAAATAGTGAAAATTTTGTACTATCTGAAATTGTGCTAAGAAAATAGCTTTTGTTTAAATTAATTGTTCCCCTCATCAAAAGAAGTGTTTCTCAACAATTTTAGGCAATTTTTGGAAAATTGAGTTTTTGACGGAGATTCGACAGGCGCGACCTTACAAAAATAGTGAAAATTTTGTACTATCTTAAATTGTGCTAAGAAAATAGTTTTTGTTTAAATTATTTGTTCCCCTCATCAAAAGAAGTGTTTCTACACAATTTTAGGCAATTTTTGGAAAATTGAGTTTTTGATGGAAATTCGACAGGTGCGAGCCTTACAAAAATAGTGAAAATTTTGTACTATCTGAAATTGTGCTAAGAAAATAGCTTTTGTTTAAATTATTTGTTCCCCTCATCAAAAGAAGTGTTTCTCAACAATTTTAGGCAATTTTTGGAAAATTGAGTTTTTGACGGAGATTCGACAGGCGCGACCCTTACAAAAATAGTGAAAATTTTTTACTATCTTAAATTGTGCTTAGAAAATAGTTTTTGTTTAAATTATATGTTCCCCTCATCAAAAGAAGTGTTTCTCCACAATTTGAGGCAATTTTTGGAAAATTGAGTTTTTGACGGAAAATCGACAGGCGCGGACCTTACAAAAATAATGAAAATTTTGTACTATCTTTAATTGTGCTAAGAAAATAGTTTTTGTTTAAATCATTTGTTCCCCTCATCAAAAGAAGTGTTTCTCCACAATTTTAGGCAATTTTTGGAAAATTGAGTTTTTGACGGAAATTCGACAGGCGCAGAACTTACAAAAATAGTGAAAATTTTGTACTATCTGAAATTGTGCTAAGAAAATAGCTTTTGTTCAAATTATATGTTCCCTTCATCAAAAGAAGTGTTTCTCCACAATTTTAGGTAATTTTTGGAAAATTGAGTTTTTGACGGAAATTCGACAGGCGCAGACCTTACAAAAATAGTGAAAATTTTGTACTATCTGAAATTGTGCTCAGAAAATAGCTTTTGTTCAAATTATATGTTCCCCTCATCAAAAGAAGTGTTTCTACACAATTTTAGGCATTTTTTGGAAAATTGAGTTTTTGACGGAAATTCGACAGGCGCGGACCTCACAAAAATAGTAAAAATTTTGTACTATCTTAAATTGTGCTAAGAAATAGTTTTTGTTTGAATTATTTGTTCCCCTCATCAAAAGAAGTGTTTCTCCACAATTTTAGGTAATTTTTGGAAAATTGAGTTTTTGACAGAAATTCGACAGGCGCGGACCTTACAAAAATAGTGAAAATTTTGTACTCTCTGAAAATGTGCTAAGAAAATAGTTTTTGTTTAAATTATTTGTTCCCCTCATCAAAAGATGTGTTTCTCCACAATTTTAGGCAATTTTTGGAAAATTGAGTTTTTGACGGAAATTCGACAGGCGCGGACCTTACAAAAATAGTGAAAATTTTGTACTATCTGAAATTGTGCTCAGAAAATAGCTTTTGTTTAAATTATTTGTTCCCCTCATCAAAAGAAGTGTTTCTCAACAATTTTAGGCAATTTTTGGAAAATTGAGTTTTTGACGGAGATTCGACAGGCGCGGACCATACAAAAATAGTGAAAATTTTGTACTATCTTAAATTGTGCTTAGAAAATAGTTTTTGTTTAAATTATATGTTCCCCTCATCAAAAGAAGTGTTTCTCCACAAATTTAGGCATTTTTTGGAAAATTGATTTTTTGACGGAAATTCGACAGGCGCGGGCCTCACAAAAATAGTAAAAATTTTGTACTATCTTAAATTGTGCTAAGAAATAGTTTTTGTTTAAATTATTTGTTCCCCTCATCAAAAGAAGTGTTTCTCCACAATTTTAGGTAATTTTTGGAAAATTGAGTTTTTGACAGAAATTCGACAGGCGCGGACCTTACAAAAATAGTGAAAATTTTGTACTATCTGAAATTGTGCTAAGAAAATAGCTTTTGTTCAAATTATATGTTCCCCTCATCAAAAGAAGTGTTTCTACACAATTTTAGGCAATTTTTGGAAAATTGAGTTTTTGACGGAAAATCGACAGGCGCGGACCTTACAAAAATAATGAAAATTTTGTACTATCTTTAATTGTGCTAAGAAAATAGTTTTTGTTTAAATCATTTGTTCCCCTCATCAAAAGAAGTGTTTCTCCACAATTTTAGGCAATTTTTGGAAAATTGAGTTTTTGACGGAAATTCGACTGGCGCGGACCTTACAAAAATAGTGAAAATTTTGTACTACCTGAAATTGTGCTAAGAAAATAGCTTTTGTTCAAATTATATGTTCCCCTCATCAAAAGAAGTGTTACTCCACAATTTTAGGCAATTTTTGGAAAATTGAGTTTTTGACGGAAATTCGACAGGTGCAGACCTTACAAAAATAGTAAAAATTTTGTACTATCTTAAATTGTGCTAAGAAAATAGTTTTTGTTTAAATTATTTGTTAACCTCCTCAAAAGAAGTGTTTCTCCACAATTTTAGGCAATTTTTGGAAAATTGAGTTTTTGACGGAAATTCGACAAGGGGCGAGCCTTACAAATAAATAGTGAAAATTTTGTACTATCTGAAATTGTGCTAAGAAAATAGCTTTTGTTTAAATTATTTGTTCCCCTCATCAAAAGAAGTGTTTCTACACAATTTTAGGCAATTTTTGGAAAATTGAGTTTTTGACAGAAATTCGACAGGCGCGGACCTTACAAAAATAGTGAAAATTTTGTACTATCTGAAATTGTGCTAAGAAAATAGCTTTTGTTCAAATTATATGTTCCCCACATCAAAAGAAATGTTTCTCCACAATTTTAGGCAATTTTTGGAAAATTGAGTTTTTGACGGAAATTCGACAGGTGCGGACCTTACAAAAATAGTAAAAATTTTGTACTATCTTAAATTGTGCTAAGAAAATAGTTTTTGTTTAAATTATTTGTTAACCTCCTCAAAAGAAGTGTTTCTCCACAATTTTAGGCAATTTTTGGAAAATTGAGTTTTTGACGGAAATTCGACAAGGGGCGAGCCTTACAAATAAATAGTGAAAATTTTGTACTATCTGAAATTGTGCTAAGAAAATAGCTTTTGTTTAAATTATTTGTTCCCCTCATCAAAAGAAGTGTTTCTCAACAATTTTAGGCAATTTTTGGAAAATTGAGTCTTTGACGGAGATTCGACAGGCGCGGACCTTACAAAAATAGAGAAAATTTTGTACTATCTTAAATTGTGCTTAGAAAATAGCTTTTGTTTAAATTATATGTTCCCCTCATCAAAAGAAGTGTTTCTCCACAATTTTAGGCATTTTTTGGAAAATTGAGTTTTGACGGAAATTCGACAGGCGCGGACCTCACAAAAATAGTAAAAATTTTGTACTATCTTAAATTGTGCTAAGAAATAGTTTTTGTTTAAATAATTTGTTCCCCTCATCAAAAGAAGTGTTTCTCCACAATTTTAGGTAATTTTTGGAAAATTGAGTTTTTGACAGAAATTCGACAGGCGCGGACCTTACAAAAATAGTGAAAATTTTGAACTATCTGAAATTGTGCTAAGAAAATAGCTTTTGTTTAAATTATTTGTTCCCCTCATCAAAAGATGTGTTTCTCCACAATTTTAGGCAATTTTTGGAAAATTGAGTTTTTGACGGAAATTCGACAGGCGCGGACCTTACAAAAATAGTGAAAATTTTGTACTATCTGAAATTGTGCTAAGAAAATAGCTTTTGTTTAAATTATTTGTTCCCCTCATCAAAAGAAGTGTTTCTCAACAATTTTAGGCAATTTTTGGAAAATTGAGTTTTTGGCGGAGATTCGACAGGCGCGGACCTTACAAAAATAGTGAAAATTTTGTACTATCTTAAATTGTGCTTAGAAAATAGTTTTTGTTTAAATTATATGTTCCCCTCATTAAAAGAAGTGTTTCTCCACAATTTTAGGCATTTTTTGGAAAATTGATTTTTTGACGGAAATTCGACAGGCGCGGGTCTCACAAAAATAGTAAAAATTTTGTACTATCTTAAATTGTGCTAAGAAATAGTTTTTGTTTAAATTAATTTGTTCCCCTCATCAAAAGAAGTGTTTCTCAACAATTTTAGGTGATTTTTGGAAAATTGAGTTTTTGACAGAAATTCGACAGGCGCGGACCTTACAAAAATAGTGAAAATTTTGTACTATCTGAAATTGTGCTAAGAAAATAGCTTTTGTTCAAATTATATGTTCCCCTCATCAAAAGAAGTGTTTCTACACAATTTTAGGCAATTTTTGGAAAATTGAGTTTTTGACGGAAAATCGACAGGTGCGGACCTTACAAAAATAATGAAAATTTTGTACTATCTTTAATTGTGCTAAGAAAATAGTTTTTGTTTAAATCATTTGTTCCCCTCATCAAAAGAAGTGTTTCTCCACAATTTTAGGTAATTTTTGGAAAATTGAGTTTTTGACGGAAATTCGACAGGCGCGCGCCTTACAAAAATAGTGAAAATTTTGTACTATCTTAAATTGTGCTAAGAAAATAGTTTTTGTTTAAATTATTTGTTCCCCTCATCAAAAGAAGTGTTTCTACACAATTTTATGCAATTTTTGGAAAATTGAGTTTTTGACGGAAATTCGACTAGCGCGGACCTTACAAAAATAGTGAAAATTTTGTACTATCTGAAATTGTGCTAAGAAAATAGCTTTTGTTCAAATTATATGTTCCCCTTATCAAAAGAAGTGTTTCTCCACAATTTTAGGCAATTTTTGGAAAATTGAGTTTATGACGGAAATTCGACAGGCGCGGACCTTACAAAAAAAATGAAAATTTTGTACTATCTTATATTGTGCTAAGAAAATAGTTTTTGTTTAAATTATTTGTTCCCCTCATCAAAAGAAGTGTTTCTACACAATTTTAGGCAATTTTTGGAAAATTGAGTTTTTGACGGAGATTCGACAGGCGCTTACCTTACAAAAATAGTGAAAATATTTGTACTATCTTAAATTGTGCTTAGAAAATAGTTTTGTTTAAATTTTTTGTTCCCCTCATCAAAAGAAGTTTTTCTCCACAATTTTAGGCAATTTTTGGAAAATTGAGTTTTTAACGGAAATTCGACAGGCGCGGACCTCACAAACATAGTTAAAATTTTGTACTATCTTAAATTGTGCTAAGAAATTGTTTTTGTTTAAATTATTTGTTCCCCTCATCAAAAGAAGTGTTTCTCCACAATTTTAGGCAATCTTTGGAAAATTGAGTTTTTGACGGAAATTCGACAGGCGTGGACCTTACAAAAATAGTGAAAATTTTGTACTATCTGAAATTGTGCTAAGAAAATAGCTTTTGTTTAAATTAATTGTTCCCCTCATCAAAAGAAGTGTTTCTCAACAATTTTAGGCAATTTTTGGAAAATTGAGTTTTTGACGGAGATTCGACAGGCGCGACCTTACAAAAATAGTGAAAATTTTGTACTATCTTAAATTGTGCTAAGAAAATAGTTTTTGTTTAAATTATTTGTTCCCCTCATCAAAAGAAGTGTTTCTACACAATTTTAGGCAATTTTTGGAAAATTGAGTTTTTGATGGAAATTCGACAGGTGCGAGCCTTACAAAAATAGTGAAAATTTTGTACTATCTGAAATTGTGCTAAGAAAATAGCTTTTGTTTAAATTATTTGTTCCCCTCATCAAAAGAAGTGTTTCTCAACAATTTTAGGCAATTTTTGGAAAATTGAGTTTTTGACGGAGATTCGACAGGCGCGACCCTTACAAAAATAGTGAAAATTTTTTACTATCTTAAATTGTGCTTAGAAAATAGTTTTTGTTTAAATTATATGTTCCCCTCATCAAAAGAAGTGTTTCTCCACAATTTGAGGCAATTTTTGGAAAATTGAGTTTTTGACGGAAAATCGACAGGCGCGGACCTTACAAAAATAATGAAAATTTTGTACTATCTTTAATTGTGCTAAGAAAATAGTTTTTGTTTAAATCATTTGTTCCCCTCATCAAAAGAAGTGTTTCTCCACAATTTTAGGCAATTTTTGGAAAATTGAGTTTTTGACGGAAATTCGACAGGCGCAGAACTTACAAAAATAGTGAAAATTTTGTACTATCTGAAATTGTGCTAAGAAAATAGCTTTTGTTCAAATTATATGTTCCCTTCATCAAAAGAAGTGTTTCTCCACAATTTTAGGTAATTTTTGGAAAATTGAGTTTTTGACGGAAATTCGACAGGCGCAGACCTTACAAAAATAGTGAAAATTTTGTACTATCTGAAATTGTGCTCAGAAAATAGCTTTTGTTCAAATTATATGTTCCCCTCATCAAAAGAAGTGTTTCTACACAATTTTAGGCATTTTTTGGAAAATTGAGTTTTTGACGGAAATTCGACAGGCGCGGACCTCACAAAAATAGTAAAAATTTTGTACTATCTTAAATTGTGCTAAGAAATAGTTTTTGTTTGAATTATTTGTTCCCCTCATCAAAAGAAGTGTTTCTCCACAATTTTAGGTAATTTTTGGAAAATTGAGTTTTTGACAGAAATTCGACAGGCGCGGACCTTACAAAAATAGTGAAAATTTTGTACTCTCTGAAAATGTGCTAAGAAAATAGTTTTTGTTTAAATTATTTGTTCCCCTCATCAAAAGATGTGTTTCTCCACAATTTTAGGCAATTTTTGGAAAATTGAGTTTTTGACGGAAATTCGACAGGCGCGGACCTTACAAAAATAGTGAAAATTTTGTACTATCTGAAATTGTGCTCAGAAAATAGCTTTTGTTTAAATTATTTGTTCCCCTCATCAAAAGAAGTGTTTCTCAACAATTTTAGGCAATTTTTGGAAAATTGAGTTTTTGACGGAGATTCGACAGGCGCGGACCATACAAAAATAGTGAAAATTTTGTACTATCTTAAATTGTGCTTAGAAAATAGTTTTTGTTTTAATTATATGTTCCCCTCATCAAAAGAAGTGTTTCTCCACAAATTTAGGCATTTTTTGGAAAATTGATTTTTTGACGGAAATTCGACAGGCGCGGGCCTCACAAAAATAGTAAAAATTTTGTACTATCTTAAATTGTGCTAAGAAATAGTTTTTGTTTAAATTATTTGTTCCCCTCATCAAAAGAAGTGTTTCTCCACAATTTTAGGTAATTTTTGGAAAATTGAGTTTTTGACAGAAATTCGACAGGCGCGGACCTTACAAAAATAGTGAAAATTTTGTACTATCTGAAATTGTGCTAAGAAAATAGCTTTTGTTTAAATTATTTGTTCCCCTCATCAAAAGATGTGTTTCTCCACAATTTTAGGCAATTTTTGGAAAATTGAGTTTTTGACGGAAATTCGACAGGCGCGGACCTTACAAAAATAGTGAAAATTTTGTACTATCTGAAATTGTGCTAAGAAAATAGCTTTTGTTTAAATTATTTGTTCCCCTCATCAAAAGAAGTGTTTCTCAACAATTTTAGGCAATTTTTGGAAAATTGAGTTTTTGACGGAGATTCGACAGGCGCGGACCTTACAAAAATAGTGAAAATTTTGTACTATCTTAAATTGTGCTTAGAAAATAGTTTTTGTTTAAATTATATGTTCCCCTCATCAAAAGAAGTGTTTCTCCACAATTTTAGGCATTTTTTGGAAAATTGATTTTTTGACGGAAATTTGACAGGCGCGGGCCTCACAAAAATAGTAAAAATTTTGTACTATCTTAAATTGTGCTAAGAAATAGTTTTTGTTTAAATTAATTTGTTCCCCTCATCAAAAGAAGTGTTTCTCAACAATTTTAGGTGATTTTTGGAAAATTGAGTTTTTGACAGAAATTCGACAGGCGCGGACCTTACAAAAATAGTGAAAATTTTGTACTATCTGAAATTGTGCTAAGAAAATAGCTTTTGTTCAAATTATATGTTCCCCTCATCAAAAGAAGTGTTTCTACACAATTTTAGGCAATTTTTGGAAAATTGAGTTTTTGACGGAAAATCGACAGGTGCGGACCTTACAAAAATAATGAAAATTTTGTACTATCTTAAATTGTGCTAAGAAATTGTTTTTGTTTAAATTATTTGTTCCCCTCATCAAAAGAAGTGTTTCTCCACAATTTTAGGCAATCTTTGGAAAATTGAGTTTTTGACGGAAATTCGACAGGCGTGGACCTTACAAAAATAGTGAAAATTTTGTACTATCTGAAATTGTGCTAAGAAAATAGCTTTTGTTTAAATTAATTGTTCCCCTCATCAAAAGAAGTGTTTCTCAACAATTTTAGGCAATTTTTGGAAAATTGAGTTTTTGACGGAGATTCGACAGGCGCGACCTTACAAAAATAGTGAAAATTTTGTACTATCTTAAATTGTGCTAAGAAAATAGTTTTTGTTTAAATTATTTGTTCCCCTCATCAAAAGAAGTGTTTCTACACAATTTTAGGCAATTTTTGGAAAATTGAGTTTTTGATGGAAATTCGACAGGTGCGAGCCTTACAAAAATAGTGAAAATTTTGTACTATCTGAAATTGTGCTAAGAAAATAGCTTTTGTTTAAATTATTTGTTCCCCTCATCAAAAGAAGTGTTTCTCAACAATTTTAGGCAATTTTTGGAAAATTGAGTTTTTGACGGAGATTCGACAGGCGCGACCCTTACAAAAATAGTGAAAATTTTTTACTATCTTAAATTGTGCTTAGAAAATAGTTTTTGTTTAAATTATATGTTCCCCTCATCAAAAGAAGTGTTTCTCCACAATTTGAGGCAATTTTTGGAAAATTGAGTTTTTGACGGAAAATCGACAGGCGCGGACCTTACAAAAATAATGAAAATTTTGTACTATCTTTAATTGTGCTAAGAAAATAGTTTTTGTTTAAATCATTTGTTCCCCTCATCAAAAGAAGTGTTTCTCCACAATTTTAGGCAATTTTTGGAAAATTGAGTTTTTGACGGAAATTCGACAGGCGCAGAACTTACAAAAATAGTGAAAATTTTGTACTATCTGAAATTGTGCTAAGAAAATAGCTTTTGTTCAAATTATATGTTCCCTTCATCAAAAGAAGTGTTTCTCCACAATTTTAGGTAATTTTTGGAAAATTGAGTTTTTGACGGAAATTCGACAGGCGCAGACCTTACAAAAATAGTGAAAATTTTGTACTATCTGAAATTGTGCTCAGAAAATAGCTTTTGTTCAAATTATATGTTCCCCTCATCAAAAGAAGTGTTTCTACACAATTTTAGGCATTTTTTGGAAAATTGAGTTTTTGACGGAAATTCGACAGGCGCGGACCTCACAAAAATAGTAAAAATTTTGTACTATCTTAAATTGTGCTAAGAAATAGTTTTTGTTTGAATTATTTGTTCCCCTCATCAAAAGAAGTGTTTCTCCACAATTTTAGGTAATTTTTGGAAAATTGAGTTTTTGACAGAAATTCGACAGGCGCGGACCTTACAAAAATAGTGAAAATTTTGTACTCTCTGAAAATGTGCTAAGAAAATAGTTTTTGTTTAAATTATTTGTTCCCCTCATCAAAAGATGTGTTTCTCCACAATTTTAGGCAATTTTTGGAAAATTGAGTTTTTGACGGAAATTCGACAGGCGCGGACCTTACAAAAATAGTGAAAATTTTGTACTATCTGAAATTGTGCTCAGAAAATAGCTTTTGTTTAAATTATTTGTTCCCCTCATCAAAAGAAGTGTTTCTCAACAATTTTAGGCAATTTTTGGAAAATTGAGTTTTTGACGGAGATTCGACAGGCGCGGACCATACAAAAATAGTGAAAATTTTGTACTATCTTAAATTGTGCTTAGAAAATAGTTTTTGTTTAAATTATATGTTCCCCTCATCAAAAGAAGTGTTTCTCCACAAATTTAGGCATTTTTTGGAAAATTGATTTTTTGACGGAAATTCGACAGGCGCGGGCCTCACAAAAATAGTAAAAATTTTGTACTATCTTAAATTGTGCTAAGAAATAGTTTTTGTTTAAATTATTTGTTCCCCTCATCAAAAGAAGTGTTTCTCCACAATTTTAGGTAATTTTTGGAAAATTGAGTTTTTGACAGAAATTCGACAGGCGCGGACCTTACAAAAATAGTGAAAATTTTGTACTATCTGAAATTGTGCTAAGAAAATAGCTTTTGTTCAAATTATATGTTCCCCTCATCAAAAGAAGTGTTTCTACACAATTTTAGGCAATTTTTGGAAAATTGAGTTTTTGACGGAAAATCGACAGGCGCGGACCTTACAAAAATAATGAAAATTTTGTACTATCTTTAATTGTGCTAAGAAAATAGTTTTTGTTTAAATCATTTGTTCCCCTCATCAAAAGAAGTGTTTCTCCACAATTTTAGGCAATTTTTGGAAAATTGAGTTTTTGACGGAAATTCGACTGGCGCGGACCTTACAAAAATAGTGAAAATTTTGTACTACCTGAAATTGTGCTAAGAAAATAGCTTTTGTTCAAATTATATGTTCCCCTCATCAAAAGAAGTGTTACTCCACAATTTTAGGCAATTTTTGGAAAATTGAGTTTTTGACGGAAATTCGACAGGTGCAGACCTTACAAAAATAGTAAAAATTTTGTACTATCTTAAATTGTGCTAAGAAAATAGTTTTTGTTTAAATTATTTGTTAACCTCCTCAAAAGAAGTGTTTCTCCACAATTTTAGGCAATTTTTGGAAAATTGAGTTTTTGACGGAAATTCGACAAGGGGCGAGCCTTACAAATAAATAGTGAAAATTTTGTACTATCTGAAATTGTGCTAAGAAAATAGCTTTTGTTTAAATTATTTGTTCCCCTCATCAAAAGAAGTGTTTCTACACAATTTTAGGCAATTTTTGGAAAATTGAGTTTTTGACAGAAATTCGACAGGCGCGGACCTTACAAAAATAGTGAAAATTTTGTACTATCTGAAATTGTGCTAAGAAAATAGCTTTTGTTCAAATTATATGTTCCCCACATCAAAAGAAATGTTTCTCCACAATTTTAGGCAATTTTTGGAAAATTGAGTTTTTGACGGAAATTCGACAGGTGCGGACCTTACAAAAATAGTAAAAATTTTGTACTATCTTAAATTGTGCTAAGAAAATAGTTTTTGTTTAAATTATTTGTTAACCTCCTCAAAAGAAGTGTTTCTCCACAATTTTAGGCAATTTTTGGAAAATTGAGTTTTTGACGGAAATTCGACAAGGGGCGAGCCTTACAAATAAATAGTGAAAATTTTGTACTATCTGAAATTGTGCTAAGAAAATAGCTTTTGTTTAAATTATTTGTTCCCCTCATCAAAAGAAGTGTTTCTCAACAATTTTAGGCAATTTTTGGAAAATTGAGTCTTTGACGGAGATTCGACAGGCGCGGACCTTACAAAAATAGAGAAAATTTTGTACTATCTTAAATTGTGCTTAGAAAATAGCTTTTGTTTAAATTATATGTTCCCCTCATCAAAAGAAGTGTTTCTCCACAATTTTAGGCATTTTTTGGAAAATTGAGTTTTGACGGAAATTCGACAGGCGCGGACCTCACAAAAATAGTAAAAATTTTGTACTATCTTAAATTGTGCTAAGAAATAGTTTTTGTTTAAATAATTTGTTCCCCTCATCAAAAGAAGTGTTTCTCCACAATTTTAGGTAATTTTTGGAAAATTGAGTTTTTGACAGAAATTCGACAGGCGCGGACCTTACAAAAATAGTGAAAATTTTGTACTATCTGAAATTGTGCTAAGAAAATAGCTTTTGTTTAAATTATTTGTTCCCCTCATCAAAAGATGTGTTTCTCCACAATTTTAGGCAATTTTTGGAAAATTGAGTTTTTGACGGAAATTCGACAGGCGCGGACCTTACAAAAATAGTGAAAATTTTGTACTATCTGAAATTGTGCTAAGAAAATAGCTTTTGTTTAAATTATTTGTTCCCCTCATCAAAAGAAGTGTTTCTCAACAATTTTAGGCAATTTTTGGAAAATTGAGTTTTTGGCGGAGATTCGACAGGCGCGGACCTTACAAAAATAGTGAAAATTTTGTACTATCTTAAATTGTGCTTAGAAAATAGTTTTTGTTTAAATTATATGTTCCCCTCATCAAAAGAAGTGTTTCTCCACAATTTTAGGCATTTTTTGGAAAATTGATTTTTTGACGGAAATTCGACAGGCGCGGGTCTCACAAAAATAGTAAAAATTTTGTACTATCTTAAATTGTGCTAAGAAATAGTTTTTGTTTAAATTAATTTGTTCCCCTCATCAAAAGAAGTGTTTCTCAACAATTTTAGGTGATTTTTGGAAAATTGAGTTTTTGACAGAAATTCGACAGGCGCGGACCTTACAAAAATAGTGAAAATTTTGTACTATCTGAAATTGTGCTAAGAAAATAGCTTTTGTTCAAATTATATGTTCCCCTCATCAAAAGAAGTGTTTCTACACAATTTTAGGCAATTTTTGGAAAATTGAGTTTTTGACGGAAAATCGACAGGTGCGGACCTTACAAAAATAATGAAAATTTTGTACTATCTTTAATTGTGCTAAGAAAATAGTTTTTGTTTAAATCATTTGTTCCCCTCATCAAAAGAAGTGTTTCTCCACAATTTTAGGTAATTTTTGGAAAATTGAGTTTTTGACGGAAATTCGACAGGCGCGCGCCTTACAAAAATAGTGAAAATTTTGTACTATCTTAAATTGTGCTAAGAAAATAGTTTTTGTTTAAATTATTTGTTCCCCTCATCAAAAGAAGTGTTTCTACACAATTTTATGCAATTTTTGGAAAATTGAGTTTTTGACGGAAATTCGACTAGCGCGGACCTTACAAAAATAGTGAAAATTTTGTACTATCTGAAATTGTGCTAAGAAAATAGCTTTTGTTCAAATTATATGTTCCCCTTATCAAAAGAAGTGTTTCTCCACAATTTTAGGCAATTTTTGGAAAATTGAGTTTATGACGGAAATTCGACAGGCGCGGACCTTACAAAAAAAATGAAAATTTTGTACTATCTTATATTGTGCTAAGAAAATAGTTTTTGTTTAAATTATTTGTTCCCCTCATCAAAAGAAGTGTTTCTACACAATTTTAGGCAATTTTTGGAAAATTGAGTTTTTGACGGAGATTCGACAGGCGCTTACCTTACAAAAATAGTGAAAATATTTGTACTATCTTAAATTGTGCTTAGAAAATAGTTTTGTTTAAATTTTTTGTTCCCCTCATCAAAAGAAGTTTTTCTCCACAATTTTAGGCAATTTTTGGAAAATTGAGTTTTTAACGGAAATTCGACAGGCGCGGACCTCACAAACATAGTTAAAATTTTGTACTATCTTAAATTGTGCTAAGAAATTGTTTTTGTTTAAATTATTTGTTCCCCTCATCAAAAGAAGTGTTTCTCCACAATTTTAGGCAATCTTTGGAAAATTGAGTTTTTGACGGAAATTCGACAGGCGTGGACCTTACAAAAATAGTGAAAATTTTGTACTATCTGAAATTGTGCTAAGAAAATAGCTTTTGTTTAAATTAATTGTTCCCCTCATCAAAAGAAGTGTTTCTCAACAATTTTAGGCAATTTTTGGAAAATTGAGTTTTTGACGGAGATTCGACAGGCGCGACCTTACAAAAATAGTGAAAATTTTGTACTATCTTAAATTGTGCTAAGAAAATAGTTTTTGTTTAAATTATTTGTTCCCCTCATCAAAAGAAGTGTTTCTACACAATTTTAGGCAATTTTTGGAAAATTGAGTTTTTGATGGAAATTCGACAGGTGCGAGCCTTACAAAAATAGTGAAAATTTTGTACTATCTGAAATTGTGCTAAGAAAATAGCTTTTGTTTAAATTATTTGTTCCCCTCATCAAAAGAAGTGTTTCTCAACAATTTTAGGCAATTTTTGGAAAATTGAGTTTTTGACGGAGATTCGACAGGCGCGACCCTTACAAAAATAGTGAAAATTTTTTACTATCTTAAATTGTGCTTAGAAAATAGTTTTTGTTTAAATTATATGTTCCCCTCATCAAAAGAAGTGTTTCTCCACAATTTGAGGCAATTTTTGGAAAATTGAGTTTTTGACGGAAAATCGACAGGCGCGGACCTTACAAAAATAATGAAAATTTTGTACTATCTTTAATTGTGCTAAGAAAATAGTTTTTGTTTAAATCATTTGTTCCCCTCATCAAAAGAAGTGTTTCTCCACAATTTTAGGCAATTTTTGGAAAATTGAGTTTTTGACGGAAATTCGACAGGCGCAGAACTTACAAAAATAGTGAAAATTTTGTACTATCTGAAATTGTGCTAAGAAAATAGCTTTTGTTCAAATTATATGTTCCCTTCATCAAAAGAAGTGTTTCTCCACAATTTTAGGTAATTTTTGGAAAATTGAGTTTTTGACGGAAATTCGACAGGCGCAGACCTTACAAAAATAGTGAAAATTTTGTACTATCTGAAATTGTGCTCAGAAAATAGCTTTTGTTCAAATTATATGTTCCCCTCATCAAAAGAAGTGTTTCTACACAATTTTAGGCATTTTTTGGAAAATTGAGTTTTTGACGGAAATTCGACAGGCGCGGACCTCACAAAAATAGTAAAAATTTTGTACTATCTTAAATTGTGCTAAGAAATAGTTTTTGTTTGAATTATTTGTTCCCCTCATCAAAAGAAGTGTTTCTCCACAATTTTAGGTAATTTTTGGAAAATTGAGTTTTTGACAGAAATTCGACAGGCGCGGACCTTACAAAAATAGTGAAAATTTTGTACTCTCTGAAAATGTGCTAAGAAAATAGTTTTTGTTTAAATTATTTGTTCCCCTCATCAAAAGATGTGTTTCTCCACAATTTTAGGCAATTTTTGGAAAATTGAGTTTTTGACGGAAATTCGACAGGCGCGGACCTTACAAAAATAGTGAAAATTTTGTACTATCTGAAATTGTGCTCAGAAAATAGCTTTTGTTTAAATTATTTGTTCCCCTCATCAAAAGAAGTGTTTCTCAACAATTTTAGGCAATTTTTGGAAAATTGAGTTTTTGACGGAGATTCGACAGGCGCGGACCATACAAAAATAGTGAAAATTTTGTACTATCTTAAATTGTGCTTAGAAAATAGTTTTTGTTTTAATTATATGTTCCCCTCATCAAAAGAAGTGTTTCTCCACAAATTTAGGCATTTTTTGGAAAATTGATTTTTTGACGGAAATTCGACAGGCGCGGGCCTCACAAAAATAGTAAAAATTTTGTACTATCTTAAATTGTGCTAAGAAATAGTTTTTGTTTAAATTATTTGTTCCCCTCATCAAAAGAAGTGTTTCTCCACAATTTTAGGTAATTTTTGGAAAATTGAGTTTTTGACAGAAATTCGACAGGCGCGGACCTTACAAAAATAGTGAAAATTTTGTACTATCTGAAATTGTGCTAAGAAAATAGCTTTTGTTCAAATTATATGTTCCCCTCATCAAAAGAAGTGTTTCTACACAATTTTAGGCAATTTTTGGAAAATTGAGTTTTTGACGGAAAATCGACAGGCGCGGACCTTACAAAAATAATGAAAATTTTGTACTATCTTTAATTGTGCTAAGAAAATAGTTTTTGTTTAAATCATTTGTTCCCCTCATCAAAAGAAGTGTTTCTCCACAATTTTAGGCAATTTTTGGAAAATTGAGTTTTTGACGGAAATTCGACTGGCGCGGACCTTACAAAAATAGTGAAAATTTTGTACTACCTGAAATTGTGCTAAGAAAATAGCTTTTGTTCAAATTATATGTTCCCCTCATCAAAAGAAGTGTTACTCCACAATTTTAGGCAATTTTTGGAAAATTGAGTTTTTGACGGAAATTCGACAGGTGCAGACCTTACAAAAATAGTAAAAATTTTGTACTATCTTAAATTGTGCTAAGAAAATAGTTTTTGTTTAAATTATTTGTTAACCTCCTCAAAAGAAGTGTTTCTCCACAATTTTAGGCAATTTTTGGAAAATTGAGTTTTTGACGGAAATTCGACAAGGGGCGAGCCTTACAAATAAATAGTGAAAATTTTGTACTATCTGAAATTGTGCTAAGAAAATAGCTTTTGTTTAAATTATTTGTTCCCCTCATCAAAAGAAGTGTTTCTACACAATTTTAGGCAATTTTTGGAAAATTGAGTTTTTGACAGAAATTCGACAGGCGCGGACCTTACAAAAATAGTGAAAATTTTGTACTATCTGAAATTGTGCTAAGAAAATAGCTTTTGTTCAAATTATATGTTCCCCACATCAAAAGAAATGTTTCTCCACAATTTTAGGCAATTTTTGGAAAATTGAGTTTTTGACGGAAATTCGACAGGTGCGGACCTTACAAAAATAGTAAAAATTTTGTACTATCTTAAATTGTGCTAAGAAAATAGTTTTTGTTTAAATTATTTGTTAACCTCCTCAAAAGAAGTGTTTCTCCACAATTTTAGGCAATTTTTGGAAAATTGAGTTTTTGACGGAAATTCGACAAGGGGCGAGCCTTACAAATAAATAGTGAAAATTTTGTACTATCTGAAATTGTGCTAAGAAAATAGCTTTTGTTTAAATTATTTGTTCCCCTCATCAAAAGAAGTGTTTCTCAACAATTTTAGGCAATTTTTGGAAAATTGAGTCTTTGACGGAGATTCGACAGGCGCGGACCTTACAAAAATAGTGAAAATTTTGTACTATCTTAAATTGTGCTTAGAAAATAGCTTTTGTTTAAATTATATGTTCCCCTCATCAAAAGAAGTGTTTCTCCACAATTTTAGGCATTTTTTGGAAAATTGAGTTTTGACGGAAATTCGACAGGCGCGGACCTCACAAAAATAGTAAAAATTTTGTACTATCTAAAATTGTGCT
This sequence comes from Loripinus fragilis, assembly GCA_964019695.1. Lineage (NCBI taxonomy): Eukaryota > Metazoa > Mollusca > Bivalvia > Lucinida > Lucinidae > Loripinus > Loripinus fragilis. The sequence goes on along the minus strand of OZ026524.1, from coordinate 58,671,507 downwards.
AAGAAATAGTTTTTGTTTAAATAATTTGTTCCCCTCATCAAAAGAAGTGTTTCTCCACAATTTTAGGTAATTTTTGGAAAATTGAGTTTTTGACAGAAATTCGACAGGCGCGGACCTTACAAAAATAGTGAAAATTTTGTACTATCTGAAATTGTGCTAAGAAAATAGCTTTTGTTTAAATTATTTGTTCCCCTCATCAAAAGATGTGTTTCTCCACAATTTTAGGCAATTTTTGGAAAATTGAGTTTTTGACGGAAATTCGACAGGCGCGGACCTTACAAAAATAGTGAAAATTTTGTACTATCTGAAATTGTGCTAAGAAAATAGCTTTTGTTTAAATTATTTGTTCCCCTCATCAAAAGAAGTGTTTCTCAACAATTTTAGGCAATTTTTGGAAAATTTAGTTTTTGGCGGAGATTCGACAGGCGCGGACCTTACAAAAATAGTGAAAATTTTGTACTATCTTAAATTGTGCTTAGAAAATAGTTTTTGTTTAAATTATATGTTCCCCTCATCAAAAGAAGTGTTTCCCCACAATTTTAGGCATTTTTTGGAAAATTGATTTTTTGACGGAAATTCGACAGGCGCGGGTCTCACAAAAATAGTAAAAATTTTGTACTATCTTAAATTGTGCTAAGAAATAGTTTTTGTTTAAATTATTTGTTCCCCTCATCAAAAGAAGTGTTTCTCCACAATTTTAGGTAATTTTTGGAAAATTGAGTTTTTGACGGAAATTCGACAGGCGCGCGCCTTACAAAAATAGTGAAAATTTTGTACTATCTGAAATTGTGCTAAGAAAATAGCTTTTGTTCAAATTATGTGTTCCCCACATCAAAAGAAGTGTTTCTCCACAATTTTAGGCAATTTTTGGAAAATTGAGTTTTTGACGGAAATTCGACAGGTGCAGACCTTACAAAAATAGTAAAAATTTTGTACTATCTTAAATTGTGCTAAGAAAATAGTTTTTGTTTAAATTATTTGTTAACCTCCTCAAAAGAAGTGTTTCTCCACAATTTTAGGCAATTTTTGGAAAATTGAGTTTTTGACGGAAATTCGACAAGGGGCGAGCCTTACAAATAAATAGTGAAAATTTTGTACTATCTGAAATTGTGCTAAGAAAATAGCTTTTGTTTAAATTATTTGTTCCCCTCATCAAAAGAAGTGTTTCTCAACAATTTTAGGCAATTTTTGGAAAATTGAGTTTTTGACAGAAATTCGACAGGCGCGGACCTTACAAAAATAGTGAAAATTTTGTACTATCTGAAATTGTGCTAAGAAAATAGCTTTTGTTCAAATTATATGTTCCCCACATCAAAAGAAGTGTTTCTCCACAATTTTAGGCAATTTTTGGAAAATTGAGTTTTTGACGGAAATTCGACAGGTGCAGACCTTACAAAAATAGTAAAAATTTTGTACTATCTTAAATTGTGCTAAGAAAATAGTTTTTGTTTAAATTATTTGTTAACCTCCTCAAAAGAAGTGTTTCTCCACAATTTTAGGCAATTTTTGGAAAATTGAGTTTTTGACGGAAATTCGACAAGGGGCGAGCCTTACAAATAAATAGTGAAAATTTTGTACTATCTGAAATTGTGCTAAGAAAATAGCTTTTGTTTAAATTATTTGTTCCCCTCATCAAAAGAAGTGTTTCTCAACAATTTTAGGCAATTTTTGGAAAATTGAGTCTTTGACGGAGATTCGACAGGCGCGGACCTTACAAAAATAGTGAAAATTTTGTACTATCTTAAATTGTGCTTAGAAAATAGCTTTTGTTTAAATTATATGTTCCCCTCATCAAAAGAAGTGTTTCTCCACAATTTTAGGCATTTTTTGGAAAATTGAGTTTTTGACGGAAATTCGACAGGCGCGGACCTCACAAAAATAGTAAAAATTTTGTACTATCTTAAATTGTGCTAAGAAATAGTTTTTGTTTAAATAATTTGTTCCCCTCATCAAAAGAAGTGTTTCTCCACAATTTTAGGTAATTTTTGGAAAATTGAGTTTTTGACAGAAATTCGACAGGCGCGGACCCTACAAAAATAGTGAAAATTTTGTACTATCTGAAATTGTGCTAAGAAAATAGCTTTTGTTTAAATTATTTGTTCCCCTCATCAAAAGATGTGTTTCTCCACAATTTTAGGCAATTTTTGGAAAATTGAGTTTTTGACGGAAATTCGACAGGCGCGGACCTTACAAAAATAGTGAAAATTTTGTACTATCTGAAATTGTGCTAAGAAAATAGCTTTTGTTTAAATTATTTGTTCCCCTCATCAAAAGAAGTGTTTCTCAACAATTTTAGGCAATTTTTGGAAAATTGAGTTTTTGACGGAGATTCGACAGGCGCGGACCTTACAAAAATAGTGAAAATTTTGTACTATCTTAAATTGTGCTTAGAAAATAGTTTTTGTTTAAATTATATGTTCCCCTCATCAAAAGAAGTGTTTCTCCACAATTTTAGGCATTTTTTGGAAAATTGATTTTTTGACGGAAATTCGACAGGCGCGGGCCTCACAAAAATAGTAAAAATTTTGTACTATCTTAAATTGTGCTAAGAAATAGTTTTTGTTTAAATTATTTGTTCCCCTCATCAAAAGAAGTGTTTCTCCACAATTTTAGGTGATTTTTGGAAAATTGAGTTTTTGACAGAAATTCGACAGGCGCGGACCTTACAAAAATAGTGAAAATTTTGTACTATCTGAAATTGTGCTAAGAAAATAGCTTTTGTTCAAATTATATGTTCCCCTCATCAAAAGAAGTGTTTCTACACAATTTTAGGCAATTTTTGGAAAATTGAGTTTTTGACGGAAAATCGACAGGTGCGGACCTTACAAAAATAATGAAAATTTTGGACTATCTTTAATTGTGCTAAGAAAATAGTTTTTGTTTAAATCATTTGTTCCCCTCATCAAAAGAAGTGTTTCTCCACAATTTTAGGTAATTTTTGGAAAATTGAGTTTTTGACGGAAATTCGACAGGCGCGCGCCTTACAAAAATAGTGAAAATTTTGTACTATCTTAAATTGTGCTAAGAAAATAGTTTTTGTTTAAATTATTTGTTCCCCTCATCAAAAGAAGTGTTTCTACACAATTTTAGGCAATTTTTGGAAAATTGAGTTTTTGACGGAAATTCGACTAGCGCGGACCTTACAAAAATAGTGAAAATTTTGTACTATCTGAAATTGTGCTAAGAAAATAGCTTTTGTTCAAATTATATGTTCCCCTTATCAAAAGAAGTGTTTCTCCACAATTTTAGGCAATTTTTGGAAAATTGAGTTTATGACTGAAATTCGACAGGCGCGGACCTTACAAAAAAAATGAAAATTTTGTACTATCTTATATTGTGCTAAGAAAATAGTTTTTGTTTAAATTATTTGTTCCCCTCATCAAAAGAAGTGTTTCTACACAATTTTAGGCAATTTTTGGAAAATTGAGTTTTTGACGGAGATTCGACAGGCGCTTACCTTACAAAAATAGTGAAAATATTTTGCACTATCTTAAATTGTGCTAAGAAAATAGTTTTTGTTTAAATTATTTGTTCCCCTCATCAAAAGAAGTGTTTCTCCACAATTTTAGGCATTCTTTGGAAAATTGATTTTTTGACGGAAATTCGACAGGCGCGGAGCTTACAAAAATAGTGAAAATTTTGTACTATCTTAAATTGTGCTAAAAAAAATAGTTTTTGTTTAAATTATTTGTTCCCCTCATCAAAAGAAGTGTTTCTCCACAATTTTAGGCAATCTTTTTGAAAATTGAGTTTTTGACGGAAATTCGACAGGCGCGGACCTTACAAAAATAGTGAAAATTTTGTACTATCTTAAATTGTGCTAAAAAAGTAGTTTTTGTTTAAATTATTAGTTCCCCTCATCAAAAGAATTGTTTCTCCACAATTTTAGGTAATTTTTGGAAAATTGAGTTTTTGACGGAAATTTGACAGGCGCGGACCTTACAAAAATAGTGAAAATTTTGTACTATCTGAAATTGTGCTTAGAAAATAGCTTTTGTTTAAATTATTTGTTCCCCTCATCAAAAGAAGAGTTTCTCAACAATTTTAGGCAATTTTTGGAAAATTGAGTTTTTGACGGAGATTCGACAGGCGCAACCTTACAAAAATAGTGAAAATTTTGTACTATCTTAAATTGTGCTTAGAAAATAGTTTTTGTTTAAATCATTTGTTCCCCTCATCAAAAGAAGTGTTTCTCCTCAATTTTAGGCAAGTTTTGGAAAATTGAGTTTTTGACGGAAATTCGACTGGCGCGGACCTTACAAAAATAGTGAAAATTTTGTACTATCTGAAATTGTGCTAAGAAAATAGCTTTTGTTTAAATTATTTGTTCCCCTCATCAAAAGAAGTGTTTCTCCACAATTTTAGGCAATTTTTGGAAAATTGAGTTTTTGACGGAAATTCGACAGGCTTGGGACCTCACAAAAATAGTGAAAAATTTGTACTATCTTAAATTGTGCTTAGAAAATAGTTTTTGTTTAAATTATTTGTTCCTCTCATCAAAAGAAGTGTTTCTACACAATTTTAGGTAATTTTTGGAAAATTGAGTTTTTGACGGAAAATCGACTGGCGCGGACCTTACAAAAGTAGTGAAAATTTTGTACTATCTTTAATTGTGCTAAGAAATAGTTTTTGTTTAAATTATTTGTTCCCCACATCAAAAGAAGTGTTTCTCCACAATTTCAGGCAATCTTTGGAAAATTGAGTTTTTGACGGAAATTCGACTGGCGCGGACCTTACGAAAAGAGTGAAAATTTTGTACTATCTGAAATTGTGCTAAGAAAATAGCTTTTGTTTAAATTATTTGTTCTCCTCATCAAAAGAAGGGTTTCTCAACAATTTAGGCAATTTTTGGGAAATTGAGTTTTTGACGGAGATTCGACAGGCGCGACTTTACAAAAATAGTGAAAAATTTGTACTATCTTAAATTGTGCTTAGAAAATAGTTTTGTTTAAATTATTTGTTCCCCTCATCGAAAGAAGTGTTTCTCCACAATTTTAGGCAATTTTTGGAAAATTGAGTTTTTGACGGAGATTCGACAGGCGCTTACCTTACAAAAATAGTGAAAATATTTTGCACTATCTTAAATTGTGCTAAGAAAATAGTTTTTGTTTAAATTATTTGTTCCCCTCATCAAAAGAAGTGTTTCTCCACAATTTTAGGCAATTTTTGGAAAATTGAGTTTTTGACGGAAAATCGACAGGCGCGGACCTTATAAAAATAGTGAAAATTTTGTACTATCTTAAATTGTGCTAAGAAAAAAGTTTTTGTTTAAATTATTTGTTCCCCTCATCAAAAGAAGTGTTTCTACACAATTTTAGACAATTTTTGGATAATTGAGTTTTTGACGGAGATTCGACAGGCGCTTACCTTACAAAAATAGTGAAAATATTTTGCACTATCTTAAATTGTGCTAAGAAAATAGTTTTTGTTTAAATTATTTGTTCCCCTCATCAAAAGAAGTGTTTCTCCACAATTTTAGGCAATTTTTGGAAAATTGAGTTTTTGACGGAAAATCGACAGGCGCGTCCCTAACAAAAATAATGAAAATTTTGTACTATCTTAAATTGTGCTAAGAAAATAGTTTTGTTTAAATTATTTGTTCCCCTCATCAAAAGAAGTGTTTCTCCACAATTTTAGGCAATTTTTGGAAAATTGAGTTTTTGACGGAAATTCGACAGGCGCGGACCTTACAAAAATAGTGAAAATTTTGTACTATCTGAAATTGTGCTTAGAAAATAGCTTTTGTTTAAATTATTTGTTCCCCTCATCAAAAGAAGTGTTTCTCAACAATTTTAGCAATTTTTGGAAAATTGAGTTTTTGACGGAGATTCGACAGGCGCAACCTTACAAAAATAGTGAAAATATTTTGCACTATCTTAAATTGTGCTAAGAAAATAGTTTTTGTTTAAATTATTTGTTCTCCTCATCAAAAGAAGTGTTTCTCCTCCATTTTAGGCAATTTTTGGAAAATTGAGTTTTTGACGTAGATTCGACAGGCGCGACCTTACAAAAATAGTGAAAATTTTGTACTATCTTAAATTGTGCTTAGAAAATAGTTTTTGTTTAAATTATTTGTTCCCCTCATCAAAAGAAGTGTTTCTACACAATTTTAGGTAATTTTTGGAAAATTGAGTTTTTGACGGAAAATCGACTGGCGCGGACCTTACAAAAATAGTGAAAATTTTGTACTATCTTTAATTGTGCTAAGAAATAGTTTTTGTTTAAATTATTTGTTCCCCTCATCAAAAGAAGTGTTTCTCCACAATTTTAGGCAATCTTTGGAAAATTGAGTTTTTGACGGAAATTTGACTAGCGCGGACCTTACAAAAAGAGTGAAAATTTTGTACTATCTGAAATTGTGCTAAGAAAATAGCTTTTTTTAAATTATTTGTTCCCCTCATCAAAAGAAGTGTTTCTCAACAATTTTAGGCAATTTTTGGAAAATTGAGGTTTTGACGAAGATTCCACAGGCACGACCTTACAAAAATAGTGAAAAATTTGTACTATCTTAAATTGTGCTAAGAAAATAGCTTTTGTTTAAATTATTTGTTCCCCTCATCAAAAAAAGTGTTTCTCAACAATTTAGGCAATTTTTGGAAAATTGAGTTTTTGACGGATATTCGACAGGCGCGACCTTACAAAAATAGTGAAAAATTTGTACTATCTTAAATTGTGCTTAGAAAATAGTTTTTGTTTAAATCATTTGTTCCCCTCATCAAAAGAAGTGTTTCTCCACAATTTTAGGCAATTTTTGGAAAATTGAGTTTTTGACGGAAATTCGACAGGCGCGGACCTCACAATCATAGTAAAAATTTGTTTACTATCCTTAATTGTGCTAAGAAACAGTTTTTGTTTAACTTATTTGTTCCCCTCATCAAAAGAAGTGTTTCTCCACAATTTTAGGCAATCTTTGGAAAATTGAGTTTTTGACGGAAATTCGACAGGCGCTGACCTTAAAAAAAAAATAGTGAAAATTTTGTACTATCTTAAATTGTGCTAAAAAAATAGTTTTTGTTTAAATCATTTGTTCCCCTCATCAAAAGAAGTGTTTCTCCACAATTTTAGGCAATTTTTGGAAAATTGAGTTTTTGACGGAAAATCGACAGGCGCGTCCCTAACAAAAATAATGAAAATTTTGTACTATCTTAAATTGTGCTAAAAAATAGTTTTTGTTTAAATTATTAGTTCCCCTCATCAAAAGAAGTGTTTCTCAACAATTTTAGGCAATTTTTGGAAAATTGAGTTTTTGACGGAAATTCAACAAGGGGCGGACCTTACAAAAATAGTGAAAATTTTGTACTATCTTAAATTGTGCTAAGAAAATAGTTTTTGTTTAAATTATTTGTTCCCCTCATCAAAAGAAGTGTTTCTCCACAATTTGTGGCAATTTTTGGAAAATTGAGTTTTTGACGGAAAATCGACAGGCGCGGACCTTATAAAAAAAGTGAAAATTTTGTACCATCTTAAATTTCTGCTATGAAAAAAGTTTTTGTTTAAATTATTTGTTCACCTCATCAAAAGAAGTGTTTCTACACAATTTTAGGCAATTTTTGGAAAATTGAGTTTTTGACGGAGATTCGACAGGCGCTTACCTTACAAAAATAGTGAAAATATTTTGCACTATCTGAAATTGTGCTAAGAAAATAGTTTTTGTTTAAATTATTTGTTCTCCTCATCAAAAGAAGGGTTTCTCAACAATTTAGGCAATTTTTGGAAAATTGAGTTTTTGACGGAGATTCGACAGGCGCGACTTTACAAAAATAGTGAAAAATTTGTACTATCTTAAATTGTGCTTAGAAAATAGTTTTGTTTAAATTATTTGTTCCCCTCATCAAAAGAAGTGTTTCTCCACAATTTTAGGCAATTTTTGAAAAATTGAGTTTTTGACGGAAAATCGACAGGCGCGTCCCTAACAAAAATAATGAAAATTTTGTACTATCTTAAATTGTGCTAAAAAATAGTTTTTGTTTAAATTATTTGTTCCCCTCATCAAAAGAAGTGTTTCTACACAATTTTAGGCAATTTTTGGAAAATTGAGTTTTTGACGGAAAATCCACAGGCGCGGACCTTATAAAAATAGTGAAAATTTTGTACTATCTTAAATTGTGCTAAGAAAAAAGTTTTTGTTTAAATTATTTGTTCCCCTCATCAAAAGAAGTGTTTCTACACAATTTTAGGCAATTTTTGGATAATTGAGTTTTTGACGGAGATTCGACAGGCGCTTACCTTACAAAAATAGTGAAAATATTTTGCACTATCTTAAATTGTGCTAAGAAAATAGTTTTTGTTTAAATTATTTGTTCCCCTCATCAAAAGAAGTGTTTCTCCACAATTTTAGGCAATTTTTGGAAAATTGAGTTTTTGACGGAAAATCGACAGGCGCGTCCCTAACAAAAATAATGAAAATTTTGTACTATCTTAAATTGTGCTAAGAAAATAGTTTTTGTTTAAATTATTTGTTCCCCTCATCAAAAGAAGTGTTTCTCCACAATTCTAGGCAATTTTTGGAAAATTGAGTTTTTGACGGAAATTCGACAGGCGCGGACCTTACAAAAATAGTGAAAATTTTGTACTATCTGAAATTGTGCTAAGAAAATAGCTTGTGTTTAAATTATTTGTTCCCCTCATCAAAAGAAGTGTTTCTCAACAATTTTAGGCAATTTTTGAAAAATTGAGTTTTTGACGGAAAATCGACTGGCGCGGACCTTACAAAAAAAGTGAAAATTTTGTACTATCTTTAATTGTGCTAAGAAATAGTTTTTGTTTAAATTATTTGTTCCCCTCATCAAAAGAAGTGTTTCTCCACAATTTTAGGCAATCTTTGGAAAATTGAGTTTTTTACGGAAATTCGACAGGCGCGTGCGTACCTTACAAAAATAGTGAAAATTTTGTACTATCTGAAATTGTGCTAAGAAAATAGCTTTTGTTTAAATTATTTGTTCTCCTCATCAAAAGAAGGGTTTCTCAACAATTTAGGCAATTTTTGGAAAATTGAGTTTTTGACGGAGATTCGACAGGCGCGACTTTACAAAAATAGTGAAAAATTTGTACTATCTTAAATTGTGCTTAGAAAATTGTTTTGTTTAAATTATTTGTTCCCCTCATCAAAAGAAGTGTTTCTCCACAATTTTAGGCAATTTTTGGAAAATTGAGTTTTTGACGGAAATTCGACAGGCGCGGACCTCACAAATATAGTTAAAAAATTTTTTACTATCTTAAATTGTGCTAAGAAACAGTTTTTGTTTAACTTATTTGTTCCCCTCATCAAAAGAAGTGTTTCTCCACAATTTTAGGCAATCTTTGGAAAATTGATTTTTTGACGGAAATTCGACAGGCGCAGACCTTACAAAAATAGTGAAAATTTTGTACTATCTTAAATTGTGCTAAAAAAAATAGTTTTTGTTTAAATTATTTGTTCCCCTCATCAAAAGAAGTGTTTCTCCATACTTTTAGGTAATTTTTGGAAAATTGAGTTTTTGACGGAAATTCGACAGGCGCGGACCTTACAAAAAGAGTGAAAATTTTGTACTATCTTAAATTGTGCTAAGAAAATAGTTTTTTTTAAATTATTTGTTCCCCTCATCAAAAGAAGTGTTTCTACACAATTTTAGGCAATTTTTGGAAAATTGAGTTTTTGACGGAAATTCGACTGGCACGGACCTTACAAAAATAGTGAAAATTTTGTACTATTTTTAATTGTGCTAAGAAAATAGTTTTTGTTTAAATTATTTGTTCCCCTCATCAAAAGAAGTGTTCCTCCACAATTTTAGGCAATCTTTTTGAAAATTGAGTTTTTGACGGAAATTCGACAGGCGCGGACCTTACAAAAATAGTGAAAATTTTGTACTATCTGAAATTGTGCTAAGAAAATAGCTTTTGTTTAAATTATTTGTTCTCCTCATCAAAAGAAGGGTTTCTCAACAATTTAGGCAATTTTTGGAAAATTGAGTTTTTGACGGAGATTCGACAGGCGCGACTTTACAAAAATAGTGAAAAATTTGAACTATCTTAAATTGTGCTTAGAAAATAGTTTTGTTTAAATTATTTGTTCCCCTCATCGAAAGAAGTGTTTCTCCACAATTTTAGGCAATTTTTGGAAAATTGAGTTTTTGACGGAAATTCGACAGGCGCGGACCTCACAAATATAGTAAAAAAAATTTTACTATCTTAAATTGTGCTAAGAAACAGTTTTTGTTTAACTTATTTGTTCCCCTCATCAAAAGAAGTGTTTCTCCACAATTTTAGGCAATCTTTGGAAAATTGATTTTTTGACGGAAATTCTACTGGCGCGGACCTTACAAAAATAGTGAAAATTTTGTACTATCTTAAATTGTGCTAAAAAAAATAGTTTTTGTTTAAATTTTTTGTTCCCCTCATCAAAAGAAATGTTTCTCCATACTTTTAGGTAATTTTTGGAAAATTGAGTTTTTGACGGAAATTCGACAGGCGCGGACCTTACAAAAATAGTGAAAATTTTGTACTATCTTAAATTGTGCTAAGAAAATAGTTTTTGTTTAAATTATTTGTTCCCCTCATCAAAAGAAGTGTTTCTACACAATTTTAGGCAATTTTTTGAAAATTGAGTTTTTGACGGAAATTCGACTGGCACGGACCTTACAAAAATAGTGAAAATTTTGTACTATTTTTAATTGTGCTAAGAAAATAGTGTTTGTTTAAATTATTTGTTCCCCTCATCAAAAGAAGTGTTTCTCCACAATTTTAGGCAATCTTTTTGGAAAATTGAGTTTTTGACGGAAATTCGACAGGCGCGGACCTTACAAAAATAGTGAAAATTTTGTACTATCTTAAATTGTGCTAAAAAAATAGTTTTTGTTTAAATTATTAGTTCCCCTCATCAAAAGAAGTGTTTCTCCACAATTTTAGGTAATTTTTGGAAAATTGAGTTTTTGACGGAAATTTGACAGGCGCGGACCTTACAAAAATAGTGAAAATTTTGTACTATCTGAAATTGTGCTTAGAAAATAGCTTTTGTTTAAATTATTTGTTCCCCTCATCAAAAGAAGTGTTTCTCAACAATTTAAGGCAATTTTTGGAAAATTGAGTTTTTGACGGAGATTCGACAGGCACGACCTTACAAAAATAGTGAAAATTTTGTACTATCTTAAATTGTGCTTAGAAAATAGTTTTTGTTAAAATCATTTGTTCCCCTCATCAAAAGAAGTGTTTCTCCTCAATTTTAGGCAAGTTTTGGAAAATTGAGTTTTTGACGGAAATTCGACTGGCGCAGACCTTACAAAAAAAGTGAAAATTTTGTACTATCTGAAATTGTGCTAAGAAAATAGCTTATGTTTAAATTATTTGTTCCCCTCATCAAAAGAAGTGTTTCTCAACAATTTTAGGCAATTTTTGGAAAATTGAGTTTTTGACGAAGATTCGACAGGCGCGACCTTACAAAAATACTGAAAAATTTATACTATCTTAAATTGTGCTTAGAAAATAGTTTTGTGTAAATTATTTGTTCCCCTCATCAAAAGAAGTGTTTCTCCACAATTTTAGGCAATTTTTGGAAAATTGAGTTTTTGACGGAAATTCGACAGGCTCGGACCTCACAAAAATAGTAAAAATTTTGTACTATCTTAAATTGTGCTAAGAAATAGTTTTTGTTTAAATTATTTGTTCCCCTCATCAAAAGAAGTGTTTCGCCACAATTTGAGGCAATCTTTGGAAAATTGAGTTTTTGACGGAAATTTGACAGGCGCGGACCTTACAAAAATAGTGAAAATTTTGTACTATCTTAAATTGTGCTAAGAAAATAGTTTTTGTTTAAATTGTTTGTTAACCTCATCAAAAGAAGTGATTCTCAACAATTTTAGGCAATTTTTGGAAAATTGAGTTTTTGACGGAAATTCAACAAGGGGCGGACCTTACAAAAATAGTGAAGATTTTGTACTATCTTAAATTGTGCTAAGAAAATAGTTTTTGTTTAAATTATTTGTTCCCCTCATCAAAAGAAGTGTTTCTCCACAATTTGAGGCAATTTTTGGAAAATTGAGTTTTTGACGGAAAATCGACAGGCGCAGACCTTATAAAAATAGTGAAAATTTTGTACCATCTTAAATTGTGCTAAGAAAATAGTTTTTGTTTAACTTATTTGTTCACCTCATCAAAAGAAGTGTTTCTACACAATTTTAGGCAATTTTTGGAAAATTGAGTTTTTGACGGAGATTCGACAGGCGCTTACCTTACAAAAATAGTGAAAATATTTTGCACTATCTTAAATTGTGCTAAGAAAATAGTTTTTGTTTAAATTATTTGTTCCCCTCATCAAAAGAAGTGTTTCTCCACAATTTTAGGCAATTTTTGGAAAATTGAGTTTTTGACGGAAATTCGACAGGCTCGGACCTCACAAAAATAGTAAAAATTTTGTACTATCTTAAATTGTGCTAAGAAATAGTTTTTGTTTAAATTATTTGTTCCCCTCATCAAAAGAAGTGTTTCTCCACAATTTTAGACAATTTTTGGATAATTGAGTTTTTGACGGAGATTCGACAGGCGCTTACCTTACAAAAATAGTGAAAATATTTTGCACTATCTTAAATTGTGCTAAGAAAATAGTTTTTGTTTAAATTATTTGTTCCCCTCATCAAAAGAAGTGTTTCTCCACAATTTTAGGCAATTTTTGGAAAATTGAGTTTTTGACGGAAAATCGACAAGCGCGTCCCTAACAAAAATAATGAAAATTTTGTACTATCTTAAATTGTGCTAAGAAAATAGCTTTTGTTTAAATTATTTGTTCCCCTCATCAAAAGAAGTGTTTCTCCACAATTTTAGGCAATTTTTGGAAAATTGAGTTTTTGACGGAAATTCGACAGGCGCGGACCTTACAAAAATAGTGAAAATTTTGTACTATCTGAAATTGTGCTAAGAAAATAGCTTTTGTTTAAATTATTTGTTCCCCTCATCAAAAGAAGTGTTTCTCAACAATTTTAGGCAATTTTTGGAAAATTGAGTTTTTGACGGAAATTCCACAGGCGCAACCTTACAAAAATAGTGAAAATATTTTGCACTATCTTAAATTGTGCTTAGAAAATAGTTTTTGTTTAAATTATTTGTTCCCCTCATCAAAAGAAGTGTTTCTCCACAATTTTTGGCAATTTTTGGAAAATTGAGTTTTTGACGGAAATTCGACAGGCGCGGTCCTTAAAAAAATAGTGAAAATTTTGTACTATCTTAAATTGTGCTAAAAAAATAGTTTTTGTTTAAATTATTTGTTAACCTCATCAAAAGAAGTGTTTCTCAACAATTTTAGGCAATCTTTGGAAAATTGAGTTTTTGATGGAAATTCGACAGGCGCGGACCTTAAAAAAATAGTGAAAATTTTGTACTATCTTAAATTGTGCTAAAAAAATAGTTTTTGTTTAAATTATTAGTTCCCCTCATCAAAAGAAGTGTTTCTCCACAATTTTAGGTAATTTTTGGAAAATTGAGTTTTTGACGGAAAATCGACAGGCGCGTCCCTAACAAAAATAATGAAAATTTTGTACTATCTTAAATTGTGCTAAAAAATAGTTTTTGTTTAACTTATTTGTTCCCCTCATCAAAAGAAGTGTTTCTCCACAATTTTAGGCAATCTTTGGAAAATTGAGTTTTTGATGGAAATTCGACAGGCGCGGACCTTAAAAAAATAGTGAAAATTTTGTACTATCTTAAATTGTGCTAAAAAAATAGTTTTTGTTTAAATTATTAGTTCCCCTCATCAAAAGAAGTGTTTCTCCACAATTTTAGGTAATTTTTGGAAAATTGAGTTTTTGACGGAAAATCGACAGGCGCGTCCCTAACAAAAATAATGAAAATTTTGTACTATCTTAAATTGTGCTAAAAAATAGTTTTTGTTTAAATTATTAGTTCCCCTCATCAAAAGAAGTGTTTCTCAACAATTTTAGGCAATTTTTGGAAAATTGAGTTTTTGACGGAAATTCAACAAGGGGCGGACCTTACAAAAATAGTGAAAATTTTGTACTATCTTAAATTGTGCTAAGAAAATAGTTTTTGTTTAAATTATTTGTTCTTCTCATCAAAAGAAGTGTTTCTCCACAATTTGTGGCAATTTTTGGAAAATTGAGTTTTTGACGGAAAATCGACAGGCGCGGACCTTATAAAAAAAGTGAAAATTTTGTACCATCTTAAATTTCTGCTATGAAAAAAGTTTTTGTTTAAATTATTTGTTCCCCTCATCAAAAGAAGTGTTTCTACACAATTTTAGACAATTTTTGGAAAATTGAGTTTTTGACGGAGATTCGACAGGCGCTTACCTTACAAAAATAGTGAAAATATTTTGCACTATCTGAAATTGTGCTAAGAAAATAGTTTTTGTTTAAATTATTTGTTCCCCTCATCAAAAGAAGTGTTTCTCCACAATTTTAGGCAATTTTTGAAAAATTGAGTTTTTGACGGCAAATCGACAGGCGCGTCCCTAACAAAAATAATGAAAATTTTGTACTATCTTAAATTGTGCTAAAAAAATAGTTTTTGTTTAAATTATTTGTTCCCCTCATCAAAAGAAGTGTTTCTACACAATTTTAGGCAATTTTTGGAAAATTGAGTTTTTGACGGAAAATCGACAGGCGCGGACCTTATAAAAATAGTGAAAATTTTGTACTATCTTAAATTGTGCTAAGAAAAAAGTTTTTGTTTAAATTATTTGTTCCCTCATCAAAAGAAGTGTTTCTACACAATTATAGGCAATTTTTGGATAATTGAGTTTTTGACGGAGATTCGACAGGCGCTTACCTTACAAAAATAGTGAAAATATTTTGCACTATCTTAAATTGTGCTAAGAAAATAGTTTTTGTTTAAATTATTTGTTCCCCTCATCAAAAGAAGTGTTTCTCCACAATTTTAGGCAATTTTTGGAAAATTGAGTTTTTGACGGAAAATCGACAGGCGCGTCCCTAACAAAAATAATGAAAATTTTGTACTATCTTAAATTGTGCTAAGAAAATAGTTTTTGTTTAAATTATTTGTTCCCCTCATCAAAAGAAGTGTTTCTCCACAATTCTAGGCAATTTTTGGAAAATTGAGTTTTTGACGGAAATTCGACAGGCGCGGACCTTACAAAAATAGTGAAAATTTTGTACTATCTGAAATTGTGCTAAGAAAATAGCTTGTGTTTAAATTATTTGTTCCCCTCATCAAAAGAAGTGTTTCTCAACAATTTTAGGCAATTTTTGGAAAATTGAGTTTTTGACGGAGATTCGACAGGCGCGACCTTACAAAAATAGTGAAAATATTTTGCACTATCTTAAATTGTGCTAAGATAATAGTTTTTGTTTAAATTATTTGTTCTCCTCATCAAAAGAAGTGTTTCTCCTCAATTTTAGGCAATTTTTGGAAAATTGAGTTTTTGACGTAGATTCGACAGGCGCGACCTTACAAAAATAGTGAAAAATTTGTACTATCTTAAATTGTGCTAAGAAAATAGTTTTTGTTTAAATTATTTGTTCCCCTCATCAAAAGATGTGTTTCTACACAATTTTAGGTAATTTTTGGAAAATTGAGTTTTTGACGGAAAATCGACTGGCGGGGACCTTACAAAAATAGTGAAAAATTTGTACTATCTTTAATTGTGCTAAGAAATAGTTTTTGTTTAAATTATTTGTTCCCCTCATGAAAAGAAGTGTTTCTCCACAATTTTAGGCAATCTTTGGAAAATTGAGTTTTTGACGGAAATTCGACTGGCGCGGACCTTACAAAAAGAGTGAAAATTTTGTACTATCTGAAATTGTGCTAAGAAAATAGCTTTTTTTTAAAATTATTTGTTCCCCTAATCAAAAGAAGTGTTTCTCAACAATTTTAGGCAATTTTTGGAAATTTGAGTTTTTGACGGAGATTCCACAGGCGCGACCTTACAAAAATAGTGAAAAATTTGTACTATCTGAAATTGTGCTAAGAAAATAGCTTTTGTTTAAATTATTTGTTCCCCTCATCAAAAGAAGTGTTTCTCAACAATTTAGGCAATTTTTGGAAAATTGAGTTTTTGACAGATATTTGACAGGCGCGACCTTACAAAAATAGTGAAAATTTTTTACTATCTTAAATTGTGCTTAGAAAATAGTTTTGTTTAAATTATTTGTTCCCCTCATCAAAAGAAGTGTTTCTCAACAATTTTAGGCAATTTTTGGAAAATTGAGTTTTTGACGGAAATTCGACAGGCGCGGACCTCACAAACATAGTAAAAATTTTTTTACTATCTTAAATTGTGCTTAGAAACAGTTTTTGTTTAACTTATTTGTTCCCCTCATCAAAAGAAGTGTTTCTCCACAATTTTAGGCAATCTTTGGAAAATTGAGTTTTTGACGGAAATTCCACAGGCGCGGACCTTAAAAAAAAAGTGAAAATTTTGTACTATCTTAAATTGTGCTAAGAAAATAGTTTTTGTTTAAATTATTAGTTCCCCTCATCAAAAGAAGTGTTTCTCCACAATTTTAGGTAATTTTGGGAAAATTGAGTTTTTGACGGAAATTCGACAGGCGTGGACCTTACAAAAATAGTGAAAATTTTGTACTATCTTAAATTGTGCTAAGAAAATAGTTTTTGTTTAAATTATTTGTTCCCCTCATCAAAAGAAGTGTTTCTACACAATTTTAGGCAATTTTTGGAAAATTGAGTTTTTGACGGAAATTCGACTGGCACGGACCTTACAAAAATAGTGAAAATTTTGTACTATCTGAAATTGTGCTAAGAAAATAGTTTTTGTTTAAATTATTTGTTCCCCTCATCAAAAGAAGTGTTTCTCCACAATTTTAGGCAATCTTTGGAAAATTGAGTTTTTGACGGAAATTCAACAGGCCCGAACCTTACAAAAATAGTGAAAATTTTGTACTATCTTAAATTGTGCTAAAAAATAGTTTTTGTTTAAATTATTAGTTCCCCTCATCAAAAGAAGTGTTTCTCCACAATTTTAGGTAATTTTTGGAAAATTGAGTTTTTGACGGAAATTCGACAGGCGCGGACCTTACAAAAATAGTGAAAATTTTGTACTATCTTAAATTGTGCTAAGAAAATAGTTTTTGTTTAAATTATTTGTTCCCCTCATTTAAAGAAGTGTTTCTCCACAATTTGAGGCAATTTTTGGAAAATTGAGTTTTTGACGGAAAATAGACAGGCGCATCCCTTACAAAAATAATGAAAATTTTGTACTATCTTAAATTGTGCTAAGAAAATAGTTTTTGTTTAAATTATTTGTTCCCCTCATCAAAAGAAGTGTTTCTCCACAATTTTAGGCAATTTTTGGAAAATTGAGTTTTTGACGGAGATTCGACAGGCGCGGACCTTACAAAAATAGTGAAAATTTTGTACTATCTGAAATTGTGGTAAGAAAATAGCTTTTGTTTAAATTATTTGTTCCCCTCATTAAAAGAAGTGTTTCTCAACAATTTTAGGCAATTTTTGGAAAATTGAGTTTTTGACGGAGATTCGACAGGCGCGACCTTACAAAAATAGTGAAAATTTTGTACTATCTGAAATTGTGCTAAGAAAATAGCTTTTGTTTAAATTATTTGTTCCCCTCATCAAAAGAAGTGTTTCTCAACAATTTTAGGCAATTTTTGGAAAATTGAGTTTTTGACGAAGATTCGACAGGCGCGACCTTACAAAAATAGTGAAAAATTTATACTATCTTAAATTGTGCTTAGAAAATAGTTTTGTTTAAATTATTTGTTCCCCTCATCAAAAGAAGTGTTTCTCCACAATTTTAGGCAATTTTTGGAAAATTGAGTTTTTGACGGAAATTCGACAGGCTCGGACCTCACAAAAATAGTAAAAATTTTGTACTATCTTAAATTGTGCTAAGAAATAGTTTTTGTTTAAATTATTTGTTCCCCTCATCAAAAGAAGTGTTTCTCCACAATTTTAGGCAATCTTTGGAAAATTGAGTTTTTGACGGAAATTTGACAGGCGCAGACCTTACAAAAATATTGAAAATTTTGTACTATCTTAAATTGTGCTAAGAAAATAGTTTTTGTTTAAATTATTTGTTAACCTCATCAAAAGAAGTGTTTCTCAGCAATTTTAGGCAATTTTTGGAAAATTGAGTTTTTGACGGAAATTCAACAAGGGGCGGACCTTACAAAAATAGTGAAAATTTTGTACTATCTTAAATTGTGCTAAGAAAATAGTTTTTGTTTAAATTATTTGTTCCCCTCATCAAAAGAAGTGTTTCTCCACAATTTTAGGCAATTTTTGGAAAATTGAGTTTTTGACAGAAAATCGACAGGCGCAGACCTTATAAAAATAGTGAAAATTTTTTACTATCTTAAATTGTGCTAAGAAAAAAGTTTTTGTTAAAATTATTTGTTCCCCTCATCAAAAGAAGTGTTCCTACACAATTTTAGGCAATTTTTGGAAAATTGAGTTTTTGACGGAGATTCAACAGGCGCTTACCTTACAAAAATAGTGAAAATATTTTGCACTATCTTAAATTGTGCTAAGAAATTAGTTTTTGTTTAAATTATTTGTTCCCCTCATCAAAAGAAGTGTTTCTCCACAATTTTAGGCAATTTTTGGAAAATTGAGTTTTTGACGGAAAATCGACAGGTGCGTCCCTAACAAAAATAATGAAAATTTTGTACTATCTTAAATTGTGCTAAGAAAATAGTTTTTCTTTAAATTATTTGTTCCCCTCATCAAAAGAAGTGTTTCTCCACAATTTTAGGCAATTTTTGGAAAATTGAGTTTTTGACGGAAAATCGACAGGCGCGGACCTTACAAAAATAGTGAAAATTTTGTACTATCTGAAATTGTGCTAAGAAAATAGCTTTTATCCTCTTCCTTCCGCTAAATGGTTCGCAGTAACTCACGCGAACCGGTGCACAACAATATATCCACAGATTTGCTAGAGTTCCTGTTTTACAAACAAATAACAACAAAGATTTCTTTGAGTTAGGGATACTATATTGTATCATCAATTTGTTCTATATTATGATATTACTATAGCAAAAGCGTGGCGAGCTAAAAGACATTCATTGAGTAACAGAATGAAATCAATGATATAAAATTCAACAAAGAACAATCAGCACATGATGGGGTAAAATCTGCCACAAATCAATGATATAAAATTCAACAAGGAAATATCAACACATGATGGGGTAACTCTGCCAGCGCAGAGAACAATCAAACGGTAAACTACTCAATTGTGGAGTAGGAGAGGAGGAGGAGGTAAAATGTAGTCTATTTGGACGTCGACATCAGTGAAACAAAGCAGTGGTTTGATCTAACGCTTTCGCCAGCCGAAAATTGAATGAAGCACGCAGAGCGAGCACATGGTTTAGAAGTGGATGCTGGCTGGAACCCTGCAAGGCGGACATAATTTAGAGTACCGCAGATAAGGTGGAAACCAATAAATGTAAGAAAGGTAATTAAGTATACAGGCCACAAGAAAAAAGAATGCAACAAAATAGAGAGCTCTAGTGTCGTTAGATAAAATGCGTTATGGAGACATAACGCACATTTATCCTCTTCCTTCCGCTAAATGGTTCGCAGTAACTCACGCGAACCGGTGCACAACAATATATCCACAGATTTGCTAGAGTTCCTGTTTTACAAACAAATAACAACAAAGATTTCTTTGAGTTAGGGATACTATATTGTATCATCAATTTGTTCTATATTATGATATTACTATAGCAAAAGCGT
Organism: Loripinus fragilis; assembly: GCA_964019695.1. Lineage (NCBI taxonomy): Eukaryota > Metazoa > Mollusca > Bivalvia > Lucinida > Lucinidae > Loripinus > Loripinus fragilis. The sequence continues at coordinate 58,651,854 of OZ026524.1, read as the reverse complement.
GGCGAGCTAAAAGACATTCATTGAGTAACAGAATGAAATCAATGATATAAAATTCAACAAAGAACAATCAGCACATGATGGGGTAAAATCTGCCACACACCTAAGGCCAAACACATGGCCTAAGGTTTACCCCATCAAAAGCCACGCAGAGACAAAAAATATATTCGGAAGAAGTTGTATCAAACTTCAACATGGTATCCCAACTCATAGAAATTAACAGTCTTCATATTAGTTGCTATTCTCATTCTAAGCACCACGGAAAGCCAATGCAATCTTAAGAGGTGCAATGAGCATTTGTTGAAACTAAACATATACACAATGTCCCATCTTCGTATAGAGTTCAGCATACATGAAATTCAAGACAAATTTAATACATTTATAATTTAGGTCAGCCAATGCAGACCTAAATTTCATCCTCTAATAGTGCATAATTTATGTTCCTGTGACAGTTTTACAACACGTCTATCTTATGATCGTTAATGGCAGCCCATGCAAACCACAGCGTTCCTCTTAATTTTTTGAGAGAACTCAGATATTGATGTTTTGTAACCAACAAAGTGGCATATTTACAATGCAGACCGTACACCACAGAGTTGTGTAAAATGAAAATGGGGGGAAATGCATACCTCAGAGCTTACGAACTTTTGTAATTGGCAATAAAGCTTAACGATTATGTGTACGCAAGTATTTTTGAAAAGCGTTGCTTTTCCATCTACCCAAAGCCCTGATTTGTGAATCACTATCTCCCTGTTCTGATCGGAAGGAAGCGGCACCGATTCTAAAGCTGTGGCCTTTATAGCGCGAACTATCCAGGCGGCAAAATTTTAAAGTTTTATGCAACTGTAAATCAAATGCATGACGTTTAACAAGCTTGCCAGAAAGCATACAAAATAGTGGTCCAGATTGTGTGCCACGGAGACTAAAGTATTCATTTAAAGCCTCGACAGGGTCATATTTAGAATGACCTCTGCTTAATTCTATTTGATGAGGTACACCAGAAGCATTGTGTTTATACTGCCGAAATGTGACTGTAATTGTACTCAAACTACCAAGTTTATTACATTCAATGTCATTGTACTGCACCACGTTATTACTCGCATTTTTATTTTCTGTGATTTCTCCTATTCTAGCAAATGCATAAAAGGCAAATAGATACATAGCCTTAAAAAGGGTGATCTCATAAAAATTTGGAGCAGTGTGATATAAGGCGTCAATGAGTTTATCTAAAAGTAGAAGTGTGATGGGTAGTCGAATGTCTAAGCATGGTCTTGTTCTGTATGATCCCATGACAAGTTTCGATACTACGAAATTTTTTGTAGGGTCAGCAAAATTAAGCAACTTATGCACATGGCCTATTCCTGAGAGATAAGTAGAGATAATTGATGGTGCTCGTTTTATATGATGTAGGTAGGCAACAAATAAGCAAATTATTTCTCCCGAAACAGGGGGGTCAATAGATGTCCCAAGAACTGAGGTACAAAATTCCCGAAAAACTGACCAAGCTCTATTATATATATCCAATGAGTTAGAGGCTAACGATGACTGAAGCAATTTTGACAATGTTGAATAATATTCTCCAGTTGAAGATATGACGGGACTTGTGTTGGCATAGGACTGCTGTGAGGGCTCCAAGGAAGCTAAATGTACAACATATTTAGGAAACTGAATAAACTGAAAGCTCGAAAATTTTGTAAGAACTTGCAGTTTACTGTCCAAGAGTATATGAGGCATTGTTTAAGTAATCTCGTTTAAGCAGCTTTTTAGCCGTTCATATGCTAAAGCCTAGTCTGATTATTCTCAAGTTACAGAAAATTTGGAAAAGCAAAGGTCTTGCGAAAATCTTCGAACTTTCTGAAAACAGTATGAAAATATTAGCATGGCTTGCTAGGCACTATGTCTCCTGCTGTCTCCAACAGACAGAAGCGTCACCTGTACCTTTGTCTTGTTTTGTTGCCTGATGACAACCCTAATGGGGTAAACAATTGTCTAAATATGATAATTGGATTTTACCACTTCCTGTATTTACAATTTTTACAGAGTATCAATCTTAGTGGTACTCAGGCCAAACCAAAAATCACAAGTGTGTTGAGAGAATCTGATCCAAAATCTAGACAACTGCATATTATGGACTTTAATGTTTCTGCTGTTACATGTACCGCCTAATTTATGAAGTATGATGGATCAGATCACCCTAAACACAGTTATTCCTTTCGTTGGGTCCCATAGTACTTAACAAATTATTTAACTCAGCTGTCTCCACAGACAGAGTTAATGTAACCACGAAGCAAAGAGCAAACAATTAATCTGTATCAACAGTCTCGTACAGGTTGATATGACACTGTTAATAATGCCAGCTGAAGTTATATGATTTTATTTTATATGGATGTATATGTAATGAACCCGCGTGAATGCGCATTGACAGAAAAATACATGCAAAAATTGGATCTGGGCTTTTACCCTTGGGTATGTGACATATGTATAAACCCTAATGATGGTTGTGATGTTTTTATATGCATTTTTTGTATTGTCAGTGTTTCTGCTGCCTCCACAGACAGAAAGAGGACTGCTATTTGGTGCCAAGGCTGGGCCACAAATGTATTTTGTGTAGGCGGAACTGAATGATTGTGTACGGGATGATCGAAAATTGCTCCGAAAGGGACGTTGCATATGTGAGTTTGATGCCATCACCCAAAATTCTGTGTGAATCCTACCCCATGGGATTTGGACAGTTTCCCTAAGCATGCGGAACTGCTGATCATAAAGGTACCAGCTTAGGCCAGGACTACGCCGTGCTAAGTCCCTTACTATTTCAGTATACTTCAAAAGGGGAGGAGCCTCCATGAGGAACATTTCGGTATAAACAGCCATGAACCTCAAAAAGGAAGTCCAGGTTTCAATGTTGAAAATTTTCCTTGTGTGATTGGGTACTAAACTGATTTGGGCCTTAGAGCTCAACTGTAACTGAAAGTTAGTGTTGTTGTCAGATAATATTGATGTTCTGGGCAGGAGCAGGGCTAAATCAATAAATTGGTTACGCCAAATTTTCTTTTTAATCTTATGTGGAATTTGTAGGGAAATGGCAGTGGATATGGGTTCAGCGTACTGAAAATTAAGGGCATTTAAGTTTATACCTTCAGCTGGCATGGAATTAATCATGTTTATATGTCTTGAGCCTAAATTGTACTATATTCCAAGTTCCCCAAGGTCCTTCCTCATGTAAGTATTGGATCGAGAAACCCGAAAGTTTCTTAAGGTTTGAGAAAGGGTAGGGAACAGCAATTGTTATACTTTCTCGATCATGATACATATTCTTCTTCAGATCACCCAACATACAAGTACGATTCATCTGCATGACTCCATTATATCTTAGTCATATAATAAAACTCCTGTACATGTTAATTATATTTGGATCAGACATTGGCTGCTTTGTACACATTGCTTTCCCAGTAAAGTAGCAACGAGACCAAAACATCAACCCCATGATGATATTGGGGCACAAATATGAATTCATTTCTTTATAAGGGACCAACATAATTTGACTGAATTACAACTTTCTTGGTGTACCATGCACTCCCTACTTAATGCATCAGTGTTTTTTCTGGGGTTTTTTGTTGTTGTTGTTGTTTTTGTTTTGTTTTGTTTTTTGCAAAATAAAACAGCTTCTTTTTAACTTGTAAAGTAGGGGTGGGGAGGGAGGGGTAACTATTTTAGCTGGTCCTACCCTCACTGCGTGTTATCACATCTGATGACAGGATTCTTCATTAGCACATTAACAGCAGTACGCTGCCTGCCACAGATAAACTGACCACTGGACCAGTAGGTGGCTACTTATATCGGAGGCCCTAATTGGGGTACTTGGAATAGTACTATATTCCAAGTTCCCCAAGGTCCTTCCTCATGTAAGTATTGGATCGAGAAACCCGAAAGGTTTCCTCCCTTTGTTAAGGTAATGGCCGCACTATAAAGCAATCCACCCATTGCCTCACCAAGTCTTTTCCGCACTATAAAGCAATCCACCCATTGCCTCACCAAGTCTTTTCTATCCAATACTCACCAAAAATTCAAATGTACTAATGCGGTATACCTCATTATATAAAGGAATTTCAACCAGACTTTTATAGTGGATAAGGTTGTTCGCCTTGGAATTGCTCTTATATAGACTAAGCTCATACAATTTACAACAAATTCAAATGACAGAAAGGAACACGTCCATATCATAGCCTAGACAGGCGAATTAACAAATTCCCACGCTCTTGTAAGGGCCCTTCTAATTGTCCAAATTTCATTCAGCTTGCAGCTGGCATTTTACAAGTAATGTTAATGTGAATATAAATGCTATGTAAACTACTTATGTAAAGCTCAGTCATAAAAATTCTGGAACTTCCTTCAACTTATGCAACCGGATTGTGTTATCTCTTTATCCAGTCCCTATCTTATAAATAATTACCCCCTTGACTAATTAGATGGTTGCAACACATCATCTTAATATATTTAGTGGTCTAATTCTCACAGTCCGAAGCTACTGGTAAGTTAAAATCTATTAGCCAGAAATGTTCAATTAAAGATGTGAAGACTCTTGATTACTTATAGATAAAATATAAAAGGACTGTACCAGCATCTAACCATCACCTGATACTACCAGCCCCTGACAGTGAAAAGGTACATTCGTCTATCATAAACACCTTAAGGTTCTGAATTTCCGCATTGTAGGCAACTGTATCATTAATCAAATTGTATTGTTTTGCAGAATAAACATTCACTTGTTCAACACTAAAAACTTTGTCACCTTGCTGAAATGCACTTTGTTTCTGGATTCTTGTTTAAACAAGCAACAAAACCTAGCCCACTAAAGCTGACACGAAAAGTTCACGCTACATACATCTGAATCACCATGTGATGAAGTTTACGTGGGGGGAATACACCTCCATGCTCCCCCTGCCCATTCAGCTATTTGCTGCGATCATTGCTTTAGAAAGTACCTACTCAAGCACCATCGATCAACCTTGATTCCCATGACGGACAATGCAACATTTTAAATAACAAATGTTGTTGTGTTGTTAATTGTTGTTAATGCTGTTGATGTCACATGTAATGCTCTAAACCACACACGACATACCCTCCGAATTATTGCACACATACACAAACCACACACATGTAAATTCCTAAAAACCTGGCAACCAAATAAGCACATGCTACACTAGGCGAAGTAAACAGAATTAAACATACTCTGAGAGTTTTTCGAAAAACATATTATATCCACGCATAGCCATCATCCAAACATTTTTTTTCTATACACGTTTGGTGGCATCTACCGAAAGTAAACATACTGACCATGCATATGCAACTTAACAGCCAATTTAAGTAACCCATTTGGCTAACAGTCGCACAACCATGCCCAATAGCCAGAACTACTCGCTCACCTAATTTGCTTAATTACGCATGTATGCGTGTGCACCTGCTCACTTAGCACTAAGCAAACTTATTACTTATCATGTGAAACCACCTATAATACATAACTCAGCGAAATAGAAGACAGTGAAGCGCTCTTCTTTTTTTTCTTTTTTTCATATTCACGATGCAAATCTTATCCTCACACAAAACACATATATATATGTTCACCACAGCCAGAAATGACCATTTTTTTGTTTTCATTCGAGCATGAATTCGAGTCATACTGAGTTCTGCTACCTATTAACTTTAATTCTAATTTGTTTTTCGTTCGCCTTTTGTGAAACGAACAATATTATAATGATATAAATAATAAAACACGAAACAACACATATTAGAACTGTGCCGCCTCAATACAAGTAAAATAATAACTTCCCTCAAAATAATAAAAATAAATACAAACAAAACACATAATAATTGCCTATTCCTCGAAATACACATACGACTCCGATCTCCCGACCATTCCCTTTCATTATAAACCATAAATATTGGCATGCTAATCTGCTACCATTTAAAACATTGAAATAATAACTACATAATTCAAGACCACCTCGAGGCCAAATCTATATCGTCGACTGCAGTACTATACTATCATGTTCAAGCACTCGGGCTAAACGGTTTCCATTGGCTCCCCTCTTAGAACATTACACCTCAAGCGCATAAATAGCCAACTGCAATATACATGTTAAATTTATGAAACATTTGTAACATTTCAAATATTTTGCACTGTCTCAGTGTAAGGGTTGTTTTAATTTTCTAGCTGTATGCAGTACGGGAATCTGTTCGATCCACTGTTGTTTATACTGGAATGTAAGAATGCTTAACAAATTCGTGTATTTTGTACAAAACACACCTGCAGCCCGCTAACGCAAGCGATGGCAAGGCATAAAATTTAGATTCACAACAGCCATCCTATGAAAGCGGCGCGCCACGATAATGGGCCAACATGCATTGGCTGGAAACAGTTAGCGCTGCAGATATGCGGAAACGATAGAAAGTCACCTCATAGCAATCGATTACCTGACACAAAATAAAATCTTAAAATGTCCCGAATAGTATACATGTACATACCAAATTATCATGGATCCATAGACACTATTGCGTCATTGAATTAGTAACAAACCGGTATACGGCTACTCTCATAACACAAAAGCAGACGTATTTCAACCCGATTTAATACGGAATACTCCTATAATAACACACATGCCTTCATGGCTTAGAAATAATACAAACTGCCAAAATCTGAAATCGGCTCGTCACAAAACACAAATGCACTTTTTACAAAACAGTGAATGTTAACCAACACCTCCAGACTGACTCACTCGTACCTTCATGGTACAACGACCATGAAAATTGTGAAGCATCAGACATACTTTGAAGCAATATGATTCGTACTCACTAACAAATAAACTAAAATTGCCAACATGAAAAACTAACCGCACTCACCATTAGATCAGGCGTACCCTCACGTCTTTTAAAAAATGTTCGATGCAAGTTTTGAACTGGTAACTATACCCATTCCCCTAAAACTCAAAGCACGTCTCCAAACTTAACACTCAAGATCATGGAAAGCAAATTAAAAAAAAGAAAAAAAAATCAAAGACCCGCCGCCACCATGCACGTACCCACCAAGTATAGAACACTAAAATACTAACACGTGGATGACACGTCCTCAAAACAAGTACTAACTGGGTACAGAAACCAAATTTCAAAAACACGTCCTATCTGACCAATCATCGTGACACACGCACCTACCAGGTCCATAAAAACCAAAATGCAAAGCAAGTAATGGCTTACTCCTCACAATACCCTTACCCACCAGGTGCAGAAAAAACATCATATCTAACTCGTCCTCACAGAACGAGTAACAACTTGGTAAATATAAACTAAATCACCACAAGTACTTGCTGAACTCGTCTTAAAAATACACACATCCATTGGGTACAGGAAAACAAAAGTGCAAAACCCTTCATAGCTGTCACGTTTTAAAGATATACGTACCCATTAAGTACAGAAACGTCGATGATCATAGCTGATTCGTACTAAAAATACACGCCCACCTCGGTACAGAAAACCAATTTTCAAACACATGGCCTACTCATCCTTACACCAGGCTTACCCATTAGAAACAGAAGAACCAAAATTGCTGACTCGTCCACTGGGTACAGAAAACAAAACTGCAGGTATGTTATATCTTATTCGACTTAAAATACACATACCCACTTGGTACAGATTAGAAAATAACTGACTCGTATTATAAATACACATACATACCAACTAGGTACAAAAAACACCAAACTGTAAACATGTCATAGCTGACTTGTCTTACAAATACATGCACTCGCTAGGTACAGAAGAAAAAAAAAATATGCTAGCACGCCATAGTTGACTCATTCACACATTAACGCACCAGACAGGTAGCGAAAAACAAATTGCAAATGCGTCATAGCTGACTCGTTTCAAAATACCTGTAACTACTAAGCACAGAAAAACCCAAACTTCAACCATCGTCATAAACTGACTCTTCCTTATAATACCAGGACCTATCAGGTACAGAAAAAAAAATATGTACCAATCAGGTACAGAACACCAAGTTTTAAAACACATCATATCTGACACGTCTTAGTTATGTACGTACTCACTAGGTACAGTAAAAACAAATTGCAAAACACGTCATAGCTGACTCGTCCCAAAATGCCCGTACCTACCAGGTACAGAACACTCAATTTCAAAACACGTCATAGCTGACTCATCCCAAAATACCTGTACCTACATTTTGTACCAGGTACAGAACACCCAATTCAAAACATAATATGACTGACTCGTCCCAAAATACCCGTACCTACCAGGTACAGAACACCCAATTTCAAAAACACGTCATAGCTGACTCATCCCAAAATACCCAAACCTACCAGGTACAGAGCACCAAATTTCAAGACATGATATGACTGACTCGTCCCAAAATACCCGTTCTTACCAGGTACAGAACACTTAATTTCAAAACACGTCATAACTGACTCGTCCCAAAATACTCGTACCTAGCAGGTACAGAACAATCGATTTCAAAACACGTCATAATTGATTGTCCCAAAATACCCGTACCTACCAGGTGCAGAACACCCAATTTTAAAACACTTTATAACTGACTCGTCCCAAAATACCTGTACCTACCAGGTACAGAACAATCAATTTTAAAACACGTCATAACTGACTCGTCCCAAAATACCCGTACCTACCAGGTACAGAACACTCAATTTCAAAAACACGTCATAACTGACTCGACCCAAAATACCCGTACCTAGCAGGTGCAGAACACCCAACTTTAAAACACATCATAACTGACTCGTCCCAAAATACCCGTACCTATTGCAGGTGCAGAACACCCAATTTTAAAACACGTCATAGCTGATCGACCCAAAATACCTGTACCTACCAGGTACAGATAACCCAATTTCAAAACCAGTCATAGCTGACTCGCCCCCAAATACCCGTACCTACCAGGTACAGAACACCCAATTTCAAAACACTTCATAGCTGACTCGTCGTCGCTATGCACGTACCCACTACTAGGCACAGAAAAGACAAATTGCAAACACGTCATAGCTGACTCGTCCCACAGATACACATAACCACTAGGTACAGAGAACCAAATTGCAAACTGTGTCATCACTAACGAATATAAGACTGAATATCCCCAAAAGCACCCACAACGATGTGTCAAACAACAACAAAAAACAAAATATATTTGTTAACTTATAAACAGGCCGAAACTAAAACCGCGTGCACGTGATACACCATGTATAAAAATTTCTTCACTTTCATGCAGCCACCCCTATGGACCAAGTTAACGCTTTCCCCTCATACGTAAACATCTTTACCAAGCCAAAACATACCACACAGCTAAGATTGGAATAATAAGTCATATGTATCTTTCGAACCAAACTGCCGTTCTCACAAACCGCTCAGTTACAAAATATACTGATCAGTACCTATTATAAACACATATATTGTTTCAATTTCATGACCCTGTTAAAGGAAACCCCTGCTAGTTATTGAATTGAAATCTTGCTTAATGGCATGTGCCCTAGCCTTTTACGACCTCATATCACAACGAATCGAACATCAAACAAATAGTGTGTAATTGCTAATACGCGGAAAAAACTTTCCACGGAACATTTCTGTTTCTATCTCAAGCAAAATGAGAAAATGAACAGCATAGCCGCCTGGCTCCAGATATAAGATTGTATCTAATGGAAAACGCAATAATTCTCATTCTCAAAACCGTCTTATAACCACCCTTTAAATAGATTTCTTCGTGTTTATGAAAACTTTATCGAACATAGCATGTAACCCACCCTAATACATCCCTTGCACGCAACGCAACAACACCTGCTCCCAATAGTCCATTTACTTGTGTAAGCATAACGCATTTTCCCTCAATACCCATTTCCATGAACCTCAATACCTGAAAAAAAAAAAAAAAAAAAAAAAAAAAAAAAAAAACTCCTAATAGCACACTTAAATATGAATACAGCCCATATCCCCTTTGGTGCACCTTATTGTCATACCACAGATCTTAGGACCGTCAGAACGCGTGCTCTAAATTGCAACATACCACCTACCTTAATATTATAACTTAGCTTAGTAAAATTACATTTGTCACAATATCACATGAACATAACACATCCATCTAAGTACACCCCCGCCATTTTCCTTAGCACAATCATATCGCATGCTCCCCACATCACCATTACACATGAAAAACAGCACATTTCTTTTAGAACACCCCTATCACGCACCTTAGAGCAAACATAACTCGAGCTCCCAAATTGCACAATTACACATAAACATAACATGTTATACCTTAAGGCTTCAGCACATCCCTATCACTTACTTTTGTACATTCCCAAAGTGTGCACCCAAAGCACAAAAACACATATGAACTAAGCACATGACCCTCTTAATATACCCCTACCATGTACCTTAGTACAATCACCATGCATGCTCACAATAGCACACTTACACATGAATATCACAATGCATACTCCCAATATCACCATTTCGCATGCACTTTATACCTACTCCCCTTGGTGCATCCCACTTAGGTATTTTAGTTTATTCACGACACGTGCTTCTGATAGCACAATTTTATGTACACATAGCACCTATCATTCTTGGCACACCCCTTTCATGTACTAAGTACAATCAGGGCACACGTACTAATAGCACAATCGCGCATGCACATGGCATCTATTACCCTTGGTACACCCCTTTCATTCACCTAAGTACAACTAGGATGCATCCCCCTAATAGCAAGATTTTACGTTAATATAGCACCTATCACCTTTGGTACACCCCTTTCATTCACCTAAATACAATCTTGGCATGTACTCGTAAAAACACAATCTCATGTGCACTTATCACCCTTGGTACTCCCCTTTCATGTACCTAAGTACAAACAGGACATGCACTCCTAAAAGCACCTATACCTAATTGGTAAAACACCTTTCATGTACCTAAGTACAACTATGACACGTGCTCCTAAAAGCACAATATTACGTGCACATGTCACCCTTGGTACTCCCCTTTCATGTAACTAAGTACAAACACGATATGAAATCCTAAAAGCACAATCTCATGTGCACCTATCACCCTTGGCACACCACTTTCATGTAACTAAGTACAAACACGACATAGACTCCTAAAAACACAATCTCATGTGCACCTATCACCCTTGGTACAGCCCTTGCATGTAACTAAGTACAAACACGATATGCACTCCTAAAAGCACAATCTCATGTGCACCTATCACCCATGGTATACCACTTTCATGTAACTAAGTACAATCACGACATGTACTCCTTAAACACTATCTAATATGCACCTATCACCTTGGTACATCCCTTTAATGTACCAAAGTACAATTACGACGTGTACTCCTAAAAGCCCAATCTGACGTGCACCTATCACCCTTGGTACACCCCTTTCATGTAACTAAGTACAAATACGACATGTACTCCTAAAAGCCCAATCTCACGTGCACCTATCACCCTTGGTACACCCCTTTCATGTAACTAAGTACAACTACGACATGTACTCCTAAAAGCACCTATACCTAATTGTTAAAACACCTTTCATGTACCTAAGTACAACTATGACACGTGCTCCTAAAAGCACAATATTACGCGCACATGTCACCAACACCCATTTACGCTCAGCCCTCACTGTGAGTGTTGAGCTATACAAGATACCAAACACCTCTTCCTCAACTGTAACTTATTTCACAACTTGCGTGGTGATTTCCTTAATTTAGTGACAACATATTGTCAGTCAACATTAAATGCATACAATGTATCTATATACCAGAGCAATATATATAGCCCATATTTGATAACACTTTAAGATGGCATTTTGCGGAAATAAATAAAAAATAAACTATCTAAAGCTCAGTCTCCCAAAAACTGTAAATAATCTGAAGCAAAGTTATATCCTTTATTCAACATATCTTAACTTTCCACGGAATTGATCGAACAAAAAAATGTATTAAAATTAATCAAAGGAAAATGACAGATTTGCATTTTGTACCTGTTAGCTTCCGTATTGTTACTTGTTATTAAATTACCTTTGACAGTTTCAAACTTCAACAGCAAACACGGAAATACATTCACTTACACTTCGAGGGGAATCACTCATAGTATATACAAAACAGAATTATGGATCTTGTGCAAAATATATACGAACATGAAAATTTTCCCCCAAACAATTTTCTGTTTTCAAGTAATGAAGCTGATTCAAGACTGCTTTTTTATAATTAAAATAAATATCAGAGATTGCTTTCTTTTGTACGGCATGTCATCACATTTTGCCTCACAAATGTACGATGAAGCTACACCTAAATTAATAGCTGTATTTGATAAAAAAAAACAAAAAAAACTTCTGTCAATAAAAACAACATTTAATTTACACTAACTTCTGAAATATCTTCAAATTCGGTACAAAACATGACTAAAAACTATGATTAAAAAAAAAATGCTTTTAAAATAAACTCCCATGGAGACCAATATAATCGAACAAGACTAAAATGAATATGGCTTTTATCCCCACAGCAAATATCACGTGCGCCACATATAGCCCCGCATGCACAATACATAACGACATGTTAATCAGAGAAACAATTTTTTATTTGCGTTGATGATATACGTCACAGTCAACGCTCTTTTTTTTATCATCATCTTCATAATCACCATCATATCATCTATTTTATTTCTCCACAAATCACCAATTGTATGCCTTATCTACCCGATAACACCCATTCATGGCTAAAAATGGTATGCTATATAAGCTGCTTTCGGCTTGAAGCCTCATTCAACAAGCTGTTTATTTAAAAATTTTGACCATTTATTAAATTTTTTTTTAATCTATAAGCGCTATGATAGTCCGTGGATAGAACACCACCAAATTCATATGATATAGAATTGACTTTTTTACACACCACAAAAAAAACACCCTTTGCATAAAATCTATCGAAACATTATTTTATCAGTATGCCGTCGCTAATCGCACATTTTAGCAATCTATCTGAAGTATCAAGAACCTGCATTTCGAATACTGACGTTTCTTTGTACTCAATAAACCAAGCACCCTTCATGACCCACAACATTTAGGACTTAGCCATGCCTAGGACACTCTGCCTACTCAGACCTGGGTTCAAAATGGCTCGAATGTTCAAATTAAATATAAAACTTCATCCCAAACCATTCGCTGTAAAAAATTCTTTACCCCGTGATATACACAAACATTCAGCTGGTCAGTTCCCATCCTACATTCCCAACTGCATACTAATGTTGGCCTTGTCTGCTCAAAGAAAACATTAATTAAAAATTACTCACCATTTCTACAGCATTCATGCCTTACTCAACAAGGTGACTGAAAAACATACCTCCGGTTACACATAACCTACACGTAATGCTTCCACATACATAAACTCATGCCCTCTGTATACAGAATCTAAAATTAACATTCACAGCCTGGATTATTCCGTATAAGAACGACCTTTCTTTGAATAAAAAAATTGGCACAAAATTACACAAAAAAAACGCGGTGTTGCCTAACAATTATTTGAAAATACACGTGCACTTTCACACTAAAACTGCTTAATTAACATTTTCTTCCAAAATAATTCAAACACACAAAAGTATCACTTATTATGGCCCTAATTCACATAATTGAAAGCACCATACAAAAAGTACTTAAGATTGCATTAATTATCACTGAAACATGTGTACAGGCTGCCTGCCACAGATAAACTGACCACTGGACCAGTAGGTGGCTACTTATATCGGAGGCCCTAATTGGGGTACTTGGAACAGTTTAATTCATCTTCTTCCTCTGAGGATGACGAAGCATCTGAGTCTTCAACGGGTCCCACTGGTGCTTGATGGTGTTCATGGGTGCATGGTGCCTGTTGTACTAGTCTTCGTGAATGTCCGTTCTGATATCTTGTTGGTGGTTGTGTGCTGTTATGTGGCTGAGGTTCCAGCCGCTGGTTAACTGATAAGGCCTGTATGGGGGCTTGTGGATAAGCAAAGCCCGGAGTCAGGTGATAGTTTGTTAGCGTCGTGCCACTGTTTGTATCTTGTTTTGTCTGTTCAGTATTATCTATTGGACCATAGGTGTGTCTTAATGGATTACCATTGTACAGAGCTGGATCCGGCACTGTTTGTACGTTTCCAAAATCAGTTTGATTTGAACTGGACAACACAGGAATTGTTGCTGATTTTCCTTTCCTGGACAATTGTCTCTTGCTGCCTGCGGCCTTCTTGGCCTTTTTAACTTTTACTGTTGTATCATTATCTACTTGGCAACTTTGAAAACTAGCATTAATACCGGTGGATTTGGACCCATTGTCTGTTACCGAATCACTATTTACAGAGGTTTGAGCTGTTATGTTATTAACTGGCAAATTATCAAACATCTGGTCATGATTTCCTTGAGCAATGTCACCAGTTGCATCATGTTCACCTAAACTGATCAGTATTTTTGGTGCATCACTGCTGTCAGTTTGTGATCGAGTCCTTTTGTGATTTGATTGAACACTCTCTTCATCTTCATCACAGCAGAGGAACCTGTTTGTAGAAGTGGCCCTTTTTTGTCCCCAGGAAGCATCTGAAATAAGTAATGTAAGCGGCAGAATATCTGGTAAGATGACCCTATGCATACCCTGTTATTTGTGTATAAAATCAGTGTCTATCTGAATGTTTTAAATGTGTTATATGGCTTATTCTATGAGCATGAAAAGGCCCCTCGGCACCAAATTTGGTGCAGGAAAAATCTTCTAAATTTGTATTAGATTCTCTTTATGCATGCATCAAATAGACACTGTATACTGCTTAATGGGTGGGTGGGGTAGTTTCATCCATATCTCCTAGTGGACCCTGAGGCTGATATGAAATGAATTGATGATTTGGATGAATTAATAAAACATGTGCAGACCCACCAGAAATGACTCAAAATTACTGGCCCAGAGAAAGATCAAACAAAAATTTAACTAAATAAACAAGATTAAATTTTGACTGCCTGGCGATCTTACAACAACACTAGGGAATACTGGTCGTTCAGCAGGTTGAACTCGATTGATTAAATATCCCAAAAAAATGATGATGACGGAAAGAAATGTTTGTATATGTTTAATAATTATTTTTATTATTATGTTTTATTATAATTTTTTTTTTTAAATCAGTAGACGGAGGGTAATAGGTCCGTTTTCCTTCGTTGTTGATTGAACGATACACATGTAGTTGTATTCGACTTCACGTAAGTAAATGAGTTTATCTCTCTTCGTTGAAACTGACTGACACATAGATAGATTTCGTATGCGATAAAGTTATCAACGCTTCACTTTATAACAGAGAAGCGGTGCCAGTCGTACGACTAAAGCACATTAAAAGACCATCCACAGGCACATTTGCTATCTAGCGCCGGGTAGACCTTACCCAGGCAGAAAGAGAGTAAACGCTCTCTAAGGAGGGTAGACCTTACCCAGGAACATATATAAGCTGCAGGATGTAAACATGATTCTTAATTAAAGGATCAACCCATACAAAACGATACGATCAAATAGGTTTTCCCACAACTGGCCAGGATAGAGCTTATCCGCAGTCCAGATATATTTCCTCAATAAACTTCGTGTAGCTGAAATATCTCAATCACCATGGCAACCTTTCAGAAAAGAGGCCCTACACAGGTCAGCGTGTATAAAGAATTCGAGGAAACCGCTAATTGATAACAGGTGTACACAAGCAAAGTTTTGTAGAACGAAATATAATCACTTGCTGCTACAGGTAAATTTTCCACCCAGTGTGGGGATGCTGCTCAACCCCTAGAGTGCCAAAACAAATGCATCCGAAAAAATGACGTCGCTGAAGTCGTCCACAGCAACAAATTGCCTAACATTACTGACGAATTTAAGTGTAGAAGCAAACAGGGTGGTCCCAGATCGGACCGCTCCTATAGGACCGGATCCACACTGTTTGTCGGTCCCAGATCCGACTGCTCCCGAGCAGTCGGATCCGGGTCCACACTGTTTGTCATAGAGGCTTCTTAAACATGTCAGCAGACGAGAAAAGCGATTGGCGCTTTAAGGGTTTAAGAAGTGTGTGCAACAGGCCTATGCATGGTAAAATAATCTCATAGCTTGAAAAAAGGTAACTGCCACGCAAAGCTTATTGTATGCTTCAATTTCATTACAATTGAAAATTACAGGCAAACAATAAATAAACATATGTTTATATCATAACGGTTAATTAATTTATTTATTATTATATACAAGTAGGTATTTACCTAATTACGAATGCTATTTTCCGCCAACAGTATAATTGCCCTTTTTATAGATTCGTAGAATTTCTTAGTTCCACGTGGGTTCAAATGAATGCCATCACTGATAAACAAGTTGTTTGGACTATTAAAAATGCGCCGGTGTCTCCAAAGTTTTGCATAGCACTCCTCGAGCAAGGTTTCTAAATAACTGGTGCATCGTGAGCGATTCTGTTCGTATATTCCAGCCGAACAATGTTTGGGGCTAGGTCTCGTGAAAATCTCACATATATAAACATGTTGAATCTTATGATAATCTTTTAACCAATTGGCAAAATCCTGTAGCTTAGATGCTAACAATAAAGGGCAACACCCATTGTCGATATCATTGCCTCCGATCTGTATAACAGCAACATGAAACCTGATGGCTGGTATTTTGTTGTTTACACTGTACAAAAAATTTGTCATAGTCAGGTAAAATAGTGCCTTCATGCAGAAAGTGAACTATGCACTGATTTAAGCCAAAATTGTCATGTAAATCATTATAGGCACGAAATAAAATGTCATCTCGTAGACGGCGTATAAAAGAATGACCAATAGCAAGAACATTAACTAAAGGGTTAACTGCCATTTCGTACTCACGCCCGTTTAAGTGTCCGTCTGAAGGTATATAATCCGCCGTCAATTCCGACACAATCGTCCCAAATTCCAGCTAATAAAAGTTTGTTTAGCAAATAAAACACAGTTCTAAATCGAAAATGAAGTCCGTTTGATAAAATGAAGTCTATTTGAATATAAAATGAAGTCTATTTGGACGTCGACATCAGTGAAACAAAGCAGTGGTTTGATCTAACGCTTTCGCCAGCCGAAAATTGAATGAAGCACGCAGAGCGAGCACATGGTTTAGAAGTGGATGCTGGCTGGAACCCTGCAAGGCGGACATAATTTAGAGTACCGCAGATAAGGCGGAAACCAATAAATGTAAGAAAGGTAATTAAGTATACAGGCCACAAGAAAAAAGAATGCAACAAAATAGAGAGCTCTAGTGTCGTTAGATAAAATGCGTTATGGAGACATAACGCACATTTGTTTAAATTATTTGTTCCCCTCATCAAAAGAAGTGTTTCTCAACAATTTTAGGCAATTTTTGGAAAATTGAGTTTTTGACGGAGATTCGAAAGGCGCGACCTTACAAAAATAGTGAAAATATTTTGCACTATCTTAAATTGTGCTAAGAAAATAGTTTTTGTTTAAAGTATTTGTTCGCCTCATCAAAAGAAGTGTTTCTCCTCAATTTTAGGCAATTTTTGGAAAATTGAGTTTTTGACGTAGATTCGACAGGCGCGACCTTACAAAAATAGTGAAAAATTTGTACTATCTTAAATTGTGCTTAGAAAATAGTTTTTGTTTAAATTATTTGTTCCCCTCATCAAAAGAAGTGTTTCTACACAATTTTAGGTAATTTTTGGAAAATTGAGTTTTTGACAGAAAATCGACTGGCGCGGACCTTACAAAAATAGTGAAAATTTTGTACTATCTTTAATTGTGCTAAGAAATAGTTTTTGTTTAAATTATTTGTTCCCCTCATCAAAAGAAGTGTTTCTCCACAATTTTAGGCAATCTTTGGAAAATTGAGTTTTTGACGGAAATTCGACTGGCGCGGACCTTACAAAAATAGTGAAAATTTTGTACTATCTGAAATTGTGCTAAGAAAATAGCTTTTGTTTAAATTATTTGTTCCCCTCATCAAAAGAAGTGTTTCTCAACAATTTTAGGCAATTTTTGGAAAATTGAGTTTTTGACGGAGATTCCACGGGCGCGAACTTACAAAAATAGTGAAAAATTTGTACTTTCTTAAATTGCGCTAAGAAAATAGTTTTTGTTTTAATTATTTGTTCCCCTCATCAAAAGAAGTGTTTCTACACAATTTTAGGTAATTTTTGAAAAATTGAGTTTTTGACGGAAAATCATCTGGCGCGGACCTTACAAAAATAGTGGAAATTTTGTACTATCTTTAATTGTGCTAAGAAATAGTTTTTGTTTAAATTATTTGTTCCCCTCATCAAAAGAAGTCTTTCTCCACAATTTTAGGCGATCTTTGGAAAATTGAGTTTTTGACGGAAATTCGACAGGCGCGGACCTTACAAAAATAGTGAAAAATTTGTACTACCTGAAATTGTGCTAAGAAAATAGCTTTTGTTTAAATTATTTGTTCCCCTCATCAAAAGAAGTGTTTCTCAACAATTTAGGCAATTTTTGGAAAATTGAGTTTTTGACGGATATTCGACAGGCGGGACCTTACAAAAATAGTGAAAAATTTGTACTATCTTAAATTGTGCTTAGAAAATAGTTTTGTTTAAATTATTTGTTCCCCTCATCAAAAGAAGTGTTTCTCAACAATTTTAGGCAATTTTTGGAAAATTGAGTTTTTGACGGAAATTCGACAGGCGCGACCCTCACAAACATAGTAAAAAATTTTTACTATCTTAAATTGTGCTAAGAAACAGTTTTTGTTAAACTTATTTGTTCCCCTTATCAAAAGAAGTGTTTCTCCACAATTTTAGGCAATCTTTGGAAAATTGAGTTTTTGACGGAAATTCGACAGGCACGGACCTTACAAAAATAGTGAAAATTTTGTACTATCTTAAATTGTGTTAAAAAAATAGTTTTTGTTTAAATTATTAGTTCCCCTCATCAAAAGAAGTGTTTCTCCACAATTTTAGGTAATTTTTGGAAAAACGAGTTTTTGACGGAAATTTTGACAGGCGTGGACCTTACAAAAATAGTGAAAATTTTGTACTATCTTAAATTGTGCTAAGAAAATAGTTTTTGTTTAAATTATTTGTTCCCCTCATCAAAAGAAGTGTTTCTACACAATTTTAGGCTTTTTTTGGAAAATTGAGTTTTTGACGGAAATTCGACTGGCATGGACCTTACAAAAATAGTGAAAATTTTTTACTATTTTTAATTGTGCTAAGAAAATAGTTTTTGTTTAAATTATTTGTTCCCCTCATCAAAAGAAGTGTTTCTCCACAATTTTAGGCAATCTTTGGAAAATTGAGTTTTTGACGGAAATTCGACAGGCGCGGACCTTACAAAAATAATGAAAATTTTGTACTATCTTAAATTGTGCTAAGAAAATAGTTTTTGTTTAAATCATTTGTTCCCCTCATCAAAAGAAGTGTTTCTCAACAATTTTAGGCAATTTTTGGAAAATTGAGTTTTTGACGGAAAATCGACAGGCGCGGACCTTACAAAAATAGTGAAAATTTTGTACTATCTCAAATTGTGCTAAGAAAATAGTTTTTGTTTAAATTATTTGTTCCCCTCATCAAAAGAATAGTTTCTCAACAATTTTAGGCAATTTTTGGAAAATTGAGTTTTTGATGGAAATTCGACAGGCGCGTCCCTTACAAAAATAATGAAAATTTTGTACTATCTTAAATTGTGCTAAGAAAATAGTTTTTGTTTAAATTATTTGTTCCCCTCATCAAAAGAAGTGTTTCTCCACAATTTTAGGCAATTTTTGGAAAATTGAGTTTTTGACGGAAATTCGACAGGCGCGGACCTTACAAAAATAGTGAAAATTTTGTACTATCTTAAATTATGCTAAGAAAATAGCTTTTGTTTAAATTATTTGTTCTCCTCATGAAAAGAAGTGTTTCTCAACAATTTTAGGCAATTTTTGGAAAATTGAGTTTTTGACGGAGATTCGACAGGCGCGACCTTACAAAAATAGTGAAAATTTTGTACTATCTTAAATTGTGCTTAGAAAATAGTTTTTGTTTAAATCATTTGTTCCCCTCATCAAAAAAAGTGTTTCTCCTCAATTTTAGGCAATTTTTGGTAAATTGAGTTTTTGACGGAAATTCGACTGGCGCGGACCTTACAAAAATAGTGAAAATTTTGTACTATCTGAAATTGTGCTAAGAAAATAGCTTTTGTTTAAATTATTTGTTCCCCTCATCAAAAGAAGTGTTTCTCCTCAATTTTAGGCAATTTTTGGAAAATTGAGTTTTTGACGGAGATTCGACAGGCGCGACCTTACAAAAATAGTGAAAATTTTGTACTATCTTAAATTGTGCTAAGAAAATAGTTTTTGTTTAAATCATTTGTTCCCCTCATCAAAAGAAGTGTTTCACCTCAATTTTAGGCAATTTTTGGAAAATTGAGTTTTTGACGGAAATTCGACTGGCGCGGACCTTACAAAAATAGTGAAAATTTTGTACTATCTGAAATTGTGCTAAGAAAATAGCTTTTGTTTAAATTATTTGTTCCCCTCATCAAAAGAAGTGTTTCTCAACAATTTTAGGCAATTTTTGGAAAATTGAGTTTTTGACGGAGATTCAACAGGCGCGACCTTACAAAAATAGTGAAAAATTTGTACTATCTTAAATTGTGCTTAGAAAATAGTTTTGTTTAAATTATTTGTTCCCCTCATCAAAAGAAGTGTTTCTCCACAATTTTAGGCAATTTTTGGAAAATTGAGTTTTTGACGGAAATTCGACAGGCTCGGACCTCACAAAAATAGTAAAAATTTTGTACTATCTTAAATTGTGCTCAGAAATAGTTTTTGTTTAAATTATTTGTTCCCTTCATCAAAAGAAGTGTTTCTCCACAATTTTAGGCAATCTTTGGAAAATTGAGTTTTTGAAGGAAATTGGACTGGCGCGGACCTTACAAAAATAGTGAAAATTTTGTACTATCTGAAATTGTTCTAAGAAAATAGCTTTTGTTTAAATTATTTGTTCCCCTCATCAAAAGAAGTGTTTCTCAACAATTTTAGGCAATTTTTGGAAAATTTAGTTTTTGACGGAGATTCCACGGGCGCGAACTTACAAAAATAGTGAAAAATTTGTACTTTCTTAAATTGTGCTAAGAAAATAGTTTTTGTTTTAATTATTTGTTCCCCTCATCAAAAGAAGTGTTTCTACACAATTTTAGGTAATTTTTGAAAAATTGAGTTTTTGACGGAAAATCATCTGGGGCGGACCTTACAAAAATAGTGAAAATTTTGTACTATCTTTAATTGTGCTAAGAAATAGTTTTAATTTAAATTATTTGTTCCCCTCATCAAAAGAAGTGTGTCTCCACAATTTTAGGCGATCTTTGGAAAATTGAGTTTTTGACGGAAATTCGACAGGCGCGGACCTTACAAAAAAAGTGAAAAATTTGTACTATCTGAAATTGTGCTAAGAAAATAGCTTTTGTTTAAATTATTTGTTCCCCTCATCAAAAGAAGTGTTTCTCAACAATTTAGGCAATTTTTGGAAAATTGAGTTTTTGACGGATATTCGACAGGCGGGACCTTACAAAAATAGTGAAAAATTTGTACTATCTTAAATTGTGCTTAGAAAATAGTTTTGTTTAAATTATTTGTTCCCCTCATCAAAAGAAGTGTTTCTCCACAATTTTAGGCAATTTTTGGAAAATTGAGTTTTTGACGGAAATTCGACTGGCGCGGACCTTACAAAAATAGTGAAAATTTTGTACTATCTGAAATTGTGCTAAGAAAATAGCTTTTGTTTAAATTATTTGTTCCCCTCATCAAAAGAAGTGTTTCTCAACAATTTTAGGCAATTTTTGGAAAATTGAGTTTTTGACGGAGATTCCACGGGCGCGAACTTACAAAAATAGTGAAAAATTTGTACTTTCTTAAATTGTGCTAAGAAAATAGTTTTTGTTTTAATTATTTGTTCCCCTCATCAAAAGAAGTGTTTCTCAACAATTTAGGCAATTTTTGGAAAATTGAGTTTTTGACGGAAAATCATCTGGCGCGGACCTTACAAAAATAGTGAAAATTTTGTACTATCTTTAATTGTGCTAAGAAATAGTTTTTGTTTAAATTATTTGTTCCCCTCATCAAAAGAAGTGTTTCTCCACAATTTTAGGCGATCTTTGGAAAATTGAGTTTTTGACGGAAATTCGACAGGCGCGGACCTTACAAAAATAGTGAAAAATTTGTACTATCTGAAATTGTGCTAAGAAAATAGCTTTTGTTTAAATTATTTGTTCCCCTCATCAAAAGAAGTGTTTCTCAACAATTTAGGTAATTTTTGAAAAATTGAGTTTTTGACGGAAAATCATCTGGCGCGGACCTTACAAAAATAGTGAAAATTTTGTACTATCTTTAATTGTGCTAAGAAATAGTTTTTGTTTAAATTATTTGTTCCCCTCATCAAAAGAAGTGTTTCTCCACAATTTTAGGCGATCTTTGGAAAATTGAGTTTTTGACGGAAATTCGACAGGCGCGGACCTTACAAAAATAGTGAAAAATTTGTACTATCTGAAATTGTGCTAAGAAAATAGCTTTTGTTTAAATTATTTGTTCCCCTCATCAAAAGAAGTGTTTCTCAACAATTTAGGCAATTTTTGGAAAATTGAGTTTTTGACGGATATTCGACAGGCGGGACCTTACAAAAATAGTGAAAAATTTGTACTATCTTAAATTGTGCTTAGAAAATAGTTTTGTTTAAATTATTTGTTCCCCTCATCAAAAGAAGTGTTTCTCCACAATTTTAGGCAATTTTTGGAAAATTGAGTTTTTGACGGAAATTCGACAGGCGCGACCCTCACAAACATAGTAAAAATTTTTTACTATCTTAAATTGTGCTAAGAAACAGTTTTTGTTAAACTTATTTGTTCCCCTCATCAAAAGAAGTGTTTCTCCACAATTTTAGGCGATCTTTGGAAAATTGAGTTTTTGACGGAAATTCGACAGGCGCGGACCTTACAAAAATAGTGAAAAATTTGTACTATCTGAAATTGTGCTAAGAAAATAGCTTTTGTTTAAATTATTTGTTCCCCTCATCAAAAGAAGTGTTTCTCAACAATTTAGGTAATTTTTGAAAAATTGAGTTTTTGACGGAAAATCATCTGGCGCGGACCTTACAAAAATAGTGAAAATTTTGTACTATCTTTAATTGTGCTAAGAAATAGTTTTTGTTTAAATTATTTGTTCCCCTCATCAAAAGAAGTGTTTCTCCACAATTTTAGGCGATCTTTGGAAAATTGAGTTTTTGACGGAAATTCGACAGGCGCGGACCTTACAAAAATAGTGAAAAATTTGTACTATCTGAAATTGTGCTAAGAAAATAGCTTTTGTTTAAATTATTTGTTCCCCTCATCAAAAGAAGTGTTTCTCAACAATTTAGGCAATTTTTGGAAAATTGAGTTTTTGACGGATATTCGACAGGCGGGACCTTACAAAAATAGTGAAAAATTTGTACTATCTTAAATTGTGCTTAGAAAATAGTTTTGTTTAAATTATTTGTTCCCCTCATCAAAAGAAGTGTTTCTCCACAATTTTAGGCAATTTTTGGAAAATTGAGTTTTTGACGGAAATTCGACAGGCGCGACCCTCACAAACATAGTAAAAATTTTTTACTATCTTAAATTGTGCTAAGAAACAGTTTTTGTTAAACTTATTTGTTCCCCTCATCAAAAGAAGTGTTTCTCCACAATTTTAGGCAATCTTTGGAAAATTGAGTTTTTGACGGAGATTCGACAGGCGCGGACCTTACAAAAATAGTGAAAATTTTGTACTATCTTAAATTGTGTTAAAAAAATAGTTTTTGTTTAAATTATTAGTTCCCCTCATCAAAAGAAGTGTTTCTCCACAATTTAAGGTAATTTTTGGAAAAACGAGTTTTTGACGGAAATTCGACAGGCGTGGAATTTACAAAAATAGTGAAAATTTTGTACTATCTTAAATTGTGCTAAGAAAATAGTTTTTGTTTAAATTATTTGTTCCCCTCATCAAAAGAAGTGTTTCTACACAATTTTAGGCAATTTTTGGAAAATTGAGTTTTTGACGGAAATTCGACTGGCACGGACCTTACAAAAATAGTGAAAATTTTTTACTATTTTTAATTGTGCTAAGAAAATAGTTTTTGTTTAAATTATTTGTTCCCCTCATCAAAAGAAGTGTTTCTCCACAATTTTAGGCAATCTTTGGAAAATTGAGTTTTTGACGGAAATTCGACAGGCGCGGACCTTACAAAAATAGTGAAAATTTTGTACTATCTTAAATTGTGCTAAGAAAATAGTTTTTGTTTAAATCATTTGTTCCCCTCATCAAAAGAAGTGTTTCTACACAATTTTAGGCAATTTTTGGAAAATTGAGTTTTTGACGGAAAATCGACAGGCGCGGACCTTACAAAAATAATGAAAATTTTGTACTATCTCAAATTGTGCTAAGAAAATAGTTTTTGTTTAAATTATTTGTTCCCCTCATCAAAAGAATAGTTTCTCAACAATTTTAGGCAATTTTTGGAAAATTGAGTTTTTGACGGAAATTCGACAGGCGCGTCCCTTACAAAAATAATGAAAATTTTGTACTATCTTAAATTGTGCTAAGAAAATAGTTTTTGTTTAAATTATTTGTTCCCCTCATCAAAAGAAGTGTTTCTCCACAATTTTAGGCGATCTTTGGAAAATTGAGTTTTTGACGGAAATTCGACAGGCGCGGACCTTACAAAAATAGTGAAAAATTTGTACTACCTGAAATTGTGCTAAGAAAATAGCTTTTGTTTAAATTATTTGTTCCCCTCATCAAAAGAAGTGTTTCTCAACAATTTAGGCAATTTTTGGAAAATTGAGTTTTTGACGGATATTCGACAGGCGGGACCTTACAAAAATAGTGAAAAATTTGTACTATCTTAAATTGTGCTTAGAAAATAGTTTTGTTTAAATTATTTGTTCCCCTCATCAAAAGAAGTGTTTCTCAACAATTTTAGGCAATTTTTGGAAAATTGAGTTTTTGACGGAAATTCGACAGGCGCGACCCTCACAAACATAGTAAAAAATTTTTACTATCTTAAATTGTGCTAAGAAACAGTTTTTGTTAAACTTATTTGTTCCCCTTATCAAAAGAAGTGTTTCTCCACAATTTTAGGCAATCTTTGGAAAATTGAGTTTTTGACGGAAATTCGACAGGCACGGACCTTACAAAAATAGTGAAAATTTTGTACTATCTTAAATTGTGTTAAAAAAATAGTTTTTGTTTAAATTATTAGTTCCCCTCATCAAAAGAAGTGTTTCTCCACAATTTTAGGTAATTTTTGGAAAAACGAGTTTTTGACGGAAATTTTGACAGGCGTGGACCTTACAAAAATAGTGAAAATTTTGTACTATCTTAAATTGTGCTAAGAAAATAGTTTTTGTTTAAATTATTTGTTCCCCTCATCAAAAGAAGTGTTTCTACACAATTTTAGGCTTTTTTTGGAAAATTGAGTTTTTGACGGAAATTCGACTGGCATGGACCTTACAAAAATAGTGAAAATTTTTTACTATTTTTAATTGTGCTAAGAAAATAGTTTTTGTTTAAATTATTTGTTCCCCTCATCAAAAGAAGTGTTTCTCCACAATTTTAGGCAATCTTTGGAAAATTGAGTTTTTGACGGAAATTCGACAGGCGCGGACCTTACAAAAATAATGAAAATTTTGTACTATCTTAAATTGTGCTAAGAAAATAGTTTTTGTTTAAATCATTTGTTCCCCTCATCAAAAGAAGTGTTTCTCAACAATTTTAGGCAATTTTTGGAAAATTGAGTTTTTGACGGAAAATCGACAGGCGCGGACCTTACAAAAATAGTGAAAATTTTGTACTATCTCAAATTGTGCTAAGAAAATAGTTTTTGTTTAAATTATTTGTTCCCCTCATCAAAAGAATAGTTTCTCAACAATTTTAGGCAATTTTTGGAAAATTGAGTTTTTGATGGAAATTCGACAGGCGCGTCCCTTACAAAAATAATGAAAATTTTGTACTATCTTAAATTGTGCTAAGAAAATAGTTTTTGTTTAAATTATTTGTTCCCCTCATCAAAAGAAGTGTTTCTCCACAATTTTAGGCAATTTTTGGAAAATTGAGTTTTTGACGGAAATTCGACAGGCGCGGACCTTACAAAAATAGTGAAAATTTTGTACTATCTTAAATTGTGCTAAGAAAATAGCTTTTGTTTAAATTATTTGTTCTCCTCATCAAAAGAAGTGTTTCTCAACAATTTTAGGCAATTTTTGGAAAATTGAGTTTTTGACGGAGATTCGACAGGCGCGACCTTACAAAAATAGTGAAAATTTTGTACTATCTTAAATTGTGCTTAGAAAATAGTTTTTGTTTAAATCATTTGTTCCCCTCATCAAAAAAAGTGTTTCTCCTCAATTTTAGGCAATTTTTGGTAAATTGAGTTTTTGACGGAAATTCGACTGGCGCGGACCTTACAAAAATAGTGAAAATTTTGTACTATCTGAAATTGTGCTAAGAAAATAGCTTTTGTTTAAATTATTTGTTCCCCTCATCAAAAGAAGTGTTTCTCCTCAATTTTAGGCAATTTTTGGAAAATTGAGTTTTTGACGGAGATTCGACAGGCGCGACCTTACAAAAATAGTGAAAATTTTGTACTATCTTAAATTGTGCTAAGAAAATAGTTTTTGTTTAAATCATTTGTTCCCCTCATCAAAAGAAGTGTTTCACCTCAATTTTAGGCAATTTTTGGAAAATTGAGTTTTTGACGGAAATTCGACTGGCGCGGACCTTACAAAAATAGTGAAAATTTTGTACTATCTGAAATTGTGCTAAGAAAATAGCTTTTGTTTAAATTATTTGTTCCCCTCATCAAAAGAAGTGTTTCTCAACAATTTTAGGCAATTTTTGGAAAATTGAGTTTTTGACGGAGATTCAACAGGCGCGACCTTACAAAAATAGTGAAAAATTTGTACTATCTTAAATTGTGCTTAGAAAATAGTTTTGTTTAAATTATTTGTTCCCCTCATCAAAAGAAGTGTTTCTCCACAATTTTAGGCAATTTTTGGAAAATTGAGTTTTTGACGGAAATTCGACAGGCTCGGACCTCACAAAAATAGTAAAAATTTTGTACTATCTTAAATTGTGCTCAGAAATAGTTTTTGTTTAAATTATTTGTTCCCTTCATCAAAAGAAGTGTTTCTCCACAATTTTAGGCAATCTTTGGAAAATTGAGTTTTTGAAGGAAATTCGACTGGCGCGGACCTTACAAAAATAGTGAAAATTTTGTACTATCTGAAATTGTTCTAAGAAAATAGCTTTTGTTTAAATTATTTGTTCCCCTCATCAAAAGAAGTGTTTCTCAACAATTTTAGGCAATTTTTGGAAAATTGAGTTTTTGACGGAGATTCCACGGGCGCGAACTTACAAAAATAGTGAAAAATTTGTACTTTCTTAAATTGTGCTAAGAAAATAGTTTTTGTTTTAATTATTTGTTCCCCTCATCAAAAGAAGTGTTTCTACACAATTTTAGGTAATTTTTGAAAAATTGAGTTTTTGACGGAAAATCATCTGGGGCGGACCTTACAAAAATAGTGAAAATTTTGTACTATCTTTAATTGTGCTAAGAAATAGTTTTAATTTAAATTATTTGTTCCCCTCATCAAAAGAAGTGTTTCTCCACAATTTTAGGCGATCTTTGGAAAATTGAGTTTTTGACGGAAATTCGACAGGCGCGGACCTTACAAAAAAAGTGAAAAATTTGTACTATCTGAAATTGTGCTAAGAAAATAGCTTTTGTTTAAATTATTTGTTCCCCTCATCAAAAGAAGTGTTTCTCAACAATTTAGGCAATTTTTGGAAAATTGAGTTTTTGACGGATATTCGACAGGCGGGACCTTACAAAAATAGTGAAAAATTTGTACTATCTTAAATTGTGCTTAGAAAATAGTTTTGTTTAAATTATTTGTTCCCCTCATCAAAAGAAGTGTTTCTCCACAATTTTAGGCAATTTTTGGAAAATTGAGTTTTTGACGGAAATTCGACTGGCGCGGACCTTACAAAAATAGTGAAAATTTTGTACTATCTGAAATTGTGCTAAGAAAATAGCTTTTGTTTAAATTATTTGTTCCCCTCATCAAAAGAAGTGTTTCTCAACAATTTTAGGCAATTTTTGGAAAATTGAGTTTTTGACGGAGATTCCACGGGCGCGAACTTACAAAAATAGTGAAAAATTTGTACTTTCTTAAATTGTGCTAAGAAAATAGTTTTTGTTTTAATTATTTGTTCCCCTCATCAAAAGAAGTGTTTCTCAACAATTTAGGCAATTTTTGGAAAATTGAGTTTTTGACGGAAAATCATCTGGCGCGGACCTTACAAAAATAGTGAAAATTTTGTACTATCTTTAATTGTGCTAAGAAATAGTTTTTGTTTAAATTATTTGTTCCCCTCATCAAAAGAAGTGTTTCTCCACAATTTTAGGCGATCTTTGGAAAATTGAGTTTTTGACGGAAATTCGACAGGCGCGGACCTTACAAAAATAGTGAAAAATTTGTACTATCTGAAATTGTGCTAAGAAAATAGCTTTTGTTTAAATTATTTGTTCCCCTCATCAAAAGAAGTGTTTCTCAACAATTTAGGTAATTTTTGAAAAATTGAGTTTTTGACGGAAAATCATCTGGCGCGGACCTTACAAAAATAGTGAAAATTTTGTACTATCTTTAATTGTGCTAAGAAATAGTTTTTGTTTAAATTATTTGTTCCCCTCATCAAAAGAAGTGTTTCTCCACAATTTTAGGCGATCTTTGGAAAATTGAGTTTTTGACGGAAATTCGACAGGCGCGGACCTTACAAAAATAGTGAAAAATTTGTACTATCTGAAATTGTGCTAAGAAAATAGCTTTTGTTTAAATTATTTGTTCCCCTCATCAAAAGAAGTGTTTCTCAACAATTTAGGCAATTTTTGGAAAATTGAGTTTTTGACGGATATTCGACAGGCGGGACCTTACAAAAATAGTGAAAAATTTGTACTATCTTAAATTGTGCTTAGAAAATAGTTTTGTTTAAATTATTTGTTCCCCTCATCAAAAGAAGTGTTTCTCCACAATTTTAGGCAATTTTTGGAAAATTGAGTTTTTGACGGAAATTCGACAGGCGCGACCCTCACAAACATAGTAAAAATTTTTTACTATCTTAAATTGTGCTAAGAAACAGTTTTTGTTAAACTTATTTGTTCCCCTCATCAAAAGAAGTGTTTCTCCACAATTTTAGGCGATCTTTGGAAAATTGAGTTTTTGACGGAAATTCGACAGGCGCGGACCTTACAAAAATAGTGAAAAATTTGTACTATCTGAAATTGTGCTAAGAAAATAGCTTTTGTTTAAATTATTTGTTCCCCTCATCAAAAGAAGTGTTTCTCAACAATTTAGGTAATTTTTGAAAAATTGAGTTTTTGACGGAAAATCATCTGGCGCGGACCTTACAAAAATAGTGAAAATTTTGTACTATCTTTAATTGTGCTAAGAAATAGTTTTTGTTTAAATTATTTGTTCCCCTCATCAAAAGAAGTGTTTCTCCACAATTTTAGGCGATCTTTGGAAAATTGAGTTTTTGACGGAAATTCGACAGGCGCGGACCTTACAAAAATAGTGAAAAATTTGTACTATCTGAAATTGTGCTAAGAAAATAGCTTTTGTTTAAATTATTTGTTCCCCTCATCAAAAGAAGTGTTTCTCAACAATTAAGGCAATTTTTGGAAAATTGAGTTTTTGACGGATATTCGACAGGCGGGACCTTACAAAAATAGTGAAAAATTTGTACTATCTTAAATTGTGCTTAGAAAATAGTTTTGTTTAAATTATTTGTTCCCCTCATCAAAAGAAGTGTTTCTCCACAATTTTAGGCAATTTTTGGAAAATTGAGTTTTTGACGGAAATTCGACAGGCGCGACCCTCACAAACATAGTAAAAATTTTTTACTATCTTAAATTGTGCTAAGAAACAGTTTTTGTTAAACTTATTTGTTCCCCTCATCAAAAGAAGTGTTTCTCCACAATTTTAGGCAATCTTTGGAAAATTGAGTTTTTGACGGAGATTCGACAGGCGCGGACCTTACAAAAATAGTGAAAATTTTGTACTATCTTAAATTGTGTTAAAAAAATAGTTTTTGTTTAAATTATTAGTTCCCCTCATCAAAAGAAGTGTTTCTCCACAATTTAAGGTAATTTTTGGAAAAACGAGTTTTTGACGGAAATTCGACAGGCGTGGACCTTACAAAAATAGTGAAAATTTTGTACTATCTTAAATTGTGCTAAGAAAATAGTTTTTGTTTAAATTATTTGTTCCCCTCATCAAAAGAAGTGTTTCTACACAATTTTAGGCAATTTTTGGAAAATTGAGTTTTTGACGGAAATTCGACTGGCACGGACCTTACAAAAATAGTGAAAATTTTTTACTATTTTTAATTGTGCTAAGAAAATAGTTTTTGTTTAAATTATTTGTTCCCCTCATCAAAAGAAGTGTTTCTCCACAATTTTAGGCAATCTTTGGAAAATTGAGTTTTTGACGGAAATTCGACAGGCGCGGACCTTACAAAAATAGTGAAAATTTTGTACTATCTTAAATTGTGCTAAGAAAATAGTTTTTGTTTAAATCATTTGTTCCCCTCATCAAAAGAAGTGTTTCTACACAATTTTAGGCAATTTTTGGAAAATTGAGTTTTTGACGGAAAATCGACAGGCGCGGACCTTACAAAAATAATGAAAATTTTGTACTATCTCAAATTGTGCTAAGAAAATAGTTTTTGTTTAAATTATTTGTTCCCCTCATCAAAAGAATAGTTTCTCAACAATTTTAGGCAATTTTTGGAAAATTGAGTTTTTGACGGAAATTCGACAGGCGCGTCCCTTACAAAAATAATGAAAATTTTGTACTATCTTAAATTGTGCTAAGAAAATAGTTTTTGTTTAAATTATTTGTTCCCCTCATCAAAAGAAGTGTTTCTCCACAATTTTAGGCGATCTTTGGAAAATTGAGTTTTTGACGGAAATTCGACAGGCGCGGACCTTACAAAAATAGTGAAAATTTTGTACTATCTTAAATTGTGCTAAGAAAATAGCTTTTGTTTAAATTATTTGTTCCCCTCATCAAAAGAAGTGTTTCTCCTCAATTTTAGGCAATTTTTGGAAAACTGAGTTTTTGACGGAGATTCGACAGGCGCGACCTTACAAAAATAGTGAAAATTTTGTACTATCTTAAATTGTGCTAAGAAAATAGTTTTTGTTTAAATAATTTGTTCCCCTCATCAAAAGAAGTGTTTCACCTCAATTTTAGGCAATTTTTGGAAAAATGAGTTTTTGACGGAAATTTGACTGGCGCGGACCTTACAAAAATAGTGAAAATTTTGTACTATCTGAAATTGTGCTAAGAAAATAGCTTTTGTTTAAATTATTTGTTCCCCTCATCAAAAGAAGTGTTTCTCCTCAATTTTAGGCAATTTTTGGAAAATTGAGTTTTTGACGGAGATTCGACAGGCGCGACCTTACAAAAATAGTGAAAATTTTGTACTATCTTAAATTGTGCTAAGAAAATAGTTTTTGTTTAAATCATTTGTTCCCCTCATCAAAAGAAGTGTTTCACCTCAATTTTAGGCAATTTTTGGAAAATTGAGTTTTTGACGGAAATTCGACTGGCGCGGACCTTACAAAAATAGTGAAAATTTTGTACTATCTGAAATTGTGCTAAGAAAATAGCTTTTGTTTAAATTATTTGTTCCCCTCATCAAAAGAAGTGTTTCTCAACAATTTAAGGCAATTTTTGGAAAATTGAGTTTTTGACGGAGATTCAACAGGCGCGACCTTACAAAAATAGTGAAAAATTTGTACTATCTTAAATTGTGCTTAGAAAATAGTTTTGTTTAAATTATTTGTTCCCCTCATCAAAAGAAGTGTTTCTCCACAATTTTAGGCAATTTTTGGAAAATTGAGTTTTTGACGGAAATTCGACAGGCTCGGACCTCACAAAAATAGTAAAAATTTTGTACTATCTTAAATTGTGCTCAGAAATAGTTTTTGTTTAAATTATTTGTTCCCTTCATCAAAAGAAGTGTTTCTCCACAATTTTAGGCAATCTTTGGAAAATTGAGTTTTTAACGGAAATTCGACTGGCGCGGACCTTACAAAAATAGTGAAAATTTTGTACTATCTGAAATTGTGCTAAGAAAATAGCTTTTGTTTAAATTATTTGTTCCCCTCATCAAAAGAAGTGTTTCTCAACAATTTTAGGCAATTTTTGGAAAATTGAGTTTTTGACGGAGATTCCACGGGCGCGAACTTACAAAAATAGTGAAAAATTTGTACTTTCTTAAATTGTGCTAAGAAAATAGTTTTTGTTTTAATTTTTTGTTCCCCTCATCAAAAGAAGTGTTTCTACACAATTTTAGGTAATTTTTGAAAAATTGAGTTTTTGACGGAAAATCATCTGGCGCGCACCTTACAAAAATAGTGAAAATTTTGTACTATCTTTAATTGTGCTAAGAAATAGTTTTTGTTTAAATTATTTGTTCCCCTCATCAAAAGAAGTGTTTCTCCACAATTTTAGGCGATCTTTGGAAAATTGAGTTTTTGACGGAAATTCGACAGGCGCGGACCTTACAAAAATAGTGAAAAATTTGTACTATCTGAAATTGTGCTAAGAAAATAGCTTTTGTTTAAATTATTTGTTCCCCTCATCAAAAGAAGTGTTTTTCAACAATTTAGGCAATTTTTGGAAAATTGAGTTTTTGACGGATATTCGACAGGCGGGACCTTACAAAAATAGTGAAAAATTTGTACTATCTTAAATTGTGCTTAGAAAATAGTTTTGTTTAAATTATTTGTTCCCCTCATCAAAAGAAGTGTTTCTCCACAATTTTAGGCAATTTTTGGAAAATTGAGTTTTTGACGGAAATTCGACAGGCGCGGACCTTACAAAAATAGTGAAAATTTTGTACTATCTGAAATTGTGCTAAGAAAATAGCTTTTGTTTAAATTATTTGTTCCCCTCATCAAAAGAAGTGTTTCTCAACAATTTTAGGCAATTTTGGGAAAATTGAGTTTTTGACGGAGATTCCACGGGCGCGAACTTACAAAAATAGTGAAAAATTTGTACTTTCTTAAATTGTGCTAAGAAAATAGTTTTTGTTTTAATTATTTGTTCCCCTCATCAAAAGAAGTGTTTCTACACAATTTTAGGTAATTTTTGAAAAATTGAGTTTTTGACGGAAAATCATCTGGCGCGGACCTTACAAAAATAGTGAAAATTTTGTACTATCTTTAATTGTGCTAAGAAATAGTTTTTGTTTAAATTATTTGTTCCCCTCATCAAAAGAAATGTTTCTCCACAATTTTAGGCGATCTTTGGAAAATTGAGTTTTTGACGGAAATTCGACAGGCGCGGACCTTACAAAAATAGTGAAAAATTTGTACTATCTGAAATTGTGCTAAGAAAATAGCTTTTGTTTAAATTATTTGTTCCCCTCATCAAAAGAAGTGTTTCTCAATAATTTAGGCAATTTTTGGAAAATTGAGTTTTTGACGGATATTCGACAGGCGGGACCTTACAAAAATAGTGAAAAATTTGTACTATCTTAAATTGTGCTTAGAAAATAGTTTTGTTTAAATTATTTGTTCCCCTTATCAAAAGAAGTGTTTCTCCACAATTTTAGGCAATTTTTGGAAAATTGAGTTTTTGACGGAAATTCGACAGGCGCGACCCTCACAAACATAGTAAAAAATTTTTACTATCTTAAATTGTGCTAAGAAACAGTTTTTGTTAAACTTATTTGTTCCCCTCATCAAAAGAAGTGTTTCTCCACAATTTTAGGCAATCTTTGGAAAATTGAGTTTTTGACGGAAATTCGACAGGCGCGGACCTTACAAAAATAGTGAAAATTTTGTACTATCTTAAATTGTGTTAAAAAAATAGTTTTTGTTTAAATTATTAGTTCCCCTCATCAAAAGAAGTGTTTCTCCACAATTTTAGGTAATTTTTGGAAAAACGAGTTTTTGACGGAAATT
The DNA here is from genome assembly GCA_964019695.1 of Loripinus fragilis. NCBI lineage: Eukaryota > Metazoa > Mollusca > Bivalvia > Lucinida > Lucinidae > Loripinus > Loripinus fragilis. The sequence continues at coordinate 58,617,799 of OZ026524.1, read as the reverse complement.
CGACAGGTGTGGACCTTACAAAAATAGTGAAAATTTTGTACTATCTTAAATTGTGCTAAGAAAATAGTTTTTGTTTAAATTATTTGTTCCCCTCATCAAAAGAAGTGTTTCTACACAATTTTAGGCAATTTTTGGAAAATTGAGTTTTTGACGGAAATTCGACTGGCACGGACCTTACAAAAATAGTGAAATTTTTTTACTATTTTTAATTGTGCTAAGAAAATAGTTTTTGTTTAAATTATTTGTTCCCCTCATCAAAAGAAGTGTTTCTCCACAATTTTAGGCAATCTTTGGAAAATTGAGTTTTTGACGGAAATTCGACAGGCGCGGACCTTACAAAAATAGTGAAAATTTTGTACTATCTTAAATTGTGCTAAGAAAATAGTTTTTGTTTAAATCATTTGTTCCCCTCATCAAAAGAAGTGTTTCTACACAATTTTAGGCAATTTTTGGAAAATTGAGTTTTTGACGGAAAATCGACAGGCTCGGACCTTACAAAAATAATGAAAATTTTGTACTATCTCAAATTGTGCTAAGAAAATAGTTTTTGTTTAAATCATTTGTTCCCCTCATCAAAAGAATAGTTTCTCAACAATTTTAGGCAATTTTTGGAAAATTGAGTTTTTGATGGAAATTCGACAGGCGCGTCCCTTACAAAAATAATGAAAATTTTTTACTATCTTAAATTGTGCTAAGAAAATAGTTTTTGTTTAAATTATTTGTTCCCCTCATCAAAAGAAGTGTTTCTCCACAATTTTAGGCAATTTTTGGAAAATTGAGTTTTTGACGGAAATTCGACAGGCGCGGACCTTACAAAAATAGTGAAAATTTTGTACTATCTTAAATTGTGCTAAGAAAATAGCTTTTGTTTAAATTATTTGTTCTCCTCATCAAAAGAAGTGTTTCTCAACAATTTTAGGCAATTTTTGGAAAATTGAGTTTTTGACGGAGATTCGACAGGCGCGACCTTACAAAAATAGTGAAAATTTTGTACTATCTTAAATTGTGCTTAGAAAATAGTTTTTGTTTAAATCATTTGTTCCCCTCATCAAAAAAAAGTGTTTCTCCTCAATTTTAGGCAATTTTTGGTAAATTGAGTTTTTGACGGAAATTCGACTGGCGCAGACCTTACAAAAATAGTGAAAATTTTGTACTATCTGAAATTGTGCTAAGAAAATAGCTTTTGTTTAAATTATTTGTTCCCCTCATCAAAAGAAGTGTTTCTCCTCAATTTTAGGCAATTTTTGGAAAATTGAGTTTTTGATGGAGATTCGACAGGCGCGACCTTACAAAAATAGTGAAAATTTTGTACTATCTTAAATTGTGCTAAGAAAATAGTTTTTGTTTAAATAATTTGTTCCCCTCATCAAAAGAAGTGTTTCACCTCAATTTTAGGCAATTTTTGGAAAATTGAGTTTTTGACGGAAATTCGACTGGCGCGGACCTTACAAAAATAGTGAAAATTTTGTACTATCTGAAATTGTGCTAAGAAAATAGCTTTTGTTTAAATTATTTGTTCCCCTCATCAAAAGAAGTGTTTCTCAACAATTTTAGGCAATTTTTGGAAAATTGAGTTTTTGACGGAGATTCAACAGGCGCGACCTTACAAAAATAGTGAAAAATTTGTACTATCTTAAATTGTGCTTAGAAAATAGTTTTGTTTAAATTATTTGTTCCCCTCATCAAAAGAAGTGTTTCTCCACAATTTTAGGCAATTTTTGGAAAATTGAGTTTTTGACGGAAATTCAACAGGCTCGGACCTCACAAAAATAGTAAAAATTTTGTACTATCTTAAATTGTGCTCAGAAATAGTTTTTGTTTAAATTATTTGTTCCCTTCATCAAAAGAAGTGTTTCTCCACAATTTTAGGCAATCTTTGGAAAATTGAGTTTTTGACGGAAATTCGACTGGCGCGGACCTTACAAAAATAGTGAAAATTTTGTACTATCTGAAATTGTGCTAAGAAAATAGCTTTTGTTTAAATTATTTGTTCCCCTCATCAAAAGAAGTGTTTCTCAACAATTTTAGGCAATTTTTGGAAAATTGAGTTTTTGACGGAGATTCCACGGGCGCGAACTTACAAAAATAGTGAAAAATTTGTACTTTCTTAAATTGTGCTAAGAAAATAGTTTTTGTTTTAATTATTTGTTTCCCTCATCAAAAGAAGTGTTTCTACACAATTTTAGGTAATTTTTGAAAAATTGAGTTTTTGACGGAAAATCATCTGGCGCGGACCTTACAAAAATAGTGAAAATTTTGTACTATCTTTAATTGTGCTAAGAAATAGTTTTTGTTTAAATTATTTGTTCCCCTCATCAAAAGAAGTGTTTCTCCACAATTTTAGGCGATCTTTGGAAAATTGAGTTTTTGACGGAAATTCGACAGGCGCGGACCTTACAAAAATAGTGAAAAATTTGTACTATCTGAAATTGTGCTAAGAAAATAGCTTTTGTTTAAATTATTTGTTCCCCTCATCAAAAGAAGTGTTTCTCAACAATTTAGGCAATTTTTGGAAAATTGAGTTTTTGACGGATATTCGACAGGCGGGACCTTACAAAAATAGTGAAAAATTTGTACTATCTTAAATTGTGCTTAGAAAATAGTTTTGTTTAAATTATTTGTTCCCCTCATCAAAAGAAGTGTTTCTCCACAATTTTAGGCAATTTTTGGAAAATTGAGTTTTTGACGGAAATTCGACTGGCGCGGACCTTACAAAAATAGTGAAAATTTTGTACTATCTGAAATTGTGCTAAGAAAATAGCTTTTGTTTAAATTATTTGTTCCCCTCATCAAAAGAAGTGTTTCTCAACAATTTTAGGCAATTTTTGGAAAATTGAGTTTTTGACGGAGATTCCACGGGCGCGAACTTACAAAAATAGTGAAAAATTTGTACTTTCTTAAATTGTGCTAAGAAAATAGTTTTTGTTTTAATTATTTGTTCCCCTCATCAAAAGAAGTGTTTCTACACAATTTTAGGTAATTTTTGAAAAATTGAGTTTTTGACGGAAAATCATCTGGCGCGGACCTTACAAAAATAGTGAAAAATTTGTACTATCTGAAATTGTGCTAAGAAAATAGCTTTTGTTTAAATTATTTGTTCCCCTCATCAAAAGAAGTGTTTCTCAACAATTTAGGCAATTTTTGGAAAATTGAGTTTTTGACGGATATTCGACAGGCGGGACCTTACAAAAATAGTGAAAAATTTGTACTATCTTAAATTGTGCTTAGGCGATCTTTGGAAAATTGAGTTTTTGTTTAAATTATTAGTTCCCCTCATCAAAAGAAGTGTTTCTCCACAATTTTAGGTAGTTTTTGGAAAAACGAGTTTTTGACGGAGATTCGACAGGCGCGACCTTACAAAAATAGTGAAAATTTTGTACTATCTTAAATTGTGCTAAGAAAATAGTTTTTGTTTAAATTATTTGTTCCCCTCATCAAAAGAAGTGTTTCTACACAATTTTAGGCAATTTTTGGAAAATTGAGTTTTTGACGGAAATTCGACTGGCACGGACCTTACAAAAATAGTGAAATTTTTTTACTATTTTTAATTGTGCTAAGAAAATAGTTTTTGTTTAAATTATTTGTTCCCCTCATCAAAAGAAGTGTTTCTCCACAATTTTAGGCAATCTTTGGAAAATTGAGTTTTTGACGGAAATTCGACAGGCGCGGACCTTACAAAAATAGTGAAAATTTTGTACTATCTTAAATTGTGCTAAGAAAATAGTTTTTGTTTAAATCATTTGTTCCCCTCATCAAAAGAAGTGTTTCTACACAATTTTAGGCAATTTTTGGAAAATTGAGTTTTTGACGGAAAATCGACAGGCGCGGACCTTACAAAAATAATGAAAATTTTGTACTATCTCAAATTGTGCTAAGAAAATAGTTTTTGTTTAAATTATTTGTTCCCCTCATCAAAAGAATAGTTTCTCAACAATTTTAGGCAATTTTTGGAAAATTGAGTTTTTGATGGAAATTCGACAGGCGCGTCCCTTACAAAAATAATGAAAATTTTGTACTATCTTAAATTGTGCTAAGAAAATAGTTTTTGTTTAAATTATTTGTTCCCCTCATCAAAAGAAGTGTATCTCCACAATTTTAGGCAATTTTTGGAAAATTGAGTTTTTGACGGAAATTCGACAGGCGCGGACCTTACAAAAATAGTGAAAATTTTGTACTATCTTAAATTGTGCTAAGAAAATAGCTTTTGTTTAAATTATTTGTTCTCCTCATCAAAAGAAGTGTTTCTCAACAATTTTAGGCAATTTTTGGAAAATTGAGTTTTTGACGGAGATTCAACAGGCGCGACCTTACAAAAATAGTGAAAATTTTGTACTATCTTAAATTGTGCTTAGAAAATAGTTTTTGTTTAAATCATTTGTTCCCCTCATCAAAAAAAGTGTTTCTCCTCAATTTTAGGCAATTTTTGGTAAATTGAGTTTTTGACGGAAATTCGACTGGCGCGGACCTTACAAAAATAGTGAAAATTTTGTACTATCTGAAATTGTGCTGAGAAAATAGCTTTTGTTTAAATTATTTGTTCCCCTCATCAAAAGAAGTGTTTCTCCTCAATTTTAGGCAATTTTTGGAAAATTGAGTTTTTGACGGAGATTCGACAGGCGCGACCTTACAAAAATAGTGAAAATTTTGTACTGTCTTAAATTGTGCTAAGAAAATAGTTTTTGTTTAAATCATTTGTTCCCCTCATCAAAAGAAGTGTTTCACCTCAATTTTAGGCAATTTTTGGAAAATTGAGTTTTTGACAGAAATTCGACTGGCGCGGACCTTACAAAAATAGTGAAAATTTTGTACTATCTGAAATTGTGCTAAGAAAATAGCTTTTGATTAAATTATTTGTTCCCCTCATCAAAAGAAGTGTTTCTCAACAATTTTAGGCAATTTTTGGAAAATTGAGTTTTTGACGGAGATTCAACAGGCGCGACCTTACAAAAATAGTGAAAAATTTGTACTATCTTAAATTGTGCTTAGAAAATAGTTTTGTTTAAATTATTTGTTCCCCTCATCAAAAGAAGTGTTTCTCCACAATTTTAGGCAATTTTTGGAAAATTGAGTTTTTGACGGAAATTCGACAGGCTCGGACCTCACAAAAATAGTAAAAATTTTGTACTATCTTAAATTGTGCTCAGAAATAGTTTTTGTTTAAATTATTTGTTCCCTTCATCAAAAGAAGTGTTTCTCCACAATTTTAGGCAATCTTTGGAAAATTGAGTTTTTGACGGAAATTCGACTGGCGCGGACCTTACAAAAATAGTGAAAATTTTGTACTATCTGAAATTGTGCTAAGAAAATAGCTTTTGTTTAAATTATTTGTTCCCCTCATCAAAAGAAGTGTTTCTCAACAATTTTAGGCAATTTTTGGAAAATTTAGTTTTTGACGGAGATTCCACGGGCGCGAACTTACAAAAATAGTGAAAAATTTGTACTTTCTTAAATTGTGCTAAGAAAATAGTTTTTGTTTTAATTATTTGTTCCCCTCATCAAAAGAAGTGTTTCTACACAATTTTAGGTAATTTTTGAAAAATTGAGTTTTTGACGGAAAATCATCTGGCGCGGACCTTACAAAAATAGTGAAAATTTTGTACTATCTTTAATTGTGCTAAGAAATAGTTTTTGTTTAAATTATTTGTTCCCCTCATCAAAAGAAGTGTTTCTCCACAATTTTAGGCGATCTTTGGAAAATTGAGTTTTTGACGGAAATTCGACAGGCGCGGACCTTACAAAAATAGTGAAAAATTTGTGATATCTGAATTGTGCTAAGAAAATAGCTTTTGTTTAAATTATTTGTTCCCCTCATCAAAAGAAGTGTTTCTCAACAATTTAGGCAATTTTTGGAAAATTGAGTTTTTGACGGATATTCGACAGGCGGGACCTTACAAAAATAGTGAAAAATTTGTACTATCTTAAATTGTGCTTAGAAAATAGTTTTGTTTAAATTATTTGTTCCCCTCATCAAAAGAAGTGTTTCTCCACAATTTTAGGCAATTTTTGGAAAATTGAGTTTTTGACGGAAATTCGAGTGGCGCGGACCTTACAAAAATAGTGAAAATTTTGTACTATCTGAAATTGTGCTAAGAAAATAGCTTTTGTTTAAATTATTTGTTCCCCTCATCAAAAGAAGTGTTTCTCAACAATTTTAGGCAATTTTTGGAAAATTGAGTTTTTGACGGAGATTCCACGGGCGCGAACTTACAAAAATAGTGAAAAATTTGTACTTTCTTAAATTGTGCTAAGAAAAAAGTTTTTGTTTTAATTATTTGTTCCCCTCATCAAAAGAAGTGTTTCTACATAATTTTAGGTAATTTTTGAAAAATTGAGTTTTTGACGGAAAATCATCTGGCGCGGACCTTACAAAAATAGTGAAAATTTTGTACTATCTTTAATTGTGCTAAGAAATAGTTTTTGTTTAAATTATTTGTTCCCCTCATCAAAAGAAGTGTTTCTCCACAATTTTAGGCGATCTTTGGAAAATTGAGTTTTTGACGGAAATTCGACAGGCGCGGACCTTACAAAAATAGTGAAAAATTTGTACTATCTGAAATTGTGCTAAGAAAATAGCTTTTGTTTAAATTATTTGTTCCCCTCATCAAAAGAAGTGTTTCTCAACAATTTAGGCAATTTTTGGAAAATTGAGTTTTTGACGGATATTCGACAGGCGGGACCTTACAAAAATAGTGAAAAATTTGTACTATCTTAAATTGTGCTTAGAAAATAGTTTTGTTTAAATTATTTGTTCCCCTCATCAAAAGAAGTGTTTCTCCACAATTTTAGGCAATTTTTGGAAAATTGAGTTTTTGACGGAAATTCGACAGGCGCGACCCTCACAAACATAGTAAAATTTTTTTACTATCTTAAATTGTGCTAAGAAACAGTTTTTGTTAAACTTATTTGTTCCCCTCATCAAAAGAAGTGTTTCTCCACAATTTTAGGCAATCTTTGGAAAATTGAGTTTTTGACGGAAATTCGACAGGCGCGGACCTTACAAAAATAGTGAAAATTTTGTACTATCTTAAATTGTGTTAAAAAAATAGTTTTTGTTTAAATTATTAGTTCCCCTCATCAAAAGAAGTGTTTCTCCACAATTTAAGGTAATTTTTGGAAAAACGAGTTTTTGACGGAAATTCGACAGGCGTGGACCTTACAAAAATAGTAAATATTTTGTACTATCTTAAATTGTGCTAAGAAAATAGTTTTTGTTTAAATTATTTGTTCCCCTCATCAAAAGAAGTGTTTCTACACAATTTTAGGCAATTTTTGGAAAATTGAGTTTTTGACGGAAATTCGACTGGCACGGACCTTACAAAAATAGTGAAAATTTTTTACTATTTTTAATTGTGCTAAGAAAATAGTTTTTGTTTAAATTATTTGTTCCCCTCATCAAAAAAAGTGTTTCTCCACAATTTTAGGCAATCTTTGGAAAATTGAGTTTTTGACGGAAATTCGACAGGCGCGGACCTTACAAAAATAGTGAAAATTTTGTACTATCTTAAATTGTGCTAAGAAAATAGTTTTTGTTTAAATCATTTGTTCCCCTCATCAAAAGAAGTGTTTCTACACAATTTTAGGCAATTTTTGGAAAATTGAGTTTTTGACGGAAAATCGACAGGCGCGGACCTTACAAAAATAATGAAAATTTTGTACTATCTCAAATTGTGCTAAGAAAATAGCTTTTGTTTAAATTATTTGTTCCCCTCATCAAAAGAATAGTTTCTCAACAATTTTAGGCAATTTTTGGAAAATTGAGTTTTTGACGGAAATTCGACAGGCGCGTCCCTTACAAAAATAATGAAAATTTTGTACTATCTTAAATTGTGCTAAGAAAATAGTTTTTGTTTAAATTATTTGTTCCCCTCATCAAAAGAAGTGTTTCTCCACAATTTTAGGCAATTTTTGGAAAATTGAGTTTTTGACGGAAATTCGACAGGCGCGTACCTTACAAAAATAGTGAAAATTTTGTACTATCTTAAATTGTGCTAAGAAAATAGCTTTTGTTTAAATTATTTGTTCTCCTCATCAAAAGAAGTGTTTCTCAACAATTTTAGGCAATTTTTGGAAAATTGAGTTTTTGACGGAGATTCGACAGGCGCGACCTTACAAAAATAGTGAAAATTTTGTACTATCTTAAATTGTGCTTAGAAAATAGTTTTTGTTTAAATCATTTGTTCCCCTCATCAAAAAAAGTCTTTCTCCTCAATTTTAGGCAATTTTTGGTAAATTGAGTTTTTGACGGAAATTCGACTGGCGCGGACCTTACAAAAATAGTGAAAATTTTGTACTATCTGAAATTGTGCTAAGAAAATAGCTTTTGTTTAAATTATTTGTTCCCCTCATCAAAAGAAGTGTTTCTCCTCAATTTTAGGCAATTTTTGGAAAATTGAGTTTTTGACGGAGATTCGACAGGCGCGTCCTTACAAAAATAGTGAAAATTTTGTACTATCTTAAATTGTGCTAAGAAAATAGTTTTTGTTTAAATCATTTGTTCCCCTCATCAAAAGAAGTGTTTCACCTCAATTTTAGGCAATTTTTGGAAAATTGAGTTTTTGACGGAAATTCGACTGGCGCGGACCTTACAAAAATAGTGAAAATTTTGTACTATCTGAAATTGTGCTAAGAAAATAGCTTTTGTTTAAATTATTTGTTCCCCTCATCAAAAGAAGTGTTTCTCAACAATTTTAGGCAATTTTTGGAAAATTGAGTTTTTGACGGAGATTCAACAGGCGCGACCTTACAAAAATAGTGAAAAATTTGTACTATCTTAAATTGTGCTTAGAAAATAGTTTTGTTTAAATTATTTGTTCCCCTCATCAAAAGAAGTGTTTCTCCACAATTTTAGGCAATTTTTGGAAAATTGAGTTTTTGACGGAAATTCGACAGGCTCGGACCTCACAAAAATAGTAAAAATTTTGTACTATCTTAAATTGTGCTCAGAAATAGTTTTTGTTTAAATTATTTGTTCCCTTCATCAAAAGAAGTGTTTCTCCACAATTTTAGGCAATCTTTGGAAAATTGTGTTTTTGACGGAAATTCGACTGGCGCGGACCTTACAAAAATAGTGAAAATTTTGTACTATCTGAAATTGTGCTAAGAAAATAGCTTTTGTTTAAATTATTTGTTCCCCTCATCAAAAGAAGTGTTTCTCAACAATTTTAGGCAATTTTTGGAAAATTGAGTTTTTGACGGAGATTCCACGGGCGCGAACTTACAAAAATAGTGAAAAATTTGTACTTTCTTAAATTGTGCTAAGAAAATAGTTTTTGTTTTAATTATTTGTTCCCCTCATCAAAAGAAGTGTTTCTACACAATTTTAGGTAATTTTTGAAAAATTGAGTTTTTGACGGAAAATCATCTGGCGCGGACCTTACAAAAATAGTGAAAATTTTGTACTATCTTTAATTGTGCTAAGAAATAGTTTTTGTTTAAATTATTTGTTCCCCTCATCAAAAGAAGTGTTTCTCCACAATTTTAGGCGATCTTTGGAAAATTGAGTTTTTGACGGAAATTCGACAGGCGCGGACCTTACAAAAATAGTGAAAAATTTGTACTATCTGAAATTGTGCTAAGAAAATAGCTTTTGTTTAAATTATTTGTTCCCCTCATCAAAAGAAGTGTTTCTCAACAATTTAGGCAATTTTTGGAAAATTGAGTTTTTGACGGATATTCGACAGGCGGGACCTTACAAAAATAGTGAAAAATTTGTACTATCTTAAATTGTGCTTAGAAAATAGTTTTGTTTAAATTATTTGTTCCCCTCATCAAAAGAAGTGTTTCTCCACAATTTTAGGCAATTTTTGGAAAATTGAGTTTTTGACGGAAATTCGACTGGCGCGGACCTTACAAAAATAGTGAAAATTTTGTACTATCTGAAATTGTGCTAAGAAAATAGCTTTTGTTTAAATTATTTGTTCCCCTCATCAAAAGAAGTGTTTCTCAACAATTTTAGGCAATTTTTGGAAAATTGAGTTTTTGACGGAGATTCCACGGGCGCGAACTTACAAAAATAGTGAAAAATTTGTACTTTCTTAAATTGTGCTAAGAAAATAGTTTTTGTTTTAATTATTTGTTCCCCTCATCAAAAGAAGTGTTTCTACACAATTTTAGGTAATTTTTGAAAAATTGAGTTTTTGACGGAAAATCATCTGGCGCGGACCTTACAAAAATAGTGAAAATTTTGTACTATCTTTAATTGTGCTAAGAAATAGTTTTTGTTTAAATTATTTGTTCCCCTCATCAAAAGAAGTGTTTCTCCACAATTTTAGGCGATCTTTGGAAAATTGAGTTTTTGACGGAAATTCGACAGGCGCGGACCTTACAAAAATAGTGAAAAATTTGTACTATCTTAAATTGTGCTTAGAAAATAGTTTTGTTTAAATTATTTGTTCCCCTCATCAAAAGAAGTGTTTCTCCACAATTTTAGGCAATTTTTGGAAAATTGAGTTTTTGACGGAAATTCGACAGGCGCGACCCTCACAAACATAGTAAAAAATTTTTACTATCTTAAATTGTGCTAAGAAACAGTTTTTGTTAAACTTATTTGTTCCCCTCATCAAAAGAAGTGTTTCTCCACAATTTTAGGCAATCTTTGGACAATTGAGTTTTTGACGGAAATTCGACAGGCGCGGACCTTACAAAAATAGTGAAAATTTTGTACTATCTTAAATTGTGTTAAAAAAATATTTTTTGTTTAAATTATTAGTTCCCCTCATCAAAAGAAGTGTTTCTCCACAATTTTAGGTAATTTTTGGAAAAACGAGTTTTTGACTGAAATTCGACAGGTGTGGACCTTACAAAAATAGTGAAAATTTTGTACTATCTTAAATTGTGCTAAGAAAATAGTTTTTGTTTAAATTATTTGTTCCCCTCATCAAAAGAAGTGTTTCTACACAATTTTAGGCAATTTTTGGAAAATTGAGTTTTTAACGGAAATTCGACTGGCACGGACCTTACAAAAATAGTGAAATTTTTTTACTATTTTTAATTGTGCTAAGAAAATAGTTTTTGTTTAAATTATTTGTTCCCCTCATCAAAAGAAGTGTTTCTCCACAATTTTAGGCAATCTTTGGAAAATTGAGTTTTTGACGGAAATTCGACAGGCGCGGACCTTACAAAAATAGTGAAAATTTTGTACTATCTTAAATTGTGCTAAGAAAATAGTATTTGTTTAAATCATTTGTTCCCCTCACCAAAAGAAGTGTTTCTACACAATTTTAGGCAATTTTTGGAAAATTGAGTTTTTGACGGAAAATCGACAGGCGCGGACCTTACAAAAATAATGAAAATTTTGTACTATCTCAAATTGTGCTAAGAAAATAGTTTTTGTTTAAATTATTTGTTCCCCTCATCAAAAGAATAGTTTCTCAACAATTTTAGGCAATTTTTGGAAAATTGAGTTTTTGATGGAAATTCGACAGGCGCGTCCCTTACAAAAATAATGAAAATTTTGTACTATCTTAAATTGTGCTAAGAAAATAGTTTTTGTTTAAATTATTTGTTCCCCTCATCAAAAGAAGTGTTTCTCCACAATTTTAGGCAATTTTTGGAAAATTGAGTTTTTGACGGAAATTCGACAGGCGCGGACCTTACAAAAATAGTGAAAATTTTGTACTATCTTAAATTGTGCTAAGAAAATAGCTTTTGTTTAAATTATTTGTTCTCCTCATCAAAAGAAGTGTTTCTCAAAAATTTTAGGCAATTTTTGGAAAATTGAGTTTTTGACGGAGATTCGACAGGCGCGACCTTACAAAAATAGTGAAAATTTTGTACTATCTTAAATTGTGCTTAGAAAATAGTTTTTGTTTAAATCATTTGTTCCCCTCATCAAAAAAAGTGTTTCTCCTCAATTTTAGACTATTTTTGGTAAATTGAGTTTTTGACGGAAATTCAACTGGCGCGGACCTTACAAAAATAGTGAAAATTTTGTACTATCTGAAATTGTGCTAAGAAAATAGTTTTTGTTAAACTTATTTGTTCCCCTCATCAAAAGAAGTGTTTCTCCACAATTTTAGGCAATCTTTGGAAAATTGAGTTTTTGACGGAAATTCGACAGGCGCGGACCTTACAAAAATAGTGAAAATTTTGTACTATCTTAAATTGTGTTAAAAAAATAGTTTTTGTTTAAATTATTAGTTCCCCTCATCAAAAGAAGTGTTTCTCCACAATTTTAAGTAATTTTTGGAAAAACGAGTTTTTGACGGAAATTCGACAGGTGTGGACCTTACAAAAATAGTGAAAATTTTGTACTATCTTAAATTGTGCTAAGAAAATAGTTTTTGTTTAAATTATTTGTTCCCCTCATCAAAAGAAGTGTTTCTACACAATTTTAGGCAATTTTTGGAAAATTGAGTTTTTGACGGAAATTCGACTGGCACGGACCTTACAAAAATAGTGAAATTTTTTTACTATTTTTAATTGTGCTAAGAAAATAGTTTTTGTTTAAATTATTTGTTCCCCTCATCAAAAGAAGTGTTTCTCCACAATTTTAGGCAATCTTTGGAATATTGAGTTTTTGACGGAAATTCGACAGGCGCGGACCTTACAAAAATATTGAAAATTTTGTACTATCTTAAATTGTGCTAAGAAAATAGTTTTTGTTTAAATCATTTGTTCCCCTCATCAAAAGAAGTGTTTCTACACAATTTTAGGCAATTTTTGGAAAATTGAGTTTTTGACGGAAAATCGACAGGCGCGGACCTTACAAAAATAATGAAAATTTTGTACTATCTCAAATTGTGCTAAGAAAATAGTTTTTGTTTAAATTATTTGTTCCCCTCATCAAAAGAATAGTTTCTCAACAATTTTAGGCAATTTTTGGAAAATTGAGTTTTTGATGGAAATTCGACAGGCGCGTCCCTTACAAAAATAATGAAAATTTTGTACTATCTTAAATTGTGCTAAGAAAATAGTTTTTGTTTAAATTATTTGTTCCCCTCATCAAAAGAAGTGTTTCTCCACAATTTTAGGCAATTTTTGGAAAATTGAGTTTTTGACGGAAATTCGACAGGCGCGGACCTTACAAAAATAGTGAAAATTTTGTACTATCTTAAATTGTGCTAAGAAAATAGCTTTTGTTTAAATTATTTGTTCTCCTCATCAAAAGAAGTGTTTCTCAACAATTTTAGGCAATTTTTGGAAAATTGAGTTTTTGACGGAGATTCGACAGGCGCGACCTTACAAAAATAGTGAAAATTTTGTACTATCTTAAATTGTGCTTAGAAAATAGTTTTTGTTTAAATCATTTGTTCCCCTCATCAAAAAAAGTGTTTCTCCTCAATTTTAGGCAATTTTTAGTAAATTTAGTTTTTGACGGAAATTTGACTGGCGCGGACCTTACAAAAATAGTGAAAATTTTGTACTATCTGAAATTGTGCTAAGAAAATAGCTTTTGTTTAAATTATTTGTTCCCCTCATCAAAAGAAGTGTTTCTCCTCAATTTTAGGCAATTTTTGGAAAATTGAGTTTTTGACGGAGATTCGACAGGCGCGACCTTACAAAAATAGTGAAAATTTTGTACTATCTGAAATTGTGCTAAGAAAATAGTTTTTGTTTAAATCATTTGTTCCCCTCATCAAAAGAAGTGTTTCACCTCAATTTTAGGCAATTTTTGGAAAATTGAGTTTTTGACGGAAATTCGACTGGCGCGGACCTTACAAAAATAGTGAAAATTTTGTACTATCTGAAATTGTGCTAAGAAAATAGCTTTTGTTTAAATTATTTGTTCCCCTCATCAAAAGAAGTGTTTCTCAACAATTTTAGGCAATTTTTGGAAAATTGAGTTTTTGACGGAGATTCAACAGGCGCGACCTTACAAAAATAGTGAAAAATTTGTACTATCTTAAATTGTGCTTAGAAAATAGTTTTGTTTAAATTATTTGTTCCCCTCATCAAAAGAAGTGTTTCTCCACAATTTTAGGCAATTTTTGGAAAATTGAGTTTTTGACGGAAATTCGACAGGCTCGGACCTCACAAAAATAGTAAAAATTTTGTACTATCTTAAATTGTGCTCAGAAATAGTTTTTGTTTAAATTATTTGTTCCCTTCATCAAAAGAAGTGTTTCTCCACAATTTTAGGCAATCTTTGGAAAATTGAGTTTTGACGGAAATTCGACTGGCGCGGACCTTACAAAAATAGTGAAAATTTTGTACTATCTGAAATTGTGCTAAGAAAATAGCTTTTGTTTAAATTATTTGTTCCCCTCATCAAAAGAAGTGTTTCTCAACAATTTTAGGCAATTTTTGGAAAATTGAGTTTTTGACGGAGATTCCACGGGCGCGAACTTACAAAAATAGTGAAAAATTTGTACTTTCTTAAATTGTGCTAAGAAAATAGTTTTTGTTTTAATTATTTGTTCCCCTCATCAAAAGAAGTGTTTCTACACAATTTTAGGTAATTTTTGAAAAATTGAGTTTTTGACGGAAAATCATCTGGCGCGGACCTTACAAAAATAGTGAAAATTTTGTACTATCTTTAATTGTGCTAAGAAATAGTTTTTGTTTAAATTATTTGTTCCCCTCATCAAAAGAAGTGTTTCTCCACAATTTTAGGCGATCTTTGGAAAATTGAGTTTTTGACGGAAATTCGACAGGCGCGGACCTTACAAAAATAGTGAAAAATTTGTACTATCTGAAATTGTGCTAAGAAAAGAGCTTTTGTTTAAATTATTTGTTCCCCTCATCAAAAGAAGTGTTTCTCCACAATTTTAGGCAATTTTTGGAAAATTGAGTTTTTGACGGAAATTCGACTGGCGCGGACCTTACAAAAATAGTGAAAATTTTGTACTATCTGAAATTGTGCTAAGAAAATAGCTTTTGTTTAAATTATTTGTTCCCCTCATCAAAAGAAGTGTTTCTCAACAATTTTAGGCAATTTTTGGAAAATTGAGTTTTTGACAGAGATTCCACGGGCGCGAACTTACAAAAATAGTGAAAAATTTGTACTTTCTTAAATTGTGCTAAGAAAATAGTTTTTGTTTTAATTATTTGTTCCCCTCATCAAAAGAAGTGTTTCTACACAATTTTAGGTAATATTTGAAAAATTGAGTTTTTGACGGAAAATCATCTGGCGCGGACCTTACAAAAATAGTGAAAATTTTGTACTATCTTTAATTGTGCTAAGAAATAGTTTTTGTTTAAATTATTTGTTCCCCTCATCAAAAGAAGTGTTTCTCAACAATTTTAGGCGATCTTTGGAAAATTGAGTTTTTGACGGAAATTCGACAGGCGCGGACCTTACAAAAATAGTGAAAAATTTGTACTATCTGAAATTGTGCTAAGAAAATAGCTTTTGTTTAAATTATTTGTTCCCCTCATCAAAAGAAGTGTTTCTCAACAATTTAGGCAATTTTTGGAAAATTGAGTTTTTGACGGATATTCGACAGGCGGGACCTTACAAAAATAGTGAAAAATTTGTACTATCTTAAATTGTGCTTAGAAAATAGTTTTGTTTAAATTATTTGTTCCCCTCATCAAAAGAAGTGTTTCTCCACAATTTTAGGCAATTTTTGGAAAATTGAGTTTTTGACGGAAATTCGACAGGCGCGACCCTCACAAACATAGTAAAAAAATTTTACTATCTTAAATTGTGCTAAGAAACAGTTTTTGTTAAACTTATTTGTTCCCCTCATCAAAAGAAGTGTTTCTCCACAATTTTAGGCAATCTTAGGAAAATTGAGTTTTTGACGGAAATTCGACAGGCGCGGACCTTACAAAAATAGTGAAAATTTTGTACTATCTTAAATTGTGTTAAAAAAATAGTTTTTGTTTAAATTATTAGTTCCCCTCATCAAAAGAAGTGTTTCTCCACAATTTTAGGTAATTTTTGGAAAAACGAGTTTTTGACGGAAATTCGACAGGTGTGGACCTTACAAAAATAGTGAAAATTTTGTACTATCTTAAATTGTGCTAAGAAAATAGTTTTTGTTTAAATTATTTGTTCCCCTCATCAAAAGAAGTGTTTCTACACAATTTTAGGCAATTTTTGGAAAATTGAGTTTTTGACGGAAATTCGACTGGCATGGACCTTACAAAAATAGTGAAATTTTTTTACTATTTTTAATTGTGCTAAGAAAATAGTTTTTGTTTAAATTATTTGTTCCCCTCATCAAAAGAAGTGTTTCTCCACAATTTTAGGCAATCTTTGGAAAATTGAGTTTTTGACGGAAATTCGACAGGCGCGGACCTTACAAAAATAGTGAAAATTTTGTACTATCTTAAATTGTGCTAAGAAAATAGTTTTTGTTTAAATCATTTGTTCCCCTCATCAAAAGAAGTGTTTCTACACAATTTTAGGCAATTTTTGGAAAATTGAGTTTTTGACGGAAAATCGACAGGCGCGGACCTTACAAAAATAATGAAAATTTTGTACTATCTCAAATTGTGCTAAGAAAATAGTTTTTGTTTAAATTATTTGTTCCCCTCATCAAAAGAATAGTTTCTCAACAATTTTAGGCAATTTTTGGAAAATTGAGTTTTTGATGGAAATTCGACAGGCGCGTCCCTTACAAAAATAATGAAAATTTTGTACTATCTTAAATTGTGCTAAGAAAATAGTTTTTGTTTAAATTATTTGTTCCCCTCATCAAAAGAAGTGTTTCTCCACAATTTTAGGCAATTTTTGGAAAATTGAGTTTTTGACGGAAATTCGACAGGCGCGACCTTACAAAAATAGTGAAAATTTTGTACTATCTTAAATTGTGCTAAGAAAATAGTTTTTGTTTAAATCATTTGTTCCCCTTATCAAAAGAAGTGTTTCACCTCAATTTTAGGCAATCTTTGGAAAATTGAGTTTTTGACGGAAATTCGACTGGCGCGGACCTTACAAAAATAGTGAAAATTTTGTACTATCTGAAATTGTGCTAAGAAAATAGCTTTTGTTTAAATTATTTGTTCCCCTCATCAAAAGAAGTGTTTCTCAACAATTTTAGGCAATTTTTGGAAAATTGAGTTTTTGACGGAGATTCAACAGGCGCGACCTTACAAAAATAGTGAAAAATTTGTACTATCTTAAATTGTGCTAAGAAAATAGTTTTGTTTAAATTATTTGTTCCCCTCATCAAAAGAAGTGTTTCTCCACAATTTTAGGCAATTTTTGGAAAATTGAGTTTTTGACGGAAATTCGACAGGCTCGGACCTCACAAAAATAGTAAAAATTTTGTACTATCTTAAATTGTGCTCAGAAATAGTTTTTGTTTAAATTATTTGTTCCCTTCATCAAAAGAAGTGTTTCTCCACAATTTTAGGCAATCTTTGGAAAATTGAGTTTTGACGGAAATTCGACTGGCGCGGACCTTACAAAAATAGTGAAAATTTTGTACTATCTGAAATTGTGCTAAGAAAATAGCTTTTGTTTAAATTATTTGTTCCCCTCATCAAAAGAAGTGTTTCTCAACAATTTTAGGCAATTTTTGGAAAATTGAGTTTTTGACGGAGATTCCACGGGCGCGAACTTACAAAAATAGTGAAAAATTTGTACTTTCTTAAATTGTGCTAAGAAAATAGTTTTTGCTTTAATTATTTGTTCCCCTCATCAAAAGAAGTGTTTCTACACAATTTTAGGTAATTTTTGAAAAATTGAGTTTTTGACGGAAAATCATCTGGCGCGGACCTTACAAAAATAGTGAAAATTTTGTACTATCTTTAATTGTGCTAAGAAATAGTTTTTGTTTAAATTATTTGTTCCCCTCATCAAAAGAAGTGTTTCTCCACAATTTTAGGCGATCTTTGGAAAATTGAGTTTTTGACGGAAATTCGACAGGCGCGGACCTTACAAAAATAGTGAAAAATTTGTACTATCTGAAATTGTGCTAAGAAAAGAGCTTTTGTTTAAATTATTTGTTCCCCTCATCAAAAGAAGTGTTTCTCCACAATTTTAGGCAATTTTTGGAAAATTGAGTTTTTGACGGAAATTCGACTGGCGCGGACCTTACAAAAATAGTGAAAATTTTGTACTATCTGAAATTGTGCTAAGAAAATAGCTTTTGTTTAAATTATTTGTTCCCCTCATCAAAAGAAGTGTTTCTCAACAATTTTAGGCAATTTTTGGAAAATTGAGTTTTTGACAGAGATTCCACGGGCGCGAACTTACAAAAATAGTGAAAAATTTGTACTTTCTTAAATTGTGCTAAGAAAATAGTTTTTGTTTTAATTATTTGTTCCCCTCATCAAAAGAAGTGTTTCTACACAATTTTAGGTAATATTTGAAAAATTGAGTTTTTGACGGAAAATCATCTGGCGCGGACCTTACAAAAATAGTGAAAATTTTGTACTATCTTTAATTGTGCTAAGAAATAGTTTTTGTTTAAATTATTTGTTCCCCTCATCAAAAGAAGTGTTTCTCAACAATTTTAGGCGATCTTTGGAAAATTGAGTTTTTGACGGAAAATCGACAGGCGCGGACCTTACAAAAATAGTGAAAAATTTGTACTATCTGAAATTGTGCTAAGAAAATAGCTTTTGTTTAAATTATTTGTTCCCCTCATCAAAAGAAGTGTTTCTCAACAATTTAGGCAATTTTTGGAAAATTGAGTTTTTGACGGATATTCGACAGGCGGGACCTTACAAAAATAGTGAAAAATTTGTACTATCTTAAATTGTGCTTAGAAAATAGTTTTGTTTAAATTATTTGTTCCCCTCATCAAAAGAAGTGTTTCTCCACAATTTTAGGCAATTTTTGGAAAATTGAGTTTTTGACGGAAATTCGACAGGCGCGACCCTCACAAACATAGTAAAAAATTTTTACTATCTTAAATTGTGCTAAGAAACAGTTTTTGTTAAACTTATTTGTTCCCCTCATCAAAAGAAGTGTTTCTCCACAATTTTAGGCAATCTTAGGAAAATTGAGTTTTTGACGGAAATTCGACAGGCGCGGACCTTACAAAAATAGTGAAAATTTTGTACTATCTTAAATTGTGTTAAAAAAATAGTTTTTGTTTAAATTATTAGTTCCCCTCATCAAAAGAAGTGTTTCTCCACAATTTTAGGTAATTTTTGGAAAAACGAGTTTTTGACGGAAATTCGACAGGTGTGGACCTTACAAAAATAGTGAAAATTTTGTACTATCTTAAATTGTGCTAAGAAAATAGTTTTTGTTTAAATTATTTGTTCCCCTCATCAAAAGAAGTGTTTCTACACAATTTTAGGCAATTTTTGGAAAATTGAGTTTTTGACGGAAATTCGACTGGCATGGACCTTACAAAAATAGTGAAATTTTTTTACTATTTTTAATTGTGCTAAGAAAATAGTTTTTGTTTAAATTATTTGTTCCCCTCATCAAAAGAAGTGTTTCTCCACAATTTTAGGCAATCTTTGGAAAATTGAGTTTTTGACGGAAATTCGACAGGCGCGGACCTTACAAAAATAGTGAAAATTTTGTACTATCTTAAATTGTGCTAAGAAAATAGTTTTTGTTTAAATCATTTGTTCCCCTCATCAAAAGAAGTGTTTCTACACAATTTTAGGCAATTTTTGGAAAATTGAGTTTTTGACGGAAAATCGACAGGCGCGGACCTTACAAAAATAATGAAAATTTTGTACTATCTCAAATTGTGCTAAGAAAATAGTTTTTGTTTAAATTATTTGTTCCCCTCATCAAAAGAATAGTTTCTCAACAATTTTAGGCAATTTTTGGAAAATTGAGTTTTTGATGGAAATTCGACAGGCGCGTCCCTTACAAAAATAATGAAAATTTTGTACTATCTTAAATTGTGCTAAGAAAATAGTTTTTGTTTAAATTTTTTGTTCCCCTCATCAAAAGAAGTGTTTCTCCACAATTTTAGGCAATTTTTGGAAAATTGAGTTTTTGACGGAAATTCGACAGGCGCGACCTTACAAAAATAGTGAAAATTTTGTACTATCTTAAATTGTGCTAAGAAAATAGTTTTTGTTTAAATCATTTGTTCCCCTTATCAAAAGAAGTGTTTCACCTCAATTTTAGGCAATCTTTGGAAAATTGAGTTTTTGACGGAAATTCGACTGGCGCGGACCTTACAAAAATAGTGAAAATTTTGTACTATCTGAAATTGTGCTAAGAAAATAGCTTTTGTTTAAATTATTTGTTCCCCTCATCAAAAGAAGTGTTTCTCAACAATTTTAGGCAATTTTTGGAAAATTGAGTTTTTGACGGAGATTCAACAGGCGCGACCTTACAAAAATAGTGAAAAATTTGTACTATCTTAAATTGTGCTAAGAAAATAGTTTTGTTTAAATTATTTGTTCCCCTCATCAAAAGAAGTGTTTCTCCACAATTTTAGGCAATTTTTGGAAAATTGAGTTTTTGACGGAAATTCGACAGGCTCGGACCTCACAAAAATAGTAAAAATTTTGTACTATCTTAAATTGTGCTCAGAAATAGTTTTTGTTTAAATTATTTGTTCCCTTCATCAAAAGAAGTGTTTCTCCACAATTTTAGGCAATCTTTGGAAAATTGAGTTTTTGACGGAAATTTGACAGGCGCGGACCTTACAAAAATAGTGAAAATTTTGTACTATCTTAAATTGTGCTAAGAAAATAGTTTTTGTTTAAATTATTTGTTCCCCTCATCAAAAGAAGTGTTTCTACACAATTTTTAGGCAATTTTTGGAAAATTGAGTTTTTGACGGAAAATCGACAGGCTCGGACCTTACAAAAATAATGAAAATTTTGTACTATCTCAAATTGTGCTAAGAAAATAGTTTTTGTTTAAATTATTTGTTCCCCTCATCAAAAGAAGTGTTTCTCCACAATTTTAGGCAATTTTTGGAAAATTGAGTTTTTGACGGAAATTCGACAGGCGCGGACCATACAAAAATAGTGAAAATTTTGTACTATCTGAAATTGTGCTAAGAAAATAGTTTTTGTTTAAATTATTTGTTCCCCTCATCAAAAGAATAGTTTCTTAACAATTTTAGGCAATTTTTGGAAAATTGAGTTTTTGATGGAAATTCGACAGGCGCGTCCCTTACAAAAATAATGAAAATTTTGTACTATCTTAAATTGTGCTAAGAAAATAGTTTTTGTTTAAATTATTTGTTCCCCTCATCAAAAGAAGTGTTTCTCCACAATTTTAGGCAATTTTTGGAAAATTGAGTTTTTGACGGAAATTCGACAGGCGCGGACCTTACAAAAATAGTGAAAATTTTGTACTATCTGAAATTGTGCTAAGAAAATAGCTTTTGTTTAAATTATTTGTTCCCCTCATCAAAAGAAGTGTTTCTCAACAATTTTAGGCAATTTTTGGAAAATTGAGTTTTTGACGGAGATTCAACAGGCGCGACCTTACAAAAATAGTGAAAAATTTGTACTATCTTAAATTGTGCTTAGAAAATAGTTTTGTTTAAATTATTTGTTCCCCTCATCAAAAGAAGTGTTTCTCCACAATTTTAGGCAATTTTTGGAAAATTGAGTTTTTGACGGAAATTCGACAGGCTCGGACCTCACAAAAATAGTAAAAATTTTGTACTATCTTAAATTGTGCTCAGAAATAGTTTTTGTTTAAATTATTTGTTCCCTTCATCAAAAGAAGTGTTTCTCCACAATTTTAGGCAATCTTTGGAAAATTGTGTTTTTGACGGAAATTCGACTGGCGCGGACCTTACAAAAATAGTGAAAATTTTGTACTATCTGAAATTGTGCTAAGAAAATAGCTTTTGTTTAAATTATTTGTTCCCCTCATCAAAAGAAGTGTTTCTCAACAATTTTAGGCAATTTTTGGAAAATTGAGTTTTTGACGGAGATTCCACGGGCGCGAACTTACAAAAATAGTGAAAAATTTGTACTTTCTTAAATTGTGCTAAGAAAATAGTTTTTGTTTTAATTATTTGTTCCCCTCATCAAAAGAAGTGTTTCTACACAATTTTAGGTAATTTTTGAAAAATTGAGTTTTTGACGGAAAATCATCTGGCGCGGACCTTACAAAAATAGTGAAAATTTTGTACTATCTTTAATTGTGCTAAGAAATAGTTTTTGTTTAAATTATTTGTTCCCCTCATCAAAAGAAGTGTTTCTCCACAATTTTAGGCGATCTTTGGAAAATTGAGTTTTTGACGGAAATTCGACAGGCGCGGACCTTACAAAAATAGTGAAAAATTTGTACTATCTGAAATTGTGCTAAGAAAATAGCTTTTGTTTAAATTATTTGTTCCCCTCATCAAAAGAAGTGTTTCTCAACAATTTAGGCAATTTTTGGAAAATTGAGTTTTTGACGGATATTCGACAGGCGGGACCTTACAAAAATAGTGAAAAATTTGTACTATCTTAAATTGTGCTTAGAAAATAGTTTTGTTTAAATTATTTGTTCCCCTCATCAAAAGAAGTGTTTCTCCACAATTTTAGGCAATTTTTGGAAAATTGAGTTTTTGACGGAAATTCGACTGGCGCGGACCTTACAAAAATAGTGAAAATTTTGTACTATCTGAAATTGTGCTAAGAAAATAGCTTTTGTTTAAATTATTTGTTCCCCTCATCAAAAGAAGTGTTTCTCAACAATTTTAGGCAATTTTTGGAAAATTGAGTTTTTGACGGAGATTCCACGGGCGCGAACTTACAAAAATAGTGAAAAATTTGTACTTTCTTAAATTGTGCTAAGAAAATAGTTTTTGTTTTAATTATTTGTTCCCCTCATCAAAAGAAGTGTTTCTACACAATTTTAGGTAATTTTTGAAAAATTGAGTTTTTGACGGAAAATCATCTGGCGCGGACCTTACAAAAATAGTGAAAATTTTGTACTATCTTTAATTGTGCTAAGAAATAGTTTTTGTTTAAATTATTTGTTCCCCTCATCAAAAGAAGTGTTTCTCCACAATTTTAGGCGATCTTTGGAAAATTGAGTTTTTGACGGAAATTCGACAGGCGCGCACCTTACAAAAATAGTGAAAAATTTGTACTATCTGAAATTGTGCTAAGAAAATAGCTTTTGTTTAAATTATTTGTTCCCCTCATCAAAAGAAGTGTTTCTCAACAATTTAGGCAATTTTTGGAAAATTGAGTTTTTGACGGATATTCGACAGGCGGGACCTTACAAAAATAGTGAAAAATTTGTACTATCTTAAATTGTGCTTAGAAAATAGTTTTGTTTAAATTATTTGTTCCCCTCATCAAAAGAAGTGTTTCTCCACAATTTTAGGCAATTTTTGGAAAATTGAGTTTTTGACGGAAATTCGACAGGCGCGACCCTCACAAACATAGTAAAAAATTTTTACTATCTTAAATTGTGCTAAGAAACAGTTTTTGTTAAACTTATTTGTTCCCCTCATCAAAAGAAGTGTTTCTCCACAATTTTAGGCAATCTTTGGAAAATTGAGTTTTTGACGGAAATTCGACAGGCGCGGACCTTACAAAAATAGTGAAAATTTTGTACTATCTTAAATTGTGTTAAAAAAATATTTTTTGTTTAAATTATTAGTTCCCCTCATCAAAAGAAGTGTTTCTCCACAATTTTAGGTAATTTTTGGAAAAACGAGTTTTTGACTGAAATTCGACAGGTGTGGACCTTACAAAAATAGTGAAAATTTTGTACTATCTTAAATTGTGCTAAGAAAATAGTTTTTGTTTAAATTATTTGTTCCCCTCATCAAAAGAAGTGTTTCTACACAATTTTAGGCAATTTTTGGAAAATTGAGTTTTTGACGGAAATTCGACTGGCACGGACCTTACAAAAATAGTGAAATTTTTTTACTATTTTTAATTGTGCTAAGAAAATAGTTTTTGTTTAAATTATTTGTTCCCCTCATCAAAAGAAGTGTTTCTCCACAATTTTAGGCAATCTTTGGAAAATTGAGTTTTTGACGGAAATTCGACAGGCGCGGATCTTACAAAAATAGTGAAAATTTTGTACTATCTTAAATTGTGCTAAGAAAATAGTTTTTGTTTAAATCATTTGTTCCCCTCACCAAAAGAAGTGTTTCTACACAATTTTAGGCAATTTTTGGAAAATTGAGTTTTTGACGGAAAATCGACAGGCGCGGACCTTACAAAAATAATGAAAATTTTGTACTATCTCAAATTGTGCTAAGAAAATAGTTTTTGTTTAAATTATTTGTTCCCCTCATCAAAAGAATAGTTTCTCAACAATTTTAGGCAATTTTTGGAAAATTGAGTTTTTGATGGAAATTCGACAGGCGCGTCCCTTACAAAAATAATGAAAATTTTGTACTATCTTAAATTGTGCTAAGAAAATAGTTTTTGTTTAAATTATTTGTTCCCCTCATCAAAAGAAGTGTTTCTCCACAATTTTAGGCAATTTTTGGAAAATTGAGTTTTTGACGGAAATTCGACAGGCGCGGACCTTACAAAAATAGTGAAAATTTTGTACTATCTTAAATTGTGCTAAGAAAATAGCTTTTGTTTAAATTATTTGTTCTCCTCATCAAAAGAAGTGTTTCTCAAAAATTTTAGGCAATTTTTGGAAAATTGAGTTTTTGACGGAGATTCGACAGGCGCGACCTTACAAAAATAGTGAAAATTTTGTACTATCTTAAATTGTGCTTAGAAAATAGTTTTTGTTTAAATCATTTGTTCCCCTCATCAAAAAAAGTGTTTCTCCTCAATTTTAGACAATTTTTGGTAAATTGAGTTTTTGACGGAAATTCGACTGGCGCGGACCTTACAAAAATAGTGAAAATTTTGTACTATCTGAAATTGTGCTAAGAAAATAGTTTTTGTTAAACTCATTTGTTCCCCTCATCAAAAGAAGTGTTTTTCCACAATTTTAGGCAATCTTTGGAAAATTGAGTTTTTGACGGAAATTCGACAGGCGCGGACCTTACAAAAATAGTGAAAATTTTGTACTATCTTAAATTGTGTTAAAAAAATAGTTTTTGTTTAAATTATTAGTTCCCCTCATCAAAAGAAGTGTTTCTCCACAATTTTAAGTAATTTTTGGAAAAACGAGTTTTTGACGGAAATTCGACAGGTGTGGACCTTACAAAAATAGTGAAAATTTTGTACTATCTTAAATTGTGCTAAGAAAATAGTTTTTGTTTAAATTATTTGTTCCCCTCATCAAAAGAAGTGTTTCTACACAATTTTAGGCAATTTTTGGAAAATTGAGTTTTTGACGGAAATTCGACTGGCACGGACCTTACAAAAATAGTGAAATTTTTTTACTATTTTTAATTGTGCTAAGAAAATAGTTTTTGTTTAAATTATTTGTTCCCCTCATCAAAAGAAGTGTTTCTCCACAATTTTAGGCAATCTTTGGAAAATTGAGTTTTTGACGGAAATTCGACAGGCGCGGACCTTACAAAAATAGTGAAAATTTTGTACTATCTTAAATTGTGCTAAGAAAATAGTTTTTGTTTAAATCATTTGTTCCCCTCATCAAAAGAAGTGTTTCTACACAATTTTAGGCAATTTTTGGAAAATTGAGTTTTTGACGGAAAATCGACAGGCGCGGACCTTACAAAAGTAATGAAAATTTTGTACTATCTCAAATTGTGCTAAGAAAATAGTTTTTGTTTAAATTATTTGTTCCCCTCATCAAAAGAATAGTTTCTCAACAATTTTAGGCAATTTTTGGAAAATTGAGTTTTTGATGGAAATTCGACAGGCGCGTCCCTTACAAAAATAATGAAAATTTTGTACTATCTTAAATTGTGCTAAGAAAATAGTTTTTGTTTAAATTATTTGTTCCCCTCATCAAAAGAAGTGTTTCTCCACAATTTTAGGCAATTTTTGGAAAATTGAGTTTTTGACGGAAATTCGACAGGCGCGGACCTTACAAAAATAGTGAAAATTTTGTACTATCTTAAATTGTGCTAAGAAAATAGCTTTTGTTTAAATTATTTGTTCTCCTCATCAAAAGAAGTGTTTCTCAACAATTTTAGGCAATTTTTGGAAAATTGAGTTTTTGACGGAGATTCGACAGGCGCGACCTTACAAAAATAGTGAAAATTTTGTACTATCTTAAATTGTGCTTAGAAAATAGTTTTTGTTTAAATCATTTGTTCCCCTCATCAAAAAAAGTGTTTCTCCTCAATTTTAGGCAATTTTTAGTAAATTGAGTTTTTGACGGAAATTTGACTGGCGCGGACCTTACAAAAATAGTGAAAATTTTGTACTATCTGAAATTGTGCTAAGAAAATAGCTTTTGTTTAAATTATTTGTTCCCCTCATCAAAAGAAGTGTTTCTCCTCAATTTTAGGCAATTTTTGGAAAATTGAGTTTTTGACGGAGATTCGACAGGCGCGACCTTACAAAAATAGTGAAAATTTTGTACTATCTGAAATTGTGCTAAGAAAATAGTTTTTGTTTAAATCATTTGTTCCCCTCATCAAAAGAAGTGTTTCACCTCAATTTTAGGCAATTTTTGGAAAATTGAGTTTTTGACGGAAATTCGACTGGCGCGGACCTTACAAAAATAGTGAAAATTTTGTACTATCTGAAATTGTGCTAAGAAAATAGCTTTTGTTTAAATTATTTGTTCCCCTCATCAAAAGAAGTGTTTCTCAACAATTTTAGGCAATTTTTGGAAAATTGAGTTTTTGACGGAGATTCAACAGGCGCGACCTTACAAAAATAGTGAAAAATTTGTACTATCTTAAATTGTGCTTAGAAAATAGTTTTGTTTAAATTATTTGTTCCCCTCATCAAAAGAAGTGTTTCTCCACAATTTTAGGCAATTTTTGGAAAATTGAGTTTTTGACGGAAATTCGACAGGCTCGGACCTCACAAAAATAGTAAAAATTTTGTACTATCTTAAATTGTGCTCAGAAATAGTTTTTGTTTAAATTATTTGTTCCCTTCATCAAAAGAAGTGTTTCTCCACAATTTTAGGCAATCTTTGGAAAATTGAGTTTTGACGGAAATTCGACTGGCGCGGACCTTACAAAAATAGTGAAAATTTTGTACTATCTGAAATTGTGCTAAGAAAATAGCTTTTGTTTAAATTATTTGTTCCCCTCATCAAAAGAAGTGTTTCTCAACAATTTTAGGCAATTTTTGGAAAATTGAGTTTTTGACGGAGATTCCACGGGCGCGAACTTACAAAAATAGTGAAAAATTTGTACTTTCTTAAATTGTGCTAAGAAAATAGTTTTTGTTTTAATTATTTGTTCCCCTCATCAAAAGAAGTGTTTCTACACAATTTTAGGTAATTTTTGAAAAATTGAGTTTTTGACGGAAAATCATCTGGCGCGGACCTTACAAAAATAGTGAAAATTTTGTACTATCTTTAATTGTGCTAAGAAATAGTTTTTGTTTAAATTATTTGTTCCCCTCATCAAAAGAAGTGTTTCTCCACAATTTTAGGCGATCTTTGGAAAATTGAGTTTTTGACGGAAATTCGACAGGCGCGGACCTTACAAAAATAGTGAAAAATTTGTACTATCTGAAATTGTGCTAAGAAAAGAGCTTTTGTTTAAATTATTTGTTCCCCTCATCAAAAGAAGTGTTTCTCCACAATTTTAGGCAATTTTTGGAAAATTGAGTTTTTGACGGAAATTCGACTGGCGCGGACCTTACAAAAATAGTGAAAATTTTGTACTATCTGAAATTGTGCTAAGAAAATAGCTTTTGTTTAAATTATTTGTTCCCCTCATCAAAAGAAGTGTTTCTCAACAATTTTAGGCAATTTTTGGAAAATTGAGTTTTTGACAGAGATTCCACGGGCGCGAACTTACAAAAATAGTGAAAAATTTGTACTTTCTTAAATTGTGCTAAGAAAATAGTTTTTGTTTTAATTATTTGTTCCCCTCATCAAAAGAAGTGTTTCTACACAATTTTAGGTAATATTTGAAAAATTGAGTTTTTGACGGAAAATCATCTGGCGCGGACCTTACAAAAATAGTGAAAATTTTGTACTATCTTTAATTGTGCTAAGAAATAGTTTTTGTTTAAATTATTTGTTCCCCTCATCAAAAGAAGTGTTTCTCAACAATTTTAGGCGATCTTTGGAAAATTGAGTTTTTGACGGAAATTCGACAGGCGCGGACCTTACAAAAATAGTGAAAAATTTGTACTATCTGAAATTGTGCTAAGAAAATAGCTTTTGTTTAAATTATTTGTTCCCCTCATCAAAAGAAGTGTTTCTCAACAATTTAGGCAATTTTTGGAAAATTGAGTTTTTGACGGATATTCGACAGGCGGGACCTTACAAAAATAGTGAAAAATTTGTACTATCTTAAATTGTGCTTAGAAAATAGTTTTGTTTAAATTATTTGTTCCCCTCATCAAAAGAAGTGTTTCTCCACAATTTTAGGCAATTTTTGGAAAATTGAGTTTTTGACGGAAATTCGACAGGCGCGACCCTCACAAACATAGTAAAAAATTTTTACTATCTTAAATTGTGCTAAGAAACAGTTTTTGTTAAACTTATTTGTTCCCCTCATCAAAAGAAGTGTTTCTCCACAATTTTAGGCAATCTTAGGAAAATTGAGTTTTTGACGGAAATTCGACAGGCGCGGACCTTACAAAAATAGTGAAAATTTTGTACTATCTTAAATTGTGTTAAAAAAATAGTTTTTGTTTAAATTATTAGTTCCCCTCATCAAAAGAAGTGTTTCTCCACAATTTTAGGTAATTTTTGGAAAAACGAGTTTTTGACGGAAATTCGACAGGTGTGGACCTTACAAAAATAGTGAAAATTTTGTACTATCTTAAATTGTGCTAAGAAAATAGTTTTTGTTTAAATTATTTGTTCCCCTCATCAAAAGAAGTGTTTCTACACAATTTTAGGCAATTTTTGGAAAATTGAGTTTTTGACGGAAATTCGACTGGCATGGACCTTACAAAAATAGTGAAATTTTTTTACTATTTTTAATTGTGCTAAGAAAATAGTTTTTGTTTAAATTATTTGTTCCCCTCATCAAAAGAAGTGTTTCTCCACAATTTTAGGCAATCTTTGGAAAATTGAGTTTTTGACGGAAATTCGACAGGCGCGGACCTTACAAAAATAGTGAAAATTTTGTACTATCTTAAATTGTGCTAAGAAAATAGTTTTTGTTTAAATCATTTGTTCCCCTCATCAAAAGAAGTGTTTCTACACAATTTTAGGCAATTTTTGGAAAATTGAGTTTTTGACGGAAAATCGACAGGCGCGGACCTTACAAAAATAATGAAAATTTTGTACTATCTCAAATTGTGCTAAGAAAATAGTTTTTGTTTAAATTATTTGTTCCCCTCATCAAAAGAATAGTTTCTCAACAATTTTAGGCAATTTTTGGAAAATTGAGTTTTTGATGGAAATTCGACAGGCGCGTCCCTTACAAAAATAATGAAAATTTTGTACTATCTTAAATTGTGCTAAGAAAATAGTTTTTGTTTAAATTATTTGTTCCCCTCATCAAAAGAAGTGTTTCTCCACAATTTTAGGCAATTTTTGGAAAATTGAGTTTTTGACGGAAATTCGACAGGCGCGACCTTACAAAAATAGTGAAAATTTTGTACTATCTTAAATTGTGCTAAGAAAATAGTTTTTGTTTAAATCATTTGTTCCCCTTATCAAAAGAAGTGTTTCACCTCAATTTTAGGCAATCTTTGGAAAATTGAGTTTTTGACGGAAATTCGACTGGCGCGGACCTTACAAAAATAGTGAAAATTTTGTACTATCTGAAATTGTGCTAAGAAAATAGCTTTTGTTTAAATTATTTGTTCCCCTCATCAAAAGAAGTGTTTCTCAACAATTTTAGGCAATTTTTGGAAAATTGAGTTTTTGACGGAGATTCAACAGGCGCGACCTTACAAAAATAGTGAAAAATTTGTACTATCTTAAATTGTGCTAAGAAAATAGTTTTGTTTAAATTATTTGTTCCCCTCATCAAAAGAAGTGTTTCTCCACAATTTTAGGCAATTTTTGGAAAATTGAGTTTTTGACGGAAATTCGACAGGCTCGGACCTCACAAAAATAGTAAAAATTTTGTACTATCTTAAATTGTGCTCAGAAATAGTTTTTGTTTAAATTATTTGTTCCCTTCATCAAAAGAAGTGTATCTCCACAATTTTAGGCAATCTTTGGAAAATTGAGTTTTTGACGGAAATTTGACAGGCGCGGACCTTACAAAAATAGTGAAAATTTTGTACTATCTTAAATTGTGCTAAGAAAATAGTTTTTGTTTAAATTATTTGTTCCCCTCATCAAAAGAAGTGTTTCTACACAATTTTAGGCAATTTTTGGAAAATTGAGTTTTTGACGGAAAATCGACAGGCTCGGACCTTACAAAAATAATGAAAATTTTGTACTATCTCAAATTGTGCTAAGAAAATAGTTTTTGTTTAAATTATTTGTTCCCCTCATCAAAAGAAGTGTTTCTCCACAATTTTAGGCAATTTTTGGAAAATTGAGTTTTTGACGGAAATTCGACAGGCGCGGACCATACAAAAATAGTGAAAATTTTGTACTATCTGAAATTGTGCTAAGAAAATAGTTTTTGTTTAAATTATTTGTTCCCCTCATCAAAAGAATAGTTTCTTAACAATTTTAGGCAATTTTTGGAAAATTGAGTTTTTGATGGAAATTCGACAGGCGCGTCCCTTACAAAAATAATGAAAATTTTGTACTATCTTAAATTGTGCTAAGAAAATAGTTTTTGTTTAAATTATTTGTTCCCCTCATCAAAAGAAGTGTTTCTCCACAATTTTAGGCAATTTTTGGAAAATTGAGTTTTTGACGGAAATTCGACAGGCGCGGACCTTACAAAAATAGTGAAAATTTTGTACTATCTGAAATTGTGCTAAGAAAATAGTTTTTGTTTAAATTATTTGTTCCCCTCATCAAAAGAAGTGTTTCTCAACAATTTTAGGCAATTTTTGGAAAATTGAGTTTTTGACGGAGATTCCACGGGCGCGAACTTACAAAAATAGTGAAAAATTTGTACTTTCTTAAATTGTGCTAAGAAAATAGTTTTTGTTTTAATTATTTGTTCCCCTCATCAAAAGAAGTGTTTCTACACAATTTTAGGTAATTTTTGAAAAATTGAGTTTTTGACGGAAAATCATCTGGCGCGGACCTTACAAAAATAGTGAAAATTTTGTACTATCTTTAATTGTGCTAAGAAATAGTTTTTGTTTAAATTATTTGTTCCCCTCATCAAAAGAAGTGTTTCTCCACAATTTTAGGCGATCTTTGGAAAATTGAGTTTTTGACGGAAATTCGACAGGCGCGGACCTTACAAAAATAGTGAAAAATTTGTACTATCTGAAATTGTGCTAAGAAAATAGCTTTTGTTTAAATTATTTGTTCCCCTCATCAAAAGAAGTGTTTCTCAACAATTTAGGCAATTTTTGGAAAATTGAATTTTTGACGGATATTCGACAGGCGGGACCTTACAAAAATAGTGAAAAATTTGTACTATCTTAAATTGTGCTTAGAAAATAGTTTTGTTTAAATTATTTGTTCCCCTCATCAAAAGAAGTGTTTCTCCACAATTTTAGGCAATTTTTGGAAAATTGAGTTTTTGACGGAAATTCGACTGGCGCGGACCTTACAAAAATAGTGAAAATTTTGTACTATCTGAAATTGTGCTAAGAAAATAGCTTTTGTTTAAATTATTTGTTCCCCTCATCAAAAGAAGTGTTTCTCAACAATTTTAGGCAATTTTTGGAAAATTGAGTTTTTGACGGAGATTCCACGGGCGCGAACTTACAAAAATAGTGAAAAATTTGTACTTTCTTAAATTGTGCTAAGAAAATAGTTTTTGTTTTAATTATTTGTTCCCCTCATCAAAAGAAGTGTTTCTACACAATTTTAGGTAATATTTGAAAAATTGAGTTTTTGACGGAAAATCATCTGGCGCGGACCTTACAAAAATAGTGAAAATTTTGTACTATCTTTAATTGTGCTAAGAAATAGTTTTTGTTTAAATTATTTGTTCCCCTCATCAAAAGAAGTGTTTCTCCACAATTTTAGGCGATCTTTGGAAAATTGAGTTTTGACGGAAATTCGACAGGCTCGGACCTCATAAAAATAGTAAAAATTTTGTACTATCTTAAATTGTGCTCAGAAATAGTTTTTGTTTAAATTATTTGTTCCCTTCATCAAAAGAAGTGTTTCTCCACAATTTTAGGCAATCTTTGGAAAATTGAGTTTTTGACGGAAATTTGACAGGCGCGGACCTTACAAAAATAGTGAAAATTTTGTACTATCTTAAATTGTGCTAAGAAAATAGTTTTTGTTTAAATTATTTGTTCCCCTCATCAAAAGAAGTGTTTCTACACAATTTTAGGCAATTTTTGGAAAATTGAGTTTTTGACGGAAAATCGACAGGCTCGGACCTTACAAAAATAATGAAAATTTTGTACTATCTCAAATTGTGCTAAGAAAATAGTTTTTGTTTAAATTATTTGTTCCCCTCATCAAAAGAAGTGTTTCTCCACAATTTTAGGCAATTTTTGGAAAATTGAGTTTTTGACGGAAATTCGACAGGCGCGGACCATACAAAAATAGTGAAAATTTTGTACTATCTGAAATTGTGCTAAGAAAATAGTTTTTGTTTAAATTATTTGTTCCCCTCATCAAAAGAATAGTTTCTTAACAATTTTAGGCAATTTTTGGAAAATTGAGTTTTTGATGGAAATTCGACAGGCGCGTCCCTTACAAAAATAATGAAAATTTTGTACTATCTTAAATTGTGCTAAGAAAATAGTTTTTGTTTAAATTATTTGTTCCCCTCATCAAAAGAAGTGTTTCTCCACAATTTTAGGCAATTTTTGGAAAATTGAGTTTTTGACGGAAATTCGACAGGCGCGGACCTTACAAAAATAGTGAAAATTTTGTACTATCTGAAATTGTGCTAAGAAAATAGTTTTTGTTTAAATTATTTGTTCCCCTCATCAAAAGAAGTGTTTCTCAACAATTTTAGGCAATTTTTGGAAAATTGAGTTTTTGACGGAGATTCCACGGGCGCGAACTTACAAAAATAGTGAAAAATTTGTACTTTCTTAAATTGTGCTAAGAAAATAGTTTTTGTTTTAATTATTTGTTCCCCTCATCAAAAGAAGTGTTTCTACACAATTTTAGGTAATTTTTGAAAAATTGAGTTTTTGACGGAAAATCATCTGGCGCGGACCTTACAAAAATAGTGAAAATTTTGTACTATCTTTAATTGTGCTAAGAAATAGTTTTTGTTTAAATTATTTGTTCCCCTCATCAAAAGAAGTGTTTCTCCACAATTTTAGGCGATCTTTGGAAAATTGAGTTTTTGACGGAAATTCGACAGGCGCGGACCTTACAAAAATAGTGAAAAATTTGTACTATCTGAAATTGTGCTAAGAAAATAGCTTTTGTTTAAATTATTTGTTCCCCTCATCAAAAGAAGTGTTTCTCAACAATTTAGGCAATTTTTTGAAAATTGAATTTTTGACGGATATTCGACAGGCGGGACCTTACAAAAATAGTGAAAAATTTGTACTATCTTAAATTGTGCTTAGAAAATAGTTTTGTTTAAATTATTTGTTCCCCTCATCAAAAGAAGTGTTTCTCCACAATTTTAGGCAATTTTTGGAAAATTGAGTTTTTGACGGAAATTCGACTGGCGCGGACCTTACAAAAATAGTGAAAATTTTGTACTATCTGAAATTGTGCTAAGAAAATAGCTTTTGTTTAAATTATTTGTTCCCCTCATCAAAAGAAGTGTTTCTCAACAATTTTAGGCAATTTTTGGAAAATTGAGTTTTTGACGGAGATTCCACGGGCGCGAACTTACAAAAATAGTGAAAAATTTGTACTTTCTTAAATTGTGCTAAGAAAATAGTTTTTGTTTTAATTATTTGTTCCCCTCATCAAAAGAAGTGTTTCTACACAATTTTAGGTAATATTTGAAAAATTGAGTTTTTGACGGAAAATCATCTGGCGCGGACCTTACAAAAATAGTGAAAATTTTGTACTATCTTTAATTGTGCTAAGAAATAGTTTTTGTTTAAATTATTTGTTCCCCTCATCAAAAGAAGTGTTTCTCCACAATTTCAGGCGATCTTTGGAAAATTGAGTTTTTGACGGAAATTCGACAGGCGCGGACCTTACAAAAATAGTGAAAAATTTGTACTATCTGAAATTGTGCTAAGAAAATAGCTTTTGTTTAAATTATTTGTTCCCCTCATCAAAAGAAGTGTTTCTCAACAATTTAGGCAATTTTTGGAAAATTGAGTTTTTGACGGATATTCGACAGGCGGGACCTTACAAAAATAGTGAAAAATTTGTACTATCTTAAATTGTGCTTAGAAAATAGTTTTGTTTAAATTATTTGTTCCCCTCATCAAAAGAAGTGTTTCTCCACAATTTTAGGCAATTTTTGGAAAATTGAGTTTTTGACGGAAATTCGACAGGCGCGACCCTCACAAACATAGTAAAAAAATTTTACTATCTTAAATTGTGCTAAGAAACAGTTTTTGTTAAACTTATTTGTTCCCCTCATCAAAAGAAGTGTTTCTCCACAATTTTAGGCAATCTTTGGAAAATTGAGTTTTTGACGGAAATTCAACAGGCGCGGACCTTACAAAAA
Source organism: Loripinus fragilis (assembly GCA_964019695.1). Lineage (NCBI taxonomy): Eukaryota > Metazoa > Mollusca > Bivalvia > Lucinida > Lucinidae > Loripinus > Loripinus fragilis. Next base: position 58,583,387 of record OZ026524.1, on the reverse strand, counting down.
TAGTGAAAATTTTGTACTATCTTAAATTGTGTTAAAAAAATAGTTTTTGTTTAAATTATTAGTTCCCCTCATCAAAAGAAGTGTTTCTCCACAATTTTAGGTAATTTTTGGAAAAACGAGTTTTTGACGGAAATTCGACAGGTGTGGACCTTACAAAAATAGTGAAAATTTTGTACTATCTTAAATTGTGCTAAGAAAATAGTTTTTGTTTAAATTATTTGTTCCCCTCATCAAAAGAAGTGTTTCTACACAATTTTAGGCAATTTTTGGAAAATTGAGTTTTTGACGGAAATTCGACTGGCACGGACCTTACAAAAATAGTGAAATTTTTTTACTATTTTTAATTGTGCTAAGAAAATAGTTTTTGTTTAAATTATTTGTTCCCCTCATCAAAAGAAGTGTTTCTCCACAATTTTAGGCAATCTTTGGAAAATTGAGTTTTTGACGGAAATTCGACAGGCGCGGACCTTACAAAAATAGTGAAAATTTTGTTCTATCTTAAATTGTGCTAAGAAAATAGTTTTTGTTTAAATCATTTGTTCCCCTCATCAAAAGAAGTGTTTCTACACAATTTTAGGCAATTTTTGGAAAATTGAGTTTTTGACGGAAAATCGACAGGCGCGGACCTTACAAAAATAATGAAAATTTTGTACTATCTGAAATTGTGCTAAGAAAATAGTTTTTGTTTAAATTATTTGTTCCCCTCATCAAAAGAATAGTTTCTCAACAATTTTAGGCAATTTTTGGAAAATTGAGTTTTTGATGGAAATTCGACAGGCGCGTCCCTTACAAAAATAATGAAAATTTTGTGCTATCTTAAATTGTGCTAAGAAAATAGTTTTTGTTTAAATTATTTGTTCCCCTCATCAAAAGAAGTGTTTCTCCACAATTTTAGGCAATTTTTGGAAAATTGAGTTTTTGACGGAAATTCGACAGGCGCGGACCTTACAAAAATAGTGAAAATTTTGTACTATCTTAAATTGTGCTAAGAAAATAGCTTTTGTTTAAATTATTTGTTCTCCTCATCAAAAGAAGTGTTTCTCAACAATTTTAGGCAATTTTTGGAAAATTGAGTTTTTGACGGAGATTCGACAGTCGCGACCTTACAAAAATAGTGAAAATTTTGTACTATCTTAAATTGTGCTTAGAAAATAGTTTTTGTTTAAATCATTTGTTCCCCTCATCAAAAAAAGTGTTTCTCCTCAATTTTAGACAATTTTTGGTAAATTGAGTTTTTGACGGAAATTCGACTGGCGCGGACCTTACAAAAATAGTGAAAATTTTGTACTATCTGAAATTGTGCTAAGAAAATAGTTTTTGTTAAACTTATTTGTTCCCCTCATCAAAAGAAGTGTTTCTCCACAATTTTAGGCAATCTTTGGAAAATTGAGTTTTTGACGGAAATTCGACAGGCGCGGACCTTACAAAAATAGTGAAAATTTTGTACTATCTTAAATTGTGTTAAAAAAATAGTTTTTGTTTGAATTATTAGTTCCCCTCATCAAAAGAAGTGTTTCTCCACAATTTTAAGTAATTTTTGGAAAAACGAGTTTTTGACGGAAATTCGACAGGTGTGGACCTTACAAAAATAGTGAAAATTTTGTACTATCTTAAATTGTGCTAAGAAAATAGTTTTTGTTTAAATTATTTGTTCCCCTCATCAAAAGAAGTGTTTCTACACAATTTTAGGCAATTTTTGGAAAATTGAGTTTTTGACGGAAATTCGACTGGCACGGACCTTACAAAAATAGTGAAATTTTTTTACTATTTTTAATTGTGCTAAGAAAATAGTTTTTGTTTAAATTATTTGTTCCCCTCATCAAAAGAAGTGTTTCTCCACAATTTTAGGCAATCTTTGGAAAATTGAGTTTTTGACGGAAATTCGACAGGCGCGGACCTTACAAAAATAGTGAAAATTTTGTACTATCTTAAATTGTGCTAAGAAAATAGTTTTTGTTTAAATCATTTGTTCCCCTCATCAAAAGAAGTGTTTCTACACAATTTTAGGCAATTTTTGGAAAATTGAGTTTTTGACGGAAAATCGACAGGCGCGGACCTTACAAAAATAATGAAAATTTTGTACTATCTCAAATTGTGCTAAGAAAATAGTTTTTGTTTAAATTATTTGTTCCCCTCATCAAAAGAATAGTTTCTCAACAATTTTAGGCAATTTTTGGAAAATTGAGTTTTTGATGGAAATTCGACAGGCGCGTCCCTTACAAAAATAATGAAAATTTTGTACTATCTTAAATTGTGCTAAGAAAATAGTTTTTGTTTAAATTATTTGTTCCCCTCATCAAAAGAAGTGTTTCTCCACAATTTTAGGCAATTTTTGGAAAATTGAGTTTTTGACGGAAATTCGACAGGCGCGGACCTTACAAAAATAGTGAAAATTTTGTACTATCTTAAATTGTGCTAAGAAAATAGCTTTTGTTTAAATTATTTGTTCTCCTCATCAAAAGAAGTGTTTCTCAACAATTTTAGGCAATTTTTGGAAAATTGAGTTTTTGACGGAGATTCGACAGGCGCGACCTTACAAAAATAGTGAAAATTTTGTACTATCTTAAATTGTGCTTAGAAAATAGTTTTTGTTTAAATCATTTGTTCCCCTCATCAAAAAAAGTGTTTCTCCTCAATTTTAGGCAATTTTTAGTAAATTGAGTTTTTGACGGAAATTCGACTGGCGCGGACCTTACAAAAATAGTGAAAATTTTGTACTATCTGAAATTGTGCTAAGAAAATAGCTTTTGTTTAAATTATTTGTTCCCCTCATCAAAAGAAGTGTTTCTCCTCAATTTTAGGCAATTTTTGGAAAATTGAGTTTTTGACGGAGATTCGACAGGCGCGACCTTACAAAAATAGTGAAAATTATGTACTATCTTAAATTGTGCTAAGAAAATAGTTTTTGTTTAAATCATTTGTTCCCCTCATCAAAAGAAGTGTTTCACCTCAATTTTAGGCAATTTTTGGAAAATTGAGTTTTTGACGGAAATTCGACTGGCGCGGACCTTACAAAAATAGTGAAAATTTTGTACTATCTGAAATTGTGCTAAGAAAATAGCTTTTGTTTAAATTATTTGTTCCCCTCATCAAAAGAAGTGTTTCTCAACAATTTTAGGCAATTTTTGGAAAATTGAGTTTTTGACGGAGATTCAACAGGCGCGACCTTACAAAAATAGTGAAAAATTTGTACTATCTTAAATTGTGCTTAGAAAATAGTTTTGTTTAAATTATTTGTTCCCCTCATCAAAAGAAGTGTTTCTCCACAATTTTAGGCAATTTTTGGAAAATTGAGTTTTTGACGGAAATTCGACAGGCTCGGACCTCACAAAAATAGTAAAAATTTTGTACTATCTTAAATTGTGCTCAGAAATAGTTTTTGTTTAAATTATTTGTTCCCTTCATCAAAAGAAGTGTTTCTCCACAATTTTAGGCAATCTTTGGAAAATTGAGTTTTTGACGGAAATTCGACTGGCGCGGACCTTACAAAAATAGTGAAAATTTTGTACTATCTGAAATTGTGCTAAGAAAATAGCTTTTGTTTAAATTATTTGTTCCCCTCATCAAAAGAAGTGTTTCTCAACAATTTTAGGCAATTTTTGGAAAATTTAGTTTTTGACGGAGATTCAACGGGCGCGAACTTACAAAAATAGTGAAAAATTTGTACTTTCTTAAATTGTGCTAAGAAAATAGTTTTTGTTTTAATTATTTGTTCCCCTCATCAAAAGAAGTGTTTCTACACAATTTTAGGTAATTTTTGAAAATTTGAGTTTTTGACGGAAAATCATCTGGCGCGGACCTTACAAAAATAGTGAAAATTTTGTACTATCTTTAATTGTGCTAAGAAATAGTTTTTGTTTAAATTATTTGTTCCCCTCATCAAAAGAAGTGTTTCTCCACAATTTTAGGCGATCTTTGGAAAATTGAGTTTTTGACGGAAATTCGACAGGCGCGGACCTTACAAAAATAGTGAAAAATTTGTACTATCTGAAATTGTGCTAAGAAAATAGCTTTTGTTTAAATTATTTGTTCCCCTCATCAAAAGAAGTGTTTCTCCACAATTTTAGGCGATCTTTGGAAAATTGAGTTTTTGACGGAAATTCGACAGGCGCGGACCTTACAAAAATAGTGAAAAATTTGTACTATCTGAAATTGTGCTAAGAAAATAGCTTTTGTTTAAATTATTTGTTCCCCTCATCAAAAGAAGTGTTTCTCAACAATTTTAGGCAATTTTTGGAAAATTGAGTTTTTGACAGAGATTCCACGGGCGCGAACTTACAAAAATAGTGAAAAATTTGTACTTTCTTAAATTGTGCTAAGAAAATAGTTTTTGTTTTAATTATTTGTTCCCCTCATCAAAAGAAGTGTTTCTACACAATTTTAGGTACTTTTTGAAAAATTGAGTTTTTGACGGAAAATCATCTGGCGCGGACCTTACAAAAATAGTGAAAATTTTGTACTATCTTTAATTGTGCTAAGAAATAGTTTTTGTTTAAATTATTTGTTCCCCTCATCAAAAGAAGTGTTTCTCAACAATTTTAGGCGATCTTTGGAAAATTGAGTTTTTGACGGAAATTCGACAGGCGCGGACCTTACAAAAATAGTGAAAAATTTGTACTATCTGAAATTGTGCTAAGAAAATAGCTTTTGTTTAAATTATTTGTTCCCCTCATCAAAAGAAGTGTTTCTCAACAATTTAGGCAATTTTTGGAAAATTGAGTTTTTGACGGATATTCGACAGGCGGGACCTTACAAAAATAGTGAAAAATTTGTACTATCTTAAATTGTGCTTAGAAAATAGTTTTGTTTAAATTATTTGTTCCCCTCATCAAAAGAAGTGTTTCTCCACAATTTTAGGCAATTTTTGGAAAATTGAGTTTTTGACGGAAATTCGACAGGCGCGACCCTCACAAACATAGTAAAAAATTTTTACTATCTTAAATTGTGCTAAGAAACAGTTTTTGTTAAACTTATTTGTTCCCCTCATCAAAAGAAGTGTTTCTCCACAATTTTAGGCAATCTTTGGAAAATTGAGTTTTTGACGGAAATTCGACAGGCGCGGACCTTACAAAAATAGTGAAAATTTTGTACTATCTTAAATTGTGTTAAAAAAATAGTTTTTGTTTAAATTATTAGTTCCCCTCATCAAAAGAAGTGTTTCTCCACAATTTTAGGTAATTTTTGGAAAAACGAGTTTTTGACGGAAATTCGACAGGTGTGGACCTTACAAAAATAGTGAAAATTTTGTACTATCTTAAATTGTGCTAAGAAAATAGTTTTTGTTTAAATTATTTGTTCCCCTCATCAAAAGAAGTGTTTCTACACAATTTTAGGCAATTTTTGGAAAATTGAGTTTTTGACGGAAATTCGACTGGCATGGACCTTACAAAAATAGTGAAATTTTTTTACTATTTTTAATTGTGCTAAGAAAATAGTTTTTGTTTAAATTATTTGTTCCCCTCATCAAAAGAAGTGTTTCTCCACAATTTTAGGCAATCTTTGGAAAATTGAGTTTTTGACGGAAATTCGACAGGCGCGGACCTTACAAAAATAGTGAAAATTTTGTACTATCTTAAATTGTGCTAAGAAAATAGTTTTTGTTTAAATCATTTGTTCCCCTCATCAAAAGAAGTGTTTCTACACAATTTTAGGCAATTTTTGGAAAATTGAGTTTTTGACGGAAAATCGACAGGCGCGGACCTTACAAAAATAATGAAAATTTTGTACTATCTCAAATTGTGCTAAGAAAATAGTTTTTGTTTAAATTATTTGTTCCCCTCATCAAAAGAATAGTTTCTCAACAATTTTAGGCAATTTTTGGAAAATTGAGTTTTTGATGGAAATTCGACAGGCGCGTCCCTTACAAAAATAATGAAAATTTTGTACTATCTTAAATTGTGCTAAGAAAATAGTTTTTGTTTAAATTATTTGTTCCCCTCATCAAAAGAAGTGTTTCTCCACAATTTTAGGCAATTTTTGGAAAATTGAGTTTTTGACGGAAATTCGACAGGCGCGGACCTTACAAAAATAGTGAAAATTTTGTACTATCTTAAATTGTGCTAAGAAAATAGCTTTTGTTTAAATTATTTGTTCTCCTCATCAAAAGAAGTGTTTCTCAACAGTTTTAGGCAATTTTTGGAAAATTGAGTTTTTGACGGAGATTCGACAGGCGCGACCTTACAAAAATATTGAAAATTTTGTACTATCTTAAATTGTGCTTAGAAAATAGTTTTTGTTTAAATCATTTGTTCCCCTCATCAAAAAAAGTGTTTCTCCTCAATTTTAGGCAATTTTTGGTAAATTGAGTTTTTGACGGAAATTCGACTGGCGCGGACCTTACAAAAATAGTGAAAATTTTGTACTATCTGAAATTGTGCTAAGAAAATAGCTTTTGTTTAAATTATTTGTTCCCCTCATCAAAAGAAGTGTTTCTCCTCAATTTTAGGCAATTTTTGGAAAATTGAGTTTTTGACGGAGATTCGACAGGCGCGACCTTACAAAAATAGTGAAAATTTTGTACTATCTTAAATTGTGCTAAGAAAATAGTTTTTGTTTAAATCATTTGTTCCCCTTATCAAAAGAAGTGTTTCACCTCAATTTTAGGCAATCTTTGGAAAATTGAGTTTTTGACGGAAATTCGACTGGCGCGGACCTTACAAAAATAGTGAAAATTTTGTACTATCTGAAATTGTGCTAAGAAAATAGCTTTTGTTTAAATTATTTGTTCCCCTCATCAAAAGAAGTGTTTCTCAACAATTTTAGGCAATTTTTGGAAAATTGAGTTTTTGACGGAGATTCAACAGGCGCGACCTTACAAAAATAGTGAAAAATTTGTACTATCTTAAATTGTGCTAAGAAAATAGTTTTGTTTAAATTATTTGTTCCCCTCATCAAAAGAAGTGTTTCTCCACAATTTTAGGCAATTTTTGGAAAATTGAGTTTTTGACGGAAATTCGACAGGCTCGGACCTCACAAAAATAGTAAAAATTTTGTACTATCTTAAATTGTGCTCAGAAATAGTTTTTGTTTAAATTATTTGTTCCCTTCATCAAAAGAAGTGTTTCTCCACAATTTTAGGCAATCTTTGGAAAATTGAGTTTTTGACGGAAATTTGACAGGCGCGGACCTTACAAAAATAGTGAAAATTTTGTACTATCTTAAATTGTGCTAAGAAAATAGTTTTTGTTTAAATTATTTGTTCCCCTCATCAAAAGAAGTGTTTCTACACAATTTTAGGCAATTTTTGGAAAATTGAGTTTTTGACGGAAAATCGACAGGCTCGGACCTTACAAAAATAATGAAAATTTTGTACTATCTCAAATTGTGCTAAGAAAATAGTTTTTGTTTAAATTATTTGTTCCCCTCATCAAAAGAAGTGTTTCTCCACAATTTTAGGCAATTTTTGGAAAATTGAGTTTTTGACGGAAATTCGACAGGCGCGGACCATACAAAAATAGTGAAAATTTTGTACTATCTTAAATTGTGCTAAGAAAATAGTTTTTGTTTAAATTATTTGTTCCCCTCATCAAAAGAAGTGTTTCTCCACAATTTTAGGCAATTTTTGGAAAATTGAGTTTTTGACGGAAATTCGACAGGCGCGGACCTTACAAAAATAGTGAAAATTTTGTACTATCTTAAATTGTGCTAAGAAAATAGCTTTTGTTTAAATTATTTGTTCTCCTCATCAAAAGAAGTGTTTCTCAACAATTTTAGGCAATTTTTGGAAAATTAAGTTTTTGACGGAGATTCGACAGGCGCGATCTTACAAAAATAGTGAAAATTTTGTACTATCTTAAATTGTGCTTAGAAAATAGTTTTTGTTTAAATCATTTGTTCCCCTCATCAAAAGAAGTGTTTCTCCTCAATTTTAGGCAATTTTTGGTAAATTGAGTTTTTGACGGAAATTCGACTGGCGCGGACCTTACAAAAATAGTGAAAATTTTGTACTATCTGAAATTGTGCTAAGAAAATAGCTTTTGTTTAAATTATTTGTTCCCCTCATCAAAAGAAGTGTTTCTCAACAATTTTAGGCAATTTTTGGAAAATTGAGTTTTTGATGGAAATTCGACAGGCGCGGACCTTACAAAAATAGTGAAAATTTTGTACTATCTGAAATTGTGCTACGAAAATAGTTTTTGTATAAATTATTTGTTCCCCTCATCAAAAGAAGTGTTTCTCCACAATTTTAGGCAATTTTTGGAAAATTGAGTTTTTGACGGAAATTCGACAGGCGCAGACCTTACAAAAATAGTGAAAATTTTGTACTATCTGAAATTGTGTTAAGAAAATAGTTTTTGTTTAAATTATTTGTTAACCTCATCAAAAGAAGTGATTCTCAACAATTTTAGGCAATTTTTGGAAAATTGAGTTTTTGACGGAAATTCGACAGGCGCGACCTTACAAAAATAGTGAAAATTTTGTACTATCTTAAATTGTGCTAAGAAAATAGTTTTTGTTTAAATTATTTGTTCCCCTCATCAAAAGAAGTGTTTCTCCACAATTTTATGCAATTTTTGGAAAATTAAGTTTTTGACGGAAATTTGACAGGCGCGGAACTTACAAAAATAGTGAAAATTTTGTACTTTCTGAAATTGTGCTAAGAAAATAGCTTTTGTTCAAATTATATGTTCCCCTCATCATAAGAAGTGTTTCTCCACAATTTTAGGCAATTTTTGGAAAATTGAGTTTTTGACGGAAATTCGACAGGCGCGGACCTTACAAAAATAGTGAAAATTTTGTACTATCTGAAATTGTGCTAAGAAAATAGCTTTTGTTTAAATTATTTGTTCCCCTCATCAAAAGAAGTGTTTCTCAACAATTTTAGGCAATTTTTGGAAAATTGAGTTTTTGACGGAGATTCAACAGGCGCGACCTTACAAAAATAGTGAAAAATTTGTACTATCTTAAATTGTGCTAAGAAAATAGTTTTGTTTAAATTATTTGTTCCCCTCATCAAAAGAAGTGTTTCTCCACAATTTTAGGCAATTTTTGGAAAATTGAGTTTTTGACGGAAATTCGACAGGCTCGGACCTCACAAAAATAGTAAAAATTTTGTACTATCTTAAATTGTGCTCAGAAATAGTTTTTGTTTAAATTATTTGTTCCCTTCATCAAAAGAAGTGTTTCTCCACAATTTTAGGCAATCTTTGGAAAATTGAGTTTTTGACGGAAATTTGACAGGCGCGGACCTTACAAAAATAGTGAAAATTTTGTACTATCTTAAATTGTGCTAAGAAAATAGTTTTTGTTTAAATTATTTGTTCCCCTCATCAAAAGAAGTGTTTCTACACAATTTTAGGCAATTTTTGGAAAATTGAGTTTTTGACGGAAAATCGACAGGCTCGGACCTTACAAAAATAATGAAAATTTTGTACTATCTCAAATTGTGCTAAGAAAATAGTTTTTGTTTAAATTATTTGTTCCCCTCATCAAAAGAAGTGTTTCTCCACAATTTTAGGCAATTTTTGGAAAATTGAGTTTTTGACGGAAATTCGACAGGCGCGGACCATACAAAAATAGTGAAAATTTTGTACTATCTTAAATTGTGCTAAGAAAATAGTTTTTGTTTAAATTATTTGTTCCCCTCATCAAAAGAAGTGTTTCTCCACAATTTTAGGCAATTTTTGGAAAATTGAGTTTTTGACGGAAATTCGACAGGCGCGGACCTTACAAAAATAGTGAAAATTTTGTACTATCTTAAATTGTGCTAAGAAAATAGCTTTTGTTTAAATTATTTGTTCTCCTCATCAAAAGAAGTGTTTCTCAACAATTTTAGGCAATTTTTGGAAAATTAAGTTTTTGACGGAGATTTGACAGGCGCGATCTTACAAAAATAGTGAAAATTTTGTACTATCTTAAATTGTGCTTAGAAAATAGTTTTTGTTTAAATCATTTGTTCCCCTCATCAAAAGAAGTGTTTCTCCATAATTTTAGGCAATCTTTGGAAAATTGAGTTTTTGACAGAAATTTGACTGGCGCGGACCTTACAAAAATAGTGAAAATTTTGTACTATCTGAAATTGTGCTACGAAAATAGTTTTTGTATAAATTATTTGTTCCCCTCATCAAAAGAAGTGTTTCTCCACAATTTTAGGCAATTTTTGGAAAATTGAGTTTTTGACGGAAATTCGACAGGCGCAGACCTTACAAAAATAGTGAAAATTTTGTACTATCTGAAATTGTGTTAAGAAAATAGTTTTTGTTTAAATTATTTGTTAACCTCATCAAAAGAAGTGATTCTCAACAATTTTAGGCAATTTTTGGAAAATTGAGTTTTTGACGGAAATTCGACAGGCGCGACCTTACAAAAATAGTGAAAATTTTGTACTATCTTAAATTGTGCTAAGAAAATAGTTTTTGTTTAAATTATTTGTTCCCCTCATCAAAAGAAGTGTTTCTCCACAATTTTATGCAATTTTTGGAAAATTAAGTTTTTGACGGAAATTTGACAGGCGCGGAACTTACAAAAATAGTGAAAATTTTGTACTTTCTGAAATTGTGCTAAGAAAATAGCTTTTGTTCAAATTATATGTTCCCCTCATCATAAGAAGTGTTTCTCCACAATTTTAGGCAATTTTTGGAAAATTGAGTTTTTGACGGAAATTCGACAGGCACGGACCTTACAAAAATAGTGAAAATTTTGTACTATCTTATATTGTGCTAAGAAAATAGTATTTGTTTAAATTATTTGTTCCCCTTATCAAAAGAAGTGTTTCTCCACAATTTTAGGCAATTTTTGGAAAATTGAGTTTTTGATGGAAATTCGACAAGGGGCGGACCTTACAAAAATAGTGAAAATTTTGTACTATCTGAAATTGTGCTAAGAAAATAGCTTTTGTTTAAATTATTTGTTCCCCTCATCAAAAGAAGTGTTTCTCCATAATTTTAGGCAATCTTTGGAAAATTGAGTTTTTGACAGAAATTTGACAGGCGCGGACCTTACAAAAATAGTGAAAATTTTGTACTATCTTTAAATTGTGCTAAGAAAATAGTTTTTGTTTAAATTATTTGTTCCCCTCAACAAAAGAAGTGTTTCTACACAATTTTAGGCAATTTTTGGAAAATTGAGTTTTTGACAGGAAAATCGACAGGCGTGGACCTTACAAAAATAATGAAAATTTTGTACTATCTCAAATTGTGCTAAGAAAATAGTTTTTGTTTAAATTATTTGTTCCCCTCATCAAAAGAAGTGTTTCTCCACAATTTTAGGCAATTTTTGGAAAATTGAGTTTTTGACGGAAATTCGACAGGCGCGACCTTACAAAAATAGTGAAAATTTTGTACTATCTGAAATTGTGCTAAGAAAATAACTTTTGTTTAAATTATTTGTTCCCCTCATCAAAAGAAGTGTTTCTCAACAATTTTAGGCAATTTTTGGAAAATTGTGTTTTTGACGGAGATTCGACAGGCGCGACCTTACAAAAATAGTGAAAATTTTGTACTATCTTAAATTGTGCTTAGAAAATAGTTTTTGTTTAAATCATTTGTTCCCCTCATCAAAAGAAGTGTTTCTCCTCAATTTTAGGCAATTTTTGGTAAATTGAGTTTTTGACGGAAATTCGACTGGCGCGGACCTTACAAAAATAGTGAAAATTTTGTACTATCTGAAATTGTGCTAAGAAAATAGCTTTTGTTTAAATTATTTGTTCCCCTCATCAAAAGAAGTGTTTCTCCACAATTTTAGGCAATTTTTGGAAAATTGAGTTTTTGACGGAAATTCGACAGGCGCGGACCTTACAAAAATAGTGAAAAATTTGTACTATCTGAAATTGTGCTAAGAAAATAGCTTTTGTTTAAATTATTTGTTCCCCTCATCAAAAGAAGTGTTTCTCAACAATTTAGGCAATTTTTGGAAAATTGAGTTTTTGACGGATATTCGACAGGCGGGACCTTACAAAAATAGTGAAAAATTTGTACTATCTTAAATTGTGCTTAGAAAATAGTTTTGTTTAAATTATTTGTTCCCCTCATCAAAAGAAGTGTTTCTCCACAATTTTAGGCAATTTTTGGAAAATTGAGTTTTTGACGGAAATTCGACAGGCGCGACCCTCACAAACATAGTAAAAAATTTTTACTATCTTAAATTGTGCTAAGAAACAGTTTTTGTTAAACTTATTTGTTCCCCTCATCAAAAGAAGTGTTTCTCCACAATTTTAGGCAATCTTTGGAAAATTGAGTTTTTGACGGAAATTCGACAGGCGCGGACCTTACAAAAATAGTGAAAATTTTGTACTATCTTAAATTGTGTTAAAAAAATAGTTTTTGTTTAAATTATTAGTTCCCCTCATCAAAAGAAGTGTTTCTCCACAATTTTAGGTAATTTTGGAAAAACGAGTTTTTGACGGAAATTCGACAGGTGTGGACCTTACAAAAATAGTGAAAATTTTGTACTATCTTAAATTGTGCTAAGAAAATAGTTTTTGTTTAAATTATTTGTTCCCCTCATCAAAAGAAGTGTTTCTACACAATTTTAGGCAATTTTTGGAAAATTGAGTTTTTGACGGAAATTCAACTGGCATGGACCTTACAAAAATAGTGAAATTTTTTTACTATTTTTAATTGTGCTAAGAAAATAGTTTTTGTTTAAATTATTTGTTCCCCTCATCAAAAGAAGTGTTTCTCCACAATTTTAGGCAATCTTTGGAAAATTGAGTTTTTGACGGAAATTCGACAGGCGCGGACCTTACAAAAATAGTGAAAATTTTGTACTATCTTAAATTGTGCTTAGAAAATAGTTTTTGTTTAAATCATTTGTTCCCCTCATCAAAAGAAGTGTTTCTCCTCAATTTTAGGCAATTTTTGGTAAATTGAGTTTTTGACGGAAATTCGACTGGCGCGGACCTTACAAAAATAGTGAAAATTTTGTACTATCTGAAATTGTGCTAAGAAAATAGCTTTTGTTTAAATTATTTGTTCCCCTCATCAAAAGAAGTGTTTCTCCACAATTTTAGGCAATTTTTGGAAAATTGAGTTTTTGACGGAAATTCGACAGGCGCGGACCTTACAAAAATAGTGAAAAATTTGTACTATCTGAAATTGTGCTAAGAAAATAGCTTTTGTTTAAATTATTTGTTCCCCTCATCAAAAGAAGTGTTTCTCAACAATTTAGGCAATTTTTGGAAAATTGAGTTTTTGACGGATATTCGACAGGCGGGACCTTACAAAAATAGTGAAAAATTTGTACTATCTTAAATTGTGCTTAGAAAATAGTTTTGTTTAAATTATTTGTTCCCCTCATCAAAAGAAGTGTTTCTCCACAATTTTAGGCAATTTTTGGAAAATTGAGTTTTTGACGGAAATTCGACAGGCGCGACCCTCACAAACATAGTAAAAAATTTTTACTATCTTAAATTGTGCTAAGAAACAGTTTTTGTTAAACTTATTTGTTCCCCTCATCAAAAGAAGTGTTTCTCCACAATTTTAGGCAATCTTTGGAAAATTGAGTTTTTGACGGAAATTCGACAGGCGCGGACCTTACAAAAATAGTGAAAATTTTGTACTATCTTAAATTGTGTTAAAAAAATAGTTTTTGTTTAAATTATTAGTTCCCCTCATCAAAAGAAGTGTTTCTCCACAATTTTAGGTAATTTTTGGAAAAACGAGTTTTTGACGGAAATTCGACAGGTGTGGACCTTACAAAAATAGTGAAAATTTTGTACTATCTTAAATTGTGCTAAGAAAATAGTTTTTGTTTAAATTATTTGTTCCCCTCATCAAAAGAAGTGTTTCTACACAATTTTAGGCAATTTTTGGAAAATTGAGTTTTTGACGGAAATTCAACTGGCATGGACCTTACAAAAATAGTGAAATTTTTTTACTATTTTTAATTGTGCTAAGAAAATAGTTTTTGTTTAAATTATTTGTTCCCCTCATCAAAAGAAGTGTTTCTCCACAATTTTAGGCAATCTTTGGAAAATTGAGTTTTTGACGGAAATTCGACAGGCGCGGACCTTACAAAAATAGTGAAAATTTTGTACTATCTTAAATTGTGCTAAGAAAATAGTTTTTGTTTAAATCATTTGTTCCCCTCATCAAAAGAAGTGTTTCTACACAATTTTAGGCAATTTTTGGAAAATTGAGTTTTTGACGGAAAATCGACAGGCGCGGACCTTACAAAAATAATGAAAATTTTGTACTATCTCAAATTGTGCTAAGAAAATAGTTTTTGTTTAAATTATTTGTTCCCCTCATCAAAAGAATAGTTTCTCAACAATTTTAGGCAATTTTTGGAAAATTGAGTTTTTGATGGAAATTCGACAGGCGCGTCCCTTACAAAAATAATGAAAATTTTGTACTATCTTAAATTGTGCTAAGAAAATAGTTTTTGTTTAAATTATTTGTTCCCCTCATCAAAAGAAGTGTTTCTCCACAATTTTAGGCAATTTTTGGAAAATTGAGTTTTTGACGGAAATTCGACAGGCGCGGACCTTACAAAAATAGTGAAAATTTTGTACTATCTTAAATTGTGCTAAGAAAATAGCTTTTGTTTAAATTATTTGTTCTCCTCATCAAAAGAAGTGTTTCTCAACAATTTTAGGCAATTTTTGGAAAATTGAGTTTTTGACGGAGATTCGACAGGCGCGGACCTTACAAAAATAGTGAAAATTTTGTACTATCTTAAATTGTGCTTAGAAAATAGTTTTTGCTTAAATCATTTGTTCCCCTCATCAAAAAAAGTGTTTCTCCTCAATTTTAGGCAATTTTTGGTAAATTGAGTTTTTGACGGAAATTCGACTGGCGCGGACCTTACAAAAATAGTGAAAATTTTGTACTATCTGAAATTGTGCTAAGAAATTAGCTTTTGTTTAAATTATTTGTTCCCCTCATCAAAAGAAGTGTTTCTCCTCAATTTTAGGCAATTTTTGGAAAATTGAGTTTTTGACGGAGATTCGACAGGCGCGACCTTACAAAAATAGTGAAAATTTTGTACTATCTTAAATTGTGCTAAGAAAATAGTTTTTGTTTAAATCATTTGTTCCCCTCATCAAAAGAAGTGTTTCACTTCAATTTTAGGCAATCTTTGGAAAATTGAGTTTTTGACGGAAATTCGACTGGCGCGGACCTTACAAAAATAGTGAAAATTTTGTACTATCTGAAATTGTGCTAAGAAAATAGCTTTTGTTTAAATTATTTGTTCCCCTCATCAAAAGAAGTGTTTCTCAACAATTTTAGGCAATTTTTGGAAAATTGAGTTTTTGACGGAGATTCAACAGGCGCGACCTTACAAAAATAGTGAAAAATTTGTACTATCTTAAATTGTGCTTAGAAAATAGTTTTGTTTAAATTATTTGTTCCCCTCATCAAAAGAAGTGTTTCTCCACAATTTTAGGCAATTTTTGGAAAATTGAGTTTTTGATGGAAATTCGACAGGCGCCGACCTTACAAAAATAGTGAAATTTTTGTACTATCTGAAATTTTGCTAAGAAAATAGTTTTTGTTTAAATTATTTGTTCCCCTCATCAAAAGAATAGTTTCTCAACAATTTTAGGCAATTTTTGGAAAATTGAGTTTTTGACGGAAATTCGACAGGCGCGTCCCTTACAAAAATAATGAAAATTTTGTACTATCTTAAATTGTGCTTAGAAAATAGTTTTTGTTTAAATTATTTGTTCCCCTCATCAAAAGAAGTGTTTCTCCACAATTTTAGGCAATTTTTGGAAAATTGAGTTTTTGACGGAGATTCGACAGGCGCGGACCTTACAAAAATAGTGAAAATTTTGTACTATCTTAAATAGTGCTTAGAAAATAGTTTTTGTTTAAATCATTTGTTCCCCTCATCAGAAGAAGTATTTCTCCTCAATTTTAGGCAATTTTTGGTAAATTGAGTTTTTGACGGAGATTCGACAGGCGCGGACCTTACAAAAATAGTGAAAATTTTGTACTATCTTAAATAGTGCTTAGAAAATAGTTTTTGTTTAAATTATTTGTTCCCCTCATCAAAAAAAGTGTTTCTCCACAATTTTAGGCAATCTTTGGAAAATTGAGTTTTTGACGGAGATTCAACAGGCGCGACCTTACAAAAATAGTGAAAAATTTGTACTATCTTAAATTGTGCTTATAAAATAGTTTTGTTTAAATTATTTGTTCCCCTCATCATAAAAAGTGCTTCTCCACAATTTTAGGCAATTTTTGGAAAATTGAGTTTTTGACGGAAATTCGACAGGCTCTGACCTCACAAAAATAGTAAAAAATTTTGTACTATCTTAAATTGTGCTCAGAAATAGTTTTTGTTTAAATTATTTGTTCCCCTCATCAAAAGAAGTGTTTCTACACAATTTTAGGCAATCTTTGGAAAATTGAGTTTTTGACGGAAATTTGACAGGTGCGGACCTTACAAAAATAGTGAAAATTTTGTACTATTTTAAATTGTGCTAAGAAAATAGTTTTTGTTTAAACTATTTGTTCCCCTCATCAAAAGAAGTGTTTCTACACAATTTTAGGCAATTTTTGGCAAATTGAGTTTTTGACGGAAAATCGACAGGTGCGGACCTTACAAAAATAATGAAAATTTTGTACTATCTCAAATTGTGCTAAGAAAATAGTTTTTGTTTAAATTATTTGTTCCCCTCATCAAAAGAAGTGTTTCTCCACAATTTTCGGCAATTTTTGGAAAATTGAGTTTTTGACGGAAATTCGACAGGCACCGACCTTACAAAAATAGTGAAATTTTTGTACTATCTGAAATTGTGCTAAGAAAGTAGTTTTTGTTTAAATTATTTGTTCCCCTCATCAAAAGAATAGTTTCTCAACAATTTTAGGCAATTTTTGGAAAATTGAGTTTTTGACGGAAATTCGACAGGCGCGTCCCTTACAAAAATAATGAAAATTTTGTACTATCTTAAATTGTGCTTAGAAAATAGTTTTTGTTTAAATTATTTGTTCCCCTCATCAAAAGAAGTGTTTCTCCACAATTTTAGGCAATTTTTGGAAAATTGAGTTTTTGACGGAAATTCGACAGGCGCGGACCTTACAAAAATAGTGAAAATTTTGTACTATCTTAAATTGTGCTAAGAAAATAGCTTTTGTTTAAATTATTTGTTCTCCTCATCAAAAGAAGTGTTTCTCAACAATTTTAGGCAATTTTTGGAAAATTGAGTTTTTGACGGAGATTCGACAGGCGCGGACCTTACAAAAATAGTGAAAATTTTGTACTATCTTAAATAGTGCTTAGAAAATAGTTTTTGTTTAAATCATTTGTTCCCCTCATCAGAAGAAGTGTTTCTCCTCAATTTTAGGCAATTTTTGGTAAATTGAGTTTTTGACGGAAATTCGACTGGCGCGGACCTTACAAAAATAGTGAAAATTTTGTACTATCTGAAATTGTGCTAAGAAAATAGCTTTTGTTTAAATTATTTGTTCCCCTCATCAAAAGAAGTGTTTCTCAACAATTTTAGGCAATTTTTGGAAAATTGAGTTTTTGACGGAGATTCAACAGGCGCGACCTTACAAAAATAGTGAAAAATTTGTACTATCTTAAATTGTGCTAAGAAAATAGTTTTTGTTTAAATTATTTGTTCCCCTCATCAAAAGAAGTTTCTCCACAATTTTAGGTAATTTTTGGAAAATTGATTTTTTGACGGAAATTCGACAGGCGCGGACCTTACAAAAATAGTGAAAATTTTGTACTATCTTAAATTGTGCTAAGAAAATAGCTTTTGTTTAAATTATTTGTTCTCCTCATCAAAAGAAGTGTTTCTCAACAATTTTAGGCAATTTTTGGAAAATTGAGTTTTTGACAGAGATTCGACAGGCGCGACCTTACAAAAATAGTGAAAATTTTGTACTATCTGAAATTGTGCTAAGAAAATAGCTTTTGTTCAAATTATATGTTCCCCTCATCAAAAGAAGTGTTTCTCCACAATTTTAGGCAATTTTTGGAAAATTGAGTTTTTGACGGAAATTCGACAGGCGCGGACCTTACAAAAATAGTGAAAATTTTGTACTATCTTATATTGTGCTAAGAAAATAGTTTTTGTTTAAATTATTTGTTCCCCTCATCAAAAGAAGTGTTTCTCCACAGTTTTAGGTAATTTTTGGAAAATTGAGTTTTTGATGGAAATTCGACAAGGGGCGGACCTTACAAAAATAGTGAAAATTTTGTACTATCTGAAATTGTGCTAAGAAAATAGTTTTTGTTTAAATTATTTGTTCCCCTCATCAAAAGAATAGTCTCTCAACAATTTTAGTCAATTTTTGGAAAATTGAGTTTTTGACGGAAATTCGACAGGCGCGTCCCTTACAAAAATAATGAATATTTTGTACTATCTTAAATTGTGCTAAGAAAATAGTTTTTGTTTAAATTATTTGTTCCCCTCATCAAAAGAAGTGTTTCTACACAATTTTAGGCAATTTTTGGAAAATTGAGTTTTTGACGGAAAATCGACAGGCGCGGACCTTACAAAAATAATGAAAATTTTGTACTATCTCAAATTGTGCTAAGAAAATAGTTTTTGTTTAAATTATTTGTTCCCCTCATCAAAAGAAGTGTTTCTCCACAATTTTAGGCAATTTTTGGAAAATTGAGTTTTTGACGGAAATTCGACAGGCGCTGACCATACAAAAATAGTGACAATTTTGTACTATCTGAAATTGTGCTAAGAAAATAGTTTTTGTTTAAATTATTTGTTCCCCTCATCAAAAGAATAGTTTCTCAACAATTTTAGGCAATTTTTGGAAAATTGAGTTTTTGATGGAAATTCGACAGGCGCGGACCTTACAAAAATAGTGAAAATTTTGTACTATCTTAAATTGTGCTAAGAAAATAGTTTTTGTTTAAATTATTTGTTCCCCTCATCAAAAGAAGTGTTTTTCCACAATTTTAGGCAATTTTTGGAAAATTGAGTTTTTGACGGAAATTCGACTGGCGCGGACCTTACAAAAATAGTGAAAATTTTGTACTATCTTAAATTGTGCTAAGAAAATAGCTTTTGTTTAAATTATTTGTTCTCCTCATCAAAAGAAGTGTTTCTCAACAATTTTAGGCAATTTTTGGAAAATTGAGTTTTTGACGGAGATTCGAGAGGCGCAACCTTACAAAAATAGTGAAAATTTTGTACTATCTTAAATTGTGCTTAGAAAATAGTTTTTGTTTAAATCATTTGTTCCCCTCATCAAAAGAAGTGTTTCTCCTCAATTTTAGGCAATTTTTGGTAAATTGAGTTTTTGACGGAAATTCGACTGGCGCGGACCTTACAAAAATAGTGAAAATTTTGTACTATCTGAAATTGTGCTAAGAAAATAGCTTTTGTTTAAATTATTTGTTCCCCTCATCAAAAGAAGTGTTTCTCCTCAATTTTAGGCAATTTTTGGAAAATTGAGTTTTTGACGGAGATTCGACAGGCGCGACCTTACAAAAATAGTGAAAATTTTGTACTATCTGAAATTGTGCTTAGAAAATAGTTTTTGTTTAAATCATTTGTTCCCCTCATCAAAAGAAGTGTTTCACCTCAATTTTAGGCAATTTTTGGAAAATTGAGTTTTTGACGGAAATTCGACTGGCGC
The DNA here is from genome assembly GCA_964019695.1 of Loripinus fragilis. Taxonomy (NCBI): domain Eukaryota; kingdom Metazoa; phylum Mollusca; class Bivalvia; order Lucinida; family Lucinidae; genus Loripinus; species Loripinus fragilis. The sequence continues at coordinate 58,563,888 of OZ026524.1, read as the reverse complement.
GGACCTTACAAAAATAGTGAAAATTTTGTACTATCTTAAATTGTGCTAAGAAAATAGTTTTTGTTTAAATTATTTGTTCCCCTCATCAAAAGAAGTGTTTCTACACAATTTTAGGCAATTTTTGGAAAATTGAGTTTTTGACGGAAAATCGACTGGCGCGGACCTTACAAAAATAGTGAAAATTTTGTACTATCTTTAATTGTGCTAAGAAAATAGTTTTTGTTTAAATTATTTGTTCCCCTCATCAAAAGAAGTGTTTCTCCACAATTTTAGGCAATTTTTGGAAAATTGAGTTTTAGACGGAAATTCGACAGGCGCGAACCTTACAAAAATAGTGAAAATTTTGTACTATCTGAAATTGTGCTAAGAAAATAGCTTTTGTTCAAATTATATGTTCCCCTCATCAAAAGAAGTGTTTCTCCACAATTTTAGGCAAGTTTTGGAAAATTGAGTTTTTGACGGAAATTCGACAGGCGCGGACCTTACAAAAATAGTGAAAATTTTGTACTATCTTAAATTGTGCTAAGAAAATAGTTTTTGTTTGAATTATTTGTTAACCTCATCAAAAGAAGTGTTTCTCAACAATTTTAGGCAATTTTTGGAAAATTGAGTTTTTGACGGAAATTCGACAGGCGCGACCTTACAAAAATAGTGAAAATTTTTTACTATCTTAAATTGTGCTAAGAAAATAGTTTTTGTTTAAATTATTTGTTCTCCTCATCAAAAGAAGTGTTACTCCACAATTTTAGGCAATTTTTGGAAAATTAGGTTTTTGACGGAAATTCGACAGGCGCGACCCTTACAAAAATAGTGAAAATTTTGTACTATCTTAAATTGTGCTAAGAAAATAGTTTTTTTTAAATTATTTGTTCCCCTCATCAAAAGAAGTGTTTCTCCACAATTTTAGGTAATTTTTGGAAAATTGAGTTTTTGACGGAAATTCAACAGGCGCGGACCTTACAAAAATAGTGAAAATTTTGTACTATCTTAAATTGTGCTAAGAAAATAGTTTTTGTTTAAATTATTTGTTTTGGAAAATTGAGTTTTTGAAGGAAAATCGACAGGCGCCGACCTTTCAAAAATAATGAAAATTTTGTACTATCTTAAATTGTGCTAAGAAAATAGTTTTTGTTTAAATTAATTGTTCCCCTCATCAAAAGAAGTGTTTCTCCACAATTTTAGGCAATTTTTGGAAAATTGAGTTTTTGACGGAAATTCGACAGGCGCGGACCTTACAAAAATAGTGAAAATTTTGTACTATCTTAAATTTTGCTAAGAAAATAGTTTTTGTTTAAATTATTTGTTAACCTCATCAAAAGAAGTGTTTCTCAACAATTTTAGGCAATTTTTGGAAAATCAGTTTTTGACGGAAATTCAACAAGGGGCGGACCTTACAAAAATAGTGAAAATTTTTTACTATCTTAAATTGTGCTAAGAAAATAGTTTTTTTTAAATTATTTGTTCCCCTCATCAAAAGAAGTGTTTCTCCACAATTTTAGGTAATTTTTGGAAAATTGAGTTTTTGACGGAAATTCGACAGGCGCGGACCTTACAAAAATAGTGAAAATTTTGTACTATCTTAAATTGTGCTAAGAAAATAGTTTTTGTTTAAATTATTTGTTCCCCTCATCAAAAGAAGTGTTTTTCCACAATTTTAGGCAATTTTTGGAAAATTGAGTTTTTGATGGAAATTCGACTGGCGCGGACCTTACAAAAATAGTGAAAATTTTGTACTATCTTAAATTGTGCTAAGAAAATAGCTTTTGTTTAAATTATTTGTTCTCCTCATCAAAAGAAGTGTTTCTCAACAATTTTAGGCAATTTTTGGAAAATTGAGTTTTTGACGGAGATTCGACAGGCGCAACCTTACAAAAATAGTGAAAATTTTGTACTATCTTAAATTGTGCTTAGAAAATAGTTTTTGTTTAAATCATTTGTTCCCCTCATCAAAAGAAGTGTTTCTCCTCAATTTTAGGCAATTTTTGGTAAATTGAGTTTTTGACGGAAATTCGACTGGCGCGGACCTTACAAAAATAGTGAAAATTTTGTACTATCTGAAATTGTGCTAAGAAAATAGCTTTTGTTTAAATTATTTGTTCCCCTCATCAAAAGAAGTGTTTTTCCTCAATTTTAGGCAATTTTTGGAAAATTGAGTTTTTGACGGAGATTCGACAGGCGCGACCTTACAAAAATAGTGAAAATTTTGTACTATCTGAAATTGTGCTTAGAAAATAGTTTTTGTTTAAATCATTTGTTCCCCTCATCAAAAGAAGTGTTTCACCTCAATTTTAGGCAATTTTTGGAAAATTGAGTTTTTGACGGAAATTCGACAGGCGCGGACCTTACAAAAATAGTGAAAATTTTGTACTATCTTAAATTGTGCTAAGAAAATAGTTTTTGTTTGAATTATTTGTTAACCTCATCAAAAGAAGTGTTTCTCAACAATTTTAGGCAATTTTTGGAAAATTGAGTTTTTGACGGAAATTCGACAGGCGCGACCTTACAAAAATAGTGAAAATTTTTTACTATCTTAAATTGTGCTAAGAAAATAGTTTTTGTTTAAATTATTTGTTCTCCTCATCAAAAGAAGTGTTACTCCACAATTTTAGGCAATTTTTGGAAAATTGAGTTTTTGACGGAGATTCGACAGGCGCGGACCTTACAAAAATAATGAAAATTTTGTACTATCTTAAATTGTGCTAAGAAAATAGTTTTTGTTTAAATCATTTGTTCCCCTCATCAAAAGAAGTGTTTCTCAACAATTTTAGGCAATTTTTGGAAAATTGAGTTTTTGACGGAAAATCGACAGGCGCGGACCTTACAAAAATAGTGAAAATTTTGTACTATCTGAAATTGTGCTTAGAAAATAGTTTTTGTTTAAATCATTTGTTCCCCTCATCAAAAGAAGTGTTTCACCTCAATTTTAGGCAATTTTTGGAAAATTGAGTTTTTGACGGAAATTCGACTGGCGCGGACCTTACAAAAATAGTGAAAATTTTGTACTATCTTAAATTGTGCTAAGAAAATAGTTTTTGTTTAAATTATTTGTTCCCCTCATCAAAAGAAGTGTTTCTACACAATTTTAGGCAATTTTTGGAAAATTGAGTTTTTGACGGAAAATCGACTGGCGCGGACCTTACAAAAATAGTGAAAATTTTGTACTATCTTTAATTGTGCTAAGAAAATAGTTTTTGTTTAAATTATTTGTTCCCCTCATCAAAAGAAGTGTTTCTCCACAATTTTAGGCAATTTTTGGAAAATTGAGTTTTAGACGGAAATTCGACAGGCGCGAACCTTACAAAAATAGTGAAAATTTTGTACTATCTGAAATTGTGCTAAGAAAATAGCTTTTGTTCAAATTATATGTTCCCCTCATCAAAAGAAGTGTTTCTCCACAATTTTAGGCAAGTTTTGGAAAATTGAGTTTTTGACGGAAATTCGACAGGCGCGGACCTTACAAAAATAGTGAAAATTTTGTACTATCTTAAATTGTGCTAAGAAAATAGTTTTTGTTTGAATTATTTGTTAACCTCATCAAAAGAAGTGTTTCTCAACAATTTTAGGCAATTTTTGGAAAATTGAGTTTTTGACGGAAATTCGACAGGCGCGACCTTACAAAAATAGTGAAAATTTTTTACTATCTTAAATTGTGCTAAGAAAATAGTTTTTGTTTAAATTATTTGTTCTCCTCATCAAAAGAAGTGTTACTCCACAATTTTAGGCAATTTTTGGAAAATTAGGTTTTTGACGGAAATTCGACAGGCGCGACCCTTACAAAAATAGTGAAAATTTTGTACTATCTTAAATTGTGCTAAGAAAATAGTTTTTTTTAAATTATTTGTTCCCCTCATCAAAAGAAGTGTTTCTCCACAATTTTAGGTAATTTTTGGAAAATTGAGTTTTTGACGGAAATTCAACAGGCGCGGACCTTACAAAAATAGTGAAAATTTTGTACTATCTTAAATTGTGCTAAGAAAATAGTTTTTGTTTAAATTATTTGTTTTGGAAAATTGAGTTTTTGAAGGAAAATCGACAGGCGCCGACCTTTCAAAAATAATGAAAATTTTGTACTATCTTAAATTGTGCTAAGAAAATAGTTTTTGTTTAAATTAATTGTTCCCCTCATCAAAAGAAGTGTTTCTCCACAATTTTAGGCAATTTTTGGAAAATTGAGTTTTTGACGGAAATTCGACAGGCGCGGACCTTACAAAAATAGTGAAAATTTTGTACTATCTTAAATTTTGCTAAGAAAATAGTTTTTGTTTAAATTATTTGTTAACCTCATCAAAAGAAGTGTTTCTCAACAATTTTAGGCAATTTTTGGAAAATCAGTTTTTGACGGAAATTCAACAAGGGGCGGACCTTACAAAAATAGTGAAAATTTTTTACTATCTTAAATTGTGCTAAGAAAATAGTTTTTTTTAAATTATTTGTTCCCCTCATCAAAAGAAGTGTTTCTCCACAATTTTAGGTAATTTTTGGAAAATTGAGTTTTTGACGGAAATTCGACAGGCGCGGACCTTACAAAAATAGTGAAAATTTTGTACTATCTTAAATTGTGCTAAGAAAATAGTTTTTGTTTAAATTATTTGTTCCCCTCATCAAAAGAAGTGTTTTTCCACAATTTTAGGCAATTTTTGGAAAATTGAGTTTTTGATGGAAATTCGACTGGCGCGGACCTTACAAAAATAGTGAAAATTTTGTACTATCTTAAATTGTGCTAAGAAAATAGCTTTTGTTTAAATTATTTGTTCTCCTCATCAAAAGAAGTGTTTCTCAACAATTTTAGGCAATTTTTGGAAAATTGAGTTTTTGACGGAGATTCGACAGGCGCAACCTTACAAAAATAGTGAAAATTTTGTACTATCTTAAATTGTGCTTAGAAAATAGTTTTTGTTTAAATCATTTGTTCCCCTCATCAAAAGAAGTGTTTCTCCTCAATTTTAGGCAATTTTTGGTAAATTGAGTTTTTGACGGAAATTCGACTGGCGCGGACCTTACAAAAATAGTGAAAATTTTGTACTATCTGAAATTGTGCTAAGAAAATAGCTTTTGTTTAAATTATTTGTTCCCCTCATCAAAAGAAGTGTTTTTCCTCAATTTTAGGCAATTTTTGGAAAATTGAGTTTTTGACGGAGATTCGACAGGCGCGACCTTACAAAAATAGTGAAAATTTTGTACTATCTGAAATTGTGCTTAGAAAATAGTTTTTGTTTAAATCATTTGTTCCCCTCATCAAAAGAAGTGTTTCACCTCAATTTTAGGCAATTTTTGGAAAATTGAGTTTTTGACGGAAATTCGACAGGCGCGGACCTTACAAAAATAGTGAAAATTTTGTACTATCTTAAATTGTGCTAAGAAAATAGTTTTTGTTTGAATTATTTGTTAACCTCATCAAAAGAAGTGTTTCTCAACAATTTTAGGCAATTTTTGGAAAATTGAGTTTTTGACGGAAATTCGACAGGCGCGACCTTACAAAAATAGTGAAAATTTTTTACTATCTTAAATTGTGCTAAGAAAATAGTTTTTGTTTAAATTATTTGTTCTCCTCATCAAAAGAAGTGTTACTCCACAATTTTAGGCAATTTTTGGAAAATTGAGTTTTTGACGGAGATTCGACAGGCGCGGACCTTACAAAAATAGTGAAAATTTTGTACTATCTTAAATAGTGCTTAGAAAATAGTTTTTGTTTAAATCATTTGTTCCCCTCATCAGAAGAAGTATTTCTCCTCAATTTTAGGCAATTTTTGGTAAATTGAGTTTTTGACGGAGATTCGACAGGCGCGGACCTTACAAAAATAGTGAAAATTTTGTACTATCTTAAATAGTGCTTAGAAAATAGTTTTTGTTTAAATTATTTGTTCCCCTCATCAAAAAAAGTGTTTCTCCACAATTTTAGGCAATCTTTGGAAAATTGAGTTTTTGACGGAGATTCAACAGGCGCGACCTTACAAAAATAGTGAAAAATTTGTACTATCTTAAATTGTGCTTATAAAATAGTTTTGTTTAAATTATTTGTTCCCCTCATCATAAAAAGTGCTTCTCCACAATTTTAGGCAATTTTTGGAAAATTGAGTTTTTGACGGAAATTCGACAGGCTCTGACCTCACAAAAATAGTAAAAAATTTTGTACTATCTTAAATTGTGCTCAGAAATAGTTTTTGTTTAAATTATTTGTTCCCCTCATCAAAAGAAGTGTTTCTACACAATTTTAGGCAATCTTTGGAAAATTGAGTTTTTGACGGAAATTTGACAGGTGCGGACCTTACAAAAATAGTGAAAATTTTGTACTATTTTAAATTGTGCTAAGAAAATAGTTTTTGTTTAAACTATTTGTTCCCCTCATCAAAAGAAGTGTTTCTACACAATTTTAGGCAATTTTTGGCAAATTGAGTTTTTGACGGAAAATCGACAGGTGCGGACCTTACAAAAATAATGAAAATTTTGTACTATCTCAAATTGTGCTAAGAAAATAGTTTTTGTTTAAATTATTTGTTCCCCTCATCAAAAGAAGTGTTTCTCCACAATTTTCGGCAATTTTTGGAAAATTGAGTTTTTGAAGGAAATTCGACAGGCACCGACCTTACAAAAATAGTGAAATTTTTGTACTATCTGAAATTGTGCTAAGAAAATAGTTTTTGTTTAAATTATTTGTTCCCCTCATCAAAAGAATAGTTTCTCAACAATTTTAGGCAATTTTTGGAAAATTGAGTTTTTGACGGAAATTCGACAGGCGCGTCCCTTACAAAAATAATGAAAATTTTGTACTATCTTAAATTGTGCTTAGAAAATAGTTTTTGTTTAAATTATTTGTTCCCCTCATCAAAAGAAGTGTTTCTCCACAATTTTAGGCAATTTTTGGAAAATTGAGTTTTTGACGGAAATTCGACTGGCGCGGACCTTACAAAAATAGTGAAAATTTTGTACTATCTGAAATTGTGCTAAGAAAATAGCTTTTGTTTAAATTATTTGTTCCCCTCATCAAAAGAAGTGTTTCTCAACAATTTTAGGCAATTTTTGGAAAATTGAGTTTTTGACGGAGATTCAACAGGCGCGACCTTACAAAAATAGTGAAAAATTTGTACTATCTTAAATTGTGCTAAGAAAATAGTTTTTGTTTAAATTATTTGTTCCCCTCATCAAAAGAAGTTTCTCCACAATTTTAGGTAATTTTTGGAAAATTGATTTTTTGACGGAAATTCGACAGGCGCGGACCTTACAAAAATAGTGAAAATTTTGTACTATCTTAAATTGTGCTAAGAAAATAGCTTTTGTTTAAATTATTTGTTCTCCTCATCAAAAGAAGTGTTTCTCAACAATTTTAGGCAATTTTTGGAAAATTGAGTTTTTGACAGAGATTCGACAGGCGCGACCTTACAAAAATAGTGAAAATTTTGTACTATCTGAAATTGTGCTAAGAAAATAGCTTTTGTTCAAATTATATGTTCCCCTCATCAAAAGAAGTGTTTCTCCACAATTTTAGGCAATTTTTGGAAAATTGAGTTTTTGACGGAAATTCGACAGGCGCGGACCTTACAAAAATAGTGAAAATTTTGTACTATCTTATATTGTGCTAAGAAAATAGTTTTTGTTTAAATTATTTGTTCCCCTCATCAAAAGAAGTGTTTCTCCACAATTTTAGGTAATTTTTGGAAAATTGAGTTTTTGATGGAAATTCGACAAGGGGCGGACCTTACAAAAATAGTGAAAATTTTGTACTATCTGAAATTGTGCTAAGAAAATAGTTTTTGTTTAAATTATTTGTTCCCCTCATCAAAAGAATAGTCTCTCAACAATTTTAGTCAATTTTTGGAAAATTGAGTTTTTGACGGAAATTCGACAGGCGCGTCCCTTACAAAAATAATGAAAATTTTGTACTATCTTAAATTGTGCTAAGAAAATAGTTTTTGTTTAAATTATTTGTTCCCCTCATCAAAAGAAGTGTTTCTACACAATTTTAGGCAATTTTTGGAAAATTGAGTTTTTGACGGAAAATCGACAGGCGCGGACCTTACAAAAATAATGAAAATTTTGTACTATCTCAAATTGTGCTAAGAAAATAGTTTTTGTTTAAATTATTTGTTCCCCTCATCAAAAGAAGTGTTTCTCCACAATTTTAGGCAATTTTTGGAAAATTGAGTTTTTGACGGAAATTCGACAGGCGCTGACCATACAAAAATAGTGACAATTTTGTACTATCTGAAATTGTGCTAAGAAAATAGTTTTTGTTTAAATTATTTGTTCCCCTCATCAAAAGAATAGTTTCTCAACAATTTTAGGCAATTTTTGGAAAATTGAGTTTTTGATGGAAATTCGACAGGCGCGGACCTTACAAAAATAGTGAAAATTTTGTACTATCTTAAATTGTGCTAAGAAAATAGTTTTTGTTTAAATTATTTGTTCCCCTCATCAAAAGAAGTGTTTTTCCACAATTTTAGGCAATTTTTGGAAAATTGAGTTTTTGACGGAAATTCGACTGGCGCGGACCTTACAAAAATAGTGAAAATTTTGTACTATCTTAAATTGTGCTAAGAAAATAGCTTTTGTTTAAATTATTTGTTCTCCTCATCAAAAGAAGTGTTTCTCAACAATTTTAGGCAATTTTTGGAAAATTGAGTTTTTGACGGAGATTCGAGAGGCGCAACCTTACAAAAATAGTGAAAATTTTGTACTATCTTAAATTGTGCTTAGAAAATAGTTTTTGTTTAAATCATTTGTTCCCCTCATCAAAAGAAGTGTTTCTCCTCAATTTTAGGCAATTTTTGGTAAATTGAGTTTTTGACGGAAATTCGACTGGCGCGGACCTTACAAAAATAGTGAAAATTTTGTACTATCTGAAATTGTGCTAAGAAAATAGCTTTTGTTTAAATTATTTGTTCCCCTCATCAAAAGAAGTGTTTCTCCTCAATTTTAGGCAATTTTTGGAAAATTGAGTTTTTGACGGAGATTCGACAGGCGCGACCTTACAAAAATAGTGAAAATTTTGTACTATCTGAAATTGTGCTTAGAAAATAGTTTTTGTTTAAATCATTTGTTCCCCTCATCAAAAGAAGTGTTTCACCTCAATTTTAGGCAATTTTTGGAAAATTGAGTTTTTGACGGAAATTCGACTGGCGCGGACCTTACAAAAATAGTGAAAATTTTGTACTATCTTCAATTGTGCTAAGAAAATAGTTTTTGTTTAAATTATTTGTTCCCCTCATCAAAAGAAGTGTTTCTACACAATTTTAGGCAATTTTTGGAAAATTGAGTTTTTGACGGAAAATCGACTGGCGCGGACCTTACAAAAATAGTGAAAATTTTGTACTATCTTTAATTGTGCTAAGAAAATAGTTTTTGTTTAAATTATTTGTTCCCCTCATCAAAAGAAGTGTTTCTCCACAATTTTAGGCAATTTATGGAAAATTGAGTTTTAGACGGAAATTCGACAGGCGCGAACCTTACAAAAATAGTGAAAATTTTGTACTATCTGAAATTGTGCTAAGAAAATAGCTTTTGTTCAAATTATATGTTCCCCTCATCAAAAGAAGTGTTTCTCCACAATTTTAGGCAAGTTTTGGAAAATTGAGTTTTTGACGGAAATTCGACAGGCGCGGACCTTACAAAAATAGTGAAAATTTTGTACTATCTTAAATTGTGCTAAGAAAATAGTTTTTGTTTGAATTATTTGTTAACCTCATCAAAAGAAGTGTTTCTCAACAATTTTAGGCAATTTTTGGAAAATTGAGTTTTTGACGGAAATTCGACAGGCGCGACCTTACAAAAATAGTGAAAATTTTTTACTATCTTAAATTGTGCTAAGAAAATAGTTTTTGTTTAAATTATTTGTTCTCCTCATCAAAAGAAGTGTTACTCCACAATTTTAGGCAATTTTTGGAAAATTAGGTTTTTGACGGAAATTCGACAGGCGCGACCCTTACAAAAATAGTGAAAATTTTGTACTATCTTAAATTGTGCTAAGAAAATAGTTTTTTTTAAATTATTTGTTCCCCTCATCAAAAGAAGTGTTTCTCCACAATTTTAGGTAATTTTTGGAAAATTGAGTTTTTGACGGAAATTCAACAGGCGCGGACCTTACAAAAATAGTGAAAATTTTGTACTATCTTAAATTGTGCTAAGAAAATAGTTTTTGTTTAAATTATTTGTTTTGGAAAATTGAGTTTTTGAAGGAAAATCGACAGGCGCCGACCTTTCAAAAATAATGAAAATTTTGTACTATCTTAAATTGTGCTAAGAAAATAGTTTTTGTTTAAATTAATTGTTCCCCTCATCAAAAGAAGTGTTTCTCCACAATTTTAGGCAATTTTTGGAAAATTGAGTTTTTGACGGAAATTCGACAGGCGCGGACCTTACAAAAATAGTGAAAATTTTGTACTATCTTAAATTTTGCTAAGAAAATAGTTTTTGTTTAAATTATTTGTTAACCTCATCAAAAGAAGTGTTTCTCAACAATTTTAGGCAATTTTTGGAAAATCAGTTTTTGACGGAAATTCAACAAGGGGCGGACCTTACAAAAATAGTGAAAATTTTTTACTATCTTAAATTGTGCTAAGAAAATAGTTTTTTTTAAATTATTTGTTCCCCTCATCAAAAGAAGTGTTTCTCCACAATTTTAGGTAATTTTTGGAAAATTGAGTTTTTGACGGAAATTCGACAGGCGCGGACCTTACAAAAATAGTGAAAATTTTGTACTATCTTAAATTGTGCTAAGAAAATAGTTTTTGTTTAAATTATTTGTTCCCCTCATCAAAAGAAGTGTTTTTCCACAATTTTAGGCAATTTTTGGAAAATTGAGTTTTTGACGGAAATTCGACTGGCGCGGACCTTACAAAAATAGTGAAAATTTTGTACTATCTTAAATTGTGCTAAGAAAATAGCTTTTGTTTAAATTATTTGTTCTCCTCATCAAAAGAAGTGTTTCTCAACAATTTTAGGCAATTTTTGGAAAATTGAGTTTTTGACGGAGATTCGACAGGCGCAACCTTACAAAAATAGTGAAAATTTTGTACTATCTTAAATTGTGCTTAGAAAATAGTTTTTGTTTAAATCATTTGTTCCCCTCATCAAAAGAAGTGTTTCTCCTCAATTTTAGGCAATTTTTGGTAAATTGAGTTTTTGACGGAAATTCGACTGGCGCGGACCTTACAAAAATAGTGAAAATTTTGTACTATCTGAAATTGTGCTAAGAAAATAGCTTTTGTTTAAATTATTTGTTCCCCTCATCAAAAGAAGTGTTTTTCCTCAATTTTAGGCAATTTTTGGAAAATTGAGTTTTTGACGGAGATTCGACAGGCGCGACCTTACAAAAATAGTGAAAATTTTGTACTATCTGAAATTGTGCTTAGAAAATAGTTTTTGTTTAAATCATTTGTTCCCCTCATCAAAAGAAGTGTTTCACCTCAATTTTAGGCAATTTTTGGAAAATTGAGTTTTTGACGGAAATTCGACAGGCGCGGACCTTACAAAAATAGTGAAAATTTTGTACTATCTTAAATTGTGCTAAGAAAATAGTTTTTGTTTGAATTATTTGTTAACCTCATCAAAAGAAGTGTTTCTCAACAATTTTAGGCAATTTTTGGAAAATTGAGTTTTTGACGGAAATTCGACAGGCGCGACCTTACAAAAATAGTGAAAATTTTTTACTATCTTAAATTGTGCTAAGAAAATAGTTTTTGTTTAAATTATTTGTTCTCCTCATCAAAAGAAGTGTTACTCCACAATTTTAGGCAATTTTTGGAAAATTAGGTTTTTGACGGAAATTCGACAGGCGCGACCCTTACAAAAATAGTGAAAATTTTGTACTATCTTAAATTGTGCTAAGAAAATAGTTTTTTTTAAATTATTTGTTCCCCTCATCAAAAGAAGTGTTTCTCCACAATTTTAGGTAATTTTTGGAAAATTGAGTTTTTGACGGAAATTCAACAGGCGCGGACCTTACAAAAATAGTGAAAATTTTGTACTATCTTAAATTGTGCTAAGAAAATAGTTTTTGTTTAAATTATTTGTTTTGGAAAATTGAGTTTTTGAAGGAAAATCGACAGGCGCCGACCTTTCAAAAATAATGAAAATTTTGTACTATCTTTAATTGTGCTAAGAAAATAGTTTTTGTTTAAATTAATTGTTCCCCTCATCAAAAGAAGTGTTTCTCCACAATTTTAGGCAATTTTTGGAAAATTGAGTTTTTGACAGAAATTCGACAGGCGCGGACCTTACAAAAATAGTGAAAATTTTGTACTATCTTAAATTTTGCTAAGAAAATAGTTTTTGTTTAAATTATTTGTTAACCTCATCAAAAGAAGTGTTTCTCAACAATTTTAGGCAATTTTTGGAAAATCAGTTTTTGACGGAAATTCAACAAGGGGCGGACCTTACAAAAATAGTGAAAATTTTTTACTATCTTAAATTGTGCTAAGAAAATAGTTTTTTTTTAAATTATTTGTTCCCCTTATCAAAAGAAGTGTTTCTCCACAATTTTAGGTAATTTTTGGAAAATTGAGTTTTTGACGGAAATTCAACAGGCGCGGACCTTACAAAAATAGTGAAAATTTTGTACTATCTTAAATTGTGCTAAGAAAATAGTTTTTGTTTAAATATTGTTTTGGAAAATTGAGTTTTTGAAGAAAAATCGACAGGCGCCGACCTTTCAAAAATAATGAAAATTTTGTACTATCTTTAATTGTGCTAAGAAAATAGTTTTTGTTTAAATTAATTGTTCCCCTCATCAAAAGAAGTGTTTCTCCACAATTTTAGGCAATTTTTGGAAAATTGAGTTTTTGACGGAAATTCGACAGGCGCGGACCTTACAAAAATAGTGAAAATTTTGTACTATCTTAAATTTTGCTAAGAAAATAGTTTTTGTTTAAATTATTTGTTAACCTCATCAAAAGAAGTGTTTCTCAACAATTTTAGGCAATTTTTGGAAAATCAGTTTTTGACGGAAATTCAACAAGGGGCGGACCTTACAAAAATAGTGAAAATTTTTTACTATCTGAAATTGTGCTATGAAAATAGTTTTTGTTTAAATTATTTGTTCCCCTCATCAAAAGAAGTGTTTCTACACAATTTTAGGCAATTTTTGGAAAATTGAGTTTTTGACGGAAAATCGACAGGCGCTGACCTTACAAAAATAGTGTAAATTTTGTACTATCTTAAATTGTGCTAAGAAAAAAGTTTTTGTTTAAATTATTTGTTCCTCTCATCAAAAGAACTGTTTCTCCACAATTTTAGGTAATTTTTGGAAAATTGAGTTTTTGACGGAAATTCGACAGGCGCCGACCATACAAAAATAGTGACAATTTTGTACTATCTGAAATTGTGCTAAGAAAATAGTTTTTGTTTAAATTATTTGTTCCCCTCATCAAAAGAATAGTTTCTCAACAATTTTAGGCAATTTTTGGAAAATTGAGTTTTTGATGGAAATTCGACAGGCGTGTCCCTTACAAAAATAATGAAAATTTTGTACTATCTTAAATTGTGCTAAGAAAATAGTTTTTGTTTAAATTATTTGTTCCCCTCATCAAAAGAAGTGTTTCTCCACAATTTTAGGCAATTTTTGGAAAATTGAGTTTTTGACGGAAATTCGACAGGCGCGGACCTTACATAATAGTGAAAATTTTGTACTATCTTAAATTAAGCTAAGAAAATAGCTTTTGTTTAAATTATTTGTTCTCCTCATCAAAAGAAGTGTTTCTCAACAATTTTAGGCAATTTTTGGAAAATTGAGTTTTTGACGGAGATTCGACAGGCGCAACCTTACAAAAATAGTGAAAATTTTGTACTATCTTAAATTGTGCTTAGAAAATAGTTTTTGTTTAAATCATTTGTTCCCCTCATCAAAAGAAGTGTTTCTCCTCAATTTTAGGCAATTTTTGGTAAATTGAGTTTTTGACGGAAATTCGACTGGCGCGGACCTTACAAAAATAGTGAAAATTTTGTACTATCTGAAATTGTGCTAAGAAAATAGCTTTTGTTTAAATTATTTGTTCCCCTCATCAAAAGAAGTGTTTCTCCTCAATTTTAGGCAATTTTTGGAAAATTGAGTTTTTGACGGAGATTCGACAGGCGCGACCTTACAAAAATAGTGAAAATTTTGTACTATCTGAAATTGTGCTTAGAAAATAGTTTTTGTTTAAATCATTTGTTCCCCTCATCAAAAGAAGTGTTTCACCTCAATTTTAGGCAATTTTTGGAAAATTGAGTTTTTGACGGAAATTCGACTGGCGCAGACCTTACAAAAATAGTGAAAATTTTCTACTATCTTAAATTGTGCTAAGAAAATAGTTTTTGTTTAAATTATTTGTTCCCCTCATCAAAAGAAGTGTTTCTACACAATTTTAGGCAATTTTTGGAAAATTGAGTTTTTGACGGAAAATCGACTGGCGCGGACCTTACAAAAATAGTGAAAATTTTGTACTATCTTTAATTGTGCTAAGAAAATAGTTTTTGTTTAAATTATTTGTTCCCCTCATCAAAAGAAGTGTTTCTCCACAATTTTAGGCAATTTATGGAAAATTGAGTTTTAGACGGAAATTCGACAGGCGCGAACCTTACAAAAATAGTGAAAATTTTGTACTATCTGAAATTGTGCTAAGAAAATAGCTTTTGTTCAAATTATATGTTCCCCTCATCAAAAGAAGTGTTTCTCCACAATTTTAGGCAATTTTTGGAAAATTGAGTTTTTGACGGAAATTCGACAGGCGCGGACCTTACAAAAATAGTGAAAATTTTGTACTATCTTAAATTGTGCTAAGAAAATAGTTTTTGTTTGAATTATTTGTTAACCTCATCAAAAGAAGTGTTTCTCAACAATTTTAGGCAATTTTTGGAAAATTGAGTTTTTGACGGAAATTCGACAGGCGCGACCTTACAAAAATAGTGAAAATTTTTTACTATCTTAAATTGTGCTAAGAAAATAGTTTTTGTTTAAATTATTTGTTCTCCTCATCAAAAGAAGTGTTACTCCACAATTTTAGGCAATTTTTGGAAAATTAGGTTTTTGACGGAAATTCAACAAGGGGCGACCCTTACAAAAATAGTGAAAATTTTGTACTATCTTAAATTGTGCTAAGAAAATAGTTTTTTTTAAATTATTTGTTCCCCTCATCAAAAGAAGTGTTTCTCCACAATTTTAGGTAATTTTTGGAAAATTGAGTTTTTGACGGAAATTCAACAGGCGCGGACCTTACAAAAATAGTGAAAATTTTGTACTATCTTAAATTGTGCTAAGAAAATAGTTTTTGTTTAAATTATTTGTTTTGGAAAATTGAGTTTTTGAAGGAAAATCGACAGGCCCCGACCTTTCAAAAATAATGAAAATTTTGTACTATCTTTAATTGTGCTAAGAAAATAGTTTTTGTTTAAATTAATTGTTCCCCTCATCAAAAGAAGTGTTTCTCCACAATTTTAGGCAATTTTTGGAAAATTGAGTTTTTGACGGAAATTCGACAGGCGCGGACCTTACAAAAATAGTGAAAATTTTGTGCTATCTTAAATTTTGCTAAGAAAATAGTTTTTGTTTAAATTATTTGTTAACCTCATCAAAAGAAGTGTTTCTCAACAATTTTAGGCAATTTTTGGAAAATCAGTTTTTGACGGAAATTCAACAAGGGGCGGACCTTACAAAAATAGTGAAAATTTTTTACTATCTGAAATTGTGCTATGAAAATAGTTTTTGTTTAAATTATTTGTTCCCCTCATCAAAAGAAGTGTTTCTACACAATTTTAGGCAATTTTTGGAAAATTGAGTTTTTGACGGAAAATCGACAGGCGCTGACCTTACAAAAATAGTGTAAATTTTGTACTATCTTAAATTGTGCTAAGAAAAAAGTTTTTGTTTAAATTATTTGTTCCTCTCATCAAAAGAAGTGTTTCTCCACAATTTTAGGTAATTTTTGGAAAATTGAGTTTTTGATGGAAATTTGACAGGCGCAGACCGTACAAAAATAGTGAAAATTTTGTACTATCTTAAATTGTGCAAAGAAAATAGATTTTGTTTAAATTATTTGTTCCCCTCATCAAAAGAAGTGTTTCTCCACAATTTTAGGTAATTTTTTTGAAAATTGAGGTTTTGACGGAAATTCGACAGGCGCAGACCTTACAAAAATAGTGAAAATTTTGTACTATCTTAAATTGTGCTAAGAAAATAGTTTTTGTTTAAATTATTTGTTTTGGAAAATTGAGTTTTTGAAGAAAAATCGACAGGCGGGGACCTTACAAAAATAATGAAAATTTTGTACTATCTTTAATTGTGCTAAGAAAATAGTTTTTGTTTAAATTAATTGTTCCCCTCATCAAAAGAAGTGTTTCTCCACAATTTTAGGCAATTTTTGGAAAATTGAGTTTTTGACGGAAATTCGACAGGCGCGGACCTTACAAAAATAGTAAAAATTTTGTACTATCTTATATTGTGCTAAGAAAATAGTTTTTGTTTAAATTATTTGTTCCCCTCATCAAAAGAAGTGTTTCTCCACAATTTTAGGTAATTTTTGGAAAATTGAGTTTTTGACGGAAATTCGACAGGCGTGGACCTTACAAAATAGTGAAAATTTTGTACTATCTTAAATTGTGCTAAGAAAATAGCTTTTGTTTAAATTATTTGTTCCCCTCATCAAAAGAAGTGTTTCTCCACAATTTTAGGTAATTTTAGGAAAATTGAGTTTTTGACGGAAATTCGACAGGCGCGGACCTTACAAAAATAGTGAAAATTTTGTACTATCTTAAATTGTGCTAAGAAAATAGTTTTTGTTTAAATTATTTGTTTTGGAAAATTGAGTTTTTGACGGAAAATCGACAGGCGCTGACCTTACAAAAATAATGAAAATTTTGTACTATCTTTAATTGTGCTAAGAAAATAGTTTTTGTTTAAATTATTTGTTCCCCTCATCAAAAGAAGTGTTTCTCCACTCAAAGTCATATTTGGTAACATGTCAGTCTCCTATGCTATCTCTAAGTTCAACTAAGGCACATGACAATAATGAGCATGCAAATATGGTCGGGTCTGAAAGCCCCTGCCGCGCCGAGCTGCCGACCTGCATAGTTTATTTTTCAATATCATCCTCTGTGGAGATTTTTCAAAAATAAATTTTATCTAAATCATCATATAGACTAAAAGCAATAAGTGGAACATTAATTATAATAGTTAATAGTTATAATTTGGATTAAATCACCATTTCATTAAGGTTGCTCAAAATGTCTATAAATAGAACTGGATGTGGCCTTTAGGAAAATTACCATTTTCGTGAAATAAACGGATTTTTAAGTAAGATTCCTTTAAAGTTGTTCTTTTATTTTCAGAATAATTGGCAAACTCGCTGGTAGACCGCTCAAATTTCCTATAAAAATCAACTGAAATCTTGTTCACTCGGCTGTGGCTTTCAGGCCCCCTGCGAGCAATAAAATGGCAATAAAATCAAAATTACTGTTATTTACTATTATTATTATTATTATTATTATTGTTCCACTTATCGATTTTAGTCTATGTGATGATTTTAAATAAGAAACTTTTATGAAAAATCTCCACCGAGGATGAATTTGAAAAAATAAGCTAAACTCGGCAGCTCGGCTCGGCAGGGGCTTTCAGACCCGACCTGCAAATATGGGTTTAACACATGTAACACTTTTCAACTAAAGTGCATTTAACTCAATAAAGTGACCACTACTGGGGTTTATGGAAACTTGCGAAAGGAACTTTTTACAATAGTTTTACAATCATAGAACACATACTCCAAAACTGCTCTAGCATAACAATAAAAAAACACAAATGCTCTGATTTGGGAACCAGTGAGTTTCTGATAAATGAAAGTATGCTTACAGTAAAGCCTCATAGTGCAGAAGTGCAACTCACATGCTTCAAGTCCAATATGTAGTGCAAAACTGAGCCAACCATCACCCCTACCTACTAATAAGGCTCTTTTTTCTGCAGTCTTATTAATTTTTGTTTTTAAAAAGTGGACTTTTTAAAAGCTGAAATCATTATTGGACTTGCTGAAATCAAAGCAATGCATCAAAAACATATTACAGGTCACATTCATAGCAGCCAAGGTATCTAACAAAACAGGCCTTGCATTCTTCTTTAGGGCCCAGACCTGTAATTGTTTTTCCATAGACCTCCATTATAATTTTAAGTAGGATGTGGTACTCACAACTCTTCAATCACAATGAGGCTGCCATAGAAGTACAGATTGGACCTAGTTTAATAAACAAAAATGAGATACATCGGTGACCACCATGTTTTACAACTTTTGACCCCTGAAGGTGGGCACCCTACATGAGAGGAAAATTCTGCTGAAAAAATACCAGAATGCTAGGGACTTTTTTTCTAAGCCCCTTAACTTAATCAACAAAAGCAATGAGATGCTGTTTCAAAAAGTACAGCAAAGATATACTGGTCTAATAAATACAATATATTTTCTAGTGTTAAATTTGACCAATCATGAAACACCTAACAACTTCAAATATTGTGTTGAGATTCACCCATCTTTGGAGCCAATAACTGCCCTTTTTACAATTACAGGTCCGTGACCTAAAACCAGTGCTATCAGAGAGGATTGATTAGAAGATGATTTTGTTTTACATTATATGAAGTCAAATGATATTGGCATTGGCTTTAATCAGTCTAAAACTACATGTATTGGGCCGATTTAAAAATAATGTAGTATAATGGGCCTAAAATAACCCTCTACTAAGATGGTTCAATCTTTTCTTATCTGTAGAGAAACATTGCCGCCAGGGGTGTGGCCAGTTTTCTAAATACATACATTATATGACACATAAGTCATTTCCTATATATATATATACTTTTCTCTCTCTCTCTCTCTCTCTCTCTCTCTCTCTCTCTCTCTATATATATATATATATATATATATATATATATATATATATATATATATATATATATATATATATATATATATATATATATATATATATATATTCGAAGAAGCAAACAATTCAGTCCATAATACGGGTAAAAAATAATTAAAAATTAAAAAAGACACACTGGATCACTTTTTAATGATTTTTTTCAGCAGCCGGTATCATCATTGAATTTTCAAGCTGTTGTTAACATTATTATAGCGCCTGATAAAAATTTTTTTTTTTATAAAAGCGCCAACGATAGAGCACATAGTTTATCATTATTTGGTATTACATATTTGGTTATATTGTGCACTGATGCCATACATATTGTTGGCCGTACATTGTGTGCTTCTAAAATGAAATAATAAAACATATAATAAAATATGAAAAAGGTAATTGGCCCTCATGAATGCGTTGACTTTAGAAGATGCACTGCCCCTGAAAGAGATAAACAGGAAAAAAAATATTTAAACGCATCAAAATGATTTACCGATGTAAGCCTAGTGCCCTTTTTGTGGGACATGAGCAAACAGTGAAGACCCAGATCAGAAGCTGCAGAACACAGCGTCTGATCAAGGTTTCCACTGTTGGCCTCTTTATATGTTTAATAAAATAACAAATAACACCAAACAACACTTAAAACGAATATGGAATGGTTCAATAGATAAGAGTGGAACATCCCATAATTACTTGAAGTAACTGAGACATGGGTACTCTTTGTAGGTAATTGTTATGTGTGCAGTAGTCACTCGGCAATATGCATTGTGCTATTTACACACCAGGTAGGAGGCAATCAAAACAATGCTCTTAAAAATCGACGAACCCGATCAAAAATTGCAAGAAACAGTGTTTTCAATTGACATTTGTCGCCAGTCGGGCGACAAATGGCAATTGAAAAATCTGTTTCTAACGATTTTTGATCTTGGTTCGTTTTCGATTGCCACCTTCCCGCTGTGTTTTCTTTCACCCATGTATATGAATGCGGTTGGTTTTTAAATATTGGAACCCTCACCTATACCACTTTTAAGTTATCCTGAACTTTGCACAGCGAAAAAACAAATGGTCGCCGATGTGAAAAGTATTAAAGGTCAAGAGCTGGCTCATTCAAAATGAACCTAGTATTATACTGAAACCAGCTAGGATGAGTTTGGTAATCCCCAGAATGTCGAGCCAATGCTGATCACAATAATGTCTGCAATATGTTTGGCTACAACCAGTCAGGTGCATAACCTCCAAAAATTAAAAAATATATCACTTAAAGCAGTTAACCTTTTTTGCAACAAAAACAAAAGTAACCTGTTTTAATAAACGTGTCTTTTTTCATCTTCATATTCCCGAGTTACCACAATTTTCACGGAATGTTGGTAATTTTATCTGAAAGACCTATTACATAACTTTACGATAATGCAATAAAATTTTGTAGGCATCGTCTATAAATAAGTACGCAACGTCACTGAAGTTCAGAAAATAAGCTACTTTTTAACCTGGATAAGTTATATTGTTGACGGCTTGCAATTAGACCTTGGCCTAAATAATTTCAGATATAACTTAAATAAGTTACTTTCTGTAGCATCACTTAGAAATTATTGTTGAAAAGGCACAATTTTAACTTCCTCAAGTGATATATATTTTAACTTATAGAAGTTATGTCCCTGACTGACAACAATACAGGCCTCTTGATAAAAGTGTGTATTTGAAAATTATTTTTCTTATTTCTCAACTAAAACATATGTTTTGGGCACTCAAAACTCGTCTCAATGCGACGGTTCTTTTAAGCGCCCAAAACACATGTTTAAACCTATGGATTCATGTATTTGTAATTTTACGCTCAAACATTTTGCTTCTTTGAACCTATCCTAGTGATTATCATCACGGTATGGCAAATGGCCTCAATCTTATGTCCATGCTCGCTAAAATTTCTTCTTTTCACTTAGTTCCCCAGCAAAGCCAAGTCATGGACAACTATGCAGGTCTTTTCAGCAGCGCTCAACCCTAGCCTGCCAGTATAATGTATATCCTGAAATACTCTGGTTGATGGAGTGCTTAAATAATCTAGCATACATTCGTCCAGTAAATTTCTGAAAAGGAACTGCTGGAAATTTCTGCAATTTGCTGTATATATAGAGACACTATGAATGTTCAGTATTTGGCTCTTTAGAATGCTGAATTTGTGACGTCACTAGCTGGAAAATGAAGAAAGCAGAAGCAGATGGGCTGGGGTTTTTTTTTACATATTTCTTATAGATATCTGTACTCAGTACATCGATGCTCAGTATCACAGTACCACATTATTCATAAAATCAATAAACATAACCTGAGTATCTTAATACTCAGTGCATCAATACTCAGTACACCATTACTTTGATGTTTATTACATCGATTCATAGCAAATACCTCAATATTCATTACACCAATACTCAGTACACCAATACATCAGTAAATCAATTAATATCAGATACCTCGATGTTCAGTACATCAATACAAAGTACATCAATACAAAATACACCATTACTTTAATATAATACACCTTGATATTCAATGCATCAGTAGTCAGTACACCAATACTTAGTACACCACTCCCTTTATGTTCGACACAGTAATTACCTACCAAATACCTCAATCCTCAGAGCATTAATACTCAGTGCCTCATTACCTTTTATGTCCAGTACATATTCATACCAAAGCGTCAATACTCAGTACATCAATACTCATTAAACCATTACTTTTAATTTCAATATATCGATTCATATAAAAAAACCTCAATACTAGGCCAGTAAGTAAATTATTAGAACAGTATTACCTTAATGGTCAGTACATCGATTCATATCAAAAATATCAATTCTCAGTACATCAATATTAAGTACACCATTACTTTAATGTTTAGTTCATCGATTCAGATTAAATACCTTAATACTCAATACAGTAATACTATCAAACATCTCAACGAGTATATCAGCAATCAGCATATCATTACCGTTAAAGTCAGTACATCGATACATATCAAATACATTAATATACATTATATCAATACTCAGTACAATATTATCTTTATGTTCAGTACATATATATCTTTCAAGGAACTCAATACTCAGCGCAACAATACTCAGTACACCATTACCATCATGTTCTGTACATTAATTGATTCATAGCAAAAACTTTAATACTCAGTACATGAATACTCAGTACACTACTTTACCTTTATGCTTAATACAAAGATTCATATCAAATACCCAATCTTAATTCTCAGTATACCATTACATTTATGTTCGTATATCGATTAATATCAAGTACCTTAATATCCAACACATCAATATAAGGATCAAACATGTTTTTCTATGCATTAACACCTCTGGACGTAAAAATCCTCGCCTTTCAGGCTTGGGGTTTCAACATTACCCAAGGGGACCAGCAGATGTTAGTGTCAGAAAACCGTATTTGATCGTTATTATATTTACATAAATAGTCATTTTGTCACTTGGAAACTTTGGAGATTTTGTAGTACCAATAATGGAGCGCAAAAGCATGAAGGATTCGTAGGTTTAAAAACTGCATTTTCCAGAGCAAAGATTTACGTCACCATGACGTCACAAGATTACGTTCACTTCTATGCACGTTACTGTTGATGACGTCAATTTATGTGACGGCCTAGAATGCGTATATTGTAAAGTAAAAATCTTGTGCTTCAACAGCACGTGAATTGCCTGATTAATATATGGGATTTGCCGGTTAAAACATGACTGTTAATAGCGTTAGCGTTTATACCCAGTTATTCATTGCATCAATTCTCAGGACATCCTTACTCAGTCATATATAGTACATGTACCTCATATTCACGACATCAATACTCAGTCTCGCCTAAATTCTTAATTTACCTGTCAGCTTTGTTTCCATTAAGGTAAATCATCAGCTGCCTCACCACCAGAGCAGCCGCATCTGTCTGTATCGTCTACATTATTTCTAGAAATAAGTAAAATAATGAATCAATATCACGAGAAAATACAAACTGTTTATGCCATATGGGCCTCGACGCGAGAATACCTGTCTGCGATGTTTCCAACCAGGTCATACCAAAACCTGCCTAGTCAGCACAATGACAAGCTATTAAAAACATATTTCGCTTGAAGCAAGTTTGTTACTTTTCAATAAGTGAATAACAAAGGCATTGATCAGACTGCACGGATACGCAAGTTGATTTGCTCCTTTGATGTTCGCTAAGCCAAAAGACAGGTTTTCTCGCATCGATGTCCATATTTGAACAGATATACATGTCGCTCTCACCAGGCTGGGCATCCACCCAGTCTGGTCAATGTCAGTTTGTTTATTTGCACAAAACCAATAAATAGCTTTACTTGGTGTATATTTTCTAGCATCTATCAATGCAGCAGTAAGATTTTCCCATTCAGTTCTCATTTTATTGCTAAAATACGAACTGTTTCTGATAGAATTTTTCTAAAGTCTAAGTCTGGCACCGATTAAAAGTTATTATATTCTAAATGTCTAAATTAGCATCGGCGATCCGCGTTTCGGAGGCGTTTATTCAAAATCTACGTGGAATTTTGAGTATTTTTTACAGCTACTAACTGCTAAAACGAGTTTTCATTATTTTGACGCATGCTTTTTGACCTGGGCCAGGTATGGTGCTTGATTGTATCGATTCCTGATCTTTGCCCTCTTTCTTACTTTGCAAAACTCATTTGCATAGGGTATGGCCGTACATGTATACATTTATTACAAAGTTATATGCTGGAACATGTATCTGCCCTAGACGTGTACGGTTTATCGCAAGTATGTAGCCATTATCCAAAAGGTAGTCACATTACAAGGGCAACCAAGTGGTCAATAACACGTAGATAGAAGGTGCAAGAAATGTCTGGGTGTCTTTAGGTCTTCTGAACCTCCACTAATCCTACAAGAGAACATAATACAGACGCAAATCTTATGTGACATTACTAGTGACCCATATCTGCTTTTTGACCAGTTTTCTTGAAGTTAACCATGTTTTCACCTCTGGCTACAAAAGATGTGCAGTGCAGCTATCATTAACATGCATTTGAACCTGTGTAACTCAAATTGTCCGACGAGTCACTACTTGTGATTTTTTTTAATTTTAATATAGCAGTACTGCTGTGTTTCTTTTTTAATTGGATATGCGTGAAAGGTTTCCAACCATGTAAAGCTTACCAGCCTACCCAGCTACATAAATTAGCTAGACTTTTATTGCGTGTGCATGTAGCAAGTTTGTTCTGTCTTGCAAAATATGAATCTTTCCAGCGAGCGAAGGCTAGTCTGTGCCTTTGCTGCTCACAAGCTACAAAAATGTTGTAATACTTAATAGAAGAGATCTATTTTGGATTTACTTTATGATTAGTTCGAATCGTACAGTCGGACCTCATAGTGAATCTTAAAGCGAAACATAATGCTTTTTTTCAACACTTTTAATATAATTATAAATCACAAAAAAAGATTGAAAACATTAGAGACAGGACTGGAGAATAAAATGCCACACAGGTATCTCTCAGTTATATTGTCTCTATGTCTCATACAGATAACATCTCTAGATAACCAATCAAGTTGTCATATTAGCGCTTTCATGTCTCCTGATTGGCTGAATAAATGTTAACACATTTACCTGTACAAGTACATTATTAGTCTACAGGGAACCAGAGCCACGGCATAAATATCCTGTTTTTAACAGTGATACTTGTTAGGTACAACATTATAATCTGCTTCCTTAAAATAGTCAGATTCTTCTTCTCCTTATCATAGATGGTTGTGTAGCAACAAGACATACATAGTCAATTTTGCACTACGTACTTAAACTAAATAATAACCATGACATTCAGACATTCCAAACTTACATAATGTAGTGTCATTATCTGAATGGCATATTGATATCTCTATATATGGGTTTATTGAATTTTCTTCCAATACCAAAATGAAAAATCTTCATTTTTATAAAATCAAAACAAAGGATAAACAGTTATAAATATTATAAATAATTAATTTTCACGAAGTCTGCAACGTTTTTGCTTTGACAACATTATTTGAATGCAAACTATTAACTTTTCACATTGTACAAACAAATTGTTGGAAAATCTAATTTTAGTGATCAATTCAAAAAGATTGTAAAACGTTATATAAGGGATGGATATAACTTGGTTATCATGCAACAGTGTCCATGCCCAATCACGGTTTATAGCTATGGTTTCCTCTTTAATTGCAGGACGGTGGGTCAGGCCTCAGACTCTCTGACGGCTCTATTGTAAAGCTTTAATTAGTGGGTTGGTGCCGGATGCTTATCTGTAGCTGGACCCACCGTGGCTCAACTTTAGGTTTACTTTAGCTCTGACTATTTTTGAGTCATGAGCCCTTGTTTTGTTTCATCATGGTGTGTTAATTTGATTAGAGTGTTTCTCCATGATGATACATTGCATTATTTAGAAGGCCTCCATGCGAGCTGAACATTTCTTGTACTTCAACAACAGAAGAATCTAGGGCGAAGATTTGTTACCAGTAAAATGCATTTAAGCCCCCCCCCCCCCCAGTGGCTTATTAGGCTGCTGTCCATTCTAAGGCGGTGGTTCTGTTGTTGTTGACTTTTTGTTTATTGTTACTCCCATTGTGGGAGTCTGTATTTGTTCTATGTTTTGTTGTACGTTACTGTATGTCCATTTTAGTATTGCAAACATCTTGATGGGGAAGAGAGCTGGTTGCTTTGCTTAAATTGTCTTCCTGATGTCTCGTGATGGTTGAGTGGCTCTTCCTCGCGGTGCCATGGGGTTGTCTGCGGTTTGTGATAGTGGTATTTCCTGATCATACTCACTTACTATTTTTTACTTAAATACTATGTTTGACTGAAAGTCTACAGTATAATTTGGAGTGCATATTCCACTCTTTCACATCTAAAAATTCATAGCTGGTTCCCTCACCCCACTTAATGCGGAAGTGTTGTTCTTACAATATCTAGGTATCAAATAAAATATAAATACTTTTTGATGTATTTTTACATACAAAAGTATAAGGTTTGTATCTAACATTTAGAATTACTTTGAAAGGAGGGGGTTCATTCCTTATTAAAATTTAATAGACTTGTAGATTCGATATGAATATAATTATAAAAAGCGTAGCTAGTTTTGAGTTTCGTTTCTAAATGAAGATCAGCTTTTTACTCCAGTCTCTTGTAATAATAAATAACTTAGAATTTCTCACTTCATGTTCACCCTCTTAATGCCTCATTAAATGATTTCTGCATTGCTAAGGATGCAGCTAAAACAAAATAGCGGTGTCCTGGGTTTTGAGCCCGAGAAATTTACACACTGCTTAACCCTTTGTATACTAATGGATTCTTCCTTCCGGTTTGATACAATCAACTTGGGATACTCCATTATACATACTAGGGGTGTACTGTTATAAGTTTCAAAACAATATTGTATTTTTGTCCAACTTTTTTACCTTAACAAACTGAAACGCCGAATATTTTATCAGCAGCATTTTATCTTGGTTTTTATTTTTTTTAAATATGGCAGCTCGTGGGGCTTTCTGAATTATTACTTGGGACCAGCGGTCCGAGTCCAATTATAACGGCTTGTCAGGCCAAGGCTAGCCTGGCTATTTCTCGACATTATAGTAAAAGGAGACAGTTAAAATGGATCTGTCCGCCCGTCTGTCGGAATGTATGTTTGTCATCACTGTGTACTTTGTTAGCTTAACTCTTACAGTTAATTCGCTTTTCAAACTTTGCATATGTTTTCGCATGAGCTGATGTGCTTGTAATTTGAGAATTCTTTATATTTTTCACCTCATGAACATATCGGCTTTGGGGATCTTAGATGCAGTGAATGGGTGCTTTCGTGAGCACACCTCCTCCGATTTTATTTATTTCTGGTGCATTCATGTCCTTTTAATATTCTTTTTTATAGCCCGTCACTTAAAGAGTGCATGGTACATATACACCGACACTTAAAAAATGCGGGGTATCATAGTATACCCTCCGATAAAGAATTGCGTTGAGTGTCCGCCCGTCTGTCCATCCCTCTGTCTGACCATCCGTCCGTCTTCATTTTGATTCCGCTCTCTATCTTTAGTATTTTTCAACCGATTTTTTTTTTCAAACTTTATATAACAGTTGCTATTGGGGAGGAGTGGTTTTGGATAGTAGATGGGGAAATTTGTCAAACAAGCTTATAGTTATTGCCCTTAATTTATGTTGAAATTTTGTTTCCGTGCTCTATTTTGGGCATTTTTGGCCCACCTCTTTAAACTTGTATGGGAGGAGTGGTTTTGGGATTGTAGATGGGTGAATTTCGTCAAATGAGTTAAGAGTTATTGCCCTTGATGTTTGTTGTTTCCATGCTCAATCTTGGACATTTTTTTCGCCATTTCTCTTCCAACTTTGTATTTTGGTTGATATTAGGCAGGAGTTGTTTGGGATTGTATATGGTGGGTGAATTTCGTCAAATAAGCAATTATTGCCCTTGATTTATGTTGAAAATTGGTGCCTGTGCTCTATCTTGGGCATTTTTTGGCTGATTCTCTTCAAACTTTGTATATGGGTTGATATTTGGGTGGCAAAGTTTGCGATCATATATAGGTCAGTTATGTCAAATAAGCTCAGAGATATTGCCCTTTATTTGGAAATTGATTTCGGTACTCTATCTTGACCAATTATTTCATCTATTTTCTTCAAACTTTGAATGCGAGTCATATAAGGATTAAGGGCTGTTATGGGATAGCAAATTGTTTTATTTTGTGAAAAAACTACAATTACGCCGCTTGATTTGGAAATATGATGAAATTTTTATATAAGATCCTAGTTGAGAAAACTGCATTTAGTTATTCATTTATATTGCCCTTGCTTTATGGATTGTCTTTGTAATCAAAAAAAAATATTTCATGGCGGGGTATCATGCATGCCTATAGCGCTTTTATTTTTTTCCTGGAATGTATTCTGCAAATTTTGTCCTGGAAATTCGTTCACATACTCTTCCCGGCCATTTGACTGACGACAGCACGTATCCTACCCCCTCTCCTCCCAATTTCGCTTGACTTAAGACAGCATGTATATCCGCTGTGTGTTTGGGACTCACTTGATGCACATGTGAAATAAGCAACGCTCTGCTATCCGGTGGTTAAGTTGTTTATCTTCGTAATCATCTTTATTTCATGTAGCGACATTGTGTTAGCATGCATTAAGAACAATAATATAAGTGGGCTATCAATCAAATGCATGTGCGGAATTAGAATCTCTGACTACCTTTTTTGTCTGATGAGGGCAGAGAAGATCAAAATAGCGCTTAAAGCGGGTCATCATCGGCCCTCCAGCGAAACGCCATATTACATGTACGCCAGCGAAACACTAATTAAACGGCGTTTCACCGGCGGGCCGATGATGGTCAAACATATATTGCTGGCTTGGTAGCTTCGTGATTTTTATTGGGTCCGGACCAGTATTGCTAAGAAACCCTATATTTTTTGTGATTAATCAAGGAGGGGGTCTGGACCCCCTGTCCCTCTCTGGATCCGCGCATGCGAAATCAAATACATTTAGTTGCGATACCATGCTGAGGTAGGAACATATTTTAGCTAGGTGTATATATTTTAAGGTTTCATGGAAATAGTTGAACCTTACAATTGTCACGAAGCCACGGCCTGGTTAGGTACAAATAGGGAATAGTGAAAATAAGAATTGATAAAGGGTTGAAATTTCCATCCTATGACACCTTTTTTAAAATCACATAAAAAATGAAAAAAAAATGTTTTCAATTACGCTTTTTTAATCTTTATCGAAGAAAAATTAAATTTACATATATTGTTGAAAAACGGGGTTCATCATGGAATTCACTTCCACTAAACCAGAAAACCATTCCTTGCAACCCTAGTTACCACCAAAATACATTAGTGACTTTTGGGTTATTTGTATCTGTTGTTTAGCAACAAAGTGCAAAATAGAATGCAACGATATAACATTGCAAATATTTTAAGGCTTGCTTTTGTCTTCCCATAAATGTATTTGTCAAGTTTAAGTAATTAAGTAAGTCAGTAGTAAGTAAGAAAGTAAGTAAGTAAGTAAGTAAGCAAGTACGTAAGTAATCTTTTATCATATTGACTTGTGTAACATCGTAATACATGTACAAATAGGAATGGATATACATATTTAATACAATAAATCACTTCAAACTGTGTAAGTTTTCCGTTCATAATGAGTATTAAGAAAATCAAGCCCTAGTTCTGCCAAAATTAGCAGATCCATCAATGTCTTGTCCGTTATAGGACCAGTTTAACCCAACACAGTAGTCTATATAATCTTTATAGTGAAAATAAGTACGGTTGAAGGTGTTTTATGACAAACGTATGTATTTTTGTAAGCATAAGGACTTTAATTTCGCACATATATCATTAGGTGTAATTTTCATTAGGGAGCAAATATTGGATTTTATGGGGATGAGGGGGGTTGAAAACAATAGTCAGGACCAGGCTTCGCAATAATAGATCACAAAAGAAAAACGCCAGGTCCCCGCCTACTAAAGCTGTTGCTTAAATGCAAGAAAGAAAGGTAGAAAGATTGAAAGAGCAAGGAAACAGAGAAAGGGGAATTAGATTATTAGAGTAGTGATATACTAACGGACTTTGAAAACGCAACACTAAGCAAACGTCCCTTAATTCTTTCAAAAGACAGTTGTGTGTAAAATTCTTTCGCTTCGATGATGTCATCATGAGTTGGCTTCGTCAGCAAACTCTTTAGTTCTAATTGTACAACTAAACTCGACGACGTTATTTGCTCCGTATGAATTTAGTTACTGAAGCATATATTAAGTAAAATAGATTTTAAGTCATCAAACGAAAGCGTATAAGCAGATAAACGTTAAATACGCAAATAATCTGTATCGCAGAACTGTCAATTAATACATGTACGAGAGATTTCTCAATGACTAACAAAATACATGGCACAAATTTGATGCTTCTCGTGTTTCTTGATTTAAAGATGTAGGGAGTTTTTCACTGATAACATTTTGTCACATTAAACAGTTGACCCCTATCTCAGAAGGTTTACATTTTATTGCGTTAAATTCATTTTAAATTGAGAAGTTGTCCATGTGTTACTTACAAATGAATAATCTTTAACATAAAATCAAAATAATTATTCTGCCTTATTTTTCGAGACATAAATTAAAGCTGCTATCCAAGTGATGCGTTTTAAAGTCTGTGAGTATAGATATTTATAATGTCACGGTATATGTTTGACAGTCTGTAAAATGCTAGTGTCAAATACAGCCTCAGTGTGTACAGACAAAAAAGTATGTGTGATGGGATTTTTACACCGAAAAGTAAGTGAGTATGATCAGGAAATACCACAACCGCATACTGCAGACCAACCCCTGGCACCATGAGGAAGGGCCACAGAACATTTATAGTAACAATACATCTGTAAGACAATAAAAGCAAAGCAATCAGCTTTTTCTTTCTGTTAAAATGCTTGCAAAACTAGAATGGACACAAAGTAATGTTTAACAAAACAAAGACAAACAGAGAGCTCCCACAAGCAATGTGAAGTACATTAAACAATAGACCAACAACAACAGAACCACCGCCTTAGAACGGATAGCAGCTTAGCCATAGGGGGGGGTGGGGGCTGAAATGCATTTTACTAGCGCAAAACCTTCGCCCAAGATTCTGTTGTTGTTTAAACACAACTTTGTTAACCTCACATTGAGGCTTCCAAACTAATGCAATGTATCATCACAGAGAAACAATCAAATCAAATTAACACATTATGATGAAACAAAGTTTTAGCAGGTGGTTTATGTGTACCACAGCTTTGGAACCATTTTTTCACTCAAATCATCAAAGTTTTCATTTTGTTTACTTAAAGCTCCGATTTTGTGACCTTGTCATGCCTAATCTTTGAATTTATTTGGATAAGTATAAACAGCAAACAGATGACCAATGAGAATGTAGAGCCAATATAGAGTCAATGTAGCTAAATAATGTTGTTACTTTGAATGATATTAAAATTGCAGATTTTTTTTTCAAAACAAAGTAAGAAAGGACATTTTACGAAACAGGACATTTAATTTGTCTCGTATCCATCTCGAGGGCACTATCAACGCGTATATAATAATCGTTTTTGTTTGTTTTGATCGGCTCTGGCACGCGAAGAAAAAGATCCAGGACCAAAGTAATCTACGCCCCCCCCCCCCATAAAAAGCAAATGGTCGCTCCCTTAGATCTTTGGATGATTTTTCATATTTTTCTCGTCTGCTGATTTTTTAAAATCAAAGTTTTTCAAAATGTTATTTCCGAAATACATCAGGGTTTCAAATGGTTTTGATCCAGACGTTTTGCTGGCGTTTTCTTGGTCCAAACTGTTTGCAAAGATGATAAGCAAACGTCAATAGTTTGCAAAGAGTTTAATGAACTCAAAAGAAGTTCTAAGACTAATATAATACTATATTGAAGGGAAACTTATGAAGAAAATATCTAGGAAGCAAAGTGAAAAGTAAGTATCTACAAAATGATACGCTAAAAATGAAATGTTATTTCCTAGAAAATGGTATGCTAAAATGAAATGTTAGTTCCTACAAAATTCAAGTAGGTTTACTGGTGCTTTTAATAAAAAATAGAATTAATAACAAATGGTCAATGAATAGGTGGGCGGAGGGTGGGCTCATCTCAAATTGCCACGCTTATATTCAAATCACAAAGTGTGACTTTTTAACCATGTCATTTGGCCCCAAGGTCATACCGGCAATCCCAACTCTTTGTTGTCATAAACACAGAAAAGACTATCAGCGTTTCAAGTATAAACCACTAAAATCCAAAAACGTCAGCGTTATAAGTCATAATATGACAGACATAAAGTACTTATAAAAATTGATCTTTGAATCATTGGGGTTATATCAGCAGTCCAAGACCATTGTTGACATTTACACACATTAGGCAATCAATGTGCAAAATATGAACCACTTAGACATAATAGATAGATAGTTGCGTTATCAGCCATGCATTCAAGTATTGTCATATTTGACTCAACCCAAAGATGTCCATTTTATCTAAACACCTAGGACAAGACTATCTTTTAAATTTTGAATATATTTGACCTTGACCTTTTACTCAATGTCATAGTGCTGAACGGAATCGTACATAGTCAGCTAAACACCATAAGTAATAAATGTTATACATATGAACAGGCTCGGTCAACAAATGAGAGAGGAATTCACATAAAGAGCCAATAGACAGATTTTAAATATATTTGACCTTGACCTTTGACTACACGATGATAGAGCAATCCAAAACTTTTGTTATTATCTATACGCCATTAGCAATCTGTCATGCTAAATATAAGCACCATCCATCGAGAACTGTGCAACATAATTTAAGCTTATTTGACCTTGACCTTTGACAATATGAAACCTTACTTTTTGTCATCTAAACGCCTCTATACGTTATTGTGCTACAATGAACAGCCTACTTCAAAATGCTAAATGGGTTAACCTTACAAGCTTTAACCTTTACTGTTTGGTTCATTATGGTGTGTAGCGGACAACGAAAGTTTCCATCTGTACTATGTATGACCTTAGAATCAAATGTTAAGGTCAAAATTTCAAAATCTGTTTAATGGATAATACTCACAACTCCATTTGCATTTTTATGGCTGTATGGATTGCAATGCCAATTCATTTTATATTTTGGACCGAGTACTAATCGTATTTGATCAACTGTTTGCCCTTGGTGTGTAGAGAACACGGAAAACCTTTGGATTATAGGCATAACCTTTGAGTCAAATGCCAAGGTAGAAATACGTGTATGCTTGGCTTATAACGCAAGTATCTCTTGCATGTTTATTTTGTAGGCGGTTCATATTTTAATTAAAGGGGACAGCAACCCTAATGATAAGTATAATTTTATCAGAAAAAAACTCTATGAACCATGAATTTTGATACAAGTATCATCAAAATCGGTTGAAAAATGGGCAAGTTACGGGCATTTAAAGAATTCAAAATGGCTGACATTTAGTGGCCATTTTGAATATTTTATCAGTTTTCAGATTTTTTTCAACTGCTTAATTTTCAGTTATCACTACTAATACATCATCTGTGTTTCAGCAGATATGCAGCTTTATACATAAGGAAAATGTTTCATTTAAGATTAATGCAAATAATCCATTGGTTTGTCTTTTATTTTGATTACGCATATTTGATTTGGCTGAGTGACGTCATTAAGCCTACAATATGGCCGCTTCCATTACAGTCAATTTGCAAATATTCAAACGCCCACGACTTCCACATTTTACAACCGATTTAGATGAAACTGGTATCAAAACTCATGGTTTATTAAGATCTTTCATATAATACATAGTGATCATCAGGATTGCCGTCCCCTTCTATATTGAATGAGATCCGGGCAGATTCAAAAGTGACCTAGACTGTTCTATACCTGGTATCAGAGTTTGGCATTATCCTGGACTTGATGCACGATGTTCTTCGGCATATCAAGTATACTGCAATAAGAATCGCAGCTACATAGAGGCATCCACCAACACTACTTCCTGCTATAATAGCTGTATTCACGTCAAATCCATCCGAGTTGATACGTGTATCTTGATACTGACTCAGAGAGGCACTTTTCGTGGTTGGCAGATATGTATTGGTGGCCGCCGTTGTTGTTGGAAGTGGGTCACAACATGAGTCGAAAATATTTCCTGGAGTGAAATAAATGCTTTGCCAATGAGATATAGGTACTAGCTGCTAATAAGTATTACATTCTTTAGATATGCCTACGCAGTTATCCAGTCGGGCTAGAGGCTTGATGTCTTCCCCTAGCCTTTATCTTTGTCGACCTTCCGTTGTGCGACTCCAATCTATGAAGAGCTCAATGTTTACGCATATGGTCGTCTAAGCCATCGCCGTTGCATATTCTAACTGTATGCGACAAATACCAAACCAGATTACGCTTACTTCAGTATGTACAGCTTACAAATGCGGCTGTGTTGTGTCTCATGAATAAATAATTAGAACTTGTCAACTTTCGCTTTATATTTATGAAATTGGAAAACAACTGTGACTCTAGGCTCAAAATATAACAATGTCTCTTTAAAATTAAGGACGACCTTAGGTACGTACTGATTTTTAGGATGCGAAAAATTACGTTTCAGAAATCAAAATTGTTGCATGTATTCTGTTCATCACCTATACATAATGTATAATGACATTTTGGACCATATAATACAGCACCCACCCTGGGGAATGAGAAAATTGAAGTACCATGTTAATAATTGATACTTACCTAGAGCAATCCTCAACTTTTAGGAGGCGTTGTTTTTACATTGTAAATATTTTAAATCAAAGTTTCATTACACACGAGCATACGAGCATATTGAAAGCGCATCTGTCCAAAAAAATTGTTTAAAATAATCTGTACTTACGCATCTATGTCATGTTTAATTTTTTAATATTCTCTAGATTTCTTGGTGTATAAGTCATATTTTGGAGCTGTAAAATTCAAATTCTATGTACTTATATCAGCCATCTCTTGGAAGAGTAGCGTCCACATATCATTACATGTACCAAAGCAGTAGTGCTTAATGTTAAGATTTAGATAATTTAAACTTTACCATCACTTGTCATCCAATAAAGTATTCAAACATTATACTCCAGTATATGTATTCTTTTTCAGCGTTTTCCTAGCTCTAAAATAAAGACAGTTGCACCTACTATTTTTAAACAAGTAATATGTCTCTATTGTTAGCAAACTAAAGCGAACAATACTAATATAGCTTACTTATAAAAGTTGCAAAAAGCTCAACTTTAAGATGTAAATGACAGTACACGCTTATGCTAACAGCAAAGACTCGCAAAATATGCAAACCAGATAATGTTAACAGATTCTACTTGTCATATCTTTAGTCACTAAATTTTCCACATACTTTTACAAGATTTAGAGAGCCAAAGAGCAAATTTGGTTGCAATTTTCATTTGATGTGAATGTGAAAAAACTATAAATTGCCAACGAATGTAGGTTAATTTAAAAATCAGACAAACTTTTAATACTTTATTCGCTTAAATTTAGCATTACAACTCATCCGTTGCCATTGAAAGATTACTCGTTTTGCCATAGCTACCTGCAGTCTTCTTTATTAACTGAATTGTTTGTTGATATATATATTTATTAAGGTCAGAACATTAGGGGATTACTGTATTCAAAATTTTTATTTGGAGAAGTATATCGTCGGCTATACGTTCAGAAATTCGGTATCATGGCGACGAGCATGCAGAACCGTAAAGCGAGATTTCCGCCCGTATTTCCGATGATATACATCCCCCAAATGAAAATTTTGAATACAGTTATCTACTATTTCTAAACAAGTAATATGTCTCTATTGTTAGCAAACTAAAGCGAATAATACTAATCTATCATACTTGTTTAGGTTGCAAAAAGCTCAACTTTAAGATGTAAATGACAGTACACGCTTATTCTAACAGCAAAGACTAGCAAAATATGCAAGCCAGATAATGTTAACAGATTACACTTGTCATCTCTTTAGTCACTAAATTTCCACAAACTTTTACAAGATTTTGAGAAATTTTGTTAAACCAAAGAGCCAAAGAGCAAATTTGGTTGCAATTTTCATTTCATGTGAAAAAACTATAAATTGCCATCGAATATAGATTAGTTAGAAAATCAGACAAACTTTTAATACTTTTTTCGCTTAAATTTAGCATTACCAATCATCCGTTGCCATTGAAAGATTACTTGTTTTGCCATAGCTACCTGCAGTCTTCTTTATTAACTGAACTGTTTGTTGATATGTATTTATTAAGGTCAGCAAATTAGTGGATAATGCATTCAAAATTTTTATTTGGGGAAGTATATCTTTGGATATATGGTCGGACACTCAGTTTCATGGCAACGCCCAAGCGGAGCAGTAATACAAGATTTCCGACCGTATATCCGACGATATACATACCCAAATGAAAACTTTGAATATGGTTATCCCAATTCAATGCACATCTGCAGTTTTATCTCAATTTTGAACATTACAAGCTGCATTAAGCCACATGTCATCTAAAAATGTGATTAATTAATGATGTCAAACTATTTCCAACAGTATATCGCAGGATATACTGTCGCAATGTTTGATGTTATCCAATCAGACGTCGCGTTACAAAACCAAGAGCATTAGAATAATACCTTGCTGAAAAGCGTGTTTTAGTTTGTACATTTATAGCAGATAGGTTCTCCAGTCAAAAAGCGTTGCTAAAAGTAGGTCAAATTATGTACAAATAGATGGTTTATATAATTTCTAGCTGATTTTGGCAGATTTCTTTGCAAAACTTCTTTGCTCTTTTGTGCCCCTATTATGATTTATCGTTTTCAAAAGTGTATGTATATTCTTTATACAAATGCAGCTTGATTGTCTGTCATCTTGAATAGTTCAAAAAAATGTATGGTCTACTGTCTTTATTCATGAAATGTTTATTTGAGTCGTTTTAAAATGTTCCATGGTTGATTTAAAACATGTCTAGCTTGCAATTCTCCTATTCCAATTTATGCAGATTTTGCAGGCATCTTGCCCGCAATTTCGGATAGTTCAACACGTATATGCATTATTTTAACATTAAAATTGTTTAATAACACACGCTTCAGACTGATTTCAGATCTTTCATGCAGCCATATCAATCCTGTATTGGCATTTTTGTCATTGATCGTATATTGTCACATTGAAAATTTAAACTGCTCAATGTTAATAAGATGGAAATTGTGGAATTCTTCTAAAATGACGATGAACATTACTTTAAACATCTCTTCAAGGTGAAACTGGTTAATAGTATACATGTATGTTTTCTGTATTTCTTCTCATTTTAAAGCATATTCATTGGCCGCTATCTTGGAAACTTTCAACTAAATGTATTTTGTATACAAGAACTAATCTGATTGCTTCTAATTTAAAATGCATCTAAGTGAAAGTGAATTAAGAACCTAGCTAAAATGGTCCTTTCCTAACATTTGCATATTTCGGCGACCATTTTGTAAGCCATAAGTTGATTTTAGCCACACCTGTACAAGTCTTGTAATGAAGCAATTTGACTTCCTACCTGAAAAACACATAGTCCGAGAGCCAGTAATAGGTTTAATCAAGTGGTCGAGGCCAAAAGGTTTGAAGGTGATTTCTTATGTAGAAAAGTGTGCTGAATTAAAATATCAAACTCTTAAAAAAATCGGCTGGTACACAAAAGTGCTATGCGCAACGGAATACCCCGGGGTATGCAATATCTCAAAAAAGCGCTAAATGGGCGTACCCTTGCAGGTTTATAATTTAAACCATGTAATATCAGTAGTAAAATGCAAATGGCAGCAAACAATATATAATAATCAATGTTTAATATAAAAATAAGACATGACAAGGACGCTTTCTAACACTAAAATATAGCAAATTCAGGCCTCCAGATAAGAGAGCGTTTTGGAAAATTATTTTCTTTATTTCTCATCCAAAACATATGTTGTGGGTGCTCAAAAGAACCGTCTCAATGAGACCCCAAAACACATGCCTAAATTATTGGATTAGAAAATAATTAAAATTTTACGCAAATCCAATTTTCTTTATCTGGACCCATGAAATTATAAAAGTCCACGAAAAATAATGACTTTTGTTTCTGGTCATCGGATGATTTTTAAATTCGCTTAAGCTAGAGCAGATTTATAATTCAATCTTATGTAATACAATTGTGTTGTCATCAACAATTATTATAGTTCCAAAAATGATAGAGTAAGGCCAAGAAATGCCATAATCACATACTGCAGGCCAACCCATGGCATCGTGAGAAAGGGACACGAACTAGGCATAATCTAAGCTGTTACATACAATATATATATGTGTATTTCTAGTTCATTTTCCTTTCAATGTGAGTAAGTTATGCTCAGATCCTATTAGTGTTTCTAAGCTGTAAACTCTATGTATAGCTAGCTATTACCACATGGCCTGCCACAACTGAACAGACTGAGCTGGTCAATATTCCACATGACTTATATTCGATGTCCTAGGAATCGCGTGATAACCTCTATCACTATCTTTTTGCTTAATCTTAAAAGAATGGATGAGCCTGAAAAAATAAGTGAGTATGATCAGAAAATACCACAATCACACACTGCAGACCAACTCACGGCACCGTGAGGAAGAGTTACAAGATACCAGGAAGACAAACAAAGTAAAGTAACCAGCTCTCTCTTCCCCATCAAGATTATTGCAAAACTAGAAAGGACACATAGCAATGTTCAACAAAACATGGAACAAACACAGAACTCCACAATGGGAGCAACAATCAAAAACGAATTAACAACAACAAAACCGCCTTAGAACAACCAATCCCTTCCTTGTTATTTGTAAGGAAAAGCAATATAGTGTGAACGTCAGTATAGATGCATTTGGCAACAATACAAGGTTGAAAAATTAGTTCATAAGCATGCTTATCATGCAAGACAATACTGGTATCAGCTTCTACATTGTGTCAATTTAGGTCTAAGACATCTTGGCGTGCCATTTGTCCATCAAACAATTTGTATCTGAAGCAGTATTCATCAATCCAAAATACAGCTCACATGCCGTTAGCCTGCTCATTTCGGCACCACACTAATCTGCCAGTAATCTTAACTGAGATGTCTTAAATGATTCTGACTTTAAAGCTTGAGTAAGATATTTTGGTGTGTTCTGTTCAGGTCCAGATACATTTACCTGTGCCTATACCAAACCATGATCTCTGGTAATATCATAAATTGATGGATATTTAAAAGTGTCACATGCAAAATCTACATGATTTGCATGTCTGACAGGACGAGACAGAGTCACATTGGCTTGGCCACCAAAAATTGAAGGCAAATCTACATGAGACTGTACCAGGAACATTCCATCGACAATACAAGCATCTATATATCTGTGGGCATCAGTGATTATCCTCACCTCGAGCTTACTGGAAAGAGTTGATTTGTCAGTAGATATTTTAAGTCCATCAATATGGGCAAAAGTCAAAGGAACGGATGTAAGTGGATAAGCAAGCACCCTTTTCAGATCTAACTCTAACTATTAGTAGATAAAGTAAGCAGTCTTATGTTCTTTATTTTTTTGTCTCGTGTCTGAAGTATCCTGACGAAGCACTGCATGCAATGGTTTTACTTTTCTTCTGCGAATAGGTTTTTTCAAATTTAATTTGTCACCATAAGGGAGCATTCTGCATTAAACTCTTTACATCATTGTTTTCGCTGGATCTGAGTTGATAAAATGCTCCCTGCAACATTCTCAGATATCATCTTACCTGTGAAATGCAGTAGAGCTTTTCATCTAAGTCTGTAAGAAAAGGGTCTGTAGTAGTCCGTATACCAGTGATTAGCTTGTTCAAGTCTGCATTGTCACGCTTAATTGGACTTGGTGTCATCTGTATTCTCTTTCAGTCCTGACTTACAATTAAATGGCTTACAAGCTCACTTAGTACAATCCTAGTCACTATCCACTTCCTTCTTCCACTCACCGATTTACTGAATGATGCGATCCCCTTTAGTCTGGATGGCACATAGGCATTGACATCTGCTCTAAATTAAAATCCATAGGGGTCCTAAAGAAGGGTTTATTCGTTTGTCAGATGGACATAGTCCCTGTCTCCAACATTGCACATGCATCTGGGTGTGCCTCATTGTTGTAAAGAAGCTCTTAGTGATATCTTGTCATCCATTGAGCATAATTAGGACAACACAATTGGACACAATTTACATAGACAGAAAGAGAAAAGTCTCAAACTCGTTGGGTGGGTACACTCGCGGTAATTTTGGTACGGGTGTGTGAGTCAGTATTTTGAAACCAACCCCAATCATATACCCGACCTTTGAAAAAAAAACAGCCTATTCATAAACTTGATTTCACAGAAAGTTGACCTATTCATATACTGTTCTTAAATTTATATGCCCTTTCATATTCACTATAATTGTGTGTAGGGGGGGGACTCGGGGTAGTTTTGGTATGGCTGTGGGAGTCAGTATTTGAAACCAACCCCAATCATGTACCCCGCCATTGAAAAAACCCAGCCTATTCATATGCTTGATTTCACAGAAAGTTGACCTAATCATATACTGTTCTTTGAATTTATATACCCTTTCATATCCTCTGTGATTTGTAAACAAGTTTATAATGAAAAAACTGCTTTATGTAAATGTGAAAACAAAGGCTTGACGGGTATCTGAGCGAAAAATATGTGCATATACATGGGTGTCAGAAAATTTGGACCATTCCAATTCCAAAAATCAGGCCATTCATAACTTTCTTTTTCTAAAAAAGGGGGGATTATCATTTACCTGGGGCCCTGTAAAAGGGGGCTTTTCGGCACGCACATCCGTACTATGTCATATATAGGGTACCCTCCCCCTCTTCGAGGCTTTAAACCATTTATGGTGCAGGATCTGTTGAAAGAAGATAGATCTCTACAAAAATATGTGTACATAATCCAGAAGGCTGCTGTTTTATGGTGTTTCCTGACCTAGTAAGATCTGTGTAATGCACATACTTCTCCATAGATGTCTTGTGACTTTTGACGTTTTGTAGCTCTTGTTCCCGGTGTGGTGGGTTGGTCTGCTGTGTGTGATTGTGGTATTTCCTGATCATACTCACTTATTTTCTACTTACTTTCTACATACTCATCCATATTTTTAATTAAGATTCAGCAGAAGAGTGGGATTGGGGTTTTCCGTGGGGGTGGGGGGTTATTATGCAATTCCTAGAACATAGAATATAAGTCATAAGGAATATTGACCTGAACAGTCTGGTCAGTCTTAGTTGGCCATGTGGTGATAGCTATAAATATAGTTCAAAGCTAAGAAACTAATAAGACTAGGCCAATATCCAGGCAAATCTTAGTGTTATCTGAGCATAATTTATTCACCTTGAAAGGAAAAGGAACTTGAAAAATACCTATATTGTACTAAAACAGCTTGGATTATGCCTACTTTGTGTCCCTTCCTCACTGTGCCATGCCGGATTGGCCTGCAGTCTGTGATTGTGAAATTTCTTGGCCATACTCAATCATTTTTGGAACTATAATAATTGTTGATGGCAACATAAGATTGAATTATAAATCTGCTCTAGCTTATACAAATTAAAAATCATCCAATAACCAGAGACAAAAGTCCTTAGTTTTTGTGGGCTTTATAACTTGCTATATTTTAGTGTTAGAAAGCGTTATTGGCATGTCTTATTCTGTTTTATATTGAACATTGATCATTATTATATATTGTTTGCTGCCAAAATTTGCATTTTACTACTGATATAACATGGTTTAAAGTATAAACCTGCAAGGGTACGCCCATTTTAGCGCTTTTTGAGACATTGCATACCCCGGGGGTATTCCGTTGCGTATAGCACTTTTGTGTACCAGCCGATTTTTTTAAGAGTTTAATTTTTGAATTCAGCACATTTTTCTACATAAGAACACACCTTCAAACCTTTTGGCCTCAACCACTTGATTAAACCTATTACGGGCTCTCGGACTAACACTTGTGGAATGATTCCAGCTAATAGTTGTTTGTCATTATGTACTATTTATTGGCTATTACCAATAATTGTACATTTTGACGACCATACTAGTTTGCAATCAATGATATTTTAAATCGTTTACTGATGCAAAGGTTGTATCAGTGGGATTCTTTACAGACAATGTATAAGGTATCAAAATCGGCACAGAAAAAGGTCTGAATCCTATTTCCAAGTCAAAGTAATGAAGATGGGATCGTATGATCAGGAATCAATACAATCAAGTGCCACCACTGACCTGAGACACCATATGAGTAAGTGACAAAAACACAAGAAAGCATCACACACAAGAGAGCCAAGAGGTCATCACTTTCCCAGCAGGTGATCACACGGCTGCAAAGATCAGACAAGACATAATAATAAAGACAAACGTGAAACCTATAATTAAAAAAAAAAAATTCACAAAAGAAGCGCCGCCTTGGAACCGTCACTAACAAAATACTGGAGGGCTTAAACATGTTAACGTTACCAACCTCGCCCTTAATACTGATGTGGATCATGGCGCATAGATGTGTAGTTTGCATGAAAGACACCTAACGTATTGATGCATCAACTCTTAGTTCATACAAATCTAGATATAAAAAGGAGTTAACAAAGCAATACATACAATTGAATACTGGAACAAAAGAAATTCAACAGTTAAACCCTGGTTGGCCTGACCAAAGACACCAGGCCCTAACCCCCTAATCTACGAAGAAACCTATTTTCCACCAAATGTCTATATACCTTAACAAACGATTTCAACCCTCAGCCGCCTGGTATATTTTTACTATTATATAGTCAGCTTACCTGCACAAACATTAAATATTCCAAAACAAGTCCCTTTCACCCAGATAGTGGATATGTCATGCCCGTATCCACTAGAAATGGGATGTCCAGACATCTGTTCGAATTGGCATGAAGCACCTGACGCTAGCTGAGCCACTGTGACATTTAAAACAGCACTAAAAGCATCGTCTTGTAGATAACAGTGGCTTAGGTATCCAGCGCTTGTACCACACGCAATTCTTATCCAAACGCCATTGCAGGGTGTTGTTGTTGTTCCTAAAAGAAATGAGAATGAAACTAAATTTCAAACAGTTTTATTTAAAACGTCTGTGGATTATATTAAGGCAAAGATCAGTAAATAGACTAGTCAGTGTAACCATGGGTTGCTCCACGGATCCTGATATAATTTGACAGTTAAATTTTATTCTGTACTTTGTAGATCCTATAAGGTTGTTATTTCTTTGCTTAATTAGGAAGGGTTTGAAAAAATATCTAGGGACCGTACCGTATGCAATTATTGAGTAAGCCAATTTAAACGTGCTTTTTATGAATTTGCAAGTACCAAATTTACGGTCTTGAATATATACGCCGAAAAAATGAGAAAATAAGAAATGAATAAGGATTTAAAAAACTAATACAATTGGTCAGTTATTTAAAAGTTGAGAATGATCAGGAAATACCACAAACACACAGTGTAGACCAACCAACGGCACCTGAGGAAGAGCCACAGAACACAAACAGTCAATTTAAGTAAAACAATCAGCTTATTCTCTTCCTTATCAAGATAATTTCAAAAACAGTAATGTACTATAGAATAAGGACCGAAACGCAGAACCCTCATAGCCAACAGGATGAACATAAAACAAATAATCAACAACAGCGATTCAGACATACCAGTCAGACTTTAAAACACTGACTGGTATCCATTGGGCTCAGAGGGAATGAGAAAAAAAGCGCTATTTATTAGCTGTTTCAAGTTGATTTGTACAGCGCGCGTCATTGACTGTAAACATCGACCTCAGTGACGTCACCAACAGATAATATACAGTACTGTACCGTACGACCGTGGTATATGAGAAAAAGAATCGATCATTGGTGTTCAGTGGTTCCAGAAAAATCCCAACCCTCGGGCGCAAGCCTCGTTTCCCACTGGAACGGTGGGCCCTTGGGTTTGGATTTTTCTGTCCCATGCAACTGAACACCAATGATGGATTCTATTTATCTCACATACCCGTACCAGCCCATGGGAAAGATAAAAAAAAAAAGAACAGCTGCACGTCGGCCGCACGCTGGCCGCACGTCGATCCGTGGCGTCATTGTAATGTTAAAATGACGCCGACATGTCTCATTTCGGCGTATTCAGGATTTTCTGGAAGCCTTTTAATGTTTTTTCTTTAAATATAAAATGCGGTACTTAGTGGTGAGCAAGAACTTGAGAGAATTCATTATTCGTGTGAGGTTGGGATAGAAAATTTCGTTCGTCATAATAACCGTTTGTCATCACTCGGCAAGTCTCGTGATGTCAATCAATGATCCTCGAGACGGATCTTTTCTATCCCACCCTTACACAAATGAATTAAATTTGTACATCGAAAATTGGATTGCCGCCAACTTAGGATGCCTCGCAATGCAACGCGTAAATGTGGCAAAGAAACGCATTTTGCCACCTGCGTCGCTTCAAAATTAAGATTAATAGGTTTGTGGTTCCCATAAAACATACATAATACAAGTAGAATCTTAAATAATTCTCGGTTGTATTTTCTCCTAATTTGAAAGTGATGTTTTCTTTTCAGATCTAGAAGTAATGCCTCTGCTTCTTTCAATCTGTAATTCATAAATGCCCAACCCCTTCTCAAATTGCGTAAAGCAAGACTTCGAATATTCGCTAGCTCAACCCAGCGTGTTGCTGAATTTCATATAAGGCTTATTTTTTAGAAAAGTTACCTCATCGTCCTAAAGGATGCATCTGATCTGAAATCAAAGCTAAATTTCTCTACTTTAATTTTGATTGGGTCGTACGTTCGAAATTAGTAGCGGCATATTTAAAAAAGGGGAGATAACTCTATCCTTTCAAGAAATGGAATTGTGAAGTACGAATTTCAAAACGATTTTTGCAGTTTAAAAACATTATTTTTTCGTAAATTTTTTTATTTTCTAAAATCATGTTAACTGTTATATTCTTTAATCAAGTTTAGCTATTTTCCTTCATTTGCAGATATAATTAATGAGGAATAACTCTTACTAGTCTATAAAATAGAACATTTTCCTTTATATTGTTTCTAAAAATACTGATTTTCTTCATACAAGACGTAACACTTCATCAATTCTAAGAAAAATATATATTCGCTTTTCAAAAACATGACTAACAGCATTCTGACAAGCTTGACGGCTTGGAAACTCGCTTGCGA
This sequence comes from Loripinus fragilis, assembly GCA_964019695.1. Classification (NCBI taxonomy): domain Eukaryota; kingdom Metazoa; phylum Mollusca; class Bivalvia; order Lucinida; family Lucinidae; genus Loripinus; species Loripinus fragilis. The sequence continues at coordinate 58,519,293 of OZ026524.1, read as the reverse complement.
AGTTGCTACTCCAATGTGAAAAATACTCTGTTTTCATGCAGTTCACCAATGCACTGGATATACTATTAGGCACAGTTGCTAAGTATTTTTGAGAAATTTATCTCATCGCCCTAAAGGATAAAAAAATGAAGATAAATGTCTATACTTTATTTTTGATAGGGTCGTACGCTCAGAAATGGGTAAGCGTCATATTAAAAAAAGGGGAGATAATTCTATACTCTCAGAAAACAGAATCACGAAGTACGAATTTTAAAAGTATCAAGTATGGATTTTTTCTGAGGAAAAAGCCTGACACCTTTCTTTAATGTAATTTGGTATGCTAAATCTATAAACCAATGTTTGCAAGCTGAGAAATGGCGTCTTATTGAGTTTATTTGCGTGTTTTCAAGATGGCCACCAAAAGCATACATTATCTTACATTGTTTAATGTATCTCGGAATATTTGTGGAGGGTCTGTGCTGGTCTTTGTTTTGCTATGCATCTGTTTGTGTTCTTTTTATTTTTGTTAACACCTTGACAAGGACGAGAATAATAGTTGCTTTGCTTTAATTGTCTTCCTGATGTCTTGTGACTGTAAGTGTTATGTTGCTCTTCCTCACGATGCCGTGAGTTGATATGCAGTAGTGATTGTGGTATTTCCTGTTTACACTCACTTACTTTTTGCTTATCTAGTGCCCAGCTATTATAGTAAAAATTTCATTCATACCACTAATTTGGACTAGTTTTAAGCGTTTAAAGTGATAAACGAGAAATGAGTTTTGAGAAACGACATGTTGCTATTATTTAACTGTTTCCATAATGTCCATTCTTCCTAGCAATACCCACAAATGTGTTATAGTATCTATATATCAAAAGTAAAAGCATTTAAATTCAAACTCTTAGTACCCCAGGGTCGAATTAGACCAGGACAACTTCTCATGGGCCTCAAATTGTTTTGTGCGACCATCTTCAATAAGTAAAAGCATTGCCCTAAAAATTACTCTATTTGGGCTATGTGAAATTGCGTGGTTTCAATGGCAACCAACAATGCGCGTCAAAAGAGTTTAGTATGTCCCTAAAAATACTTATATATCAGCAGAAACTCATCCTAAAGTACTTACTCGACAAAAATGTAAAGGTAAGATATAGCAGTTTCGTTCAGTGGTAAAGTATGCTAATTATCTTTGCATGTTCATGCAAGTTAATGAATACATTAGAAATAAAAGAAAAATCGTAAAAAATAAGAGGGTGTACCCACAAAGATACTTACAGCCCAGCTGCGAATTATTTTAGGCAGCCACTCATGTGATACCAAATAATTGCCAAAGCACTGCACTTTTACCTTATGGTCCATTATGCAAATTTTCCTACCTTCCCACTCGTAAATATTAATCAAATTTATTAGCAATAAGAGAAAATAAAGGAAAATTTAATGAAAGGTGTACCTACATAATTACGCATATGTCAGTTGCTAGTAATCCTTCACTTCTACGCTTGTTCTCAAATTAAAGCCTTGAACTATTTTTTTTATCTTTCCGTGTTCTTTCTTTTATTTGTTTTTTTTATATTCATGAGTATGCAAACGAGATTAGTAGTATATTCATCATTGGGTCAAGGTGCTATATCTCATTTTTTATATTTGGTACCATGATTGGTAGTCCAAGGTATATAACAGCTGAAATATAGGTTATTTTTAGGTGACACCACTCTAATTTTCTACTGTTTTTGACTTATTCATATGTGTCTTTAATCTTCGTGAATATGCAAATTAGATATTTCGAATACAAAAAGTATAAGCATAGGGTCGCATACATGTATATCTGTTTTCTGTTAATTTTTTTTTTTGTTGTTTTTTTGTTTGTTTTTTTTTGTTTTTTTTTTTGTTGTTGTTGTTTTTTTTTTGGGGGGGGGGTTACCAATTTTTGCATTCTAGGATAGTTAGCAGCTGGCAAAGGTGTCATTTTCTAGGTATATCAACTTAAATCTTCTACCGGTTTTGTCTTATTTCTTATGTTTACATTTATATTCATGGATGTTCAAATTGGATTATTCATATATTTAATTATTTTCGTCAATTGACAATGTCTCAACCTTTTTTTGGTACCCAGTTTTGAAGTTAACCATAGATAGCAGCTGACGTACACGTAATTTTGAACGTATACCACCTTAATTTTTCTACCAATTTTCTCTTATTCCTTAAGTGTTCATTAATATTCATGAATATTCAAATATGATTTTATTGGGCACCACGTTTTGTAGTATAAGATAGTTAGCAGCTAGCGTCGTTGTAATATTGTAGGTATACCACCTTAATTTTCCTACCAATTTTCTCTTATTTTCTATGTTCTCATTAATATTCATGAATACTCAAATTAGATCATTCGTATATTTAATCTTTTTGATCAAATGGCTATGTGTCAACTTTTTATTTGGTACCAAGTTTTGTATTCTAGGATAGTAAGCAGCTAGCGTCGTGGTAATTTTGTAGGATACCACCTTATTTTTTCTTATGACTTATGTTTACATTAATATTCATGAATGTTCAAATTAGAGTATTCGTATATTTAATCACTTTTGTCAACATGCAATGTCTCAGCTTTAATTTGGTACCATGTTTTGTAGTCTATGATAGTTAGCAGTAGACACATGGGTAATTTTGTAGGCATATTTCCTTAATTTGTCTACCTGTTTTCTCTTATTTCTTATGCTTTCTTTAATATTCATGAATACTCAAATTAGTTAATTTATATATTTTATCATTTTGATCAAATGGCTATGTCTCAAAAATAGTAATTGAGTACGAACAGGAAATACCACAATCACAAACCGCAGAAAACCCTATGGCACTGCGAGGAAGAGCTGTTCAACCATCATGAGACACCATGAAGACAAATTAAGCAAAGCAACCAGCTCTCTCTTCCCCATCAAGATGATTGCAATACTAGAATGGACATAAAGTAACGTACAACAAAACATAGAACAATTACAGACTCCCACAATGGAAGTAACAATAAACAAAAAGTCAACAACAACAGAACCACCGCCTTAGAACGGACAGCAGCCTAAGCCACCGGGGGGGGGGGGGGGGGGGCTTAAATGCATTTTACTGGTACCAAATCTTCGCCCTAGATTCTGCTGTTGTTGAAGGACAAGAAATGTTCAGCTCGCATGGAGGTCAACTTTTATTTGGTACCAAGTTTTGTATTATAGGATAGTTCTCAGCTAGTGTCGTGGTAATTTTGTAGATATACCCCCTAAATGTTTCTACCATTTTTGTCCTATGTCTTATGTTTACATTAATATTCATGAATATTTTAATATAGAGCTAATCGCATATTTAATCATTTTGGTAAAATTACTATGCCTGAACTTTTATTTGGTACCAAATTCGTAGACTAGGCCAGTTAACAGCACACATATAGGTAATTTTGCAGGTATACCACCTTCATTTTTCTACAATGTTAACATTAATATTCATGAATATTTAAAGTAGATTATTGTACATTTTATCATTTTGGTCAATGACAGTGTCTCAACTTTTATTTGGTACCAAGTTTTGCAGTCTTAGATAGTTAGCAGCTTGCGTACAGGTAATATTGTAGGTGTACCACCTTAATTTTTTTACAAATTTTCTTTTATTTCTTATGTTTTCATTAATATTCATGAATATTCAAGTTAGATAATTCGTATGTTTAATAATTTTGATCAGGTGGCTATGTCTCCACTTTTATTTGGTACCACGTTTTGTAAGATATAATAGTTTGCAGCTAGTGTCGTGGTGATTTTGTAGGTATATCATCTTAATTTTTCTACCAATTTTGTCATATGTCTAATGTTTACATTAATATTCATGAATATTTAAATTAGATAATTCGAATATATAATCATTTTGGTCATATGGCAATTTGGTATCAAGTTGTGTAGTCTAGGCTAGTAAGCAGCATACATTTTAGACATTCTGTAGGTATATCATCTTTTTTCTACCAATTTTGTCTTTTTTCTTATGTTTACATTAATAATCATGAATATTTGTATATTTAATCCTTTTGGTCAAAATTCAATGTCTCAACTTTTATTTTGTACCAAGTGTTTAGTCTATGATAGTAAGCAGTAGACATATAGGTAGTTTTGAAAGCATACAACCCTATTTTTTCTACCAATTTTGTCTTTTCTCTTATATTTTCGTTAATATTTATTTATATTTAAATTAGGTAATTCGCATATTTAATCATTTTGGTCAAATGGCTATGTCTCAACTTTTATTGGGTAGCAAGTTTCGTAGTCTAAAGATAGTTAGAAGCCTGCGTACAGGTAATATTTAAGGTACGCCATATTTTTTACCAATTTTCTCTTATTTCTTATGTTTTCATTAATATTCATTGATATTCAAATTAGATAATTCGTATATTTAATAATTTTGCTCAAATGGTTATGTCTCAACTTTTATTTGGTACCAAGTTTTGTGAGATATGATAGTTAGCAGCTAGCATCTTTGTAATTCTGTAGGTATAGCATCTTAATTTTTCTACCAATTTTGTCTAATGTCTTATGTTTCATGAATATTTAAATTAGATAATTCGAATAGTTAATCATTTTGATTAAATGGCAATGTCTTAATTTTATTTGGTACCAAGTTGTGTAGTCTAGGCTAGTAAGCAGCAGGCATATAGGTAATTTTGTAGGTATACCATCTTATTTTGCTACCGATTTTGTCTTATTTCTTATGTTTACATTAATATACATGAATATACGTATATTTAATCACTTTGGTCAAAATGCAATGTCTTAACATTTATTTTGTACCCAGTATTGCAGTCTACGATAGTTAGCAGTAGACATATAGGTAGGTTTGAAGGTATACCACATTTTTTCTACCAATTTTGTCTTATTTCTTATGTTTTCATTCATATTTATGAATATTCAAATTAGATAATTTAATCATTTTGGTCAAATGGTTATGTCTAACATTTTATTTTGTGTAGTATTAGATAGTTAGCAGCTGACGTAGAGGTAATTTTGTAGGTTTCCCCTTTGATTTCTCAACCAATCTTCTCTTATTTCTTATGTTCTCGTTATTATTGATGAATATGCAATTAAATCATTCGTATATTTATTCAGTTGGTCATTTTGCTAATGTCTCAACTTTAATTTGGTACCATGTCCGTAGTCTAGGATGATAAGCAGGGACATATAGGTAATTTTGCAGGCACAACTCTTAGTTTATTCTACAATTTTTCTCAGTTCTTATGTTTTCATTAATATTCTTGAATATCCAAATTAGATAATTTTAATATCAAATGATTGCGTCATATTTCTGTGACTGAAATTCTATTTTATCTATTCAAAAAAGAAAGACTAGATCTTTCGAGACATGCATGTATATACTTCTGTGTAGGGCAGCACTGAGGGGACATGTTAAAAAATATTTATCTCGTTCCCACGCCATAATTATCTCGTTCCCACGACATATGATCTCGTTCCCACGACATAAGATCTCGTGCCCACGACATAAGATCTCGTGCCCACGACATAAGATCTTGTTCCCACGACATAATTATCTCGTTCCCACGACATAATATCTCGTTCCCACGACATAATTATCTCGTTCCCACAACATAAAATCTCGTTCCCACGACATAATCCGCCAATCAGGTAAGCTTATACTTTTAGTGGCTTTATGATGGACGCCATGCATTCCGAGACTGTGGCTTATTGGATAACTAAATACTTTAATAAAAGATTATGTTACAGAGATTGTTTGATATTAAGACATCTTCAACTTCAAAGAAGAAACTATCACTGCGTACACACAGCTGTTAATGTCATACTATTACAGCTTCTGGATCAGGACAACTTCATGGCATCGCATGATGTGGTCACGTTGTAATGAATATATGGAATCAACATCAAAATGAAAGATGCTAGACTGATACTACACTATTTGGATCCAGCGAGGGTAGTTTTGAGATTTGTGAGGCAAAATTAATGGGAAGATGTGTTCACCATGCACGCAGACCAAAGTTTATATGGCATATAGACGGTTTGTGTATCAATGGGTGCATATGTGGATCTTCTCGAAAAATTATATGGTTAAAAGGTTTGTCAGACCAACAATGTCCCCAAATCATTGATGGCTATTTTTTAGATGTTAAAGCTAATGGTGGGTGCCCTCTAAAAATAAGGACAGACTACAGAACAGAAAACGGACATGACAGTTTGAAGGCGGTACTTCTTTTGTGGATCTTTGTCTTACAAGTATTTGTTATGCTTTCGTGCGCGTCTGGTTTTTGATGGCTTGTGGTCACCTGCTGGGAAAGGGCTGACCTCTTTGCGCTCGTTTGTGATGTCTAATAGTGAGTTTGTTACTTTCCCATTGATATCCTTGTCAGGTGTGGTACTTGATTGTATCGATTCCTGATCTTTGTCCTCTTCCTTATATTATACCTTTATTACTTTTATGTACATGTAGCAGTATTTCAAACATTTCTAAGGCGCATCGATCCTGATGTAGACAGACCATACATATATGGTATAAGTACAAGTAACCAAATACTGAGAGCTGGTAGGCATATTTACGAAAGGAACACATGCAATTTTTGACTGAATTGGTTAAGCACCTACTGTACTAGACATAAGGAGTTTCACTGGAGACATTTTGGACTGTCACAGGAATCTTGTATTGTTCTGTTTCAAATCATTAATTTAGGCAAGGTTTACAAATCACATACAGAGTTTATTTACTGTTTATGATGAATGCTAAATATATTTCGTCAAGTGCGATGAAAAATCAATTTTATCATGAGTGCGTAGCACGAGTGTATCTGCTGATATTTTCACCACACGTTTGGTATTTACCGAAAAAATCTCATAACTTTATGTATTTTATACTGAGGAGAATTAAAGAAAGCAAACTTAACTTTCTGGTCGTTTCGTGTCCGATTTCGCAGTTTCGAATAACATTGGGTTTTCACCATAGTTTACACCCAGAAAATGGCTTAGAAGAACATTTTAACGAATGAAACTAAAGACGTCAGCCTTTTAAGAAAGTCTTTCAAGTGGGCAGGACTAAGGATTGGCGTAATGTGCAAACTAACGATAGTCCAGCCAAAAGGTGGCGTAATTTGCTTTGAAATCGACGTCATAACGCTGGTAGTGATATGTCTGAAAAATACTTTTCATTAAGAACCGTTTTGAAAAAGTTCCAGTCCCAAAATTAATTAAAAAATCTTGTTTGGCTACAGTGAAAAGATATGTTAATGATATATTTTGTATACAATTTTAAAGCTTAAGATATTTTTTGCACTTATGACTTCATACATTATCATACATGATGTTATATTTATGATGACGTTTCATAATGTAACTGTCTTCCAAAAGTGAAACCACAGGAGTTAGAGTCTCTAAAGATCCATCGCAGACTGCACCTCCACGTGTTGCAGCCACCTGTGAAGTTTCAAGACGTAGTTCAAAACGGTAAACCTGAGACCAAAAGAGATATTTCAAAAACTGAGGCACCTTTGTTGTTAGAGATACCTAGCCTTTATATGACGCACAGGCCTATGAGGTTTCATGCTATAATTACAAATGATACTTGGGATATGATTCGGAAAAGGCTCACAGACACAGGAGATGAACCACTGGTATGAAAGACCGGTGGTGACTTCATACTTCACACTTTGAAACAAAAACTTAATTTGATTAACGGAAGACAACGGAAAGTAACAATTCACAGTTCATGCTCCATGGTTCATACTTAACGATTCTCACTTCACACTTCAATGTTTACCCTTCAAACATTACTCTTCAGACGTCATACTTCTCACTTTTTAGTTCGGATATCATACTTCTCACTTCATTATTCATACTTCATAGTTCAGGCTCTACACTTTACGCTTCACACCTCACAGTCTCCAATCTTTAAACACGTGACTGTGACGTATTACTGATTAACATGTCGAGTGTTTTTGCTATGGTACGTTTGATAAAGTATGAAGTCTGACATGTGAAGTCAGAACTATGAATTGTGAAGTATAAAATGTGAACTGTGAAGAGTGAATTGTAAACTATGAAGTATGAACTGTGAACTTTGAAATGTCACTTTCTGTTGTCTTCAATAGATTAAATAACGTTTAGTTTGGAAAACTGTGAAGGGTGAAACATGAGTGCTCGTATGAACTGAAACCTTTGAAATGAAGTGTCACTCTCTCTTAAACACACACACACACACACACACACACACACACACACACACACACACACACACACACATTAACGTTTAAGAAAACTATGAAATGATAAGTATCACGTCTGAACTGTCAAGTATGAACTCATCAATGGTTTTTCGCAGTTTTCATATTAAATGCTTCAATAATTTCCATTTTTTATTTCAGTCAGTACCATATATGCGCCCAACGCAATGCACACTGGACCCAGTCTATGGAACAGTGAAGATCATCATTTTGTCAAGCTTCATCAGATGACATACAATTGTGTGCAGAAGAAGCAGAATTCCGCCTATCATTCCATGTGACGAAGATATCTACTCTGCATGTATATCCATCATGAAAGATAAAAACAGCAAGCAACAGACATATTATCAGCTTAAACAATTAAGGAAACACATTAGGATTTCAACTGCATAAAAACTATAGAAAGACAAATCTTCCAGTGAAACGGGTATTGGTCAGCTATTTTTTAACATTGAATTTTATTTGAAGAAATGTCAAATATTTGAAGAGAATAGTGGCCTGCGGTTTGAGTCTTTTGGGTTTTTTTTCAACGTTTACTGAAAATGATAGGTTTAAAAACCAAATCACGAACGTAAAAATTGACGACAGAAAGCCTTGACTGTTTGCTACTTATATTATGTAAATGGATTTACTTTGGAGGTCGATTAATGGTATAGAATGTTCAGATCGCTATGAGGAATGTTCTAGGATGGTCATGCTTAATACACGACTTTTCAATACATTTTGAAAAAGATTCATGTATACAAGCTAAAGGAAACAGCATTCTGTGATTTACAGTAGAAATACCAATCTCTTGTGACTGGGGCTTGGGACTATGGATGGTAGTACTGATATAAGTGACAATCAACTATTGATGAGATGTTAGGGGCTCAGGCCCACCGGGGTTTACCTGTTGGATTTCCTTTGCTCTGGTATTCAGTTTTATTTACTATCGAGTATTTATCTTCGCTTTATATCCTTTTTATATCTTGATTCATATGTTCTAGGAGACGGTGCATTGATAAGTAAGGGATCTTTCATGCAAACAAAACATCTATGTGTCTTGATCCACATCTGAACTAAGGGTGAGGTTGAGGCACCGTGAAACTGGTTTAAGCCCTCTTGTAAAATATAAATGCTGGCCGTTCCAAGGCGGTGCTTCATTTGTGGATCATTTATGTTCTTTTTGTCTTGTTTTTGTTATGCTTTCACGCGCGTCTGTTTATTGATGTCTTGTGGTCATCTGATGGGAAAGGGCTGGCCTCTTGGCTCTGGTTTATGATATCTAATTGTGAAGTTGTCACTTTCCCATTTGTATCCTGGGTCAGGTGTGGTACTTGATTGTATCGATTCCAGATCTTTGCCCTCTTTCTAACTTGGAGTAGTAGTACAGATCTCCAGTGGCAGGTACTGGAACTCAGAATAGTAGAAATGATCTCTAGTATAAAAAAAAAACATGTTCTGGGATTCATAGCATTTCACCGACCTCTAGTGACAGGTACTGGAGCTCAGCTTAATAGTATTGTCCTATATTTGCAGATACTACGACTAATAGTAGTAGTACTGACATTTTGTGACAGTAACTGTAATTCAGTGTATAAGTACTGGCCTATAGTGACATGTCCTGGGGCTCTGGGTAGCAGTACTGACCTCTAGTGACATTTACTGAATTAATGACAGTAGAATTTACCTCTAGTGACAAGGACGGTGGAACTCAGTACAATAGTACTGACATCTCATAACAGTTACTGTGACTTTTGAAAAAGTGGCAATTAAAGACAGGTACTAGGATTGCGGGTATTATACTGACCTCTAGTGTTAGGATTTGGGACTCTAGTTCTGACTTCTAGTTAGAAGCATTGGGAATCAGCGAATTACTAGTAGTTTCAACCTCTAGTTACAGGTACTTTGATTCAGAGTAGCAGTGCATGCCTCTAGTAACAGTTACAGAACTCTGAGCAGTAGTTCTGAGCCTAAAGACAGGCATTGCTACTAGAATTATTAGCACTGTCATCTTGTGACAAGTTATAGTACTCTGGGTAGTTTACTTACCTTTAGTGGCAGTTACATGTACCAGAACTCTGGAAGGTAGTTTTGAACTTTGAGGAAAGTACTGGTACTTAGTTTGTTAGTACTGACCAATTGTGACAGGTACTGGGGTTCAGGGTAGTGTAATGACCTCTAGTGACAGTAACTGGAACTCTGGACAGCAATATTGACTGCTAGTTGCTGGTATAGGTACGCAGGCTACAAGTACTGACCACATGTGACATGTGCTGATACTCAGGGTATGAGTGCTGACATAGACTAGCTTCTAGTCTGATTAATAATAATTTGATTTTTTTCTGTAAAGTTAGAAACTGTTTGGCCCTTTTTGATAGCGTGTCTACGTTTTACACACCTTGGCTTAATTTTATCTTAGAATTGAGACAACAGCGTAGACTAGCCATGTGGTGTACGTCTTAGATTTTATAGATTTTCCCTTTTTGTAGATATTTTCATTTTAACGCCTAGAGGCCAGGCTAGTGCTGATCACTTGTGATAGGTATGGAGACTGATGGAGAGTACTGATATCTAGTGACATGTACTGAAAATATAGTGACCTCAAGTGAAAGGTACTTTGACTCAGATGACAGTAACTGGAACTCTTGGCAAATGTAAGTACCGCTTATGACAGGTACTGGAATAATGGTACTCCAGTCAATAACTAAAACTCTACGCTGACATCTGTCACAAACGCCAGTACTCATACTGTTAGTATTGGCCTTGGCCTGTAGTATGTGATTGTGACATTTCCTGGTCAAACTCACTTACTTTTTGAGCAGACACCAGAGTGGGTAGTCACGTGGTTTTTGCTTGGATTCACTGTACGGATGTTCGAATACACTGTACGGACATTTTTGATCGAATGTAGGTAGATTTCTCTATGTTCTCTCATCTATACCCAGAAAGTTATACACCATTTTCCAGCCCACATTTTCTCCTATCAAACGCTACCAGGATATCATCTTTAAGCTTCTTACTTTGAGTACTAACTATGTCACAAATGTTGTCCGTACAGCTTATTTCCGAATTCAGGCCCGATCTTCGCCGCTAAAGAATGTGACAGAGTCTGTACTCAAAGTAAGAAGCTTTATGAGGATATTCTGGCATCGTTAAATTGGGAAAAATGGGGCTGGAAAATGGTGTATAACTTTCTGTGTAAAGGTGAAAAAAACACGCAGAAATATCTACTTACTTTTGCTTAAAACATCGGTGTGGAAAGAAGTCCACCATTTTTCCGTACAGTGTATCCTAACAGAAACCACGTGACTACTCACCCTGAGACACGCCAATCGTTAATTACAGATACTGGTACTCAGGATGTTAATATTCGTCACTTGTGACAGGTACTGAGATTCAGCTGTGAAAACATCTAGTGACAGATACTGAGGCTCTGAGTAGATCTTAAGTGACAACTACAGTGTACTGTAACTCAGGATGATATAAGTTCTATCCTCTTGTGACAGGAACTGTGACTCAGGGTAGAATACTGACCTCTTATGAAAGACACTTGCACTACTAAATTTGTACCTACAATTCCAATACCTGCCACCAGATGTCACCACTACTGCTCAGAGCCCTAGTAATTGCCACCTGTGGGCAGTACTACAACACTGGTCCCCTAAACTACCACTAGAGGTCGTTAGTACTGACCAGTGCCCAAGTCCTTGTCTTCATCATGAAAATGAAATATATAAATAAGAGTTTCAAGCGGTATTGCACGACCCTTGGGTCTGCACTTTAAGCACTATGTGAGTGTGTCTGTCCATCCATCCAACCAACATTATCTAACCACTGGCATATGTAACACACATATTTTTGGTTGACGAGGTTTGCTGAGCATCATATCGGCCAGTTGAGGTCAATTAGTGAAAATGCTAATAATTCCTGAACTGCATGGTATATTTGATTACTTATACATTTTTTTTAATTGGCAGGGAAAATGACAAAGAAAAGAAAATATATTAAGAAAAAATATTGGTCATGCAAGGATTTGAACCACTGTGCGCCAGGTTGTTGGATTACAAGAAAGCCTCCTAGACCACCACATATGGAATACACACTAGTGCAATTTACCTATGTACCCTTTACCTGTACTCCTCAGATTAAAATTGCACGACCCTTAAGTCTGCACTATTTTGCATGAACCTTGGTTAACTCGTCAGATTAAAATAGCATGGCCCTTGGGTCTGCACTATAATGCACGACCCTTGGGTCTGCACTATAATGCACGACCCTTGGGTCTGCACTATAGTCACTATGTGAGTCTTACAGGACCCTTGGTCAACACTATAATCTTACACGACCCTTATGATATACACCTTAGAGCAATTTACCTATATACCCTTTACCTGTACTCGTTAGATTAAAATTGCACGACCATTGGTTTGCTCATCAGATTAAAATTGCAGTGGAAGTCTAAATTAACTGTAAAAATGTAATTTCAGATATAAACCAGTAAACTATGACTTAAATAATATAAAATTGTTTGCAGGTTTTAAATAATAATGAAAGAGAAGTTATTGCATCTCTTATTGCGTGTTCTGAAGATGAAGGAACTAATTGTGAGCATAAATAGCAAGAGCCTTTGACACAATGGAATAGCATGGCACTAAAATGTTGTTATTTTTCCATAGCATGAATTTAATATAAATAATTTGTATTGTGTTCTGCCAAATTCAACATATTTGCAATAAAGCATATATATTATATGTTAAATGACTACTTGGAAGAAACAAAAGTTATCTTTATTGTAAAAGTTCATTCCAGATAAGGGCTTGTTTCGAATGACATACTATGTCTCTTGTCGATAAATGTTCAGTGTAATTGATAATACTTTAAACACTGTGCTCGTTTGGATGCAGAGAATCACTTAGTTAGTCAGGGTTTCTATCAATATAAACAAAATAATTGTATTACTTTGAAATAATAGTTTCAAATAGTACAAATACCATGATAATTTTAAAAATCACCCTTAACAACAATAGTATTTGTAAGTAAGCTGTATGACATTCTTTGGTGACATCAATTTATGCATTTGTAAAAACACAATAGAAACAAACAGATGAAGAATGTATTTCCTAAAACAAGTCATAATCACTCATAAAGACAGGAACAGCTAATACATTGGCATAACCGTCATATTCATCAACTGGGTTTGGAAGATGAAATTTAAACCTTGGACTTTGGACAAACCCAAGAGAGGGTATGGTATCTAATCCTTTCACAAATCCTAATAAAGTCTGCAATCCATCTGATTCATCTGAAAGAAGAAAAAAGACAATACAACTTAAATAGGAAAAATTGATACACGAGGGATGTTCTGAAAGTTATGATCCTGGCGTGATATCTCTGTTACCAGCAATGCAGCATGGCTGAAAATTGTCCCAAATAATAATATATTCTTTGTCTATCACCGCTTGACAAGTATTATGTAACTTAAAGGAGCGACCGGAAATCTACGCCAAAACAGTCATACCTTCAATGCACTGACCTATCAAGCAGACTGTGCATATTAGAGACCTCATAATTCAGACAATAGCAGTCTCAGCAATTCGTTTTCATGGCTGCTCAATATTCATTCATAAGCCAACATGTCCTGTACAAATGGCGAACTTTCTATATGATCTGGGTTTCCCAGGCCCTTTAATGTACGGCTATGCAACTGTCAGTTATAATCAATTTTGACCACTTGAAGTTTTGACTGGCCCAAACTGCCATAACAACAGCTGTATTAAAGGTAAAAAAAATTGAGGCAAACTCAGATTTACTTACTTTTGTATGAAGCAATTATGAATAGTCAGTATTGCCGGAGACTGATAGTTACCCACATAAGAATAACAAATTAGGTCAATATTCGGAGGTACAAAACTTTGCATGTGTATATCTAAAAATAAAACCCAATCAATTGTCCAAAGGTGTACTACATCGTAAAATGATGCAATATGTGATTTAATTGAGCGCAAAGCATCTATCTGAAACCAATAACAATTTAAAAAAATCTTAATTAAAATCAATCACTTTTGGTAAAAAATGAAACTTATTACATTAAGATATTTTGTAATCAAAATAATATTGGTCTTAAATATTTTGCGGGTATTAGTTCGGCATGTTTAAGACCCACCGTGGCTCAACTTGAGGTTTTCTTTAGTTCTGACTATCTGTGAGTCTTGAGCCCTTTTCCTTGTTTCATCATTGTGTGTTAATTTGATTAGTGTTTTTCCATGATGATACATTGCATTAGTTAGATGGCCTCCATGCGAGTTGAACATGTCTTGTAACTCAACAACAGCAGAATCTAGGGCGAAGATTAGGTACCAGTAAAATGCATTTAAGCCCCCCCAGTGGCTTTGGGTGCTGTCCGTTCTAAGGCGGTGGTTCTGTTGTTGTTGACTTTTTGTTTATTGTTACTCACATTGTGGGAGTCTGTAATTGTTCTATGTTTGGTTGTACGTTACTTTATGTCCATTCTAGTCTTGCAATCATCTTGATGGGGAAGTGAGCTGTTTGCTTTGCTTAATTTGTCTTCCTGGTGTCTCATGATGGTTGAGTGGCTCTCCCTCGCGGTGCCATGGGGTTGTCTGTGGTTTTTGATTGTGCTATTTCCTGATCATACTCACTATTTTTGATAGACAAAAATATAAAATTCTCAGAAATAAAAAAATTCTGCAATGTATTAAAAATGAGGTGGTTGTCAATTTCAATGACGTCATCAGAATTGCTCATTGTGCTATAAATATTGATTTGACAAGATCTGTCGCCATTTTAACATTTGTATTGACATTATAAGTAACAAAAAGTAAAACTTCAATGCAGGTTTCAATCCATTCTAGAATTGCAATCATCTTGATAGGGAAGAGAGAGCTGATTGCTTTGCTTAATTTGTCTTCCTGGTGTCTTGTGATGGTTGAGCGGCTCTCCCTCGCAGTGCCACTGGGTTGTCTGCAGTTTGTGATTGTGGTATTTCCTGATCATATTCACTCACTATTTTTTATTTTGTGGTTTTAAAGATGCCGGGCTTGAAATATTCAGATTCAAATATTATTATATTTCTATAACATGAAAACGAGCGGGCGATATATAATATGCTGTAATTATAAGATGAAACAGTACAGCGAGAAAAAATTAGCATCATTATAAAGGTAAAAGGATAGTTCTTTTGAATGGTGCATAGCAAGCCTCTCAAACATTTCTCTGTGCAAAGCTTCAAGGTAAAGATCCAAACATTTGGAAGGTCTCACGTAAAATATAATGTCATGAATATTCGTATTGGGTTCTGGCAGATAGCAGAAATCAATTTAAACTGATGCAAGGCGTCTTAAATTGAGAGTTGACGCCTTATCTACTAATAGTCACAAACAGATACAATGAAACGAGTTTGTCATGTACAAAGAGCTACGTACATTAAGGGGCTATCTTAGCCCCCCCCCCCTCTAAAAATAAAATTTGTTTTGCACCAATTTCTTCCCATTAGCCCAAGTGTAAAAGTCTGGTACTCATTCGACTTTTACCGTCAAGGACTATAGTAACAATAGGGCCCATGGGCCCTACACCGCTCACCTGAATCCTTGTCAAGAGAAATGATGTTAACCACAAAATATAAATCTCATTCTCCAACACTTAAGTCCATCTTGGATCTCACTCAGATCATTACCAAAGCCTATCAAGTTCCGTCAAATTATACTTATCTGCACAGTTTCAATGTCTGGCATTTTTACCCAACCCAAAAAGCCAGGGGTGTGCATAATGTCAAACATTTTAATGCCAAAATGTAATGTTCACAATAACCTTCTTCAGAGAAAAATGTTTTTACATTTTATTCCCATACAGGAGCCAATGGTGTGTAAAAGGGCAGAACATTTGCATGCATGGTGTCATATGCTTCATTCTAATTGATTTGATTATGCAACATGACTACTTTCAGAAAAGAAAACAAATCAACCTTTTGAGTGTAAGTGTAAGAGTAAAACATTTGCTATATGTTATTGTAAGCTGCTTTAATTTGATATGCAACATGACCATGTTCTGAAAAAACTAATTTTATTTTTATATGGGGGGATTTTGGCCCCAAGGGCAGATTTTGAAAAACAAAATATTTCTTATCTGGAGCCCTGGCGGCCCTTTTGTTCAGCGGAGTGAAAGCATTTGTGCAATTTTGGTAAGGGCATTATATGAAACAATTCTGTGAAATTATTTTTGAATTTGGACCAGTGGTTCAAGAGAAAATGTCATTAAAAGACATTACACTGAGCAAAATTTCTAATTGGCCACCTTACATTTTTTACATTAGTTTTGTTTGTTTGTTTGTTTGATTTGATTCTTTACGTCCCATCGACAATCTTTCAATTAAACAGGGACGGGTCTTACTGGTTGAACCAGTTCTAGGCTAGGATAAATGTGTATTGCTCAAGGACCACAACACAGTGACGCCGGTGGGCCTCGAACCCGCGGCCCCTCGGTCTCAAGTCAAGCACTCTACCATTGAGCCACTGCGCTCCCAGTACATTAGTTTTGAAAGTAAGATTCGGTTATACAAAGTTCACCAAAGGCCTTGCGGAAACTCTGCAGGTCATTTCATTTAAAAATGACTGGTACAGTTTGCACAGACGATGCTCGAGTAATGGTACCCTCATTTTAAATAGTCACATTTTTGCTACAATATGAAATATTCCACAAAGACGCCATCCATTTGTTTTTGTGTGTATGAAGATATTTCTGACTGCCGTGATTAAAGACGAACACGTTTCAGATAATTCACAACAATCAGACTCCTCTTTTCTGTTACGCAATACCATGATGACAGACACTACCAGCAGCTAAATCATTGAAATTCAGCTATTTGCATGCAACTTATATAGGAAGTTCGCACTGTTCTGTACGCCTTATTATCTGTGATAGGGCATTGAAATTTTCAGCGATTATGTATTATTACTAGACGTCACCGTTCTAGTTTGGAAATTGAAAAAATAATGCAAACTACCGACAAATTGACTTTTTTAGTTTTATATTCAAACCAGAAGTGCGCAGCAACAGTAAAATGTTTGTCATCACAAAATGCACGAATCAAGTTCGATTCTGTTTGGGCTATCTTGGGCTATCTTGTTCAGATGAAATAAAATGCATACAACAATTTTACACAAGCTACTAATGAATTTCAAAAATCTCGAAAAATGTGATATTTTAAAAAATGCGTAAAAAATCTCTGAAGTCAAAATTTGAAGTGTTTGGTGTTTTTAGAAGTCGACTAGACCAGCTGCACTTAAATTTGATAAAAAAAAACTTCACTCAAAACCATATTTCTTCACAAAAATCATATTTTTGCATTTCTAACCAAAACACCATGGATTGAAAGACAGTTTTTTCTGAAAGACCACTAAACGTTTGCCCATTAAACTGCACATATTTAGGCAAAAAATCGTTTTAATGTTATTAGCGTTTGATCAGAAATAATGAGTTTTAAAGGTGACCACTTAGAATTTTGCTGAGTGTATATATCTAAAGCTCTGACAGCTCCATTGTTTGGTGGAGCAAAATCATTTGTGCAATTTTGGTAGAAGGCATCATGAGGAAAAATTATGTGAAATTATTGTGCAGTTGGATCAGTGGTTTAGGAGGAGATGTCGTTTAAAGGTATTTCTTATTTGGAGCTCTGGCGGCCCCTTTTACAGCGGAGTGGAACCATTTGTGCAATTTTGGTAGAGAGCATCATGCAAGAGGAAAAATTCTGTGAATAATTTTGATTTTGGACCAGTGGTTCAGAAGGAGATGTCATTTAAAATATTTCTTATCTGGAGCTCTGGCGGCCCTTGTGTTAGTTGGAGCAGATCTATTTATGCAATTTTGATAGAGGGCATTATTGGAAACCTTCATGTGAAGTAATTTTAAATTTGGACCAGTGGTTCAGGAAGAGATGTTGTTAAAAGAAAAAGATTACCGACGAACTGACGCACAACGCAAGAAGACCAATCAGAATAGCTCACCTTGAGCCTTCGGCTCAGGTGAGCTAACAAAAATGGCCACCAGAATAGGCTAAAGATAGGAAACCATTTTTGAGCAAATCTGAGACTTTTGACAGAGAAATTAACATAGCGCACTGACAAGCAAATACCAAAAAGATATTTAAACTGATGATGAGTATTATCACAAAACACAAGATAACAAAAGTTCTTTTTTTCATTTATCTGCTGATTTCTATTTCTTTAAACATCCCTCTCCCAAAGCCTTAAATTTAAGCAAAAATGGCAATTTCTCTTTTTTTAAGCCTATTTCGTCAGCCATTTTGTTACCATAGCAACGGTAATAGTTAAATAAATGCCAATTACACTTGGGTTATTTGGCTGTTGTCAGGCCCACCAGGGTGTACCTGTTGGATTTCTTTTGCTCTGGTTTTCAGTTTTATTTACTGTTGAGTCCTTATCTGTTCTTTATCCCCTTTTTATTCCTTGATTTATATGTTCTAGAAGATGATGCATCGATAAGTTAGGAGTCTTTCATGCAAACCAAACATCTATGTGTCTTGATCCACATCTGGACTAAGGGTGAGGTTGGCACGCCATGAAACTGGTTTAAGCCCTCCAGTAAAATATTTTACTGACAATTCCAAGGCAGTGCTTCTTTTGTGGATCATTTATGTTATTTCTGGCTTGTTTTTGTTATGCTTTTGTGTGCGTCCTTTTATTGATGCCTGCTGGGAAAGGGCTGACCTCTTGGCTCTCGTTTGCGATGTCTAAATGTGAAGTTGTCACTTTGCCATTGGTATCCTGGGTCAGGTGTGGTGCTTGATTGTATCGATTCCTAATCTTTGTCCTCCTTCTTTTTTTTATTCTTCTAATAAACCAACCAGAAGAAATTGGTGAAAAGCAGCTGTCTTTTTTTTGCTCCAGAGGGGGGCTAAATTAGCCCCTAAATGCACGTAGCCCTTTTGTAGGTTCTCGCTATTTCTAAAGTGTCCATTTTTTCTAGATTATTTGTTGCGTCATTTCGCGTTGGTAGAATTTAACTTCTTCTTGTAATAATGACATTCTTTTATATTATGGCCGTTAAAAACGTTTGGCTCGACAGAAAGCAGAATAAACAGTGCTAAGGGATGTGATGGTTATTATATAGTTCACGTTTAGTGGTCAGTGCCATGAAGGATTAACTTTAAAATAACTATAAAAAGGCCACATCAAAAATATTGCACAT
This sequence comes from Loripinus fragilis, assembly GCA_964019695.1. Lineage (NCBI taxonomy): Eukaryota > Metazoa > Mollusca > Bivalvia > Lucinida > Lucinidae > Loripinus > Loripinus fragilis. Next base: position 58,499,860 of record OZ026524.1, on the reverse strand, counting down.
CTTAGATATGGATGCCGGGCAGACTATTAAAGAAAATATTACGACCAGGGTGTTGTTGTTTTCATTTTGACAGACAGACAGAGGAAAGAGCGAAAGCCTGATACTACAAATTCAGGACAATTGACCACATTCAATTATCAGAAAATGTTATAATTCAATGCATCTCTTCCGGTGATAAATTCGACATTGAGGCCACAGGAGCTAACAAACCCTTAGAATAGAAAAAGTAGGCCCATATATACTTTTATATTTTTACAGATACACGCCTACTTTTCTAAAAAAAAGTCTGTGACTAGTTCCCGTTATTGAGGTTTATTCCAGCTTGGCGATGTAGTGCCTCTAATAAGACATCCACGAACCTGGCCATGCAAACTTTGCACAATGTGTAGCCTAGTATGAGTTGAAATAACTCAGGACAACATTTAATTTCAAGCGCTATCTTGTTTTTCTTAAACTTAGGAAATATTATCAGGAGATTATGTCTTCCATGGCTTTGATATCTGTAATTATACATGTATTAGGTTAGCAGGTTAATATGTTTTAAGCTTATATTGACGTCTTTTCGCCTGGCGTTATTTTCTTAAGTTTCGTTTAGCGTTATTTTATTTTTTTGCAGGTGTCATTTCGTCTTTTCAATTTGCTTCTTTTCACTTGGCGTCTTTTCGTTTTATCGCCTGGCATTATTTGGTATCTATACATATACCGTAAAAATAAGTGTAACCACCATTGTTTGTGTCTGTGACCTTTCAATTGATTCAAAAACTATATTCTGTGCTATTGTATTGATCCTGATAATGACTTCAACAATAACGGGTAAAATATTTACCATTTATCACTGGAGAAATGTTGGTTTGAAGTTGTTTAGTAAATATAAGTTATACCAAAAGGGATTGGAGTGTAGCTGCCATCTCTTTTAATCTAAACTCACACGTATCGTGCACAGTGTAAGTTAAGAGAACACAAAATAAAGAGAACCTACAACATTTGGGTCAATTTGTAGGGGGCCACCTGTCATTTTTCTCAATATTAGTACAAATATTTGGAGAACATAAACTTAAAAGAACCTACAAAAGTTGGATCAATTTGGAAGGAACCACCAGTCTTATTTCTCATTATATAACAACAAATGTTAAAACCTTATTCTCTGAAGAATATCTAATGAGCCATCCCATGACATTTCGGTACTTATTGACGAGCCAACATACCCTGTTCATATATACAAACAACGTATGGAAGTAGATGAGTGAGACACAGACCAAATGCTGAGCATCTAGCCACTTTGGATAGCTAGGCATGCTGTGATTTAACACATCAGGTGTGATAAATAAGATTTACTTTCTCATGTGCTGCTTAAAAACATGTTAACAAAATGCATAAAGAGTCAACCTAAATTAAGCAGGAACAACAAAGCCAGGTAAAAACACATTTCTGAAAATGTCAAAAATTAAAGTGAGGACAAAAACTAAGCCAAGCTAATCAATATGAGGAATCACCGTAAAAATATAAAAGATAAATAATAAGTAAAACAAAAACACTGAGGGGATAACTGTATACAAATTTCTCATTTGTGGTGGTTATCGTTAGACATATGGAAGGAAGATTTAGTTTTTCGGTGACACGTTAGCGAAGCCAGAAACGTGACATCTGAACGCATATCCGACGATATACCTCCCCAAATGATAATTTTGAGTATGGTTATCCCCATTCTAATGCACAAGTAACATTTTCTTTCAAAAAGACAGTGACAATGTAGTATGTTGCGCCTATAGCCTGTAGTTGCCAGCTGCATAAAACCACTTGCCAGCTGCATAAACACACTTGTCAGGCATTGAAACGAGACGTTGCATAATGCCGTTGCATAATGCCTCCGCAGGATATACTGTCGCAATAGAAGTAAATGAGTATGATCAGGAAATAGCACAATAACTCACTGCCTACCAACCCACAGCATTGGGAAGAAGAACCACAGAATACCAACAGTCACAAGACATCAGGAAGACAATTAAAGTAAAGCAACCAGCTCTATCTTCCTCAAGATGATTGCAAACTAGAAATGACACTTAAGTAATGCATAACAAAAACAAGGACCAAACACAGAGCCCCCAGAATCCAATGGGAGGAACATTAAACAATAAATCGTGTACGTAAATAAATCCCTTCTCACAGACAGAATAGTAAATAAAGTTGTAAACATAAAGGTTGTAAACAAGTTAAGAGTTTATACTGTCCTCCTCGGTAAAGCTGGGAAAATGTTAAAAAGATTCAGAATGTGGCCAGCCTTTCGTCCCAAAATTGCGTTTTTTTTTATTATCTTCAATAGAAATACAACGTCCAAAATTGCATAATCTTTGGTATCCGTTATGTATGTTGCTTTACATTTCTATACAAAAGCACAGTGGAAGCCCAGATGCACTTTAACAGTTTCGAAAGTAAGCTGACACAACATGTTCAAACATAATATTATCCATTTGATGATATCTCTACTTTGCTGTTTCACTCTTTGGAATAGCACAAAATCTTTTTTAGTTTGCATGGATTTCAAATTTTGTACAAATGTGAAACCTGTGCAATTTTGAACAGTTTTTTTTAAATTTCATTCCATTATACACTGACCGATTGCATTACACATAGCGGGTGTCCCAAAACACATGAAACTTTGTGAAAGTCTTTTAAGATTTGACTCCACAGAGATAAGTTGCTTATTGATTAACGTACTATACATAGAAATTATTTAATGCCATATTCTGACTTGATTTTATTCTATGACAATGCAAGGTTGAGCTTTTGAAAAATGGGTTCTGATTTTCTGATTTACACAATTGTTACTTCTTTGGCTATATATCTATTAAATCTTATTGCAGCATTTTATTGATATTCATTTCTTGATGCTTGCTCTTGTAAATGTTATTTGATCTACACATTTTTGTTATAGCTTTCGTCTTCTTAGTGTCAAGTTTTATAATCAAGACTCAAATTATTAACCACCTTGTTCAGAATGAGTATTTTTAAAGACATTTTAGTTTTACAAAATCAAGTCTGTTTCCATGGTAACCAACGCGCTGTAAATTTAATGTCATGTAAAATACTGAAGAGACTGCTCTTGTATATGGCCAAATTCATTTAGATGATACAGTTGTTTTAACTAAATGTATTGACAATATCATTAGGTGTGCACTTTATTGTTACCCCACCCACTTTTCTCCATAAAGGCCACTGATACCTGGTGTTTAGTTTGAACTTTCATATGACAGTTAAGTGTGCATGTAAAAAAACAATCAATGTGGTTGTATGACACTATTGTTTTGTTTTATGCCTTAACATAAATACTAGGGGTTATGCCGTGAAACCAGCTTAAGCCCGTCAGTGAATATTTCACTGACCGTTCCAAGGTAGTGTTTCTTTTGTGGATCAATTTGTAAGTTATGCTTCATGTTGATGTGTGTTGTGCTGTCGCGTCTGTTCCGTGTAGCCTTGTTGGTCATGTTCACAATGTGGATCGTTTGAGCCAGTATATGATATAACAGTTCTTAAATAAATCAACAGCTTGTTTAAAATGGCAAAACGAACTTACCTTTTATATTTCTAGCATTGTTATCTAACACATTGTAGGCCTAACAAAAATGGCGAAGGTCAGTAATGGCTCATTTTCATTGGATAAAGATGTCGTGGGAACGAGATAATTATGTCGTGGGAACGAGATATTATGTCGTGGTAATGAGATATTATGTCGTTGGAACGAGATATTATGTCGTGGGAACGAGATAATCATGTCGTGGGAACGAGATCTTATCTCGTGGGAACGATATCTTATCTCGTGGGAACGTGATAATTATGTTGTGGGAACGAGATCTTATGTCATGGGAACGAGATAAATATTTTTTTCACATGTCCCCTCAGTGCTGCCGTATCTGTGTGAGAAAAAAAAAGCAAAGCGAAGCAATATCTCAGGAAGGTCCTTCTATGCTGGTTTTACATTTATATGAAATTCCGCAAATCTCCTAAGCTCCTATCAAGTGTATTGGAAACAAGAAAAGATATGGCATTAAGTGACATATCAATGACCTCGGCTATAACAACTTTCATTATATCACAAGCTACATGGTCTATTGGCCAGTGACCTGAAAGGGGACGTAGCATATTAAACATAGGTTTCCGGCCGTATCGGCCGTGCGTCGTTTCGACTGGGTCGTTTTCGACCTGGTTTTCGGTTGGGTCGTTTCGTCCTGTTTTGATGGTACGTTTCGTCCCAATACCCCCACCCCCCACACACACACTCAATATATATTTTATATAACTCATGATAATATGTTCTCTTTTATGACGTTTCTTACTAGCCCACCTGTACAGGCTGCAGTCTCGAAAGAAGCCAGCAGTCGTTTAATGCACAAGTCCAGTCAAAATAGACCCAAAACAAACTATTTAATACCACTTGTTGAAAGCAGTGCTATGCGTCAAATGATTTGTTGTTTGTGGCCGTGTTCCTTAGCTGTACCAGTACTGTATTGTTTAATGGGGCTAGTCCATTTTTTGGCGATCCCTAGATTTACTGAATCGAAACATTAATATAATAAGGGATTCTAAATTCTAGGAATATAAAACCTGAATTGTAGCTTGGTTTCTTGTACCTTGTGCAATCAAACTCGAAACAATATCTCGAGAATCTAACCAGTTTGTGTGTTATGACAATCACAAATAAAAGGAACCAGAAAATGCAAGATGCCAAAATAATCTTCAATCACCATGCATACAACGTCATCGTTACGCTGTACCCGCAATGAATCGAAGTGTGTGGGGGGGGGGGGGGTTGTTGTTTTTTGTTGTTGTTGTTTTTTTTTTGTTTTTTTTTTTTGGGGGGGGGGTGATTTTTGCTTGGGTTTTTTAAGTTCCCGAAAATATTTGGGAATGAGACAGTTTTAACGAATGTCCACAAATCCTGGTCAGTAAATATATACTTAAGGAATAAAGAAACGCAACAAACACTTCGAGTCATTGTAAGCATACAATAGGATGCAAGTTTTTAGTGCAAATGATATTTATTCATAGGAGCAGTATGTGTCCGTCAAATTACAGCAGGTTCAACGTAATTATCGATTACGTATTCATTTTTGTATGCGCGTAAGCAGCCTGACCCCCCCCCCCCCGTAGTTTGAATCAACCATCGGTTTATTGTTTTAAAAAGTATTAGTATAGATTGCGGATCAAGGAAATTATCAAATGTCGACATTTCTGTAGGATTCTGAAACGGCTTAACGTCATTAACGTCAACTCTGAATACTGCGTAAAACGCGTAATGTTTCTTTTCTGCTTGAGATGTATTCATTACAAGGACGTTTTGTTCAAGAATTATGACTTGAGATCTTCAGACGTCAAAATATCTCAATTCTGACGTCAAAATTCGATATCCTACGTTTAAACGATTTGCATGATGTTTGTGTGTTTTTCTAATGATAAAAATCGTCCAGTGACAAGGTTTAGGTTACAGTTAACAAGTTTGGTGAACACTTTCGTCATGTAATCAGATGTTTTCGTTTGCATTATGCCATGTTTTGTTTGGCTAACGTCAATATCAACACCTTACCAGCGTATTTCTACGGTATCTGAAAAATCAGTTTTTTCCAAGAAAGCGTGTTCTGATGTCTCTAGGTTTATCTTATCCCGTATATTCACGAGCGACACAAACCCGACGGCTCTAAGCGACGTTTATCGTTTATTCACTACCATTGTGTATCTTGCCATCAAGTAGCGTGTTTTGACGCAATATTTGACTGCATTACGAATATGACTGGACGTTTGTTTAATTTGCACATTGTCAAGTCGACGCCAAATAACCAAATATGGAAGAGACAGAGTTTCTTGATCTTTATTCTGACGTTAACGTCACATTTTACGTTTTCATGTTTTTCATCTTGTAGCGTAAAATGTAGCGTTAAAATGACGTTTTGGTATTTCATCACATGCTATAAATACTTAATAAGAAATTTTCAAAAGAGATTTCACCAAACCGTCATTTAAACACGCAAAAATTATATTATTGTCTGTTGCGTTCCTTTTTAATCTTTAAGTATATTACTGTCGTGCCAACCAAACTGAGTGGCAGTTAAGTAATATTTTGTTTACAATTGTTAAGTAAAACATTAACCTGCACACTCCACTTGAGCTAACACGAATCGATAGATCACTTGAGTATTAATCCTATGCTGCGGAAAGGATTAATACACAATTGATCGATCGATCATAAGTTCCTGATAACCTTGTAAACAAAACATGACGTCTCTGTCACTCTTGGCTATCTATCTATTTATCTATTCATACTGCATCACCCCCTCGCGCGTGTGTTGGCAGGACAGTAACCCAAAACGGTAATGGACTGGTCCAATTGAAAAGAGTGGAAATTCTATTCAGCTTAAATGGGTTAATTGAAGTGTTGACCCAATTTGGTTATACATAAAAAAGGATGAATGCGTGCAACCTAGACGAGACTCAACAAATGCCAATTATTGCAAGAACAAAGCGCCAGGTCATTCAGTTTATGACACGTATGTTTGATTTTAATATATTCTTATGCAATGATTAGCACGTGCACACAGCTGTTGGTTATGCATGTAAGATGCACGATAGCTCAACTTGCGACATACAATTTCTGAGAACTAACTATAGCCCCTGTATTAAACAGAGTACATTTAGCCTTTTAAATTTCCGAAAGACAGGTTTTCTCATGGAACGGCTCATTTCCATTCATTTATATTATACTATCAGAATACACATAATACAATGGAACGAGACGTGGTTGACCTGTATAACAGCGATATTCATACGCGCATCACTCTGGTATGCAGTGTCCATTCATAGAAAACAATTAAAGAAGAGTTTCTGTTCCTAAAATGACCGAATAACCGTTAAAAAGTGACACGTGAGTATTCCAATTCGCAAAAACACCAATAACTCAGTGAAAGTGCTACGTTCGAACGAAAATTGGCAATAAAGGAATTATAATTGCTTAACTGCAATGTGATCTATGGTTCACTCACTATCATTTTAAAGCAAACATCGATTTTAACACGAACTATTTCTTCACAGTGTAGAAATTTCGATTGCAAATATAACTCTCATTAATAGTTGATGTTGAACAGACCCCGAGTTCCAAAAAGCACCAAAAGACTGGGTTTTTTCCACACAGGGGTGGCAACTTTCGAAAGAAAGTTTGGAGCTGCGAAGCATATCCAAATACGGCAAATCATGTTTTTGAAAAGCAAAAAAAAATATTGTTTTAGAAATTATGAAGTTTTACGGGTTTTGATTAGAGGCAAATATTCAATTTTATAAAGTAGTAAGAGGTATTCCTCAAAAATACTATGTTCAAATTTATACAAATGAGGCCCTCCAGGGGGGTCTGTGCTCCCTGGATCCCTGAAAATAATGCATTGATCTCCCCGTCTCCCTGAAAATAGTGTCCTCGTCTCCCTAAAAGTATTTGCCTTCGCTCCCCAAATCCCTAAAAGTAGCTAAGCTTCTCTCCAAATCCCCAAAATATAAACCAATTCTCCCTAAAATGTATTTATCTTTCCGTACAATTAAAATCACATACTTAAAACCTGTGAAGCTATATAAGAGCGCATGACTTAATGATTACTTAATATTTTGTCTTATACATGTAAAGACAGGTCTTTGCCATGGAATACATGACATATAAAATCCATGGAATGCATGACATATAATAAATTTCAATGAATTGCATTATATATGACTCAAAGTATGAGGCCATCCTTAAAATGTTGTTGCTGTACCTGGTAGAGTAGGCTTGGAGGGTTAGAGACATACCATTCGGTTTTCTTTTTAGAAACAGAGGCTGATTTTTACCAACTGCTTAAACTAGATCACTAGACACTTTAGTGAAAGCATTTAACTATAAAAAGTATTTTCTACAATTGCTTATTAGTGCTTATATGCTTGTTTAACTTCAGTTAGATCAAGTAAGTATATATCCGATAAACATTCTTCAAAAATTCCCTTAAAAAGGGCTAATTACCTAAAAAGTTAAGAACCTAACAGGTGTGTAGGTAGCCCCGTAACATTGTGTAGGGACACTGTTGCTAGGGGGTCCGGGGGCATGGTCCCCTGGAAACTATTTGAAAAAATGGTGTGATCTGGTGCAATCTGGGAGCGTCCCAAAGTATGTTATCACCAACCTAAAAATCAACATTTTTAAGGGAAAAAATCAACAAGAAAACTTAATTGCCATATTTCTATCTCAGCTCAATATTGGATGAGCATGTTAGTAGGTAATTAATACATTTAGAATTTACAATGGGGGTCTGGGGGAGCTAGCCCCACCCCCCCCCCCCCACCCCCCAAGAAGCAGAAGAAATTCTAAAAATCAAACTAAATGAAGGCTTTTCCTTATTTATTAATTATTTTTTTTTTTTTTTTTTTTTTTGCTTTTTGGCAAGGCTCCCTATATCCCCAAGATTATGAGCTTGCTACCTAGCTCCCCTTAAATAATTACAAGTGCTCCCCAGCTCCCTGAATATAAATAGCCATTCTCCACAGATCCTCAAAACCCCTGGGGGCCCACAAATCATTAAAATTCACACCTATATAATGGCAGTTAAGTTACTTTTCGAAAATAAAAAAAAAGTGCGAAAAAAGGAAAGTTCTTGGTCTATAAAAAAATCAGTTTAAAAACCGTACTTTACGATTCCGTTTTATGCAAACATTGATTTATCTCCCCATGATAAATATGATGCTACCAATTTTTGGGCGTACGACCCAATCTGAAACAAAGTAGAGACATTTATGTTGATTTGAGACCTGTTTCATCCTTTAGGACGATGAGGTAAGTTGTTGTTTTTATTTCTGTTTTTTTTTTTTCGAAAATTTGAATTCCAGCAACGCGCTTTTCAATTGGATTGACTTATTTTGTCGCTTCAGTGCTATAGTGTTCTTAGTGACTTTTTGGTCAAAACTGAGTTATGCATACCGTTGCAGAGGGGATCAAATGTTCTATCTACTGGTGAAGGTTTCATTTACCTATCTCCTCCCAGTAACTTATGGTTTCTTGAATAGGTAGGTTTGGTACTGCTATGCCAAATAAATTCCTAAATCTGCTACTTTTAGGTACAAATAATCATTTCTGTTCAGACTAGTATATGAATTGACTCCATAAATAGAATAATAAGCTGTAGGAAAATATAGAACACTATAGCACTGAACGAAGAAGGCGATTTTTAGGGTAAAATGTTCTTTCTGCGAACTGTAAAATGCCCGTAAATTCCATATTCTGTTCAAATTTCTTCAAACCAAGGTCATTTACACTATATGTATATATATTCTAACCCTCTGGTATGATTCAAAAGTCTGTGATAAATTAGGCATAAAAATCAGGATGCTAAAATTTTCAAACTCATTTTTCTCAAAACTTGTGCAATGGTAGATAGAACACTATAGCACTGAAGCGACAATTTGTAATGCGCGAGTATAATTTATGGCCTGGGAATTAAAGATACAGTAACTTATCCATCAAAACAGTACATGTAGTTGTTTTAATAGAACCAACAACGTTTGGAAACATGTAGAGTTTAAAGAATGAATGGAGATGGGGAAACATTAACAGAAATTGAAAGAATTGTTAATATTTGCAAACCTTTTGCGTGTTGGAATTGAAAAAGATTCGTGCTAATAGTGATTTGTTGCTATTAATATATAAGTCTCCTGATTTTGCTCTATAAGCGACTGGCCTCAGGTCAGTGATGTAATACGCAACAAATAGCTAGCAGCATAAAACTATTTCCTTAAATTACTCAATAAATCAGTGTGAAATGTTAAATGATACCATCTACAGATCTACAATTTGATACTAATACAGTAAATCAAATTTAATAACCTACCAAATCCATATGGAAACCATTGCAATAAAATGATGCAAGGCATAAGTTGGAATATCCATTTATGCATGTTTTCCCAGACTTGAACGATTATTTGCATTGCAATAATTAAATAAAACAAAAGACTACAGACTAAACAGAAATATCCCTCAAAAAATGAGTTTGTTTTACTCCAAGGTATAACATTACAAAAATGCCATTTTGTGAAGTAGCATGCCTATATTACACACTTCCGCTGTTGAAGGGTTTGACATAATGTGCGTGCGCTTAATGGAAACTGAAGCATACCAACACTTCTGCATGACATAACCATTAAAACTCCATTAAAGTACCCTAAAATTAGCAATGAATTCTATTGAAGCCATTTATGCTTGTTTAAAAGATAATGGTTTATATTCGAACCAATTAATAACAAATAAAAACCCACAATCATGGCTATTAACTGACACCAATCCAATGAAAATACCACAAGACGGCCCTTAATTCTATATCATGCTCTATTTGAACATTAACCTGGCCGTTCATTATTGTTTTATTTTTATCAATGGTCATTATAATGATCTAAAATGTGTAAGTATTGCCCCTCAATATTTGATGAAGAACATATGAACGAATGGTTACAAAAAGAAAAGCGTAACATGCATGGGTATTTTTTACTTAGTTTCATGCCCATTATAATATTAATGCGGTCATTTACCTTATTTTATGTTTTCATGGCCATTATGATGACAATTAATGTAAAACTAATGCTCATGGTATGCTAAACCAAATGATAAACAGTAGTCACGAAGGATAAGGGCATTTAGCTCATGTGTGTTAATCAGATTCATGTCCATCAATAAAGCATTTACATGAACTCAGTGCCATCACCATTTCTTAAAATCGGCATAAGATAAACACATACATTAAAGCCAATAAATCTCATAACACATAAATCTCATAGCCATTTTTTTGTAATGCCCATTACAAATTATTAGCTGACATTAAAGTACCATTAAAAATGAAAATGAAAACTCATTCCCAGCGAAATTCTCTGTAATGGAAATAAGTAATAGGATGTTTATATTTAATGCAATAAACTATTAAATCGACGCAAATTAATTTCATTTTTATTGATTTTAAATAAATACAAAACCAAAAAGCTGGCACCTTTAAAATAAAGAAAAGTAACATTGTCATCAATATTAAATGTCATGGGCATTAAAAACAACAAAGCAAAAGATGTTTCATTCAGTGCTCTTCATCATTGAAATCATAGACATTTATTACATCCATGCCCATTTAACAACTAAAAATATTAGTGAAACAGTTGGAACAATCATTGTCATTAGTACTTTATTTCAGGGTACATTATAAGTAAATTTGAAAATCGAAAAATGGCCTTAAAGGAACAAGAATTAATGCCAATAAATCATATATATCGACAGACTGCTGTCAATTTATGGTCATTTTAATCAGATGCTTTAATTGACAATAGTAGATAATTTAACTCAATTCATTATCATGGGCTATAAACCGAATCGTCACTTTTTTTGGCACATAGTTCCTAGAGGAAGTTAGAAATAAAAAAAAAACAGTTAACATTATGTAAGACATGCAATAGTTTGTTCCATTTATTTATCTTAAATTCTTTTTGTAAGTGGATCTAAGTTTTGGTTCAGTTTGCATAATTATGGTTATATTATAATTATGGAACAAATTAATTAATTAATATAAATTACCATGCGTCGCATTGTCTTAATATTGCAATCTGTGGTTGTAGTATCTGTGGCTCCTGGCCAGTTTTGGGGCCTCCTGACCATTGTGTCATATAAGTGTTCTTCTTGTCTCACTTCTAATCAGCTACCAAGTTAGTTTTGCAGTGAAATAAAAAAAAGTGATTCCCCGACAAGAATTTCGACCATGCTTCCGTAGACTTATAAGATGATCATCTCTTTTATATAAAGATTATTAATAACATGACTGAGTTCAGCTTTGCCTATTTTAAAGATTGCCTCTATTATGTAATAAAGTGTGTACAGCAGATGAATTAGATTTGATGGATATCAAAGTTACTAATTGTATTGTGGTTGCACTGTTAACAAAATTAACAATATCGATTTTTCTTGGTAAGGTAGAGAAAAAAATAAAAAAGAATCCGCAATTTTTGCTATTTTTCGTCTAAGGTTTATGAAACTATCACTGAAATGTTCGTTTTATACAGTTTAAAATTTAGATACAGTCACAATTACAATTGGTTCTTATTTCATCAACTAGGTTGGTAAACCGGAACTACGAATCATAAGACCTTATACAATCCCAAACTTATTCCATATGAGCCTAGCGCCCTTTCTGACGTATATAGGCAAACAGTGCAGACCCAGATCAGACGCCGTAGAGCGCGGCGTCTAATCAGGGTCTCCACTATTTGCTGTAGAATGTTCTATTAGAATTTGAATGAAAAGAAAAATTACCACCAAAAACCCTTAAAACGGAAATGGACTGGTCTAATTGATAATGCTGGGAATTCCAATAGACATAAATGGGTTAAAACTTCAATAAAATAAAAAAAATAGTTAAACAACAGTAGAGGATCTCACAATTAAACCCACATATTACATAGTTTTAACTACAGTGACTAAGTACCATAAAAATAGGGTTTCGTAATATGTCCTACAGACGGAAATCAATAAAGTGTAAAGAGGCCAAATGGATTCTTTCTTTCTCATGATACTGGTTCGATCAAATTTTGATCATTACACCAGGGAGTGCGAATTATGAATTTTGAGGAAAAAACAAAACAAAACAACAAAACAAGAAAAATCTTCGGCTGTGTTTTTGACTAAATGAGGAGTGCCCTAAACTCCTCAGTAGTCTGAGAATTGACCACCGAAGGAGAAAGACCATTCCATTGTGGAATAGTCGGGGGAAAAAGAGTATCAGGGCATCACTGTATGTCTGGTATCTACAATATTGGGCACTGTGTGATGACCTGATTAATTTCAAACTGTGAGCAGGGGTCAGGTACTTGTCTTTTTCAACAGACACAGCACCAGAATGTATCGTATGGAAGACGAGCAGGGATAACCGATCCCTGCGGACCTCAAGAGATGGCCAATCAAGCTCATCAAGCATCTCGCCGACACTGCTTGTGTTTCGCCATCTCCTGCAGGTCCAACAGGCTGCTGTCCTCTGAACTTTCTCTATTTGATTAATCTGAAGTTTTGAGTAAGGGCTCCAAATGGGTGCTGCATACTCTAGTTTACTCCAAAATTTTGTATGCAACTTCCTTAGTACTCCTAGGTGCAAAAGCCAAATTCCTGTGCAGGGAACCGAGTGTCTTAGTCGCTTAGGAAGAAATTTCTGAAAAGTATTGACCCCAATCCATATTATCAGAGATGGTTATACCAAGGTACTTTGCTGACTGAACATTTCCAAGGTTTGGTTATGAAGGGAGTAATCAAAGAGAATTTGTTTGTGATGCTGATGCCGAGTCACTCTCATAGAGTGACATTTGGCTTCATTGAACTTCATTTGCCAATCGACTTCCCATTGCCCTAAGCTAGTGTATAAAACAGTCATGAATCGAACATATATTCCTATACAGGACACAGTCATCCGCAAACAGGCAAACAGAAGACCTGATGTTATCCAGCAGGTCATTTATAAGAAAAAGGAACAGTATCGGTCCTAAAACAGATCCTTGGGGTACACCGGATAACACTGGGACTGGATTTGCGGCTTGACCATCTAATACTACTTGTCGAGTGCGCCCAGAGAGCCATGGGTTGATCCACTTGTGGGTGGACCCTCTTATCCCATAATAGTTCAATTTGTGTAATAGCGTGTGTGGTACCTTGTCAAAGGCCTTTGCGAAATCCATAATGATCAAATTTGTCTGCTTGTGTCCACAATTCACAGCCCTATCCAAGTTGCTGATGATATCGTGCACAAACTGGACTAACTGAGTCTCACCGGACCTCTGACTTCGGAAACCATGCTGACAGTCAGCAGGTATGCTATCTAAGGCTAAGTGTTTGTTGATGTTACTGACTAATATATGCTCTAGGGTTTTGCAGCAGATGCATGTGAGCGACACCGGTCTATAATTAGCAGCAGCATATTTTTCACCTTTTTTAAAGACCGGAGATACATTAGTTTGTCGCCACTCATCTGGTACATCGCCCCGGGCTAAGGACTCATTAAAGATAAGTTTCAGTATTGGAGAGATCTCATTGCTACACTCTTTAAGCACTCTGGCATTCAGTCCATCCGGGTCAGGTGCTTTACGTACATTTAGTCCATCCAACAGCTTGGCGACCCCTTTCAGGTTAACTGTTAAGTCCCCAATGGGGGAGAACTGACTAGCCCCTTTCGAGGGCGGGTCAAAGTCGCCTTCGCGTGTGAAGGCTGATTGGAACTGCCTATTGCACATATTGGCTTTTTCCTTTATATCTGTCTTAAGAATTCCGTTTTCTCTGAGTTATGCAATCCAAAAAGCATCTTTTTTAAGAGATTTGACAAATGACCAAAACTTTTTTTATCTTTTCACGCTTAGAAGTATGGGGATCTGAGCTGTCGTTCTCAAACATGAAAATATATTGGAAACGTATTTCCAATAGGAATCTCTCAATACATGCTGTACATGTGCTCTGAACCGCTTGTAATGAATCTTGACATCAGGGTCCTTGAATTTACGAGCACAAAGGTAAAGCTTATGTCTTTTCTTTACTAGCCGTTTGATCGTTACATCGATCCATGGCACAGAATATTTTGTTTTGGTCATTTGTCGATGGTATAAACCCTTTAACAGCCTCTACAAAGCCTGTTTGGAATGTGACCCACATGTCATTAATTGACATGTGACTGTGGTCTTCAGAAAGGTACGCGTCCTTAAATTGGGTCATGTGGTCTTTAAGTCCGACCATATCTGCACGTTTTTAGAGATAGATCTTTCTTGATGCCTATTTTATCCTTTTAGCCTTAATGTCTTACTCAACGTACACAATGTCGTGATCAGCTTTGCCGATCGGGGGCATCCCCTTGACTCTATTCACAGGAGATGGGAAATTTGTTAAGAGCAGGTCAAGAGTTGTATCATTGCGCGTTGGTATATTTACGACTTGAGTTAGACAGTGCTCCCTATTATATCCAAAAGTTGTTGCTGAGCCTGCCTTTTTTGTACCCCCTGAGGTACTTGCATCTCACTCCACTCTATATCACCGCAATTAAATTCTCCTCCAACCAGAACATGTGCATTTCTGTTAGACATAATCCGAGATAGGGATGAATTAAACTCCTCATGGTAATCATTATCAATCTTGTCAGGGGGCTGATAAAAAGAACCAAGGTACAATTCCTACATCCAATAATGTTCATCTTACACCAAACTATTTCACAGTTGGTGTCCAGTTCCGGAGTTTCAGTACAGAGCAAGTCACGCTTAAAAGCAATAAAGACACCACCTGCTCTGTCTTTCTGAAATGCATCAAAAGAATCTGGATAAATTTATGAGTTTTTGATATCAGGGGTTAACCAGGACTCATTCCCCAAGATGATGTCTGGTTTTGCCGAGTCAATAATTGTATGAAGTTCAGCCTTCTTGCTCTTTATTGACTGAAAATTCATAACCAAAATTCTGAGTGGGTGATTTAAGGCAGCCTTGGTTGCCTTCCCTTTAGCTTCCACAGACCCCTGTACTATAGGAGAGGAAGCAGCAGTGGGGGCCAATAATATCTGGTATCGGACAGTGACGATAACGAATCAAATCTATTGTGGGTTTCCAGAGAAACTGTAGTACCAAATAAAGAAGTGGAAAAGTTTGGCATTCCACATTTCATGCATTCCCGTACTATGTTTTTACCCGATGATTTTTTAAGGACGCTATACATAGTTGAAGACATGCCCTGACAGTCTATGTGGTACCAGATATTGCAAGTATCGCAACAAATCCCCCGGTCCTTCTATCCAACATTGGCATCACATGGGAAGTGTGAAGAGCCATTACAGGAGTCTGGACCTGGATTTGATTCGATGACCCAGGAATTGCCACACAGGATAACAAATAAATATAAGTAGGTCAGACGATTGGAGCCATGAAATTCTTAAACCGAGTTGCTTTGTTAAGAATAGATACTGTACACAAGTGAGGGATATTAGAACACAGATTCATCTGATTTGCCGTGATCAAAGTTAAGGTCGAATACACAGGAAAGAAGTCGACATAAATATCAATTGTGTGTAAACCACTGCTTTGCCAAAAACTTACTAAACCTGCTTCAAATAGCAAACATCCAACCATCATCATAGTATCATAGTGTTAAACTTAAAATGACTCATTTTCCAGCTATAATGGAGTTCTGATTCCAGAGGGGTTTGGGGTCAAGCGTAACAATAATTTGAGATCTCAAGTGCAACAACTTACCTATGAGCTAGAACCTTAAATGCGAGTAGTTTTTGTGTGTTTTTCCTTTCCGGATGTTCAGTCAGACATATTTGATGTTGATAAATAGACTGGAAATCGGAGGTCAAAAATTGGCGCGAATTTAGTCTACGTAAAAAAATACTAAATCAAACATTATTTTGGAAATTGACAACCTATATAGCAAGAATAATATATAAAATAGTAGAAAATTGTAAAAGCTCAGCCAGAAAGTGTTTTATAAGTCCATAATATCCTAAAATTGTCCCAGGAAAAACAGGACCGCCATTCACTGGCGCATGCGCACTCAAAATTGATAACTCATTCATGCCAATATGGATTTTCCCATCATTATCATTGGATGAATCTATTTCGAATGTAAGGGTTTTCGGGTAGTATGTTTCAATTCCATTCAAATTTTGAAAGTTTATTATGTATCAAACAGTGGATACCCTGATCAGACACCGCGTTCCGGGGAGCATTAAAATTGATAAGCATAATATTTACTAACTTGTACTATTTTATGTGTGTATTTTCTTTTAAAATTACAATTCATGTAACAGATCAAGATCGAGTGGGCCGCCGTGATGTAGTGGATGTGTCACGCGCCTTGTACCCAGGAGTTCTAACTTCAATTTCTCGCTCTCCCAGTATGTCGGATGTGACTTTAAACCGTGGCCCCGTCTTCTGAGAAGCTTTAAAACCATAACCACTGCCGGTCGAGCCTTCGGGTGCTCCCGGATATCAAAACCCCACAAAAATCATACATGTAAATCCACCGGCCCAGCACTGGTTACAACCAAGATACGGCCACAGACAATGAGTGCCCCACGTCTTCCTGTCTCTCGGATGAGACTTTCAGCCATGGCCCTGTCTTCTGAGACGTTTCAAACCAGAACCACTGCCGGTTGAGCCTTCGGGTGCCCCGGACATTAAACCACAAAAATACATAAACCCAACCGGCTTCTAAGGAACAGCCTCAAAAGTGAGTCGCCGTGGTGTAGTGGATAAGGCTTTCGTCTTGTACCAAGGGGTCCCGAGCTCGATCCCCGGATCTCCCAATCTGTCGAATGAGTATTTAAGGTCCCGTCCTACGAGATGTTTTTAGAACCAGAACCCCTGCCGGTTGAGCCTTCGGGTGCTCCCGGACATAAAACCACATAAAACATAAACCCACCCCAGCCCAAATGTTACGTATACTGTTTTCTCTAGAATTTTGTTATGCCTTTTCAGTTAAATAATTGCCTAAATCGGAATTAAGTTTCCTCATATTGACTGTTAGTCGAAGTTAATAAATTAATCGAATAAATTCAACCAATAGACTGTATTGACGGTCAGATGAACGTTAATTAATAAAAATGCCATTAATCAAGTGATTTCGTATTGGCTAAGTTACAGGTCCTTGGTCAGCTGTATTGGTCCTATGCATTCGGCCTCGGACCAATACAGCTGACCTCGGACCTGTTACTCAGCATTCAGCATCGGACCAATACAGCTGACCTCGGACCTGTAACTGAGCCAATACGAAATCACTTGATAAATAACATAATAATACAATATATATGTGCCAAGATCCTCAAACTTTCATTTCTAGTTAAGTTTATCTACGATTCAAAAATACATTAAGCTCTTGCCACTATTTAAGCACAGCATGTTCAATCCTTCAACAGCAGAAACGTAATACTTTGTCTTACGCTTCCGTAAACAAGAAACCATCAATACCTTTTTTGTATACCTTGTAGTAAACCGACAGAAGTAATGGGCTAACTTTTTAAAATCCTTCAATCTGTAGGCTGCAAGGGTCGTCACATAATTTATGCGACCAATGTAAAATATCAGGGCCAATAAATTGCAATCGTGTTAACCCTTTTGGACCAATGGAATTTCCCACACAGTTTTATACAGTTATATCAGGATAGTCCTTTGTCTATAGTGCGGGGTCACTGGTTATTATTTCAAAATTTATTATATTTCTTTCTCTTAAAATCGATTATGTCTGAGCAAACCGTGCAAACCCTGATAAAACACCACAATCTGCGACATTTTATCTGGGTCTTCACTGTTTGCTAAGTGTAATCGTTTTGCTAAGGGTTAAAAGGAAAGAACCATCTCTAAGTCAAATACACATGCTTTAGCATGATAAAAAGTTTTACTTTCAAAGTATTGCCGGGTTCAGCTCAGTACATATGGTCCATGGTGGCGTTGCGGTTGTGATCTACAGGGTACATGAACAATTTTGTGTGCCTATTGTTGCGTTCTTCATTAATTTTCATGAACAGACTCATTAAAACCGAGTCTGCTGTTTTCTTCTGTCAATCTTTAAAGTAGGTTCTCTCTATTTCTGAAGGATCCGTTTTTCCAGATTATTTTGAAGTTCAAATGCCATTTGAGCCCCCTCTTAAATCCGCACTCATACATAGACTGAATACAAACACATACGGGTTTAATATAGGGAGCGCAGTGGCTCAGTGGTAGAGTGCTTGACTAGAGACCGAGGGGCCATCGGTTCGAGCCTCACCGGCGTCACTGCGTTGTGGTCCTTGAGCAAGACACATTTATCCTAGCTAAGTATTGGTTCAACCCAGAAAGACCCGTCCCTGTTTAACTGAAAGAGCGTTGATGGGACGTAAAGAATCAAATCAAACAAAAAATCAAACGGATTCAATATTAATATAATTGGGTAACTGCATTTGATATTTAAGCAACCTTTCTAGTGATTAAGTGGCCATATCTAGTCGCAAGATATGATAGGTTTATAACTTGTTGATAAATTTTCAGTGGAGATCCACAAGTTTGAATGAAAGTTATTAGTAGGGTGATCGCCAAGTACAGTTGTGTGAGCCAAGGGGGGACTCAGCTCAGCTTTAGCATTACCCCAGTCAGCCAGCGTCCAGATTTGTTTCTTGTGAAATAAGGAAATGTGTAAATAAAGCTCATAGTTTCTTCATGCGAAGAATGAATATTCTGATCAGGCTTGGCGGAATTCCAAGCTGATCTGAGTCTTCACTGGGCATATGAGTAATTTTGTCGATTTTTCATACGCGTTTTGTTATGTCTGTAAAGATCATCAAATCATCTAATATATGCTGCATCTAATAGGTACTTGGATTAGGCAAACCACTTTTCAAACATGCGACTCTTTTCGCAGCTTTTTATATCTAATGCAGACTATTCTCGTCTAATTTAAAGCCTTAATTTCGCCAAAAACCAAGCATATCGTTAATATAGTGCCTGCTGTGGTGGTCATGCCAGACGCTCTAATGCATGTATATGTCTTGTTGTTTCAAATGGTCACCAAGCAAGCTGTTACAAGTTTAATTGTATGACCAAATATACTGACTTACAAAAGAAACGCTACATCCAAATTCAAGGTCATGTTACATAAATGTTTATACGGCGGGTAATAAATGTAAATATGGATTACTTTTACTTTCAATTGCATGTTTGTGATGTACCTCAAACTGCTCTGTCCAAGTAAATGTAATGGTGGAAATCAAAACCTTGAACTTTGACGTCATTTTTTGCTCTGTTTTCGTTAAGAATTCAAAAAGACATACACGTGATATAGTATTCCGGAATAGAACAGTAATAATGTCAAAAACAGATGACCATTAATCCTAAGTTTATGACACAAACTTACACCGCCTACATTTTGATTCCAATGTACTGATGGTATGTAAAGATTGACGTTAACGTCTTCAAAAACCTGTAAACAACTGCCGCCATTTTACAGTAAATGACAGATATTGGTTACACATGCTGTAAACAATAAACGTGTAATACTATCCATTCATCCATCGCCATTTTGAGGTATACATTAACAATCCAGAAACGTCAGTTTCGGTAGGTTTTGAAATTGCCGTCGACATAAGTAGGCAGAATACCATGTAATTACACAGTGTTTTTTTAAACTTTGTGCCACTCACTAAGCCTGTACCAATGTAAGCAAATGATATCATGACGTCAAACGTCAGATGTCAACTGCAATAATAACAACGCGAAACACAACATGTACATGAACTCTAGACTACAAAGTAAGTAAGGTTGCAAAGACTTAACTTATAAATATAGCGTGTTCCTAGCTTTTCATAAGTGGTAAAAATTCAGGAAGTATGTAGCGTTTGTTTTGTCAAACAGTAAATATGATCACACCAGTGCTCAGCCAAATACGTATTCTAAAGTGTTATCATTAGTTATTTGTGGAATATAATTGGTTAGATTAGCTCAGTTCTAATGTCTCTTCCACTTGGCATCATAGGAAGACAATATTCTGAGATTTGGCATTTCCTGGTTATATGTACTTAAATTGCGTACTACTGTACTTCCAGGGTTAACGTGAGCCCCGTTTTTTGCCCTTTATTCCTAAATATTTACATTCTCAATGTAGCTGCCTTAGATGAAACCATAATTCCTAGCTGCTTGCATTTCTCGATGCAAAACATTGAGCAGTCACGTGGTTTATGCCGCGCCTCTAGGTGGAGTAACGTTAACGTCAACCAATAGCTTTCTTTGTTTATCAACATTCGTGTGACGTCATTCACGTATCGCCACGACGTTATGTACAGGACTTTCGTTCGCTGGCTGTTCCAACGCCTCCGTTACAAATAAAATATTTCATTTTTCAAGGATAACTAACGAATTTGGGTGGAAGATAATTAAGTATAATTGATTGATAATATAAAATGTAAATATAAGGACAGAAATTCAGATTTTTGGCTTGCATTGGATGATGCAAAACATTAGCATTTTAATGTCTCCGAGAAGCCCTTCGGGCTTCACAGACATTAAAAAGCCTAATGTTTTGCATCACCCAATGCAAGCTAAAAATCTGCATTTCAATCCTTAAATGGTTCTTTTAATTGAAAAAATAAATTACAGAAATAATTTAGATATAGACCGCGTAATTAGAATGTTTTCTCACTTAAGCATGAGCTTTTATATAGGCTGGGATTAGATGGAATTTCTACGTGTTTTTTGTTCCTCCACTTTGAATCAGTCCCAAGTGTACCTTATCAATATATAAATAAACTACCGATCAGTAGTTTTAAATTCGTGCATTATGCTCATGATAACTAACATAGAGGCGCAGGTGGGTATATATATCAAGGAAAACGACTAAGTTATTCTGAATTGCAGGGCATTTGGGCCTTACTTCAAAATAAGGGATGCTCATAAAAATTAGTTTTAGTTACGCGGTATACGTTTACATCAACATGCTAAACGTCGATCGTATTAGTAAGGATTAAAGTTTTTAAATAAAAAGAAACACGGGGGTCACTTGAAGAAAACACATTAATCTACAGTGCTTACTTTATTGTGTGCACAATCGTATGCGAATCGTCGCGAGAAACCTTGTACTTGTACTACGCCGAGGTCAGATACTAAGTAAGGCTCAATCAAGCCTCAGCTACAGAGACTTACCAGAAATTTTTCATCTTATTTTCGCATCAGAAAACGAACAACAAAGGCTTATATGTGCCTTTGTTGCCCACGTGCATCTAAACGGTGTTTATTGGGGGTGTTTTTGGCAAAGCTGTGGAATCGTTTTATGAACGACCCTTTTAGTAACCGCTCTGTTTGGACAGTTAGACATTGTCATGTTTACACTACTCGTACAATTCCCTATTTGTTCGCGGTACGGAAGCCTATAAGGTCAATTGTAAAGTTCACCGGTGTCACTGCGTTGTGTCCTTGATCAAGGCACATTAATCCTTGTTTAGTACTAGTTCAACCCAGGAAGACCCGTCCCGACATAATTGAAAAATTGTTGACTGTCACATAAAGAATTAAATCAAATAAATCGATTGTAAAGAAAAAAAATAATGGCGAAATTTCATAGGTGAGTTGAATTTAGAAATATAAACCTAAAGTTGGCATGCAAAAGTAATGTAATGTCGTGGTGTGATGTCGAAGTATAACGTCGAAATCTCCACTTCTACACATGAGTGAAGATTTCGAGATTACGCGAAAAAAGTATGTCCATATTGAGACGTTATCGCGTATATTCGGTTTAATTGCTTGGAATTTGTACTTGCAATATCGAAAAATTATACCCAGTTTTGAATTTTCTTTTTTTTTTTTTTTTTTTTGAAGCCGACTTGTGTGTGATTTCGAATTATGAACCAGTATCTTTGCTCTGAATGCAATGTCTTGACTTCGTATTTTTCCATAAACCTAATTTATGTCCGTAGCTAGGTGAAAATCTGGCATTCGTCGCGATAAACCCATACTTGGGGTTCGCGGTAATTAAGGTAATAGGCTACATTCACTAGTGTTGCAAGTTTAGCGATCGTAAATTTCAATGAGCGAATAATACAGGTGCTAATCAAAATGCGTGAACGTACATGCTGGTTTACGCACTGATCGCTCGCTGCAATAAAGTAAGATGTTCGCGCGACGTGGCCCCTCCAAAAGTTTCAATAAACCATTAAATTAAATAGAAGCTTACAAATGCTGACTGTATGTTCGATTGAACAAATGAGAAAAAAAAAGAATAAAGATGTCAATGAACTATTACACGCTAATATAAATATTGATATAAAAATATCATCAGAAAAAGACATACGGCATAGGCACGCTTCAGTGATAGATCAAACAATAATATGACAAACAATAGAAGGAATGATAGTTTTCAAATTGATATATCACGACCATAATAGTCAGGAAAAAATCAGAAAAAAGACGTTTATTTAAGAAGGTGCAGGCATTTTGTGAAGAAAAGGTTTTGAGATCTATTGGGGGTATTTTGGTATGCTAAAGCCAAAAACCTGTGTTGGCAAACTGAAAAATGGCGTCTTCACTATCTAATTTGCATATTTGCAAGATGTCTGCTAAATTGAGGAAAAATCAGTAATAAATCTGTAGAGTAACGTGTTAAGGATACCAAATTGGTACAAATCGATCCAAAAACATCTTGTTATGATCTGGGATCTTCACTGACATCAATTTATACAATTAGAATTAAAAATAATATAAAGAGGTAATCAGGGGGTACAACTTGAGTAAATAATCTTCCTTCCGACTTGGTTGAAGTTTTATCATGTTAGTGCGTGCATATTATCTGGTTCAAATCTGTTAGGAATGATTTCATTAAAATGAGAACTTTAAAACATGCATACAGCCGCTACTTGATTATGGCTGCAACACTTGGGGGAACACGACAGCCGCAAATATTGAACGTCTCTCCAAGTTACAAAAACGGGCTGCGCGAATCATTTTAAGGGCCGATTTTATGACTCCTTCAACTATCATGTTTGAAAGACTTGAATGGCTTTCCGTACCTAAACGCTTAATGTACAATAAGGCTGTATTAACATATAAAGCACTAAACAATTTAGCACCAGCATATATATCTGGCCTGCTTAAACCGGTGTCCGAAACCCATACTCGTTCTTTAAGGTCATCTGAAAATGGACTTCTCTCCGTACCTAGATCACGTACTGCGTTATATGACCGCTCTTTCTCATACTCTGCCTCAAAATTGTGGAACGCACTACCACAGTCAATCAGAACTAAACCCTCCTTAAAAAGTTTCAAAACGTCTTTGAAAGCACAATTTCAAACATAACTGTTTACGCAGGACACTTTGTTTATACTGCGCATCAGTAACAGTTATCTGTTGACAAAATAATCCATGCAGATTACAGTAATAGGTGATGAGTTTCTGCGGAAATTTGAGTGCAGATATGCTACTGAAAAGCTACTCGACAGACTTGTTTTTTGGTCTGGGCCTTGCCTTCTGCTATTTGCACTTTTGAGTGATCAGCGGAGCCTTTGCTGTTCTGGGCGAAGGCTCAGACACGATTGAGCCTCCGCCGATCGGACGGTATTAAATTCGATATTTGTGACATGAGTTCGGTGATTGTTGTGATTGGCTCGTAATTATTATAAATCAGATAATTTTCAATGAATGTGCTATTTCAAGCTTTAAAGATGTATTTGAACTGTTTAATGCATCCATGCACCTTTTTAAAACATGTGCAATTTGTAAATAATGTTTTGATGTATATAGTTTTGTTATAGAGGGCCACTTGGTAGAATGGCTATTTCAGCTAAAAGTGTACACCTCTTTAAATATTGTATAAATAAAATAAAATCACAATAATATCACTATTTTGTTTGCATGTAAATATGGCAATTTAAACAAATTGTGTTAGTTTCAGCTAGGGGAGAGGCTTAATGCGATTTTAAAGAAATGGGGGCTGTACCTACAAAATGACTTGTACCTCATCAGTAACTCACCCTACATTATTTAACTTGCTAGCAAAATATAGGTCAGATATACGACTTTCATGCCATGGGATGGTCTGATATGCAGATTAGTTATCTAATTTGCAAATTCATCAATATTGATGAAAGTTTCAGAATAGAAAGTAAAATTATAAAAAAAAAGCAAATACAAACTTAATTCTGCCCCCAAACTGTACTTGTTGTAAAGTGATACAATTTGACAAGTCCTTTCATCCAATAGTTATATATCAAATTATCTGATTTGCATATTCATGAATACTATTGAAACTATAAATGAGTTAAAATCATAGAATAACTATCCCCCACACACATACCTTGAGAGGGTGGGGGCCAAAATACTTACCTTGCACCCAAGGAAATTACTCATGGATGTGTGAGTAAAAACCTAAAAAATATTGTCTCGGAAAAACAAACCTGTCTAGGTTACATGAAATTGCAAAGTGTACATGACAACCCATTGCAAGCAGACCCGAGATCGACACATGCGTGTCGCACATTCTTTCGTAGATTTTCTCCCTCTTCCACTTATTCAAGACAAGCAAGTTGTCAGTTACTGGCGAAACAAAATGGTCGCTTAATAGCTAAGGGAAAATGGCAAAGAAAAATGCCCAGAACAATTTAAACCCCATAATGTGAAAATCAATAATAAGAAAGGTGGTGTACCTACAAAATGATTCGTATAGATCTAAGCAGCAACTCAGCATAGACTACCAAGCTTGGTACCAAAATAAAGCCCAGACATAGTTATCTTGTTTAATGTGTTGATATGTAAAAAAATCGCTTTTGCGTATTCATGAGTATAAATTAAAAATAGAAATAAGAAAATTCGTAGAAAAAGTAAAGGGGTTTACCTATACACATTACCCATATTTCAGTTGCTTGTTATCATAGACTTTCAAACTGGGTACCAAACCAAAGCCTGGACAAAGTACTTTTATCCAATGGAACGATATGCAAATGATCTTATTTGAATAATCAATATTCATGAGTATTTATGAAAACATGAGAAATAAGATAATATGGTAGAAAAAATAGGGGGGGGGGTGCGTTCAACATTACCTAAATGCCAGCTGTTGGCTATTTTAAACTAACAAACGTGTTACAAAATAAAAGTTGAGACATAACACTTTAACCCAATAGTATGATATACAAATGATCTAACTTGCATATTCATGAATATTAATGAAACATTAGAAATAAGAGAAAAATTGTAGAAAATTTATAGGGGTGTACGTACAACACAACCCATATGTCAGCTGCTAACTATTCTAAACTTCCAAAATTGGTACCAAATAAAAGTTTAGTCATACTACTTTAACAGAATAGTCTGATATATATATCTAATTTAAATGTTGGTGAATATTAATGAAAACATTAAAAAAAGAAAAATTGCAGAAAAATCAATCGATAAGATGGATTGGGTGTACCTACACAACTACTCATATCGTAGCTGCTAACATTTCTAGACTACCACACTTGGTACGGACTTAAATCTAACACATTTTACTTTACTCAATAGTCGTTATGTGAAATTATCCATTTTTAAACTTATTAATATTAATGTAAACATTAGAAATGATAGAAAAAAGTCGAAAAAAATAGTGGGAGTCTACTTCTAAAATTACCCCTATCTCACCTTTTAATTGTTCTTGACAATTTATCTTTGTATCAAATTAAGGCTGAGACATAGTATTTTATTCCAATGGTCAGATATACAAATCATTTAAGAAACATGTTCATGAATGTTGATAAAAACTATAGAAAACTGAAAAAATTAAAACTAATCAATAAGGAAGGATGTATCTTCAAAAATTACTCAATTATAAACAAATTAAATAATTTGCGAATCAAACAACACTATAATATAACTTTTTCTGGACTTTCTTTTGGGAACAAGTTTAGAAAGTAAGTAACTATGAAATCTAGGATATGATAAATAGCAGCTAGTAATTAGCGATTTCGGATCCCAATCCAGGTCCTAAAGGTTGGTGAAGCGTCACAACACTGTGCATACGATATTTGAACCTGGTCGCACCCACCGATACGAGTCATTCATTGTATAAACAAATGGGGTCAAATCGAGGAGGGTTTGCCTACCTTTGTTTCCTGTTTATGGAGAACAACGATTATAATTAAGTCTGCGGTACATCTTGTTCGCGGGAGACAGGTCCCCCCCTCTTCACAGCACAACATTGATTTTATGCAATTTGAGAGGTGACATAATAATGTGCTAGGAGACAAGGTGTACATCTATTTCACTTAGGCTCAAGTTGTATTTCTATTATATAATTTGCATTGACGTGCATGCATTTTTTGTGCAATAGCATCGAAGTAAAAACTTTATGTTATCTCATATTACATGTATTTATTGACAATCCTATGATACTATTGTGAAAATGCCAGTAGCAAAATAAAATAAATAAAATAAAAAGGATAAATAACAGCTGAGATGTGAGTAATTTTTATGTACATTCTATAAATTGTTCTCTAATTTTTCTCATTTCTAATATTTTAATTAATATTCATGTCTACAATTTTAGATAATTTGCATAATGGACCATTAAGTTTACATGCTATGTATTAGCATTAAATTGTTACCATGGCTGGTAGTAAAGGATAGTAAGCAGATGAGATGTATATAATTTTGCATGTACACCCCCTTAATATTTTACGATTTTTCTCTATTTCATAAATATTCTTGAATGCAAATTTGATAATTTGCATATCTGAACATCGGATGAAAGTCCTATGTCTTAATTTTTAGTTGGTACCATGTTTTAAAGTTTAGAATGAGTTGCTGCTATGATATGAGTACTTTTATAGGGACATTCCCATTATTTAGAAGCGCATTATTCGTTGCCATGGAAACATTGGTTTTTTCTTTAGGGCAATATTTTCCCCATTTAGGTGGTCTCACAAAACAATTTGACACACATTAGAAGTTTATCTGATGGTGGAAGGCTGGTCTAATTAGACCCTAGGGTACTAAGGAATGTGCATGCTATTACTTTTTATCGATACAAAATGTACCATATATGTGGGCATATTTGTTAAAAAAAACTTGTTGGTTATCTTTTTTTTCTCATTTATTACTTGAAATGCTGTTAAACAGTCCAAAATCGTGCTATGAATAAAACTTACATTTAAATAACAGGATACTGAATAGGACAAGTTTAAACATGTTTATGATTTTATAGACTTAACGGACATCTATTACCATGAGTACGGTAATAGCCTGGAATAAATATGTAAACTGCCGCCAAAACCATGTACTCTAAGGATAAACCCATCTTAGGACATAATACTAATGAATTTGGATAAAAAACATTGTCAAAAAATAAAAAAAAATTTAGTAGTATGTCAAATTCCTTTTTTTTTTTTTGGTGGCCATTTTGAAAATATGCAAATTAGGTCACTCAGACGCCATTTCTCAGCTTGCCAACATTGGTTTTGGATTTAGCATACCAAATCACCCCTAATATAGGTGTCAAACTCTTTTCTTCACAAAATGCCTGTATTTGTTAACTTTTTTGAAGAAATCCTCACTAAACTTTACAAAGCTAAATGTTTATTTGTAATGTGAACTATAATCAAAGAATGTTTCACTGAAGTCTGATAGTCCCCAAGTTTGTCATTTATAAATCAAGGAGGGCTTGCCTACCGTACACCTTGTAACCATTTTGCCTCAACATAAGCTCCCAACTACTCCAAACGGCTCCAACTTCCCAGATGTTGCAGTTAAACCTGCTCATAGATGCATTCTTTGAGCAATTAAAGCAAAGTTAAATAATTGTGTATGAATTGACCCTACACCACTGGACGGAGTTTTGTTAATGTCGATAATACTGTCGTACTTTGGTTTAACTTCATGACGTGAGGACGTAACAACGTATGACGTGACGTCAGTAACTGTTGCTAATTAGAGATATAGAGTTGATACGACGTCATTATAACCAGGGCCCACTATCGTGTTTAGAATCGTAATTAAATGGTATTTTTGACTCACAATGGGAGTTCGGGAACACTTGTCACACCAACATTTGGTAGCAGAGCGAGGTTAAAACTAGTTTTAAATATCGAAATGACGTCAATAGGAACAAGTCATATAGAGAAAGAAACAGAATTGAAGAAGGAAAAGTCGAAGTTGAAATCAAGCTTTACACTTTATAGAAACAGACTGTTAGTGTTGATAGAGGAACAGGGCTTACCTAGATCAGAAATGAACAGTGCCTGCAGGAAAATAGATATGGAATCGTCGATGGAGGCAATGTCTCAGTTGGCAAATATTTACATACGAAATAATCAATTTGACAAAGGCGCAAAAATCGTGAATGAGGTGGAAAATAATAGAAGAATTCCACTCTGCGTATGAGACAGTTTGTGAATCTATGAGTTTAATCAAGTGTGAAATCAATGGATCCTCTACAAAGAACGTGCAGTATGGAAAATCCATGTCGGAATCGATTCCAAAGAAAGAAAAGTTGAAAGAGCAAACCGTTAGGCAAGGGAATATACATGAACCCCTATTTTATTGGAGAAAATCATTGGAGGCGAATCCAATTACCAGTGTTTTCGGGGACAAAAGCAGTTACAAAAATTGGAAAGCTACATTTATGGCGTAAGTAGATACTGCCCTCCTACAGGCGAGTACAAATTATTACAACTTAGGCAATGCCTATCAGGAAGGGCTCTGGATATCAAAGAAAGTCTGGGGCATTCTGTGGCAGCCTATGAAGCAGCTAAGGAGCGACTGGGGCAGAGTTATGGTGGTTAGTAAAGGCAAGTCGCAATTTATCTCAAAGACTAGGATAAATTTCCGCAAATAAGACCAGGAAACGCACAAGACTTGCAACAATTAGCAGATTTGTTTGAAATCGCCTATAATGAGTCTGAAGGAAACAGACTATCATAATTAACTTGGGAATAGTTTCTTGTAAGGTTAACTGCGATTAAAATTGAAAGAACCTATGCTAGCGAAATACCATCGTTGGGTGTTTGAAACACAAACGCCAGAATCTGTAGTAGCTTTAAACACGTGGGTCTTTCAAGAATCTGCATTTCAAACCATCGCGTCAGAGACTGTGCATGGTATAACAGGCACATTTAGGAATCACCAGTCATCACCATCTGCACCGACATGTAATAGCCAAAGAACGTTTATTTTTTTAGAAATGATAATCCATTAAAGTACTTTCAAAGATAGATGAGAATCGTTGTAAACAAACACCGGCGAGTTTACCTTGATTTCGGGCGTGCAGGTATTGTACTTTTAAAGATAGATGAGAATCGATGTAAACAAACATTGGCAAGTTTACCTTGATTTTGGGCGTGCAAGTGGTCTCAGTTTACAGTTATATTGAACCTACCACAGATTATTGCATATTCGCTTAGCAGTGAAAAGTCATGCTTTACCTGTTTATAAGAAAAATAGAATAGCCTCATTACTATGCATCTTTGAAAGTATAATAGTCTCAGATTACAGTTATATTGAACCTTACACTGATTACTGCATATGTAGTGAATAGTCATGCTTTACCTACTGTACCTGTTTATGAGAAAAATAGAATTACCTCATTACTATGCATCTTTGAAACTACTATACAGCATAAACAACATGTCCTGTCAGATATGCAGTAGGG
The DNA here is from genome assembly GCA_964019695.1 of Loripinus fragilis. NCBI lineage: Eukaryota > Metazoa > Mollusca > Bivalvia > Lucinida > Lucinidae > Loripinus > Loripinus fragilis. The sequence continues at coordinate 58,469,690 of OZ026524.1, read as the reverse complement.
ATCACCAAATCTGGACCTGTGCGAAATTTGTTGAAAAGAGTGTATCTAAACGACAGGATACAGCAAAGCGTTTCAATCTATGTTTTAGAGGTTTAGGTGATGGGCACAGAGGGGAATCATGCCCAAGAAATCTGCCATGTGGGGAAAATGGATGCAAAAAAAATGCACCATATGCTTTTTTACACAGAAATGACGATAGGCAGGTAAAGAAAATTCAAAGTGTTATTTACTAAATAAATCTTTTCATACTAAAACATGTCACAGTCCATAGTCGGGGAACCAAGGTAGAAAAAATGCTAACCCTTGCACCCGAAAGGTATACAGCTGGGTTTTGTATGGTTGCAAAGGTAATTCTATGGTGTATCTGAAACCACTGTATAGCAGACTCGATCGACTTGCATAACGCCAGAGCAGTCAACTTTCTACGGAAGCCCAGCAAGATCATGTCAAAATATTATTTTTCAAAATGTTACATATTTTTATCAAAAAAGTTCAGGACTGAAAAATATTGAGTTTATATAATAATACAACATCGGCGTAGACCTCAGAAGCAGTGGTGGTCATCTAAAAATACTGCTATTGATTTTTAAAGCATGTAGATTAGGGCACCCCCATTTTGAAATTAAATTTATAGATTTCTTTTCTTCTAATCTCACTAAAACTGCATTTATTGCCCAAAAATGTATTTAATTATTATTTACATATCGCTTGGAAGCATATCTCGTAAAAAAGTGTGTGCTTACTTATTCACTTTTGTCCTCCCGCTGAAGTGGTTTGATTTGCATATTTTTTACATAAATAAATAAATTTTAAATTGAATGTGTTTAAACACTGCATACAGTTAGACAGACGTTTGGGACATAATTTAAGACAACTTATTTTATTTTCTATGGCAAACTAGAAATGTAGCTGAAAAGTAAAAATATGAAAACACGATAATTTGATTCTTAGTAATATAGTCCATGCCAATTGGTGCGTAGATAAATACCAGGACAACTTAAGAGCAGTTTAACACATACATGAAATTTATCAAGATTTAAAGTATGTTTATCTTCCATATTTACAGCAACTTTGAAACGGAGGGTCATTGTAGGGACCAAGGGGATTTTATCTACTGAAACGAATAATTCCATTAACAGTGGTAAAATAAATATAAAAAAAAAACTCGTATAACTATTATCGTATCACCATGAAAAACCTGTCTGTCCCCGTCTGAGATGCAGAAATATAACCACATAGTAATTGTAAAGACAAAAATGTCACTTAGAATATTATTTTGGTGCATAAATGACTGCCCATACTTTTAAATGCATTTGATAGTGAATTATTGTGTTATCGAACAGTCAAACGGCTTCTCATACCCATCCTCCAGATAAGAGTGCGTAATGGAAAATTAGTTTTGTTATTTCTCAACCAAAACATATGTTGTTAGTACTTTTATGGACCTATTCAATAAGGCGGTTCTTTTGAAGACCAAAAGCACACTATTTAACTTATTGATAAGGAAAACATCTAAATTTCTATGCTATGAAAGATTGCTTAACGTGACCTATGTGGCATGCAAAAAATGCATTTTTCCACGAAATGCAATTTTGGTCGCATTGCTATACAGTGGTTTCATATCAAGCACTATTTAGACTATCAGTATACAAAATTCCAGCCGTATATTTTTCGGGTGCAAAAAATGTGTGTTTTTGCACGATACGCGACTTTGGTTCCCCGACTACCAGCTAACGCAAGATGTATAGTGGCAAACAACCTTCATGTGGATCGAGGCATGGAGGGGATTGATAAGGCAAAAAATCGCAAATGCAGACACAGGATTATTATTCTGCGAACTTCAGAGGTTTGCCCACTGGTCCCGTCGTATTCATCCATTGGGATCACAGATGTAAAGTAGGCAATGCAATCATAAAACAATGTACCAAAGTTGAGCTATAGACGGATGGCTGAGAATGGGTTTGCTCCCCCCCCAGGGAATTTTGCAGACATATCCTATCTTGTAGAGAATTAATAGCCGAGTCTTTAAGAAATTTTTGCACCCTGTGCGATGGAGCTTAGTCTGTAGGAGCCTGTAGCATACGTTACTTTATCAAATTAAGAAAAAGTAAATTGAGAGTTTGGGCTACAAATTAAAGACATTAAAATATTTATTTTTAAAAGCATCCATATAGTCTGCATACTGGATATATTAACTACTTATGACAGCCATTTGAATAAAATTGCGGCTTCCTAAAGTGTCATATGCGTTACATAAATCAGATAACCCATTAAAATTTGCACGTGTGGCTAACATCATTTACATTCACAATCTCTCTGTGTGTTTTGCAAAATGTTTATAACCATGTCTGACTAGCTTATGCAATTGGCTAACAGAAAAATTAAAGTTTGTTTCCCTATCTTAAATATTTTTTTCTGGAATAAGCAATTTAACAACCCTACCCCTACTCAGTTTTAAGGTGAAAAGTTTGGTATTAAAACTAAAGTAAAAATAGTTAAAAATATTTGCAGTTGATGAATATGTTTCATTGTTTGGGATCTATTTGCTTATATAAAAAGACTCATAAATCTGCAAGATTGTAGCAAAATTTTTAATATCAGAGGCTGTAACATATTTTACCTGATGTAATAAATGGGCAAGCTTATTGTATTTACGTGAGATATGCCTAAAATGTTTTAATCTCCTCGAGGGAATTTTGCAGACATATTCCTTCTTAAACTAAATTCAAGCTGCATCGAATAAGGGATTTTTGCACTCTCTAAGTTGGGACGTTAATCTGAAACAGCATGTTACATGCGTTACTGTATCAAATAAAGAAAATGTAGTTTGAAAGTTTTAGCTAAAATTGTGAAAAAACTCGCAGCTGCTGGATAGCTTACATTTTTTAGGGATTTTAAACTGGTTCGTATGATAAAGACTTATAGATCTGCTAGCTGTCACCAAGTTTTAAAGATCAGGGAGCGTTACATATGTTAGCATGATAAGTAAACTCATCCAACAGTATTGTTACACCAAGCTGAGTAAGGGCCTGCTCCATCCTTATCCCCTTTGGAATTCTGCAGTCATATTACATCTTATGTAACAATTTAATGTGCATTTAATAAGAAATGTTTGCACTCTGTAAACCTGGGCGTTAGCCTGTAACAGCTGGTTAGATATGCAACTATATCAATTTGAGAATAAGAAATTTGAATGTTTGAGCTACAGAAAGAAGACATTAAATTATCTAATAAATTGACATACTTATTGTCTGCATACTGGATGTCTTTACTACATATGGAAGCTGTTTTACATTAATAAGGCTAACTGTGGTGTTATGTGTGTTACATGAACCTAATTATAATTTAAAAGCCATAGTTGTGGCTATCGTCATTTAGTTTAACAACTACTACGACTTGGATTCAAACTGTTTTATTAGATTTTACAAACATACACTCAATTGATGAATAGGAAAATGCAAGTTCGCTTTTGTATCTTAAATATATTGCCTTATAGAAGCTAATACACAGCCCTACTCCCAGTTTTACCGAGAAGCAAATTTTGTTATTACCGTTTAAGTAAAACACATGAAGCAATTGCAGCATGTGGATTTTTTAGATTTTCTTAGTCTGTCTTGCTCATATATCTGTGAGATCTGGACACTTAGTGTGAACTTATAAGTCTTTGGTTCGAAAACACTAGAAATTATATTCATTTCTGATTATCAAGCCCATGGACTGTTGTTACAGATGTTATCAATGACCTTTCGGACACATTTCCTAATACTGTGCATATAATGTTAAATATAGAGCCACAAATAGAAAAGATAGTTTTACATTTGTACAAGACAATACAATAAATGAAATGGTCGGAACTAATTCATTCTCATCGGTTTTAACATTCATATTAAACGTTTCTCGTTGTCTGCTTCTGTGGTAATCATTATTATCACACGCCTCCTTGCAACTAGTGGAATCACCACACAATATTTCAATCACCTACTGTTATACAATTTTTACCACTAGTCCACTCAAAATTGATAAGCCATTATCAACTTTCCAATTTTGCCATTCATGGCTTGGAACACTCGGAAACTGATATGGATTCCTAAATGTTGGCTCTTTGAGTATGTGTTTCAAGCGATACTCTGCAAGTAGGAGAAAGACTAAAGCTTTTCAAGGAGGAAAACTATGCCATTAAAAGCAATGAGTAACTGGTCTGATGAACCTTGATATTTCTGTGATAAAGAGCCATATCTTAGCTGGTTAACTTTTATAAATGTAGCCTTTCCATACATGTAACAAACATATTTTCATCTAATAATGTCTCTGCACTTATGATCTTTCCCCAAGCATTCAAAAACTTATTGAAGTCTTAGTACTTCTGAAGTGCTGAAACGGAGGTAACTCTTTCCCTTCAGATAAACAAACTTGATTTATCACAGCAGGTAAAGCAATGAAATGCAGTATGAACAGAGCGCAAATAAGACCCTTTCACTTCAATGATTCACTAAGTTTCTAAGATAAGAGCGCTTATTAAAGGATGTAACATATATAACTCATCATAATAAATGAGCAAGGACATTGTCGTGACATCCTTTTTGATAACACAGTCAGAGGCAACTGTTTTCAATTTCAGTGTTTTCAATGGATCATGAAATGGGACAACCTTATCGACCTGTTAACTCTGTATAAATCTTCCATAGAGCATAATATAGAACTACTGGTTATCCTATTCTACCCATAGTCCACTTTCCTTCGTTTGAATGCAACAGCTAATGATATGGCTGCAAAAACTGAGAAATCAAAGGTTTTACATTATATTAAGGCTTGCTTCAATGTACTGACACCAAAAACCAACCAGCTGCACACATAATTGATGGCAGTGTCCAACTTCATTTTCCTTCTCATATACCAGATATATTTCAAGGTGTAACAGAAATTGTTTCAGACGGTCTGCCAAAACTACCAAGAGTCAACACTGTAACTAAAGAAAACTTATAAAGTTCTTTGGGCGCAGCAAAATACTATTGATATAAGACCTTAGGACTTAAGCACCAAAGGACTGGAAAGGTTCCATGACAAATGATGCAAAAAAGCAGCCTATCAAATTTCTGTTTGACCAATGTCAGAAATCTTATAGTATTCTTAGAGGTAGAGACATAGCTTTTGCAAAATCAGAGCAAAGTTATCATTTGACTAGCGCGGATGCAGAGGCAGCTGCAGTAAGATTGCTCTTGCCACTTCACAGGAAGAGACATATACTACAGTCATACTCCATTGTATGCATATATGTGAAATGGCATTAAACCCATATTTAATCAGGTGTTTGATCCCATGACACTGACATGCTGTTTCTGCTTTTGAAGAATGCTAAGGATTCAAGTTATAGCTGAGTCAATTTGTTTGACGGTGGCACTGGCCACACATACAAAGAAAATTAAGTTTTTTGATGGCAAAAAAGGAGGATCACACGAAATGCTTATACGTGATGTTTGCACAATTACGAATTTTAAAAAGTAATCTAAATTAATGTAACACATATAACACCATATGAAGCTGTATATTTGTTTAAAAACTCTTTCTAATGTATCAAAGGTATTCAGCATGCAAACTACATGAATAATTCAAATAAATAATATATAGTTTTGTGTCTTTTTTCTGTTTCTCAGACTTTCAATTCATTTATTCTTAAATTGATATTGTAACATACGTAACATACCATTACAGGCTAACCCTCTGGTTAATAGAGTGCAAACACCTCTTATTTTATGCAGCTTGAATTATTATTAAGGTAAGATATGTCTGCACAATTCCCAAAGGGGTGGAGAGGAACATGATTGTACTCAGTTGCCTGTCCTAATACTATGCCATTATTCTACTGGTTGTGATGAAATGAGTGATTATTTTGCAATAGAAGCAGACACAATATAAGACATTGTGAGGGTGACTTGGATAAAGATTGATTTTGAATAATTATATTTAATAGGAATATTTATTAAATTGTGTCATTTAAATGAGAACTATTATTTTATATCTATATATCAAAATATTTCAATATTATAGGCATTAGGAAATATGCGATAAAAATATTATATATAACATCTGTAACACAATTCCATGGGCTTGTTATTAGCAATGACAATAATTACTGAGACTAAGGCACCAGAGGCTAGAGATTAATAGGAAAACATGTGAAAAATAGTATTTTTCTGAAATATCACCTCTCATTCCAAGACATTTTCCTTGCTCATTCATTATGCCATGTAACATACGTTACATTCTTTAATAAGTGCTCTAATCCTGATGTCAAACTTGCAAATGTATGATTCGTTATTGCATTAGCATGACAGTGCCGAAAATGTAAGATATTTACGAGCGTCAAATATTTTCAGATATTTTTCTATAATAATAGAAACCAAAATTTGATACTTAAAATTGGGGATAGGGTTGTTTAACAGCTCGTATAAAACAATGTATTTGAGATAGAAAAGCAAACTTTGTTTTTCTTTTAGTCAAATGAGTATTTTAGCATACTAAGATCAAAACTCTTGTAAAAAAGGCATAAATCGTCTGTAAAATTAAATGATGTTAGTCACGATTTCAACTTTCAATGCAAATTTAATCTATGTAACGCATATAACACCATTGAAGGCTGTAATTTTGTTTAAAATGCTGCTTTTATGTAGCTTAGGCATCCTGCTTGCAAACTATACAAGACTTTGAATAATTAGATGGTTAAATGTCTTCCTTCTGTAGCTCAAACTTTCATCTTGATTTTTTCCTTAGTTTGTTACAGTAACATAAATAATAGGCTGTCAGAAACTAACGCTCTGGAGCACAGAGCGCAAACATCTCTTAACAGATGCAAATTGAAATTTTCTTCAAGATAGGATATGTCTGCAAAATTCCCTGGTAGCAGGACCTTTTTTAGCTCGAAGTCTAATAGATAGCCAATCAGGGGACATGTTACCGATAGAAACTGCACAGACATGCTACACCGAGGATATGAAACTGCACATCTGGCTGGCGAAGAAGAACAAAAAAAATACCACACGTTTTCATGGAGGGGAACTACACAGCTAAGTGCAGCAGAGTTCTTCAAGCTTTTGCGTAATTCGAGTTAACTCAAACAGAATTTTACTCTGCAGTTGCCAATAAAGTATAACTTAGTACATGCTAATCCGTATTTTAAAGTTCATCTACATTAATTTTAAGTTTAAACTTCTGAGACACTTTTATGGGTTGTTAAGCTTTCACAATATAACGGCATATGTATCTAAGCACATTTTGAATTATTTACATTTGCGCAACGCCCAAAAGTGTGATAGAAATAATGAGGTTGCCAGTAAGTATTGTGTAAACTACGTTTGAAAAGTATATTTTGACACCATAAACATTGCACAGCTTTATCAAAATGAACATTTTGAGGAGGGGAATATGGACAGAAGGATTTTTTAATGTCGATAATACTGTGGGACTTTGATGTAACTTCATGACGTAATGACATTACAACTTATTACGTGACGTCAGGAGCTAAGTAGAGCGATAGCGTTGATACGACGTCATTTTTTTTACTCACAATCGGATTTTGTTGCGTTTGGTGTTATTCCAAATTCGGGACAATCGTCGAAGAGACAACCCTTACCCCACACACCCCAACACCCCTGTACACCTATCAATCTAGCACCTAAATCAATTAGTAACCGTTTTTAAACTAGCTCATAGCCTTGTGATGCATAAACTATATTTGAAATGTATGCATGTGTGTAATACGCCATGTCTTGATGTGTCTAATGTGAATCAGCTCGATGTCATGTATCGTAACCGGAGTTTGCCAATAAGTATTTCGTATCGTATATCGTAGAGTAGTTGAAATATTGCATCACACCGATCGATGATTTGTTGATATAAGCTCCTGATTTGATCGTGTGCTGAGCTAGTGGGGTCATCTCTAAACCGTCCGATTTGGAGCACGAGCTTAAGAAAACAACTCAAGTCATCCCAGTTTCTGAACCTTAAAATGACCATGCTCACAGTTGATTCTGCATATGCAGGGTAAATTCTGAGGATAAAATTGACCTCTTGCGCTAATCTTTAAAGACCAAGCTCCTTTCTGTCACGTCTCTAAGAAATTTACCTATCAAAATAGACAGAAAAATTGGCTGAAATCATTTTTTGCAAACTCTTCATCTTTGTACGGGCACAGCTTTTGAACCAAAACTCCGAAGCTTCTAATTACTTTTCTCTCCAATTTAATATAAGTTGCGATCACAGTTTACTAAAATAAAATTAGAGAACTTATCGCCAGAAAATCAATATAGCCCGCAGAAGTAAAAATGACCATGTAATTGCGTCTATAGAAAATATTTTAACTGTTTAGTAAATATTGTTCACCTAATTTAATATCTGAAGAATGCCAGTTTGGCACCCTTGGTCATTCAAAATGGCCGCCAAAATCTAAGATGGTTGCCAAAATAGCGGAGATTTGCTGTTTTGTTTTTTTTGGGGTTTTTTAAAGTTGCATTCAAACCAAACTTTTGATATATTGTGTACAGAAGAGAGTGAAACTCAAATTTTGTTCTATTGTAGTCATTAAGAAAATCTTAAAATGAGCCGTGACACGTGATTTCCAACAATGTGGCATTTTGACAAGTGTAGACTCAGACGAGCCTGTGAAGCTTCCTGTTAAGCTTAGAAACTCCAAATTATGTTCAGTCAGTAGCTTAACACTCTTAAAATATTCAAATGACTAGCAAAGGCTCTGATCAGACTGCGCATATGCGCAGGCTGATCTGAGCCTTTGCTGGTCGCACATACCACATTGTTGGAAATCTCATGCCACGGCTCATATGGCCGCCAAAATCCAAAATGGCTGCAAAGATAAAATTAAAAAACGTTCCAAATTGACTTAATAATATCCCAAAGTTGATACTTTACTCTACCTGGGATATATTAAGTGCATAGTTATGATAAAAGATTAAATTTTTACTAAAACAACAACAAAATGGCTTTCAAACATAGGATAAGAGAAAAACACTATAAATTTCGAACACAAGTTTTTGAATTTTAATAGATAAAATGTAACCGTTTGTGAAGTTACTTAAGCACTTGAGCTTTGATTAAAAAAATCTTACGTCAAAAAAAAGAAAATGGTGGCCAAATATATAGAAACTATTGCTTATTTTCTAATTCAAATTCATCATTGAAAAATATGCATTGAAGCTTAAACTAACTTACAAAAATAACCTCGTTGGCACACAAAAATAATTTCGCTTAGATTTCATATTTTGTACAGTTCCTACGAGTCTATCAGAAAAATCGAGCTTGTTGTGAGCCGAGGTCCGTTTCATGGAATATAGAGAAACCACATGTAAATTTATGCCCAATGGAGATGGCAAATGCAGCATTATAGAATTTACAATGAAATAAGAGGCATTGAAAGTTTAAGCCTAGTTCAGCCAATGTTACAAACCATTGAGTTTGGTAAAAACCCAATCTGTGTCCTATAAAGCTGTAACCATAGGAGAAGAAAAATTATGCAAATGATATTGAGTTAATAAACAGCAGAGTAAGATAAATATAAACTCCATTGGTATGGAAATCGGTTAAAACTATGTCCTGCCATATGAATCTCAATCAGCTCAAGCACTTACATCAACGTTCAAAGTAAAAAAGAGGACAAAGATCAGAAATCAAAACAATCAAGCACCACACCTGGCCCAGGATACAGGAAGTCAAGACTTGCTAAAGATATAACACAATTAAAACAAGTCTTTGATAAAAGAAAGCTTTACCCAACAATCATCTGGAAAACAAAAAGTGTTATAAGTGATTGGACAACATTTAGTTAGTCAGATGGCTTATAAGGGATATATTGTCAGACTTTCTAGTGTAGTGCAGTACAGAAAATAAAATAAGATAAATCTGTAAGACTTTGATGTGTACCTTGTTCTCGACAGTTATCAAGACTTCCGAAATATGAGTGCAATTAGAGCAAATCATGGAACGTCTGCCAAAAATCCAACATATGATATCAACTGTCAAATTCAGTAAAACTCCTAAAACAAGAAGATAAACTGAACATCCCGGACAATAAGAAACAAATGATTGGTCACATTTGTGTCCATATAACCTCCAATTTGAAATTCGATGAAAAGAATTTAGGCATTAAACATACTTATAATTACAGGGGAAGATGAATCATCACTTGAAGTAACAGATGGAAGTTAATATTCCTCGGCATGACATGTCAAAACAATGAAGAGGCAGTCAATATCATTGTTCAGCAACTTATCAATATTTTGAAGGATGGAAAACATGGTGTTTGAATAATCTTTGATAATACAGATGACAGTAATCTACCATTTTAAAGACCATGCCAGGTGAACATGCCAGCTATAATTGAAATTCCAGTACAAAGCAGAGCTATCATTGATACAAATGCTACAGTATAAGCAAATAAAAACATAATATCAGATCTCCATGTAGTTTTTGCCCTTTCTGGATGTAACACTGTAACAATTTGTCAATCTATGGGTAAAGTGTCCAGTCAGTTGAGTTGGCGATGTTATAGTAGATTTTAAGGCTGTCATAAGCTTCCAAACTTGCATCTTGTTACAGAATTGGCCGAATTTAAACTATCAGAGGCAAGGGTGAGTGTTTGGGCAAGAAGACAGAAAAGTATGGCCTCATGTCAACTATAAGCGGATCATTGTCGTAAAAGCGTGGTCACATGTATCACCAGAGAGCTTGAACGTCCACAAAACCCCAGCTTGTGTCATCAATGAAAGATTGAAACGACGCATAACTTTGTCATGGTATTTAAATGATGTGTTAAAATAATAGACAAAATATCCCGTTTTCAGTAAATGTACACAGATTCTCAACACGTTATTTAATCAACCTAGCATAGCGTCAATGTAGTTACCTTGCTATGCACTGTATTTTGGGAGTACTTTCGAACTGCAGAACCGAGCTTGTCGACATAACCAGCAAGCTCCAATTAGTAATGCAAATAAAAACAAACATCCTCCAATGGTACTTCCGAGAATGATGGCGGTTTGCATTTTACAAGATTTAACATCTTGGTTCTGACTCGGGGAGACACTCCGTATGGTCACCAGGCTTGAGATAGTCATCGTAGTTGATGTTGGAATAGCATCACAACATGATCCAGGCTCTCCTGGAATAAAAGAATTTGGCAAGCTCACAAGATAATGGTATTTAGGCATAAAATAGACTATGTACACTGAGGGAAAAAAGTTGAGCAATTAGTTATAATACGGGTTTTCCCATAGGCGATGTTTTTAGCATTAGACATTTTAATGCAGGTACGCAAACATGTCAGTTGTTTGAAAAAATGATATAATGGTTACCCGCAAGAGGTCAAAAGAAACAAATTCCAATTTCATAGCGAGAATTTGATCTGCTGAACATTTTAATTTCAAACGCTATATAATTGAAAAGGGGGTAATTTGAACAAATACGATTTTCAACTAAAACAGTACGGAATGGGTGAACAGAACATTAAGTTTTAAACCGGTTTTCACTTTTTGGCTTTTAGGTCTAAACATTTGATGGAAAATGATACTTTTAGCAGAAAACTATTCGCTCTATTGCCTGATAAGCTGTTTAAGCAAGGGAGCTTAAAGTTTGACTTTACGCTATGTGAAATGTCAACTGGTTAATTTCATCTAACTCTTAAACGTTTGTCAACATATATTTTTGATATTATGAAGTTAAATATCCTATTTCTTCTAAACTGGGGATCCCCAAAGTATATTGATAAACTTTATTCCCTCAGTATATTTACAATCACATGGGAAAGTAAACGGAGTAGGTTGGTCAAAACACTTCTTATTTTTATGAGCAAAAATGTATGCTGGGATAAATGGGAACAATATGACCGAAACGGACTTTCTAAAAATAATACTCAAATTGACCATATTAGGCTGTTTTCTTTTAGAAGAAAAGGCTAGTGATGGTCTGGCTTTACTAAATAATCAAACATTTCTTTGACCTTAATATACCATATGCATAATTTCACTCATCAAAAATGCATACGCATTCATCCATTGAGGCTAAAAATTTGTCGAGTCGATCTCTCAAGATTAACGTATATGGTCCCAGAAGTTTCTCTTTGAGGTATAAGTAATTGGAGTCATAAGATCTTGATCTGCAGAGAATTAAAACCGTTCATGCAGACTTGCAAACTATTCGGATCAGGGGCTATGATGTTCGTTCAATAGGTAGCAAAGGACCAATCCTTTCTTCAGGAGTCCCGGAAAAACTTTAATCAATGTGGTCATCGCTGGGCGGGAAGTCAAGATATCAAGTAAACATACATACGCAAATACGAGGGACGATCCAAAAGTTCTGATTTATACCTTGAAGTTTTGTCCAGAGACATTTTTGCTAGGCATAATATGCATCATTCAAAAGAACTAGCTTTTACCTTTATAATGATGCTAGTATTTCCTCGCTGTACTGTTTCGTTGAATAATAACAGCACATTATAAGGACCCACTCCATACTACCGGCTTGTTTTCATGTTTTAGAATTATAATAATATTTGAATCTGAATCTTTCAAGCCCTGCATCTATAAAACCACAAAATAAAACTGCATTGTATTTTATTTTCACTTTTTAGTACTTATAATGTCCAATCAAATGTTAAAATCACGACAAATTGAGTCGATTCAATATTTAAAGCACAAGCGCCATTCTGGTGACGTCATTGAAATTGACAACTACGTCATTTTGGAGACATTACAGAATTCTCATTTCTGAGAATATTCCTTTTTTGTCAATCAATTTGGACTAAAAACATGTCGAATCTAATATCAGCAAAATATTTAATCTTAATTGGAAGGTTGTAAAAAAGTTTTTTTTAACAAAAACATGATTGCTTTTTAATTAGAACTTTCAAAGGTGTTAATGGTTTCAGATGAATGCTTTTTGCTCAATTGAATCTCATATTGCATCGTTTAACGATATAGTGCACCTTTGGACAATTGATTGGATTTTATTTTTTTAGATATACACATGCAAATTTGTGTACCTTCGAGTATTGACCTAATTTGTGGACTCGTTTAAATTTTATTATGTGGCTTACTATCAGTCTCCGACATTAACGACTATTCATAATTGCTTCAGACAAAAGTCAGGTCATTTAAGTTTTGTTAAAAGATTTTTTTACCTTTAATAAGCTGTTGTTACAGCAAGGTGGGCCGGTCAAAACTTCAAGTGGTCCCAGATTTAATTATTGCTAACAGTTGCGCAGCATATATTCAACGGCCTAGGAAACCCAGATCATATAGAAAGTTCGCCATAAGTACAGGACATATTGGCTTACGGGTGAACATTGAGCAGACATAAAACGAATTGCTGAGACTGCTCTTGTCTAAATTGTGAGGTTTCTAATATGCACAGTCTGCTTGATAGGCCAGTGCATTTGGGGCATGGCTGTTTTGGCGAAGATTTCTGGTCGCTCCTTCAAAGTAAGAAAGATGGAAAGATCAGGAAACGATACACTCAAGTGCCACACATGACCCAGAAAGTAACGAAGTACAATAAACATCACCAACAAGAGCCAAGAGGTCAGCCCTTTCCCAGCAGGTGACCACAAGGCAGCAATGAACATACGCGAAAGCATGAGAAACACAAAACACAAAAAACACAAATGATCCACAAAAGAAGCACTGCCTTGGAACGGTCAGTAAAAATTATTTACTAAGGGATTTAAACCCGGTTTCACGGCGCCAACCTCACCCTTAGTTCAGATGTGGATGAAGACACATAGATGTTTGGTTTGCATGAAACTTGTCAGAGAGGTCTATAGATAAAGAATATATTATTATTTGGTACAATTTTCATGCATGTTGCATTGCTGGTTACAGAAATATCACGCCAGGATTAGAACTTTCGGGTCATCCCTCGTATTCTGTATTTTTATGGACTGAAAACTTGAAGCTTAAGTAACCGCTCATTATTAAAGTGTCCGGGCCGGCTATAAGGCAGGGGGTGGCTAGTAGAGGGTAGGGCTTTAATTTTGGCTTCTCAGTTAACTCGTAAAGTATTCCAAGGTGTTTTTTTTTTTCTTTTTGTAAGCTCCATAATAAATTCTCCATATCTTGTTGTAAGAAATGACAGACATAATATGAGCCTCGACGTTTCCGATCATGTGTGACAAAATCTTGGTTTATTTGCTTAGGAGATGAACTAGATTCTTATTTTTTTCTTTACCTGTTCAACTGATAAATCAGTTTTAGCTTCACTGAACATATTTACCCTCTTAAGGTACTTATAGTTAATCGCCTTTAGTCACAGTATGTAAACTGAAATAAATATCCTGTACCCGTTCCTCCTAGCTCTCGCCTTATACTTTTTGAATTACAGCACTTGTGTGTAGCCAGTTGTCGGAAATCGTGATGTGAGTTGTTGGTGCAGCTGTAATTGCGAGGGCCCACCTTTTATTTTTTTCCATAGATCTTAGTAACTGTTACAGTTACAATCATGTAATCATGTATACATGTGATTGGCAATTCCACTAAACCATGCAAACTGGCATTTAAGATCGTTTTCGACACAGAACGGCTCTGATTGTGAGCAAGTCGTTTTTTAACAAAGCAAAATGCAAAGGAGGAAACCGTTAAAATCATGGAATAAAACGGAATAAAATAGATAAAATGGCTTTTCTTACCTTAATCGAATGTGTATTGTCTGTATCGCTAACAATATAAATCAAACCGTGTAAATGTACCTAAAAACACGCATTTTTCCGACGACTGGTTACGCACGAGTGCTGTTATTAATGTTTATAAGGCGAGAGCTAGGAGGAACGGGTACAGGATGGGGTTTTTTTCAGTTAACAAACTGTGTTAGTGTATTCACAGTATGTAAACTGAAATAAACATCCTGTACCCATTCCTCCTAGCTCCGGCCTTATACATTATGAATTACAGCACTCGTGCCTAACCAGTTGTCGGAAATCGTGATGTGAGAGTTGTTGGTACAGCTGTAATTGCGAGGGCCCGCCTATTAAAACTCATTTCTCCATAGATCTTAGTAACTGTTACAGTTACAACCATGTAATCATGTACACATGTGATTTCGAATTCCACTAAAGCCATGCCATCTGACATTTAAGCTCGTTTTCGGCACAGAACGGCTCTGATTGTGAGCAAGTCGTTTTTTAACAAAGCAAAATGCAAAGGAGAAAACCGTTAAAATCGTGTAATAAAACGGAATAAAAATGGCTTTTCTTACCATGTTCGAATGTGTATTTTTTGTATCGCTAACATTATTAATCGAAACGTGTACATGTACCTAAATACATGCATTTTTCCGACTACTGGTTACCCACGAGTGCTGTTATTCACGTTTATAAGGCGAGAGCTAGGAGGAACGGGAACAGGATGTTTATTTCAGTTTACATACTGTGGTATTGCCAGGTTACACCTCACTGATCAGATGTACCTTAATCCTATCTATTATTTCGATCATGCCTTTAAATCTGATGTCTAAGGTTTAACTAAAGTGGCAGGTCGACTTTTCGTATTTCCTTTATGGTGGTCAAAACTTGTCAGACTTTCAACCGGGTCCTACTTTTTTGTCGAGCTCCTTCTTTTTTGAAAATGCCCTACATTCCCTACTTTTTCACTCTAAAATGTCTTTTGCGCAATAAAACCATGAAATTTTTCTTTGCACCCTCAGGTTTTAC
Source organism: Loripinus fragilis (assembly GCA_964019695.1). Taxonomy (NCBI): domain Eukaryota; kingdom Metazoa; phylum Mollusca; class Bivalvia; order Lucinida; family Lucinidae; genus Loripinus; species Loripinus fragilis. The sequence goes on along the minus strand of OZ026524.1, from coordinate 58,453,987 downwards.
AATTTGAACAAAAGTTTGGAAGTAGGCAGACCACTGAATTTCACAGTTTGAAGTTTTCAATTGCAAAAATCGTTCTGTTTTGGATGGTTTTATTGCCACAGCTTTTAGCCTGCTTTATTTTATATACTATGTATCCCTACTATCCTTACCTTTTACTTCGACGTGATCACTATTTTTTCCTATTGTTTGTCCCTACTTTTCGTAGAAGGACACTTGAAAGCCTGAATACATGAATAAGGGTACCATACTGTACTTAGAAAAAGTGCTATATTAGAGTTGTTTACGGTGTAACTTGAAGAGAGATACGGTATATGCTCTATTACATGTAGCACCAATAACAAGGATAAATTAGTTCATTCTTCCTTCGTGTATCTTTAAACTATCTGTACCTTATGTTTAGCATTTATCTAGTTTGTTGGTAATGGTGGCTGAAAGAGTATTTAGATTTTATATTCCAAGTGTAATATGACATACAGGATAATGAAAACAAAATTCAGTGTTTTGGTTATACATTGTATAAAGTAAATTGAGGAGGTGCGGGAATCAGGTTATATTTCATGTGGTTTCCAGGGGGTGTCATTGTATTTACATTTTGTAAGGATGGGGTTCGAACAAAATTTGAATGATGGGTCGAAATGTTAGCCGACCCGCCCCCTCCCCCCCCCCACACACACACATCCTGGCACTTAAATAATGAGCGGTCCCTAAATGCTGTTCCTGTAATCCTTAGCATAAATAGGTCTTGAAGTAGGCTGCAGTTTCATACTCATATCCCAGGGTGTCCAGATTGTATCTATGGAAATAGATGTTCTGGCAATTAATTTTTATTTTGATAAGATTTTAATCAATAATTCAAATTTACCTTTTGCTGTTATAAGCTTTTATTCTTTAAAGGCCTATAAAATGCAGTTGTGAGGCTTTGCAGAGCATTTTATTCCTTTTTAAAATATTTAATAATGTAGGAGCACGAATGTTAGGCCATACTTGAAATACTTTGAAGTTACATTTTGGCGTGTACTTTTGGGATAGTGTTTTTCAGTAAATCACAAGAGAAGGAACAAAGAATAATATTTCATATTTGAAAAGTTCAAGTTTAAAATTCATTATTGTAACCAATAAAGTACTTAAGTAGTAGTCGTGATCATTAACTCTGATATTCAGTCAACTAACAATTATTGCATAAACATATACAGGTATCTGTCAGCTAAATACTTTCACATTTAGTGCTCGGAATTTATCAAAATCATAATGACTGTATTTATCCTTTTAACGACCAAAGCACAGATATATTTGTAGGAATCTGGAATGGTATAATTTTATAGATAGATCAAATAGAAATGTCATTTTTATAATTAACAAAGTAACTGTTACAAATGATCGCAAACACCGGTCCTGATAGGGAGTTAATCAGTTACCGCTCATATCAATGCATCAGGTGACTTGAAAAACGTTGCCTTTATCATGGCATGTGTCTCTATCAGATCTCATCAAGACATAGCACTTGTTGAATGACGTCGTCAATGGCGATTAATAGAAAGGAAATTCGATAAAATATTGCGTCATGGTATGACCAACTAGTAAACCGATAAATAGAATACTAGGTTCGCGTCTTTTGATATCAAGTTTTTTAGGCTATGTTTCGATAACGCTTGGTGAATTAATCTGCAAGCCTTGCGATTCAACAAGTGTTCTCGAAAATAGTAAGTGAGTATGATCAGGAAATACCACAATCACAAACCGCAGACAATCTCATTGCACCGCGAGGAAGAGCCACTTAACCATCAGGAAGACAATTAAGCAAAGCAATCAGTTCTCTCTTCCCCATCAAGATGATTGCAATACTAGAATGGACATAAAGTAACGTACAACAAAACATAGAACAATTACAGACTCCCACAATGGGAGTAACAATAGACAAAAAGTAAACAACAACAGAAGCACCGCCTTAGAGCGGACAGTAGCCTAAGCCACCGGGGGCTTAAATGCATTTTACTGGTACCAAATCTTAACCCTAGATTCTGCTGTTGTTAAAGTACAAGAAATGTTCAGCTCACATGGAAGCCACCTAACTAATGCAATGAATCATCATGGAGATACACTCTAATAAAACTTACACACCATGATGAGACAAAGAAAAGGGCTGATAACTTCGAAACCTTGCTTGATATCGACTATTAGTATCTATTTACTTACCTAGACAAACATTAAATACACCTATACAGGTCCCTGTCACCCATATACCGTATGGCTGTTTTCCATATCGCTCACTGGGAATGTCATTTTCAGGCTTTGTTTCATAATACTGGCACGAAGCGTTTTGTACCAACTGAGCCACCGTAACTGATAAGACGGTAAAGAGGCTGGCTATGTCACAGTCGCTTTCCTCTTCATAGCTTTTGCCACACGCAACAGTTGTCCAAACACCAGTGCAGGGTATTGGTGTTGTGCCTGAAGAGAACACTTAAGTACAAAAGGAAGAAAACCCGAATAAAAAAGACAGATCATACATATAGACATTCGGAACTACTGAACCCTATTCATATCATGTATACGTATCTAATGTATATATATATATATATATACAATTGTTTTGTATGGGTGAGTCCATCACAATCAAATCTCAAGTTTCATTTGCTGTCATGAAGATACAAGCGAGGATCATCTGTCAAGAATTTCTTTTAAAAACTATACAAAAAAAACCAAATGCAACGGACATGCTAAAGAAGCGTTAATGTTAAGACAAACGGGTAATGTGGGTATTTCTGATCATCGAGGGAAGCCAAAACCATTTTCAAGAGATTGTTTGGTCACTGAAACCCAAAAAAGCATAGCAAATGCTACAATTTTCTGAATTTTCTCAGGGAAATAAAAGATCAAGTTTTCACAATTTTACGTTTTTATTAATGCTTTACGGTATCGCCTTTTAGCGGTGTTTTAGTTTTTTTTTCTTGAACCAAATTAACACGTTAATCTGTTTTATGCCTTCCAAGACATTCAGACAAATGATGTTGAATGAAACATCTTCACGGCTACAGAGCACGAGGCGAGAGATCAAACGTAACGTCACAGTTATCTCTCAAATGCGTCGCACCATGTTTCAGCAACTTAAGGTTTTAATCAACCATATGATAACCACAAGCCTATGATATCTTTGTAAACTGATTGTTGAATATAAACACGAATAAATCAAATGATGACTACAATTTGACGTCATTGAAGGCAGCTGATTTTTTTCAGCATGAAATATCTATCATATCTGTCACATAACCAATATTTTTTATAGGCGCATGATGCAAGAGGAAGATGAAAACCCACCAAACGAAACATAACATGCTTATACATTTTAGCATTACTTACAACGGATGTGAATTGTGCTTCTGGACTCCTCCTACAATTCTTGCTCTCTCCAAATGCATATTTAAAGCACGGCGTCTGTAAATTCCCGGTTTCATATGCATAAGATCCTGTTCTCGTCATTGCAAATGATATTGTTCGATATTGCACAAAAAATGAGCACAAAAAAGCGTAACATAAGAAGTTGCTAAAATTATTGTGCATAGTATAAAAGACAGCGTATAATTTTGTATGAAAAGCTGAAGAAATCATGTCATGGGTATAGTGTATACACGCAATCTGATCAGCGTCAACATTGATGTTTTTTTCTTCGCATAAGTTATTTTTCAGTGCTTATTATGCGTTCCAATGGGAGAGCATATAGCCGCCGCTTTGTCCCTCCATCCATCCTTCCGTTCGTCCATCCCGTCCGTCCGTCCATCATAACTTTATCCGAGGCATAACACAAAATCTAAAAGAGGTATAAACTTTAAACTTCATTGGTAGATAGAACTCGATGTTGAAAAGCGCAGTGTACAATAACCATAACTCTCTTTTTGAATAATTTAGGAGTTATTGCCCTTTGTCATTTTTTATACTTGTATTTTTTTCCTGAGCATGATACCAACACTGTAAGAGGTATCAACCTGAAACTTCATTGGTATATACATCTTGATGAGAGGAGGATCAGTGTACATGAACCATAACTCTTTTTCATAATTTAGGAGTCATTGCCTTTTGTTATTTTTCATACTTGTATTTTGTCCAGAGCATAACACAAAAACTATTAGGGGTACAAACCTGAAACTTCATAATTAGATAGATCTCGATGAGAAGAGGTGCAGTGTAGAAGAACATTAACTCTCTTCTCGCATAATATAGGAGTTATTGCCCTTTGTTATACTTCATTTGTTTGTCCAGAGCATAACATTAACATTATTAGAGATTTAACTTGCAGTCCTTTACGAATAAGTATTTATTTGTGGAGCATCCATCGGTGTTACCGCTTTTCTTGTTTTCTAAAGGTATAAGATCATCTATCTCATAGCCTGCTAGTTTCGTCTGATGATAACATTTGCAAGCACCTTGGACCCAGATAAGATCCATGCTGATGCTGATCTTGATCTACCTTGGTCCACCCTGTCTCAAAGAAAAAAAACAGCGGACGACAAAATGCATGCATTATAAACTATTTTCACTTTGTTAGTGCGCATGCGCCAAACAGTCTCGTTCAGCGTTATCTCCGCGAGATTACACTTGAAGGGACAAACTTTATACGGCTGCCTTACATTACACAATGGAATATGGAAAACGATTAAAAGAAAAATAAATCCACAAATAAAGATTAGACAAATAGTAAAATTAAATGATAAATGTAACAAAAATAAATGATGCCAATATTCTGAAAAATTGAGATAAAAACATGATTTCTAAGCATCCTAGACTGACTTTTGTCGAATGAGCGGGTGCGTTAAGGACTGTGTTCGTCATACATTATAACATACACTGTATCCATAATTTCCTTTCCATATTATGCTAGTGCGAGCAATGAAGAGTCTGGTATGTTTCGTTCTCATTCCAGGTATACATGGCCTATGATTACATTCCATACACTTGTCGTCTAAACAGGGTCTTCTGGTTTAAAGATACATTAAGGCCATCTCGCGAGAAACCTGTGTAGCGGCATTCTAAATGAGTAAGACTCTAAGCAGTCTGTTCAGATACAGAGACTAGTTAAAAGAAATTTAGCATAAAGCAAGTTCAGATATAATACTTTCCAATAAGCGAACAATAAAGGCGATGATCAGGCTGCTTGAATACGATTACAAGTCTGCGCCTTTGTTGTTCGCATGCACCAAAGTCAGGTTTTCTTGCCTCGAGGCCCATTTTAATATCTACTACTGTGCATCCGGTCCTTTAATCATATGCCCAGTGCTCTTTGAAAGAAGTAAAAGCACACGTACTTGGCACGCGCGTTTGTAATTCGATGGTACATGTATGATTAATTTATGACGTGATGTGTCGCTTTTTAATTGGTACTACTTAAAAGGTGCCAATTTATACCCACACATTCTGAACCAGATGACTGGTGTTTTAAAAAATAGATCTGAGTCTTCATCTACATCCATAATTTGTGTGGACAAGCAGCGATGTTTCTCGCGAGCCTGTGCATAAGGGGACATTGTGTAGAAATGATGTGATTTAATGGGTCTTTAATTGGAGGTATTTACTTATATAGTTCAATTTCGACATTTATCGCACATGCATCTGGCAGAATACTTGTACTTCACTATTTTAAGCTGGTGACAATCGATTATAAGACGCACATAGGTAACTTTCCGAAGAACTAATCGGTTGTTCTCCGGAAGTTAGCGGCGATAGGCGATAATCTTAGGTGTCGGAAAATCCCCTGGGGCTAAAGTTCTTATCTTGGTCATAATAAAAGACAGATTTTATGGTTTTATGACATGTTTAGATTCAGAAGTGTACTATAAAAACTGCTCCTGTAGATAAAAGAAATAAATGTGAAATGTGCCCCGGGGTGTGACGTTATAAAAACAAGAATAAGAAACTGACAACTTTAAAATTACAACTAAGGAGTGTTATCTTTTTATAATCAATAAGGCCTGACCTCATAGAACAGAAAAATAATGCTATATTCCACAATCGCGGTAACATTTCAATAAATGATATGCTATGTGTTGTAGATGCGCAGTCTGATTTGAGTCTTCATAATATTGTACGTAAATACTTTCTTATCCATCAGTTTTAATATTTGTTTTTGGGTGTTCAAAGAACTGTCTCATTCAGACATATATTATACCAAGTTTTCTGCAGAAAACTTGGAAAAAGCCTTCTAGAGCTTCAATAACATGTTTTGACATAACTACAAACACCTGTGCTCTGATATATCACCTGCTGTTTTGGTGGACTGACCACTCAAAGTCTGACACTGCCGACACAGACAAAATCCTCTACAGCCAATGCCAGCACAGGTCCCATGGGACCGTGTTTGCAAATGACTGCTGCACTTACTCCATTTTCCATATCCAAAATTGGCATCGCGTTTGAACTGCTTCCGTTGCCATAGTAATAGAAATATTTTTTTCTCATCAAAATTTTCTGTCCACATATCAAATGCATTGACCTGGGTTTTATCACTCAGGGTCCAGAGCTGTGCTGCTGGGCTGACAGACAGACATGCAGTCAGAACGACAGACAGACAGGCAGACAGACAGACAGACAAACAGACAGACAATCGGATTAAGAAGTAACCCAATAGAGAAGAGAGTTGACTTAATAGTATCTCTGCCTAACCGGTCGAGAAATAAAAAAATACCCATAACTTTGCTGTTTGCTGTTGCTGTTTGCTCATGGTCGCATGCTTAGATTTTAGTAGATGGTTGGGAAGCTTTAATGATCGGCATGGCATTCTACTGGTTTTACTTGCGAACGACATAGGAGGGTAAAAAGCTATATACTTTTCTTTATATCCATTTATCATGTTTAGTCTCTCTACATTTTCCTCAGAGCTGGCACACGCAACTGACTCATTGGACACTGAATTATAACAAAATCGTAGAAAATCGCGTTCACGTTTCTAGGTATACGGTGTGCAATCACATTTGATGATTTCCTACGAACTTCTCCAATATTATAAATATATATTTTATAGGGCACGAATATTATCCTGAGTTCTTTGTACGGTAATATAGATTGAAGACGTTTTCGTTTTCTATAGTATATATACGGTACAAGTCCGTGCTGTAAGGCTATTTTAGGGTATAGAAAGTTACATAAAGGTTAGTGAATCATGCTTCACGTGAAATTGAAGCTCGTTAGGTGTGTATAGGTTTTGAAGGGTGCGAAAAGGTCAATCGAGGCAAAGGCAGATGCTTAGAGCGTTTGTTATTTCTTCTGTTTTCCATTCGTTATGAGCGATGACGAAATTCTTGAACAGGCAGCTAGTAGCAGAGGTAAGCCCCTGGGGGACTCGTTTGAAGCCGTTGATTTGTTCAGAGACTATCTTGAAAACAAGCTTAGTGATTTGAAGAATGACATTTCCAAGCAGACGTCTAAGCAAAATAGGAAAACTCCTTCATTTAGACTTGAATCTCATAGAATTCAGTTTGAATTTAATACAGATATTCTTGAAGGCTTAGAATCGTTGTCTCCTAATCTTAAACAGCAAGATTCTGATATTCGTAAAGACTTAATTTCCAAACCTAAGAAGAGAAATAAGCTCATAAAAGTTGCAGATAGATTCCCTGGGGCTGGTCTACAGTTAAGGGCCGTATACACTATCATTTTTTCTTGTACAAAATTATTGTACAAGAAAAACTGACCAAGAAAAAGTGACAATGATGAGGTGTATATACATAGCAAGAATTTTACTCTTGTGTCAAACTTTTTGCGGGAAATAACACACTAGTAGCAATGGAGACAGAGGAAGATTATGTTGCATTTGTTTTATGCATTGTGATTATGCAACGAAGATTAAGCACCAGATACAGACATGTGTGGTCGCGAGAGTAGTTACTGCGGAGACAGCAGCATAATGCGTATCATACAAGCATCGCAGACTTCAAGAACTGTCCCTTTTCTCAAATCTCTGTTCTTATACTCTTTTGACCTGATATTCCATATAATTCCATTTTCTTCTATAAGGTCAATGAGTCTTGATGTAACTGTGTCTGTCCAAATAAAATCTGCCATGATATCCTCTTGCAGCAATATTTCCCCGCCAAATATTGTCCATGTGCTTTTGTTTACAATGCTGCTGCCAGAAATTCTTTGCTTTTGATTGGCTATTTGATGGCAAGTTTGATAAGTTATCATTGAAAATAGGAAGAGTTTCTATTCATCAGCTTTTCTTGCACAAAAAAATTAAATGACAGTTTTTCTTGTACAGGTCCATTAATAAAGTTATTTCACTACGCAATATTTCAAAAGTTTTTTCACATTTTCTTATACATTAATGGTCTATGTTTACCTTACATGTAATTTAATTCGTGTGCCATTTTGTTTCTATAAATCATATTACCATTTAATCAAACAACATTTGTATATAAATAGCTTATACATTCAAATAAAAAGGACAACAACATACTTTAAATACATTCCAATGAAAACACAATGACAGTGTACGCTACATCATAAAGTCTATATATCGTTGCATCTCCCTTTGCTTTAATAAGATCTACAATTCACCTTGGCATTGCATTGTGAGGTTCCTCCAGGACGCGCAGTGCTACACTATATCACGCTTCGCATACTCGCTTCCACATCTATTCTTTTAACACAGCATTTGGTTGCCAATCTCACCCTTATACTCTATGGGATTCAAGTCTAGCGAATTCCCTGGTCATTCCAGAATGGGCATTCCTTTACGTTCTGGGAATGTTCTAGTGCTTTTTGAGTCATGGCATGGCTCGGGATGCTGCATAAAGATATATCCCTTCTGTGGGAACACAATGCAATCACATGTCATTTCAATATCATGAATAATATCATTCGGGTATTTTGCACTATCCATGTTACCATTCACTTTTCTCAGACGAGAAATGATTCTGCTGCTAATGTGGTACTTGATTGTATCGATTCCGGATCTTTGCACCCCTACTTACTTTGCACACTTACTGGCGACCTTACATTAGTCTAAATACACTAAGCATAATATTTTTCATTGTGTTTGGGCCAAACACGACAATGACATTGGTTGTTATGACTGTGAAATACAGACTCATGTGAATGCTTTGTGCTCCCACAGGAGTGATTTATCTTTATGCATGATATTGTGACATGCCATAACTCTAAAAGACTTAGACAATTCCTAGAATATAACGGAGTACCCAATCTGAAATGGCCAAAGAATTTGCCAAAAATGAATTTCATAGGTAACGCTTGGATTATTAGGAAGAAAGAGGTTGGTAACCAACTGATGTGTTTAAAAGAAGAGATATGGAAGCGAGTATGTAAAAAGTGTAGCACTAAACGTCTGTGAAGAAATTTACAATTCAGTGCTTAGGATAATTGCAGATCTTATTAAGGTCACTGCCCACACCTGGGCGATTTTTTTCCAAAAAATAGATTTTTTCATTTTTTGATATTCTGTAGTACATCATATTATAAGCAAAATAACGCAAAATAAAGAAAATTTACCGTCCAGTTCAAAAGTTACAGCTCTTCATTATATGGCCTATGTTGGCTTTTTTATGCAGCTTTTTGCAAACTCATTAAGACAAGTAAAATATTCTGTAACTCAATTTTATATTTGAAAATCGTTATTTCAAACAAGCATGCGAAGCCATAAATAATCTAGAACTTTTTCTCAAACCTTTCTTTTGCAGCTATACAAGAATTTTTCTTCATATCACGCTTTCTAACCAGCATTCACCGATATCTATGCATTCATTTTCTGCAATTACTGACTGATAATTCAATATTTAAACATACTTTAAAAAAATAAATTTTTCTAATTTTTTTTTAGGAAAGTGATCATTATATATGATGCGTTATGACAAAATTTTAAAAAAAATCACCGTCTAATTAGTGAGATATTACCAAATAGTTATCCCTACCCCCTAAACTAAAAATTAATGAACTTAGCAGGCTTTTCTTATTTCTAAGCATGTTAAAACCTTACGAACCAAACACTGTTGATTAAAATACCTCACCGTGAACTTCCAAATGAAACTATATGTACTCCAAATACTTGGAACATTTATATGCATATATATGAAGACTTTTCAATACCAAAAACGATACCGAAATACCCCACCCACGGTAAAAAAAACTTATCCGCATTTTGTCTGAACACCTAGTCGATATATTTTGACCAAATTTGCATAGATACACCATTAGGATAGAGATGTAATGTTTTGGGGACATTTACCGTTTTTCAAGGTCACGGGGTAACTCTGCATGTCAAATTTAGGTGAAAATGTGCTGTTTAAATATGCATTGCTTTAATTGATCGATGCATATACTTCATTTACTCATCCAAGAATTTGAAATGTTTTTAAATCTTAGTTGCGGCCTCAGGCGCTATACTAATGCCCGATCGCGAAGCAAGGCCAGACCTTAACACTTGACCAGAGTTTTTTTTTATTTCTATTAGATCTATATATCCCTTGACGGACATCTTTCAGTTGAAACATGTCAAATGTAGAGTAACCTTGGAGATTAGCAAAAATTTTAGCGTAAAATTGGAAATATTTTATTGCTCATTATTTTTATATTTGCTTTGGGTGCTCAAAAGAACCGTCTCACTGAGTACCTATAACTTACCTATGAATTGGTTGGACCCGCATTTATATGAAAAAGGTTCTTTTTATGCCCACACCCTTCCCGCTACTGAAGGGGGTACTCAGTGGCGCGGAGGGGGAGGGGGTACTATTTTTGGTACGGATCCCGTCGGCGTTGGTCACGGGCAGAATTGGTCACCAGTAGTCTAGAGGGGCTAGACATTTTCTATGCGCATATCACATGAAACAGGCTTGAAGATTGGGTCCGCATTTACATGAATATAAATGAGCATCGATGCGACAAAACCTGTCTTCAGGGTTTCCGATAAGATCATACCAAAACCAGCCTTCTCAGCCACTGAGACTAGATAGAATAGTGAAATCTCGCTTGGAGTAAGTTTAGATACGATACTATTCATTTTGTGAATAGCAAAGGTGCTGATCAGACTGCGCGGATGCGCAAGCTGGTCTGTGCCTTTGTTGTTTGCAGACCCCGATGGCAGAATTCCTCGCGTACCTATAATAATTTAGATTAGGCCTACTATAATTTAGAATCACGATTATACTTGAGTCAACCTTAGCCCAAGATAGCCTCGTAGCTAAATATTGGAACACATTTGACATAAGGCAAATTGTTTAGGACGCAAACTAAAGCGAGGGACTCTCAACGTCAACGTCAAGTTCAATACTTGTCGTTTACGCATAATGACGTCATAAGAGCAAGTGACGTCATTAGCGCACGTCAGGTTCAAAGTAGACGCTAGAGAACGTGACGAGACAGTCTGTCTTGGTGAAATTTTAATGCAGGTAAAATAAAACCAGAAAATCATATATAGATCTATATACAAGTAGTTATATCATGATTGTTGATGTGGACTGTCAAAAAACCGCGAACTGTCGACTGACATTTCCCTGACAAAATGCGTGTTCCATTACACTGACTGACTTTTTTTCTTCTCACAGAGCTGAGCGTCCATCGTTTAGTATCCGTAAAAAATACCAACTTTTGTTGTTCATTATACTTAAAATTTTGTTTGTATTTTTAATGTTATATCAATCACTTTCAGATTACCAACGTGCAGTGTAACGGGCATTACTGTCGGAAGAAAACATATCATAGTTGCGTAAAATCACACTTTGTCATAATCGAACGCTACCAAGTATTACCTCCCTTGATGATTAAGAGTTACGGTTATTGCTATGGGTAGTGACCTTAAGCAAGGGGAGGTGCAACGAATAGTGACTTTATGATGTAGGCGTACAGGTTTATTGTTATGTTTTCATTGAATAGTATTTAAGTATGTTGTTGTGTCTGTTTGGAATGTATCAAATATTTATATACAAATGCTGTTTGATTAAACGTTGATATGATATATAGAAATAAAATGACATGTTAATTAAATTACATGTATGGTTAAACATAGACCATTTATGTATAAAAATGTGAAAAAACTTGAAATATTGCGTAGTAAAATAACTTTTTTAATGGACCTATACAGTAAACGTGTACAAGAAAAACTGATAGTGTATATGGCCCTTTAGGGAATACGAGTAACCAAGTCTTTGTGGAAGTGATTCTAAAGACGATAAGAAAGTAAAGCAAGCAGAGATTAGAGCACTCAAAGAGATGAAATTATTGCATAATCAGCCCTCAGCAACTGTTTCCAGTAACAATGCTTCTGATACGAACTGTTCTCTTTTCATGCCTTCTGATGCATCACGCTTGGGAGTCAACTATCAGCCTAGTGGATTGTCATGGGAGAGAGGAAGGAGGACTTTTCCTTTTCGTGGAGAACGACGACCGACAGCTACAGCATCACCCACGGACATCTGTTTCGGTTGCGTACTCACATGACACTTCTGCAGATCCTTCCCAGTTAGTAGAAACGGCCCACAAGGACAGAGTACATGTACAGCAAGCAAGTTGCAAGCTCAAGGAGAGATCAGAGAAACTAAGCCAGCTACAGAAATCAAATGATAAGTATACTTATTCTTCTACGACAGTCACGTTTTCCTTTGACGCGTATTACTCGCATAAGCAATATTTTGAATTACAAGATATCTAGTAAAAACGTTAAAGGCAGACTTGCTGAAAATACAAATTTTTGGAAACAGATAAGGGCCAACTCAAAAAAATTAAATGTTTTGAAAGAGGGGTACAAAATACCATTCTCAGAATCTCCGTCTGAATCTTTTTCAAACAACAATGCTTCTGCTTTAAAAATATGAATTGTAGTTGAGGCGGTGTCCGAATTAGTTCAAAATAAATGTGTGGTCGAGACCAGCTTTAAACCGTTTGTGGTCAGCCCTTTAAGTGTTTCAATAAATAAATTTGGGTATTATGCGGCCATAGGGTCACTGTATGGTCACGTGGTATGCTATGATCCGGCCTCTGGTAAAGCCAGCAGAGATTGGAACTGCTTGTGGCATGGTTGAGCAGTGACCTGGTGGTTGAATTATACTGACATAAAGGTTGAATGTAGCTTGGTTATGCCTAATACTTTGTTTGCGTTAAACTAAAACCTCATAATACTTAAAGATATGTGTTTTGTATAAAGACAAGTTCAAACATTTTAAGAATAATTCCACTGTTTAATGGGAGGTATAATTTAGTTGATTTCTGCTTCAGAAAATGTAATAGTAATGTTATGGTTTTGATTTTAGTTAAGAATGCATAAGCAATCACAGGGTGGAATCGCTAAAGTTGAAATGTGCACTATTATACGGATTTTGTTTAACCAAGATGGTATATTGATTTTTCTATGCTATGCTGACGGCGACTTTTGTCGTCTGGTGATAACTTTGCAAACATTATGTACCCAGATTAGGACGACACAACGTTGTATCCTATCTGGATACAAACTGTTTCGCACTTTAAAGTGTTTCTAAAATGTTGATAGTAGATAGTCAACAAGAGACATGAAAACTTACCCTGCATGCAAAGAGTTAAGTGTTGATGCATTTCCAAGAAATTAAAAACGGTTATTTTTGTAAGTATTATTGGCTCCATGTTTAATGGAATAGACTGGTACATGCCCATGTTTACTCTGCTCCAGAGGAACCCCGTGCTGCACGGGATGTGTTGATCTCTGCTTCAGAGATGTGTTTAAAGTTATTTAGCGAATAGCTACATGGCTATGATAACTCTGCTTCAGAGGGAACCTGTGCTGCACAGATTGGAAAAAAAATGCTTTTGCACAGCACTTTATGCACTAGACTGATGGGTGATAATGGTTTTGCACTCCCCCCTCGCCCCCGTGGGGGGGGGGGCAGGACCATTTTAGCGCGATGTCTACATATTTTGCTAATTGAAATTGTGAAAATTACACGTTATAAGAGTCAGAGGTTTTAGTGTATATGCAGTGAATAATGTATGGTTTTAGTGCAAAAGTATTTTTGATTTTATAATTGACATATTTGTTCGACATTGGGGTGTGGAAAGATATTCAGGATGAAGAAGTACAGGACGAATTAAAAAAAAATTATACTAGACTGCCGCAGATAGTTTTGAATTCAAAAGATGACAATACACGAAAAAATTATATAATACAATTTCAATTAGTTTTCAGTTTGGTGTAACAAATACGGATATTAATCTGTTCCAGCATCAAATCATCCTGTAGTCGTATATTTATCGAAGTTAATGGATTAGAATCCATCCATTTCAAAAATTAATATGGCTCTCTATAGTATTTCTTGGGCTCATGGAATCGCAGGATTTTCAGATCCTTGTAAATCTTCCTTGGTGAAGCAGGTTAAGGAAGGGGTGATAAGAAAAAATTCTAAACCTACTGTTGCTAAGGAACCGTTAACTCCGGAGATTATTCAAAAGATTGTTCATGCATATGGGACTGGAACAAATTTATTAGATTTAAGATTTGTCACAATGTGCTTACTGGGGTACGCTGGTTTCCTACGATTTCAATTAAAATCGGGGTCCATGGTAGTTATAGCCAAAACAAACGAGGAAACGTGTCCTGTCAAATATTTACAGATGCACCTGTCTGCTTTCAATATTTACGAAATTTCAGATGAACTTATCTTTCGGAAAGCTTCTTATATCAAAACATTAGATTCAAGGCGATAATTTGTCTTATAGGAGAGTCAGAGGAATTTTTCTTGAAAAATTGGAGAAAATAGGTTTAAATACCTCTAAATTAGGACTTCATTCATTACGTTTAGGTGGGGCCACTCAAGCAGCAAACAGTGGAGTATGCGACAGATTGTTTAAGAAGCAGGGACGTTGGGGAGTTCGCTAAACGCTATGGAAGATGATAACATAAGACGTTCAGTTTCATTGAAAATTTGCATTTAGTTCCTTTTATAGAGTCCTGTTCTTTTTAGTGTCGAGCAGTTAGATACGCTCGGGTCTGCGCATGCCACTACAAACACAATATTAGCTGTTGTCTTATTTATCTAAATAAATAAGTGTCGCCTTTCTAGGATATAAAGTTTAGATAATTTAAGAAATTTACGTTCTGCTGAATAGAATGAAAGAAAACATAAATATATTTATTATAGGGTACGAATATTATCCTGAGTTCTTTGTACGGTAATAGAGATTGAAGACGTTTTCGTTTTCTATAGAATATATACGGTATAAGTCAGTGCTGTAAGGCTATTTTAGGCTTTAGAAAGTTACTTAAAGGTAAGTGAATCATGCTTCACGTAAAATTGAAGTTCGTTAGGTGTATATAGGTGTTGTAGGGTGCGAAAAGGTCGATCGAGGCAAGGCAGATTCTGTGATTTCTTCTCCACTCCTCCCACGCTCTGGTTAGGGTAAATTGTGCATTGAATTGATTCCCATTATAAGGGATTTTACACGTTTGTGGTTGAAAATACAAACGTATCTAGATCGCAGAGTAGGCCGAGGTAAAACATTGCACGGTGCTACGGTGTCTCTTACATAAGATTAAATTTAAATTCATGAAGAACATTATAGAAAAGTTTTTAAAATAAGAGATTATGATTATAGTCTCCCTGTTATATAAACTGATTGAATCCTTCGGTTCTACAAAAATAAAGTAAGAGAACTTTTTTTTTTTTTTTTATAATTCTTTATTAGCATATAGTATTTTTATATTTACAACATAATCAAAATTTTCACATGCTACCTACTATCTGCTTCTATTACAAAACTATTTAGCTCTAATATATATTAACATTCTTTTCTTAGCACTTAACTAGTTAGTAGAAAGGAGAGAAAGGACGAAAGAAGGGGAGAAAAATTTAGGATATATATATTTATAAAACATTCTGTTCTGGATATTACAAGAAAACAATCAGTTTATTCTGGGAATACTAACGTACATGTAGTTATGGCTGATTTACAAAAATAACCGTGTGAACATTGTTGTTGGAAATCTCTAAATCAAGAGTATGTACTGTCGTGCACACCAAAGGTGACAGTGACGAAATAGTTTGTTTACAATTGTTAAGTAAACATTAACTTGTACAATCCACTTGAGCCAACGCGAATCGAGAGATCACTTATGTATTAATCCTATCCGGTGGATAGGATTAATAAACAGGTGATCTTTCGATTCCAAGTCCCTAATAGCTTTAAAACAAGACGTGACGTCACTGTCACTCTTGGCTGGCACGGCAGTAATTAAAAAAAGAACTAAAACAACATCAACATACACACACAGTTCTGTAACAAAGTGAATGCCCATGTGTTCGGTGGTAATGTTGTTGTTCTGCATCTGGTATCTTCTATATTTTGTCAGGGGCGCAGCCTACATACTAAGTATTAGTAAAATAGTTATATAATTTTGACCATTTGGTCATAAACTTTGCAAACCGGTTATATATACTTGCAATGTATTTTGCACTAATAAATTTATTTTTAAGTAATGACATAAAATTTTGAATACTTAAGGTATTCCTTGTAAACTTGTTCTTATATATATAATATTTTGCTAGACAAAGAATATAATTTTCTATGCTTCTGGGTTTTTGTGATGAGAATATAAGAGACTTTTCTTCTAAATGCAAAGTTATATTGCAGTTGTTGCTTAACCAATCCTTGAGGCTGTTCCAAAAGTCTTTTACTTTAGTACAATTTAAAAACAAATGCTCTATAGTTTCACTATGTTCATTGCAGTATGAACATCCATTATTATTTATCTTCTTGATTTTGAATAAAAAGGAGTTTGTCACTAAAATTTTATTGTTAATTTTATATTGAAAATCAGCTAGTTTTACTTCCTTTATGTCTTTAATTGAATAATTATACAACTTCCATTCTTTATCGCTTATGTTTCCAAATTGGTTTCCCCACCTATGTGTTACATTCATTTCGTCAACATGGGCTAATATGTCATAGAATCTTCTACTTCCTTTTTTGTCTTTTAATAGGTATGCCACAAATACATTGCAAGTAATATTATACCTACTTTGATATATGAATACTCTGTTTTCGTTTATCAAATTTTTCCACTGGTTTGGTATTTTATGTAAAATGTTTTCATAGTTTAAAAAAGTACCCCTTACTCCATATATCTCTTTTAACGTATCAAAAGTGTAGAAATTACCGTTGTTATCTAAAATATCACCTATGGTTTTTATTCCTTTATTATCCTTTATTATCCCAGTTTTTCACATACAAATTGTTTCCATTTCTTAGGTGTGAATTAAACCATAATGGTGCACTGAGGATAGATTTAATTTCTTCTGATTTTACTTCTCTACAAAAGTCAGCCCAACTGATCAAAACGTCTTTCCAAAATGGGTTTCTTAGATTTATTGCTAAGCTCCTTGCATATTCTCCTCCTAACGATAAAACTTTATTAAAATCAATTGGGTTGAGAATGTGCCAGGTTGTATTATTTGCTTGTTGGATTACTCTCCTCAACCAAGATATTTTTAAAGTAAGAGAACTTAATATCAAGATGTGTTTATTTAGAAATCAGGGTAGATCAAGTTAAGGTATCATTCTGAGCTATGGTATCTGATCATTTTCTACACTGATGACATATGTCACATATTTCAGTTAATTCAGTTTACTGCTATAGTACTATTATTAAAGTTTTAAAGCTGTTTTTAAAATGGAGACCTTTTAGGTTTTCTCATTATTGTGCTATTGGGGCATGTTTTGACTTTGTTGTTTTTCAGTATTTTTCAGACATCACTACTTATATCTAGTGAGATTGGTTTTCTGAGTGTTATTGTGCCGTGTTAGTGATGGGTTCTGGACTGTGGACTGATCTTGGAGCTTAATTCTTAAATAATTCAAGTGATTATATTTAGAGACGATGGACTTTCCATTTACGTCTATACAGTGGATATTAGAGAACCTCATCAGATTGGAAGATGTGAGATTGATTGTAATTATATATTTAATAAAGTTAGATACGCTTGGGTCTGCACATGCCACTACAAACACAATATTAGTTGTTGTTTTAATTATCTAAATAAATAAGTGACGCCCTTGTAGGATATTAAGTTAAAATAATAAAGCATTTATGTTTGGCTGAATAGAATGAAAGAACACATAATGAACTGTTGATGTTTCCATATTTGCCTCCATGTGAGCTTGACAATTTTGTGTTTTAACAACAACAGAATCTAGGGCGAAGATTTAGAGCTAGTAAAATGCATTTAAGCTCCCAGTGGCTTAGGATGCTTATTCTCCGCCCTTCGGCTGAATCAATAAGAAGAGTTGTCAATTACAAGCACGAAGTACTGGTTGTTCAAACTTGCCCAGGTTAGGTGGTTAGGTTAACGAACCGTCTTGCCATGACCATAGCTGTTGATTTGGGACGTAAAGCAACAAAACAAACACACAAATTAGCAAGCAGAGATAAAAGCGTCATTTAATGTTGGTTGATAGTACGTCACTCATGAACAGAGTTAGTCTAGTACCTCATATCTATTTATCAAGTTCTGTTCCTTATTATATCTGTATAAAATTTAAATGTACATTTACACCATATTTTACTGCAGTTTAGCAGCCAAAATTTCAACTGATTTACAAACACTGTTCTGTTTGATTGTACTAATCTGGAGAATACCTTCAATATACATGTAATAACAGGTAGAAAAGTTTATCATAGAGCAGGATATGTATTGGTCTCACTTTGTTTTAGTTAGATTACACGGAATGGGTGAAGCTCAATTGCCACCTCTTTTGTGTAAACTTACACGTATTTTTGGTAGGTGCCTACTAAAATTGCAGCAGTTGACATTTTCAAATTATATAATGCAAAACATACATGCATTTTGTAAATGTCTTCTATAATATATCAAGCCTTATTTTACCCAAAAAAAGAAGATGCCATTAACCCATTTTATTCTGATATTCTGACAGTTTATCACTTACATTCACATCGAATATAATAGTCCATTTTGTATTTAGTGGTTTTCGGCCAAATTTCCAATGAAAATGATTTTTCTGTCCCTGAAGATTAAGTGTGATCAGCGCTCTGAGAAGTAACCGTTAAAGCGCCATTCACAACAAAAGTCGTCTGCTTTCTAATCTGCTAAAATGGTAGACAGCAGAAAGTGTACATTATTTTTGTGAACAAGTGATCATGCTTTCTACTCAAAATTAATGTACTCTTAAATGTCCATTCCTGAAATATAATGTACACTTTCAAAATGGAGTGACGTCACAGATGTATTTTAACTCTTCTTTACTCTTCATGTGTATGTGCGCCCTACCGACTGAGCCATGAAGCCATTTAGAATTTATGTGATGTAAACTTTTTTGTTATAATTGTACCGTTAATATGTATCAAACCTCATGTTCCTTTATTTTCAACAGTTCAGTCCACCGTTAACGGTATCATTGAGCCAAGATATCGTGAATGAACAGTATGTGTTTTGCAATGTAACTAATAAGCCATCTGCCCCTTCATTTTCAAAAACAGCTTTATCGATTGTTTTGATTGAAGAGCAATTGCTAAGGGAAGTAACAATGTGAAATGGGTCTATTTCCCAGCATGCCCAGAGTTTAAGCAAGACTCTTAATACTCATTGTAAAGCTCTTGTCATGTCGGCTCTAGTTCTAAGAAATGTATCGTAAAATGCGTTTTACTTCGCAATACGAAAAATAAAGTGGTAAATATAATTGAATTACATGCATGTATAAACCGCTAAAACTGATGAGAATGCACTGACAATAGTACTAACCACTGTCCAAGAGACAAACCATGGATTTCACTAGACAATGGGATAGATGTCAAGATTTGTTTTTCAAGAGAGTAAAATACTTGGATCAAATAATGCTTGTATGTGTTACAACACCCCTTCCTCTCGACGACATCGGTTGGTCATTGATCTGTAATTAAGGCATTTCCTACATCATACTCACTCGATTTTATTGTAAAAACAATGGCGTTTTAATTTTATAACTCAAATTGAACAATGCTCAATTTGCATGAAAATGACCATGTTTTCTGGAAATAAGTAAATTCCATGCTACTTGGTCAAAAAGTAGCACTATCATTCCTGTTAAATAATAAGAGCAATAAGCAAACAGAAATTATAATGCTTATATAGTGCATATTAGAGTGTTCTTCTTTTAACTTGTTTTATTTTTAAAAGTAAAATGTGATGTTGTTGCTGGTGGTGGTGTTGTCTTTCCTCTCTTTTCTTGAAAAAATCAGTTGAACACAAACTGCTACATGGAGCTTAAAGATTTGTAAATATCATCAATCGAAAGATCTGCATTCGTTACTCCCATATGAAATGGGACTCCCATGCATGTTCACCACATTCTCACTTTGTCTAACCCATTCATACTTTGCGCAAGGCCAGGTTATAGCAAAAATCGATAAATACCCTTTCGAAATTCTAGAATTGCCCAGTACAATTCTGGAATCTGCGGACAAAGAAGAAATTCCTACATTGCGCAGGTACAATTCCGGAATTGTACTGATTCTCACTTTGTACTACATATTCATGTAAATAGTATCAAACCTTGAATTATGGGTGTATTGCTATGTACAGTTAATGAAAAACGCATGTGGTTTTTAATTAGATATGTTCTAAGTTCCACTTCCAAGACGATGGCCTTTTCAAAGCGTTCATTATTGTACACTGGTAGGAAATATATGAAGATTGACTTACTTAATGTGGCCAACAATCAATTAAGATAATATCCGTCTACGACACACTGACAGTTATTCATTGGTACATTAGACATTCTCTGGAGCTCTTACTGCAAGTCAGAGTAAGTCGAAAACGTAAAGATGGCCTAACGATGAATTTAAGGTAAGAACCCTAACATAAATGGTCGAACTATAATTTGATAACATACAGCTGTCTTCGTAAATTAAGATAATCTTATCTTTAGGATTTACCCGCCAATTATTAATTTTTAATCCCCTGTAAATCCGATAGATGCGAAGGCTAAACTGAATCGTATGTATAAGCACAAGTCATTTGCGTTTCTCATCAGGAAGATTATATTTGTCCTGTGAAAGCCCAATAGTAGTCTCTAATTCTGATAGCAAACTTATACTCAACTACAAAAGAAACCCATCAGCAACTTTTTAGGGCAATTATGGTAAAATAATTAAAAAATCAAAATAAATTTTATGCCATATTCTTTAACAATCAATTATGCATCAACTTATTGAATAATGTAACAGTTTTACTTAAACCCGTTCATGCTGTACGCCATTGTATAGACAAGGGGTCATTTCTAAAAATGACAAGTTTTAGACAATTGATTTTCACTCGATTTCTAGTCACAATCAGTTCACTTCGTCCAAAAACCGGTATGTCCCTCTCTGACGATGCAATCAAGTGTGTGCAGAAGCCAAAACAAACGGCGTAAGTTTAGTAAGCCCGGATCTCAATACGATAGAGCAGTTGTGGGGGTGCGCTATAGCGACGCATCCAGGATCGTTCAGTGCAACCTTGGTATCTTCGACAGCTTCAGGTTGCTCTCCATTAAGAATGGGCGTGGGTTCCCAAGAACGTTGTGCGGCGCCACGTGCTTTTGGTTCGACCTCGTTATGAGGCAGTTATTGCGACAGGAGAGGGTCATGTCTGTAATGGACGAATTAAATTCAAGTGAACTGATTTAGACGAGAACGAGATATTCATTCTCAAGTGAAAAACTTGTCATTTTTGAAAATGACCCCTTGTCTAAACACTGGCGAATAGCATTAATTGATTTAAGCAAAACTGTTACATTTAGACGGATGGCTGAGAATGGGTTTGCTCCCCCCCCTAGGGAATTTTGCAGACATATCCTATCTTGTAGAGAATTGAAAGCCGAGTCTTTTAAGAGATGTTTGCACTCTGTGCTCCGGGGCGTTAGTCTGTAAGAGCCTGTAACATACGTTACTGAATCAAACTAAGAAAAAGTAAATTGAAAGTTTGGGCTACAAATTAAAGACATTAAAATATTTATTTTTAAAAATCATTCATATAGTCTGCATACTGGATATCTTAACTACGTATGACAGCCATTTGAACAAAATTGTGGCCTCCTAAGGTGTCATATGCGTTACATAAATCAGATAACCCATTAAAATTTGCAAGTGTGGCTAACATCATTTATATTCACAATATCTCTGTGTGTTTTGCAAAATATTTTTAACCATGTCTGACTAGCTAATGCAATTAGCTAACAGAAAAATTAAAGTTTGCTTCCCAAGCTTATATATTTTTTCTGAAATAAGCAATTAAACAACCCTACCCCTACCCAGTTTTAAGGTGAAATGTTTGGTATTAAAACTAAAGTAAAAATAGTTAAAAAATATTTGCAGTTGATGAATGTGTTTCATTGTTTGGGATTTATTTGCTTATATGAAAAGACTCATAAATCTGCAAGTTTGTTGCAAAATTTTTAATATCAGAGGCTGTAACATATGTTACCTGATGTAATAAATGGGCAAGCTCATTGTCTTTACGTAAGATATGCCTAAAAATGTTTTAATCTCCTCGAGGGAATTTTGCAGACATATTCCTTCTTATAGTACAACTCAAGCTGCATGGAATAAGGGATGTTTGCACTCTCTATGTTGGGGCGTTAGTCTGAAACAGCGTGTTACATGCGTTACTATATCAAATAAAGGAAATGTAGTTTGAAAGTTTGAGCTAAAATTGTGAAAAAAACTCACAGCTGTTGGATATCTTACATTGTTTAGGGATTTCAAACTGGCTCCTATGATAAAAACTTATAGATCTGCTAGTTGTCATCAAGTTTTAAAGATCAGAGAGCGTTACATATGTTAGCGTGATAAGTAAAATCATAAGTAAAATCATCAAACAGTATTTTGACATAAAGCTGAGTAAGGGCCTGCTCCATCCTAATCCCCTTTGGAATTCTGCAGACAAATTACATCTTATGTAACCATTCAAGGTGCATTTAATAAAAAATGTTTGCACTTTGTAAGTCGGGGAGTTAGCCTGTAACAGCTTGTTTACATATTTTACTATATCAATTTGAGAATAAGAAATTTGAATGTTTGAGCTACCAAAAGAAGACATTAAAATTATCTAATAAATTGACATTCTTATAGTCTTTATACTGGATGTCTTTACTACATATGGAAACTGTTTAACATTAATACAGCTAACTGTGGTGTTATGTGCGTTACATGAACCTGATTATAATTTCAAAGCTATAATTGTGGCTATCGTCATGTAGTTAAACAACTACTATGACTTGGTTTCAAACTGTTTTATTAGATTTTACAAACATATACTCAATTGATGAATAGGAAAAACCAAGTTTGCTTTTCTATCTTAAATATATTGTCTTATAGGAGCTAATACACAGCCCTACTCCCAGTTTTACAGAGAAGCGAATTTTGTTATTACCGTTTAAGTAAAACACATGAAAGCAAATACAGCGTGTGGATATTTTTCATTTTCTTAGTCTGTCTTGCTCATATATCTACAAGATGTCATTAAGTTAAAGATCAGGACACTAAATGTGTTCTTATAAGTCTTTGGTGCCAAAACACTAGGAATTATATTCATTTCTGATTATCAAGCCCATGGACTGGTGTTACAGATGT
The DNA here is from genome assembly GCA_964019695.1 of Loripinus fragilis. NCBI lineage: Eukaryota > Metazoa > Mollusca > Bivalvia > Lucinida > Lucinidae > Loripinus > Loripinus fragilis. The sequence continues at coordinate 58,430,424 of OZ026524.1, read as the reverse complement.
TATCAATGACCTTTTGGACACATTTCCTAATACTGTGCATATAATGCTAAATATAGAGCCATAAATAGAAAAGATAGTTTTACATTTTTGCAAGAAAATACAATAAATGAAATGGTCCAAACTATTTCTCATCGATTTAACACTCATGTTAAACGTTTGTCGTTGTCTGCTTCTGTGGTAACCATTATTACCGGGTATCACACGCCTCCTTGCAACTAGTAGAATCATCACACAATATTTCAATCATTTACTAATATAAAATTTTACCACCAGTCCACTCAAAATTGATAAGCCATTATCAACTTTCCAATTTTGCCATTATAAATGTAGCCTTTCCATACATGCAACCCACATATTTTCATCTAATAATGTCTCTGCACTTATTATCTTTCCCCAAGCATTCAAAAACTTATTTGAAGTCTTAGTACTTCTGAAGTGCTGAAACCGAGGTAACTCTTTCCCTTCAGATAAACGAACTAGATGTATCACAGCAGGTAAAGCAATGAAATGCAGGATGAAAAGAGCGCAAATTAGACCCTTTCAATTCAATGAAATACTAAGTTTCTAAGATAAGAGCACTTATTAAAGGATGTAACATATATAACTCGTCATAATAAATGAGCAAGGGCATTGTCGTGACAACCTTTTTGAATACACAGTCAGAGGCAAGTGTTTTCAATTTCAGTGTTTTAAATGGATCATGAAATGAGGCACCTTAGCAACTTGTTTACTCTGTATAAATCTTCCATAGAGCATAATATAGAACTACTGGTTATCCCATTCTACCTATAGTCCACTTTCCTTCTTTTGAATGCAACAGCTAATGATATGGCTGCAAAAACTGAGAAATCATAGGTTTTACATTATTTTAAGACATGCTTCAATGTACTGACATCAAAAAACAACCAACTGCAAACATAATTGATGGCAATGTCCAGCTTCATATTCTTTCTCTTATACCAGGTAACTTTCAAGGTGTAACAGAAATTGTTTCAGACGGTCTGCCAAAACCATCAAGAGTCAACATTGTAACTAAATAAAACTTATTAAGTTCTTTGGGCGCAGCAAAATACTATTGATCTAAGACCTGAGGACTTAAGCACCAGAAGACTGGATAGGTTCCATGGCAAATGATGCAAAAAAGCAGCCTATCAAATTTCTGTTTGACCAATGTCAGAAATCTTAAAGTATTCTTAGAGGTACACGGTAGAGACATAGATTTTGCAAAATCAGAGCAAAGTTATCATTTGACTAGCACGGATGCAGAGGCAGCTGCAGTTAGATTGCTCTTGCCACTTCACAGGAAGAGATATATACCAGAGTCATACTCCATTGTATGCATATATGTGAAATGGCGTTAAACCCATATTTAATCAGGTGTTTGGTCCCATGACACTGACATGCTGTTTCTACTTTTGAAGAATGCAAAGGATATACGTTTGGCTGAGTCAAGTTGTTTGACGCTGGCACTGGCAACACATACAAAGAAAATTAAGTCTTTTGATGGCTAAAGAGGAGGATCACACGAAATGCTTATAAGTGATGTTTGTCACAATTACCAATTTTAAAAAGTAATCTTAATTAATGTAACACATATAACACCATAGGAAGCTGTATATTTGTTAAAAAATCTTTTCTTATGTATCAAAGGTATTCAGCATGCAAACTACATGAATAATTCAAATAAATAGATAGTTTTATGTCTTCTTTCTGTTTCTCAGACTTTCAATTCATTTATTCTTAACTTGATATGGTAACATACGCATCATACCATTACAGGCTAACCCCCTAGTTAATAGAGTGCAAACATCTCTTATTTGATGCAGCTTGAATTGTTCTTTAAGGTAGGATATGTCTGCACAATTCCCAAAGGGTAAGAGAGGAACAGGGTTGTACTCAGTTTGCAGTCCTAATACAATGCCATGATTCTACTGGTTGTGATGAAATGGGTGATTATTTTGCAATAGAAGCAGACACAATGATAGACATTGTGAGGGTGACTTGATTAAAGATTGTTTTTGAATAATTTTATTTAATAGGAATATTTATTAAATTGTGTCATTTAAATGAGAACTATTATTTTCTATCTATATGTCTATATATTTTAATATTATAGGCATTAGGAAATATGTGATTACAAAGGTTATAATATATAACATAGGTAACACAATTCCAAGGGCTTGTTATCAGCAATGACTGTAATTACTAAGACTAAGGCACCAGAGGCTAGAGATTAATAGGAAAACATGTGAAAAACGGTATTTTTCTGAAATATCATCTCTTACTTCCAAGAAAATTTCCTAGCTCATTCATTATGCCATGTAACATACGTTACATACTTTAATAAGTGCTCTGATCCTGATGTCAAACTTGCAAATGTATGATTATTTATTGCATTAGCAAGACAGTGCCAAAAATGTAAGATATCCACGAGCGTCAAATATTTTCATATATTTTTCTTCAATAATAGATACCAAAATTGGATACTTAAAATTGGGGGTAGGGTTGTTTAATAGCTCATATAAAACAATGTATTTGAGACAGAAAAGCAAACTTTGTTTTTTCTATTAGTCAAATGAGTACTTTAGTAAACTAAGATTAAAAACACTTGTAAAAATGCACAAATCGTCTGTAAAATGAATGATGTTAGTCACGATTTCAACTTTCAAAGGGAAATTTAATCTATGTAACGCATATAACACCATTGAAGGCTGTAATTTTGTTTAAAATGCTGCTTTTATGTAGCTTAGGCATCCAGCTTGCAAACTACATAAGAAATTTGAATAATTGGATGGCTTAATGTCTTCTTTCTGTAGCTCAAACTTTCATTTTGATTTTTTCCTTAGTTTGTTACAGTAACATATGTAACAGGCTGTCAGAGACTAACGCCCCGGAGCACAGAGTGCAAACATCTCTTAAAAGATGCGGCTTGAAATTTTCTTTAAGATAGGATATGTCTGCAAAATTCCCTAGGGGGGGGGAGCAGGACCTTTTTTAGCTCGAAGTCTAATTATTCAATGAAATGATGCAGAACTGATTGCTACGGAATATGGTATGAATATTTTTTCATTTCTTAATTCTGATTTCCATAATTGTCCCGAGAAGTGACTGATGGGTTTCTTTTGTAGTTGAGTATAGATACTATGCTACTTTGCCTGCGTACCACACAGACTCAAATCATCATACACCATTGCGCGTTATGACGGCGCGCATGGTATTAGCGTACAAAACGAAAAGGTCGAATTGTAACGTCGCGACGCTAAATTCTTTTTTCTTATATTTATATTAGCAAGACGCCTATTCTGGAGAGACTTTCATTCGCTGGTAAACTATATGAAAACCGCTTTCTAGCTTTCAAACGATTTCCTACACGTCAGAATAAGTATTTTCCAACTTAGTATACACGCATACACAAGAGAACTGAAAATGGCAGCTTATAGCCAATTGCCTCGTTTGACGTCTCTATGTTTAACGTCATTTTTCTCGCCGGTAACAAAATTTAAGACTGAGGTAAATGTTCACATTTTCTTTATTTTTCGGCGGATAAACTTCATATACCGCAGTTATAAGTAAGCAAGCAAAGTACATTGTGAAGATATAATTTTCTAGTGAGTTTCAGTGTCAACATCAAAGCTATGCATAAATTTCAAGAGTATGTGTATTTATTTTAATGAAAATTGTATTTTGGTAACAAATTTTAAGACTTAGGGTTTTCTGGAACATTTTTAAATGGAAAGCGGCAATGCAAATATTTTTCGATTATCTTTCACAACGGAAAAAGTACATTTCAAACAAACAAATATTTTGTCAATAAAACGCCATCAAGATTACAAAATCACTTACCGAAGAGACCATGCCTGTATTTTTCGCGCGTTTTTTATCACGAGTTACAGATTTTGCTTTACAAAACTTAACTCTCCGAGACGCCGTTGTAGAGAAATAAACAACAAATTGGATATGACGTTGAACGGCGACATTTCAGCTTTGGCGTAGACTAAATTTCGTAAAAATTAACGTCAAAATGTCGTTGTAACACACATTTGCGCATACCTACTACAGCGGTATTGTTACAGAGTTACAGACGTTTTACCCCCCAAATTTTGAGTTCTTGAGCTCTCCTTTGACTGTTTGATAAATAAAAACTAAGAATCAATAAACTCTTAACAAGGCAAACGTACACCCCTAGTTTCAAAACCAAAAAAAAATGACCAAAACATTAAAAATCGGTTCCTGCAAACAGGAAAAATGCAAAAATCCGTTTTGTACGGCAATATTGTGCGCGACGTCTATATAAACAATAATGGCTTGAACCATTCTTATGATAACTAAGAGGGTACATCAAAACTGACACTAATGATCGAACGCGGCCCACTGATGTGCGGCTATAGTTTATGCCACTCTGCTTATTTAGAATTAAGGACACCGACCTCGATACGACTGCGCATGCGACGCGCGCATCTTCCGGACACAATTTGACGTTATAGCCTGCTCCTTATATACACGTCAGTTTCTGCGAGGAAAAGACGCCAAATACTTAAAGTTAATGAGCGGTAAATAGCGCGTTTTTGGAAAAAAAGGAATGTCAATAAATCAGCCAGGTCATATATTAACAATATGTAAGCAAATATCAACCACGTTAAAGTGATTGAAAGTAGGAATTTTCGTGAAACTGGACTGCTTATTCACTCTGAAGTCGATAGCGATTTTAAATTGCAGTTGCGATTATAAAAAAATCGGATGGTCGGCAATTGTGTTCCTTTGTTTATTTTACTCCGTGTGCATAAACAAGTGAGTTCTTAAACGCTAATGTCAGGATAAATTGGGCAAAAAGCTCTCGGTTGAGCAAATCAAGCGAAGCATCGTTCCACCAGATGTGGAAGCGAACTGACTCATTGGTAGAGTGCTTGACTCGAGACCAAGGGACCGCTGGTTCGAGCCTCACCGGCGTCACTGCGTTGTGTCATTGAGCAAGACACATTTATCCTAGCTTAGCACACTGGTTTAACCCAGGAAGACCCGTCCCTTCATAACTGAAAGATGTTTGATGGGATGTAAAGAATCAAATCAAACTTTCAACCAGATATTCTCTTGTGCGGATCCAGAGGGGGGAGTGCCCGCATCCCCCCCCCCTGGAAAGTCACAAGTTATATTATCCTGGCATCCAATTTAGGTTACCTTGCACCCCCCCCCCCCCCCCCCAGGACAATTTTTCATGGGTGCCAAATTGTTTATTGGGACCCCCTGGATGGGAAACGAAAGTGTCCTCAAAAAAAAATTGGTTTGGGCTATGTGAAATCGCATTGTTTCTATGCCAACCCATAGCGAATTTGGGAAGGGGGGTCTGCTCATAAAATTACTCATATCTCAGCTGTTACTTATCCTAGACTACTAAACTTAATACCAAATTAAAGCTTAGACATATGCCTATTATCCCCTTGTTGCATATGGAAATTATCTAATTTGCATATTCATAAATATTTATGAAAACATTAAAAATGTGTTTCACGAATGGGGGTATACGTACAAGATCAATAATATCTCAGCTGCTTTTAGTCGTAGAGTCCTAAAATTTGTACTAAAATAAAGCTAAGACATAGGCCTTTTATTCCATGGTCAAAAATGCAACGTACCTTGTTTGCATAATTTGCATATTCATGAATATTAATAAAAACGCTAAAAAGTAAGGGAAAATCATTACAAATATAAATAGGCTGATTTCATCCCAATATTGTCATTGTTGCATGTTTTGATATAATCAATGTTACAATTTGACAGGTCCAATCATCCAGTGGTCCTATATGAATATTATCTCATTTGAATATTCATGAAAATGCATGAAAACTTAAAAAAATGAGGGAAAATCACGTAAAAACTATAAGCCTAGGGGAGGGGTTAAGGTACGATCTATCCTACACTCCTAGGGCCTTTTAAATTCATGCCACATTGTTCAGTGGGACCCTCAGAATGTGAAATAAAGTTCTCCTCACAAGAAATTAGGCATGGGCTACGTGAAAATGCATGGTTTCCATGGCAACCGCTTATATGATTCTCGAGATTGGGGTGTAGGCCTACGAATTCAATCATATCTAGGGTTCTACTTAACCTAGTAAAAAAAAAGTATAAAATTTATAACAGCTGAGATATGAGTAATTTTGTAAGTACACTGCTATCAATTTGTATACATTTTTTACTTGTATTTTTAAAGTTTTTATTAATATTGATATTAAACAAATTAGTTAATTCTTATATCTTCCCACTAGGTAAAACTGCTATGCATAGACTTAAATTCAAAATATTGTTTGCTAATCTAGGGCAATTAGCAGCTAAGATATTGGTAATCTTGTAGGTATACCCCATTCATTTTTCGGCGATTTTTCTCTTTATTCTAATGTTTATATTAATTTTCATGAATATGTAAATGCGACAACTGGCAAATATTACCATTTAGATAAAGGGCTGTATCATAGCAATAAGTTGGCACCTTGTTTGCTACTTAAGGGCTATAAGCTGCTGAGATATGAGTAATTTTGTAGGTATATCCCCTTCATTTTCATGATTATTCTAAACATGCTCATGGTTTCATCGATATTCATGAATATTATAATATAGCCGTTTTAAAATTTGATAATTTGTTAAACATACTATTGTCTTAGCATGAGTTTAAAACCAATTTTGGTACGCTAGGGCACTTAGCAATTGAGATATTATTAGATTTGTAAGTACACCCCCTTGATTTTTCCGCGATTTTTCATTTGTTTCTCCTGTTTTAATTAAAATTCATAATTATTTATGTTAACTTTTTTTCAAAGCTGAACTTAAGGTAAAAGTATTATGTCTAAGCATTGACTTGGCACCAAGTTTGATACATTTGGACGCATAGCTGCTGAGATATTGGTAATTTTATACATACACCCCTTAATTTTTCTGAGATTTTATCTCTCATTTCTAAAGTTTTCATTAATATTCATGAATATGGATATTAGATAATTTGCATATCTAACTACCAAATTAAACTGCTATTACCAGGAATTAGTTTGGTACCATGTTTAGTAATCTAGGATGAGATGTTGTTAAGATATGAGTATTTTTTTGTACGTATACCCCAATCTATACAGTCGGCATAATGGGTTGCCATGGAAACCATGAAACTTCAAAACCCAAATAACATTTATTTTTGAGGACAATATTTTTTACATTTAAGTGGTCCTATTGGACAAATCTAAGCCCATAATAAAATGTCTGATGTGTTCAATTTAGGTCTGATTACCCCCATTGCATACTATAGTTTACCCATGTTTTTTCCATCATATTAAGATTTCATTAATATTCATGAATATGCAAATGAGATAATTTTCATAAAGGACAATGAGATAATTTTCATATAGGACCGCTGGATGAAACAACTTATCAAATTGAATCACTGAGGATATAAAAACTGGCAACAATGGTGGTTTGGTGATGTTTTTGTGCTGAAATATGTTCATTATGTTGTTTTTTATGAATTTACTTCATTTTTGTAGGTTTTCATTAATATTCATAAATATGCAAATTAGATGATTTACAAATCTGACCACACGAAGAAAGACATGTGTCTCAGCTTTAATTTGACACCAATTTTAGTGCTCTAGGTTAAGTAGAACCCTAGATATGATTGAATTCGTAGGCCTACACCCGAATCTCGAGAATCATATAAGCGGTTGCCATGGAAACCATGCATTTTCACGTAGCCCATGCCTAATTTCTTGTGAGGAGAACTTTATTTCACATTCTGAGGGTCCCACTGAACAATGTGGCATGAATTTAAAAGGCCCTAGGAGTGCAGGATGGATCATACCTTAACCCCTCCCCTAGGCTTATAGTTTTTACGTGATTTTCCCACATTTTTTTAAGTTTTGATGCATTTTCATGAATATTCAAATGAGATAATATTCATATAAGACCACTGGATGATTGGCCATGTCAAATTGTAACATTGATTATATTAAAACATGCAACAATGACAATATTGGGATGAAATCAGCCTATTTATATTTGTAATGATTTTCCCTTATTTTTTAGCGTTTTTATTAATATTCATGAATATGCAAATTATGCAATTAAGGTACGTTGCATATTTGACCATGAAATGAAAGGCCTATGTCTTAGCTTTATTTTAGTACAAATTTTAGGACTCTACGACTAAAAACAGCTGAGATATTATTGATCTTGTACGTATACCCCCATTCGTGAAACACATTTTGATGTTTTCATAAATATTTATGAATATGCAAATTAGATAATTTCCATATGCAACAAGGGGATAATAGGCATATGTCTAAGCTTTAATTTGGTATTAAGTTTAGTAGTCCAGGATAAGTAACAGCTGAGATATGAGTTATTTTATAGGCAGACCCCCCTTCTCAAATTCGCTATGGGTTGGCATAGAAACCATGCAATTTCACATAGCCCAAACCAAAATATTTTTGAGGACACCTTCGTTTCCCATCCAGGGGGTCCCAATGAACAATTTGGCATCCGTGAAAAATTGTCCTGGGGGTGCAAGGTAACCTTAATTGGATGCCGGGGTATATGTGTTTCTATAGAAATTAGCATTTGGACCCCCTGGAAAAAATTGGACCCCCTAGAAAATGTTGGACCTCCCTCTGAATCTTTGGAAAAGGATAGTTTTCTCTGTTATAAAACCATTGGACCCCCTTAGTAAACTGTAAAATAAGTTGAGGACTAAAACACATTAACCACTACTTCTGTCCTTTCTCTACCTCTGCCCTGGTGAAAACAGGGATTCAAAAAGCGATTGTCATTGTTTATTTATGTTGGTGGTATCCCTACATATTTATTGAAACGGCATAGTGAAGGGTACATGTAGGTTCAAAAGTAAAATATGTGTGTGGATGATTGCATGTGCAGATCCAGACTTTTCTGCAGGAGGTGTCCTGACAATAAAACAAGGTCTGAGAGTGAGATTTTTTGCAATCCTCAACTTTAACTTACAATTTAGCCGTTAGAGGTTGATTGACTGTCTAACGTTTTCAGGATGGGGTCCAATTTTTTTCCAGGCATGATTAGTGACAGTGGGGCTGGGGGTATTGTCCAATTGTTGATTCCGAAACAAATCTAGCAATATCACTTGCATTTTCTTTTCTTTTTTGTGTTGGATGGGGTGGGTATTGACTATTGGCCCTTCAGTCCCCTCTGGATCTGTGCATGCTTTGTAGGGAAAGCTTTGATCACCATATTAGGGAGTCTAGAAACACTGTGCTCGGTTTACAAGTTAGCCTTTATACCAAGTAACAATAACCACCACAATAGAAAAATGGTAAGGTCACTGATTACAAAAAAATCATGTGAGAAAGGGAAAGGAATATTTTATATTATCAGTTTAACATTTGGTTATGATATTCAAAAGAACCGTCTCAATGAGACGGTTCCCTTCATCATATGTTTTGGTTGATAAAAAGGAAATTTATTTTTTATCACGAACACTTTCATGTAGGCTATCTAGATGTTTGTGAAAAGACAGTTAATATATTGAGTGACAATCATATATTATGACAAAACCAAAAAAGCGATTGTGTCTAGCAATGACGCAGATCATCTTTGGGTAATTGCTTCAGTAAATCTTACTCCTCACATTCAAACATACACACACTCCATCAGAGGTACGGATATTAATGTAAAAATACAACTTTTCAGACGAGCCCTTTTTCATATACTGTATGACCTTCATTTTTTTATTTAAGTTTTTACAGATCATGAAATTTTTCATCAAATATCGAGATTGTTTGTTTCTATTGGGCAGATATATTTAAAATTTCCTCATTTGTAGTCAAAATTGATCAAAATTGACATTTTCGTAATCACAAATCCTTTTTGTAAGGACGCTTCTTCAGATTTTTGTAGAAATGAGGTCTCTCACTAGCTCACCGGCATATTGAGGTTTAATGTTTTAGTAAATCTGACTCATTATAATCAGAACTTCACAAAATCCAAACAAGGTTCCAATTTATAGTGTAAAGGTATTGCTTTTGTGCCCCCTTTTTCATATACTGTGGTGGCCGTTTGTTTTTATGTCAAATTTTAAAAAATAATCATTAGATTCATCTTATATCTAAAATATATTTATTTCTTTTGGGCAGATATATCTTAAATTTCCTCATTTATATCTAAATTGATCAAAATTGATATTTTCATAATTAAGAGTGATTCTCTGTAAATATGGAGCGAGTTATATAGGAACCATTTCACGCTCCGACTCGGATTTTGATGAAACTTGCTGACAGTGTTAGTGGTCATGTAAAAACAAGAAATCAAGTGCCTGTTCATTTAATTCAACCTCCGTTGCCATGGCAACAGCATCCGAAGATTTTGGCCAAAAAACAAGCAAAAATGACATGAAAAATGACATTTTTACCATTAAAGTACTCTAAAAATAGCTTTTACCAATCACAAACATGGAATTATTTTGAACAAACAGACTTAATATAATTGAATTAGCTAATGGTAGCAGCCTTACGAAAAAGCTTAGATATACTTATCTTTCACTGAAAGTGGGTGGGGTAAGTAGGACCGGAAAATTTCACTTTTGGGGCATTTCTGCTGAAATACGACAACTTTGCGCGGTTACTTTCACATACACTAATGTTAATATATAATAGGCCAATGTATGAAATTTCATAATATGGAAGAAAATGTTTGGGAAGTTACCATCTTCTTGTCGTTACCATGGTAACAAATGTTTCCCTGTAGAAAAACTAAAAAAGCTAATTATTGCATAAACAATTCATTTATTGCTATATTACAGTGATATAGTCTATTGTAATTAAAATATTTTCATTACTCTTACATCTCTCTTATATATGATATTAAAGTCTGTTGCAGATAAGCTATTTTTAGAATTTTAGGGGCATCATAATGGGTAAAAATTATGAATTTTAAAATCAAAACCAACACATTTGGCTGATTTGCCCTTCCAGTACCCTCAAAATTGCTATTATTTATCACCAATGTGCAATATTTGTGAAAATTTAGACTTAAATTAAAGAAATAAGATTAATGCATTCCAATTAAATTATCTAAACATACTTATTCATAAGGAAAAGTGGGTGGGGTAAGTAGGACCTGAAAAACATGACTTTTAGGCATTTTTAAACACAGTCAACAGCCTAAATAATGCATTTAAACATATATGCATGTTAATACATATTAGGGCAGTATATTTAGTTTTTATTTTATGAAAAACATGTTTGAGAAGTTATTGGCTTCTGTTCGTAACCATGGCAACGGAAGCTTAACTGTAGGATAACTGTAAAATGACTTTATTGCACAATGATATTAATTTATTGTTATAAGAAATGTTAGTATCTATTATAAGTCTCTTTATATAATTACTTAATCACATTTCTTACAAATAACAATAAAATAGCCAAAAGGAAAGCTGCCTTTGAATTTTTATATGTATTTTTAGTGTTAAAATTCTGACTTAGACTAGTTAAATCCCCAAACCCAAAAGTTAGGCAAACTCGCCTTTTCACTTGTATTGAACTCGCCCATCGTCATCACAATTAATATGGTTTGTGTCAGAAAATGCACATTCTTATTTCATTAGATGTAAATAATTCAATACAGCAGCCTTATTAAATTGCAACAATATACTTATCTTGCATGAGAAGTGGGTGGGGTAAGTAAGACCCTCGAATTCTCTTTAATCAGTGCAGCAATTTCCCATAGAAGTGTTTCACATATGGTCTTGGATTTTGTAAAAAATAATGACAATTTATGTATTTTGGTAAAATCAACCACATTTATGTTTGTTCAGCTGTTGGTTTTTCGGTTGTCATGGCAACAGCTTTCAAATATTTTGGCATACAATCAATCTAAATTCCTTTAAATTTAATACGTTCCACCAGGTCCAGAGCTATAAATAGAAAAACTTACAATTGTTTGTGTAATACAACCCCTCTATTTAAATAACTACCCAATTATTTCATTGCTTTTATACAGAAAATATGAATAGTATGTGATTTTATTGGACAATGTGATATATTTGTTGCCATGGCAATGTTAGTTTTTGTGACGTGTTGTTGTTTCTTCATAAATGTGTATTTCAATATATCATTAATATATATCTGAAACCAACAAGCAAATATATCTTTTATTACATTTTCTCAGATTTATGCTATGAAACTGATAGAATTATACTAAAATATCTGTTAGTAAAACACATACTCTATTTCTGTTGCCATAGCAAATATAAAATGGTTTTCAAACTTGTAGTTATTGTTGTTGACTTATATTTTGATATTCAAAACAGGGTAATTTTGGTCATTTGTGAACATAGCTCTTTCATCACAGAACTCACGTACCTGTAATTGTTTTAGCTGATTTGTAATACATAGGGAGCTATCATCTACTCTTAACACTGAGACTATGGTTAAATAAAAGTTAAACACCCTCGTGCACTTTGTGACTTATTTACATACATTTATGCATGCAGAACCTGATAGATCTACTTTTATCATTATTTTGCATATTATCGTACACGTTTAAATGGTAACTAACAGTTGGTTCTGCATGCAGCTAATACCATAAATACCCTTTCTGCAAACCCTTTTCATTCTAAAACATATCGTCATACTTAAAAAAGTACTAGAAAGACCGAAAATTATAAGAAAGTCTTAAGATTCCAGTCTGAAAATGGAATAAAATATACATATTATATTGTCAAGCTCGTATGAGGGTCTTGATGGGGGGGGGGGGGGGGGGGGGGGGGTGGCTGGTATTTGCTATTCATTAAAAACTTAGCCTATTATTCATCTCATTAAAAGTTTGGGTTATTCATTAAAATAAGACCCATAGTTCATTAAAATCTGATTATTCACTATTCATTGATTTTTATTCTATTCATTAAAAAATTAGTATTGTTCATTAGTTTTTAGGCACACATTATTTACTATTCATTATTTTTTTTGCTCATTATTCACTATTCATTATAAAAAAGGGCCATTATTCACTAATCATTATATCCCATCCAGACCCCCTTGTATCAGTACTAGTATTGTTTTGTTTACAAACAGTCTTTGAATATGTAGTTTTAAATGCAAATGCAACAGTATTTCAGTAAAGTCAAGTCTTATAAAAGAGAGAGAGAGAGAGAGAGAGAGAGAGAGAGAGACTGAACAAGTAACTGAACACCTATTTTTCATCACTTAATGCAACCTCAAAATTGGGAAATCATTTCTTAATGCATGCTGTTGTCGATCAGATGAGATTAGTAATTCACCATGGTTGCACACTGTCTTGAATAAATAGGTGGCAATCTGCTCTCTCATATCATGCAATAATTATAACTATGAGGAAGGTATAATAACTTTGATTATGATCAGCTGGCAAAAAGTTAAAAATCCCTATTAAGCATTTGAGACCACCCATTTTTTTAGTTTGAAACAGCTTTTTAGTCTCTTATAACCCTACCAACACAAATATAATAATGCATAATTATAATTATTGGTTGACTTAATCAAGCCGCATAAAGCCACTTGTCATCCAATAAAATGTGACATAATTAATGACGTCAAACTATTTCCAACAGTATATTGTAAATATACTGTCACAAATTGTCAATTCATCCAATCAGATACCGAGTTACAATGGCTAGCAAGTGCATAAGAATTTATATTTTCATTTATTTTGATGTTAGACTTGAAATTATGTCCCCCCAGCCCTGACGGTGGGGAATATATTGTTTTTGGTGCGGATCACGTCGGCTTTGGCGTTAGTGCTGGCGTCAGCGTCCACTTTTTCGTTTCCCTGCATTATCCTCTAAACCAGTTGATGGATTTTGACCAAACTTGCATATATATATATATATATATATATATATATATATATATATATATATATATATATATATATATATATATATATATATATATATATATATATATATATATATATAGGGGAAGAGTTGATTAGATTTTTGTGACATTGACCTTATTTTCAAGGTCACGTCGGCACTTTGAAATGTCCAAAATATGGTTTCATGCGTTATCTATTGAACTAGTGGATGAATTTTCACCAAACTTGCAAAGATATATTGTTGGGAAAAGGGAATTAGAAGATTAGATTTTGGTGACCTTGACCTAATTTCCAAAGTCACGTCCGCACTTTAAAATGTCCAAAGTATGGTTTCTGTGCGTTATCTTCTGAACCAGTTAATGGATTTTGATCAAACTAGCATAGATACATTGTTGGGAGAAGCAGGGCCTTTTTCAGCAATTTTGGGAAAAGGCCCCTGGCCAAAATTGGGAAAAAAGATGGGCTTAACACCAAAATTGGGAGAAATTAATGACATAGAACATTACAAGGGTAGCAAAATATATCCTCATAATAAAGTTATTTTAGATTGAATTATGCCAAGCATACCACTTAAGCACTAGTGTTGAAGTATTGAAGTATCATTCTGATATGGGTCAGTGTTTCTTATAGGTAGTAGTGGTCTCTAAAAAAAAAAAATTTTTTTTTTTTTTTACTTTTCTTAATTGGGAAATCAGACATGGTTTTGGGAAAAAATGTGGCTATTTTTGATTAAGAATGGGGCCGAAATTCGGCCTCTAGAGATTGGCAGAAAAGGCCCTGAGAAGGGAAATTGTTGATTAGATTTTGGTGACCTTGATCTAATTTTCAAGGTCACACCAGCACTTTGAAATGTCATATGTTGACCAATATAGGATCTTTGTATGATATCAGCGCCCTAGATAAGCTTTTGGGTTAATTGGGTATTTAAGCAACCTGGTTATCCTCAATTGCGTACTTGCAAAAACAATTGCGTATTTTCATATTTTTTACGCATCATTTTTTTTTCTGTGATTATACGTTTTCTTATTGCATGAAGTCATTGGGAATGTGCTTTCATATTTATTCACTCCCATCGTCTGCCTTTCTAAAGTATCAAACTAGCGGATTTTATTGTACCAGAAGCAAATCTCATCCCCTTGTTGACATTCAAGGGTGTTCACTTTCACTTTCATCATAGTGTTTTTCCGCGAAATACCGGACTGGGCACCGATATTTTATTCATAAAACTGGAGTTATTTTGCGCGCTCCCTAGTAAAAAAAATCAATACCCGACTAGCATTTGTTTATTACCGAAATGGAAATGAAATTGACCAAATGGTATGCAATGACATCGCATGTAATTGCATACCGATCGTTAGAATTGCTTTTCGGTACGAACACATTTCATTTTAATTGCTTTTTTGAGGATTTTAATTGCGTATTTACGCAAATACGCTGCTTATCTAGGGTGCTGGATATCTCTTGATTTGAACAATGTATTCTAGCTAAACTTAATGTATTGTATCATTGTGACAAAATGTAGAGTTGATATGATTTTGGTGACCTCAAACTAGTCAGAATTACACGACAATTCACCAGAGTTTTTGGTTTTATAGTAAAAATACTACTTCTGAGACGACCCTTTTAAGCGGCTCAAAATGAACTGTTGTGATCCTAGGATTTGCTTTAAATCACATCTCTATAGAACCTCTGGAAGGAATGTTGCCAAGCAACATATGAATCATCTTTGGTGGTCTCCCTTTTAAGTTGTTCAAAAAATTCTATTCCATGCAGAAAGCTGGTTGCCATTGCAACCAAAAGGAAAACGATTAAAAATATTGTCCAAAACTACTGGTCAGATTTGAAAATAATTTGGGACAAAATTCCTTTGCTGACTCTCGTCCAAGGTTGTTCATATTATTCAATTTGATGGGAAAAAACTGGCTGCCATAGGAGTAGGACTGTTTTTCCTATTCATGTATAGGAAAAAATTCAAGCAAGTCTTCTTGTCAAAAATAGTAAGTGAGTACGTAAGGAAATACCACAATCACAAACTGTAGACAAATCCGTGGCATCGTGAGAAATACTAACAGAAGGATTTGAAAATGATTTGGCATAAATGATCATTGGGTGAGGCTCAGATCAGACCCAATATTTTTTGGACCTAATCTGAGTCCAAACTGTTTGCAAATGTTATCAGTGGAAAAGACACTAGCAAGAGTTAAAAGATCATGTCAAATATTTCTGGGCTATTTGAAAAACAATCAGCATATATGATCCTTGGTGCTCCTCTACCATGATTGTTCAAATTATGTAAATCTGTCAAAAATGGCCACCAGGGTCATTTGCGTGTCTAGCCATCTGTTTGTCTGTGAGTCAGTAACTGCAACTGTTATTGATCAAATTTGATTCAATCTTGGTTCATATGACAAAATTAAAGTTTTACACTCTGTTACTTTAGCCAACATAAAAGCTGGATTTGGGTAGGTGCTTTGCTTTCCCTCTACCATATAAACAGTCATTCTCATGTGAGCCCCCAGGGCCCAATGGCCATCTTGTATTAAAATATAATACTCTTATAGCATGTGTAATTGTAGGTCTGATATCTTATTTTTTTCTATCTCTCTATGGAAGATTTTTTTAAATTTGACGAGATTATCCTTTGGTTATAATGCAGGTAATAGATAGAAAAACAAATTAACTTTTGCAACCACCCCTTTAGATCTCTATTGATTTTTAATAGCAACCAACCAACAAGTTGTTGCCGCGCAGCTGCAACAACGAGGGTTGGTTGCTCTTACGATTAGAGGTTCTGTTCTGTTCTATTCATCTGCTATACGAAGGCCTGATTTCCATTCTGTCAGCCGAGGGTTCCAGTATCTATATATACAGAATCGATTCAATCAAACTAAAAACCTTATTCTACCGTTGAAAAATGTGCCGTAAACATCGTTAACATTGAAAAAATACAAAAAGTAAAAGTGAATCCCGAACATGCTAGTTTTGTTGATATTTAAGTTGTATTTTTGCAATAAGACTTACAGATTTTTTCGATCACATGTGTTTTGATAAAATATACCTCATTTACCCCCCCCCCCCCCCCCCCCCACCTTTTGAGCCCCTTCCCAAACCCTAGATTGAATCAACACCACATGTCTACTTTCTGAACTGCTAGCTATTAGTCTAATGCCCCAAACATCATTTGACGACAATTGTATGTTACACATATACAATTTAGGCATTTTTGATTAAAAATTAGCATTTTACCTATATAAAGCTCTAAAGGGGCTATTATCAAGTCCATTGTAGGGCCACTCACCACTGATTTATCAACAAAGTAACATGTAAGTATCATTTTAACATTTAATTTTTTAATTGTGTCAGATGTTTTTATGTTTTTTTAATACAAAAATACCTTTATACTGTTGTAGTCCATTTTGGCTTTTTGAAATGGATGCATCATAGTTGCAATGGTTATGGTAAGAAGATGGTTACTTCCTAAAAATATGTTTTTCAATGTATTATAAACCATATTTAGCTTGATCTTACTAAAGTTTGTAAATTTTTCCAAGTAACCCCGACTTGCAACAATATGCTTTCAAAGATGTCAGAAAACTGCCATATTTTAGTACATTGTTACCCAACCCACTTTTTTGTAACATTGCTAGATGACAGAATTACCAAAGTTATTAACCATACCGTCCTTATATTCACAATGAGCAATATTGCCTAGTACAAGTTAACTTAAGGTCAAAAGTTTTCATTCTAAAAGTTGCATTTGCGCAATGTATGTCTATTTTTACTGATTTTCAGGCACTATTTGGTCAAACAATTTAACACCTCATTTTTCTCTTTTGAGCCCTTTTTCGACCCCTCAATTGAGACAGCGCCCTATATTTATTTTTCATAAAAAGCTAGCTATAAGATCAATGACTTGAACATATTTTATTGTAATTTCTACGCTACTTATACATGAGTTTGGCATTTTTTTACAAAATAGTGGGTGTTTTTGCCTACAGAGACCTCTAAAAGGGCTATTTACAGGTCCCTTTTAGGCCTTGCATCACTTATTTGTCAAAAAGCAAAATATAAGTCTTATTTCAACATTTAATTGTTGATTGTGTCAGATGTCTTCATGTTCTGCAATACAAAAACGCCTTACAAGCTGCATTTGTCCATTTTAGCTTTTTGAGATGGTGGCATCAGAGTTGCCATAGTAACGATAAGATGGTGGTAACTTCCTCAAAATATTTTTTCTGTTTATTACAGAACATATTTAGCTTGGTCTTACTAAAGTGTGCACACCTTTCCAAGTAACCTCGACTTGCAACAATATGGTTACAAAAATGTCGAAAACTACCATATTTTAGTACATTGTTACCCCACCCACACTTTTGCAACCATTGCTTTATGACAGAATTACCAAAATTATTAACCATACACTCCTTGTATTCACATTGAGCAATACTGCAAAGTTCAAGTAATCACAAGGTCAAAAGTTTCTCATTCTAAAAGTTGCATTAGCAAAATGTATGTAACTGCCACCGGAATTTTTTTGCCAAACCAGTTTTTGGCAAAATGACCTAGTACTTTTAGTTGACATAGAAAGCTAAAGTGACTTATTTCCAGTAGAATAGACCCTACTGAGGAAATTCTATAGGTTTTTGGCTTAAAATCTGTAATGACCTAGAAAATATTCCACGACAAAGGTCAAAATCCCCGCGGGGATTTGCAAATCCCCGCGGGGAAAATATTTCCCCGCGGGGATTTTTCACCATCCCCGCGGGGATTTTTTTCCCGTGCGAAAAATTTCCCCGCGGGGATTTTCGAAAATTCTAAAACTCATCTTTTTATTCAAATATGACAAGATCTTATGTTAATGGTGTGTAAAAATGAATGTCCGCCAGTAATAAAAATTTTTCATTTTTCCCAGCGGGGATTTTTCCCCGCAGGGATTTTTGGAGAAAAAATCCCCGCGGGGATTTTTATAAATCTGTTTAAGGGTCTAAAATCAAGCTTAGGTTCACTCTTGCAATCTGTTTGACACATTCGAGTATGTTTCAAGTATATATTAACATTTTTATTTTCCCCATGGGGAAAAATCCCCGCGGGGATATTTCCCCGCAGGAATTGTTCCCTGCAGGGATTTTTCCCCATGGGGATTTTTTTCTGCACAGTATTCATCCTTAGAGGATTTTATCCAATGGCAAAGTATTTTTCCTGCATTTATTCACATTTATATTGTATATGGTATGGATCCAGCTCAGTTGCTGCATGTTGTAGTGAAGCAAGCGGGTAAACTGTATTTTAGATTTACTTGGTCACAAACCCAAAGACAGTTTTTCACATTATGCTGCCAATATACCTGTATTCACAGTAAAGCTGCACCTGTTAGGGCCACCTGCTTGTTCCATCTCTTTATTCACTTTGCAAAGAGTTTAGATCCAGATCAGGCCCTACATTTCAGGTACAGATTACAGGATCAGGATCCAAGCTGTTTGATATTGTGGTGTTTTTTTCTGAATTTGCTTGGGCATAGTAATAAAACTAATACTGTTAATATCAGCTAATAAAAATAAAACATTTGTCTTCTTTAACAGTTTTTGTTAAATAGTTGAGAGGAATATGATTTTAGCATTTGTGTTGTCTGCTGATTCTTCATTATTTTAACTTCTTCAAAACAAATTCAGTCAATATCAACAGAATGACAAACAGTTGGATTCCGACTTTGTCTTAAGGGATAATTAGTAGGTTTGTTTTGACATGCACAGTCAAACAAACCGTGCCTCCTTTAAGCAATAACTGTTTGAATCCAGATCAGGCCCAACAATGTGTTAGACCGGATCTTCGTCCAAACTGTTTGCTTAATATTTTGTTTATCAGCAGACAACATTTGCGGATAAAAGGTCGGAGAGGCGATATGCATATGACTTATTTACTGGCAATAGTACAGTGTACTGGGCCGACTGGATTAGTACTCTATGTGCCAGAACAACCACCTAAAACAAGAAAACTGGACACTTTGGAGTACTCCACAATAAATCAAGTTATACAAATATTTACACCCATGTAGGCAGTGCTCCACCATCTTGCTTTGGAACTAAAAATCACCACCTGACCACCCCCGCCCCCCTTTCTTTTTTCTTTAGACACTTGCTCAATCGATACTGATCATTACGCAAATTTTAGAATTTTGAGAAAAAAAGAATCTGTTGGCTTTGCTTTTTACTGATTTAGGAGTGACCTAATCTCCTCAGTGGTCTGGGAATTGACCACAAAAGGAGAAAAACTATTCCACTGTGGAATAGTCCACGGAAGAAAAAATCTTCACTGAATCACTGTATGTCTTGTATCTACAATATTGGGCACTGTTTGATGACCTGGTAGATTTCAAAATGTGAGCAGGGTCAGGTACTTGTCTTTTTCTATAGACACAGCACCACAATGTATCTTATGAAAGAGGAGAAGGGAGAACCGATCCCTACAAGCCTCAAGAGATGGCACTCACGCACATCGAGCATCTCACTGACACTACCTGTGTTTCACCATCTCCGGCATGTCCAGCGGGCTGCTGTCCTCTGAACTTTCACTACCTGATTAATCTTAAGCTTTGAGTAAGGGCTCCAAAAAGGTGCTGCATACTCTAGTTTAGGCCTAATCAAAGTTTTGTATTGAACTTCCTTAGTACTCATAGTTGCAAAAGCCAATTTCCTGCGAAGGAAACCGAGTGCCTTAGTTGCTTTGGAAGAAATTTCTGAAATGTGTTAAATTGCCCCAATCCATATTATTAGAGATGGTTATATCAAGGTATTTGGCTGACTGAACTTTTCCAAAGTTTTCTTGTGAAGGGAATAATCAAAGAGAATTTGTTTGTAATGCTGATACCGAGTCACTCTATGACCGAGTCACTCTCATAGAGTGACATTTGGCCACATTGAACTTCATTTGCCAATGATTGGCCACAGATCGAAGACCTTATGTTATCCGGCAGGTCATTTATAAAAGTAAGGAACAGGATCGGTCCTACATACCTTTCCACACACACACTTCCAGACTTAAATTACTTAAACTCTAGAGTTCCTGGATCCATGCCTACGTTTGGTATGATAACAATTTAATTAATCTTTCTGGATCCGGACACGGAACAATTTTATATAATGTTTTATTTTGCTCTTACTCACATTCTCTAAAGAGATTTTATTTAAGCCCTCCAATTAAGATATTTTACTGTTCGTTCCAAGGGGGTGCTTCTTTTGTGGATCATTTATGTTATTTCTGTCTTGTATTTGTTATGCATTTGTGCACCTCTGTTTATTGATGCCTTGTGGTCACTGCTGGAACCTCTTGGCTCTCGTTTGTGATGTCTAATTATGAATTTGTCACTTTCCCATTGGTATCCTGGGTCAGGTGTGGTGCTTGATCATGTATCGATTCCTGATCTTTCCCTTCTTTGTTACTTTTAGTAAAAGCCGATACTTGGTTGGGCCGTGACTTAGCAAAATGTGTATACGAACAAATGTGCCACAGAAAATGTTTTTTTCTTTTGTTTAAATAACTAGTCATCTGTATTCAATGGCAGAAAAAGAGAGAAAGAATGTTTTGGAGGTAAGAAATCATACAGATCGCGTTGTTTCATTCCTAATTCGTCTGTTGAAGCGAAAAAAATGTTGCGTTTCGTCCCCAAAGCAGTTCGTACTCAGTCCAAAAATAGGCTTTATTCATTCTGCTTGTCGTTTCCGCTAAATGTCTGCTGTAAAGGGTGGCGGCACTCAAGGCCTCTGTCCTGTCAAGATTAAAATTTGAAAAGAAAGTTTCTACCAAGATACAAGAAACTTTATTTAAAGTCGGCATTCAATTTTAACATATCAAACATTAGCCAGCAAGGCTATTTTACCGACACACAAAGTGAAAGACTGTACAAGTATATTTTCTATTGTTAAAATATATATTATGAGCATATAAATAAGAGATCCTTCTTTGCGATCTATCGAGGGGAAGGAATTGATGAAACTCGAAAAGGTTGGATAAAAGGGGCTCAAGAGACCCTGATCACCATGAAGGCTGCATGGTTTCAAGGCTCTTAGGCGAAAGACGAAACCTAGATAGGGTGCAGATAGACCAAAAGATGAGGTCGATCAGAGGAGAGCAGACCTTATCAGCTGTATATAATACACCTATAATTTATTCAGTCTTCCAGATAAGAGCGCCCGTTGGAAAACCATTTTCTCCATTTAATTCTCATCCAAAACATATGTTGTGGGTACTCAAAAGAACCGTCTCAATGAGACGATCCTTTCGAGCACCCAAAACACATTTTTAATATTGGTGAGAAAAAAAATATGTTGTGGGTACAAAAAAGAACCATTTCATTGAGACGGTTCTTTTGAGCACCTAAGAAGACACATGCTTGATATTGGCAAGAAAAATCATACCAAATTTACGCTTATAAAATTATAAGAACTATGGATTATAGTGGCACTTTGGAAGCTTAGCAAAAAGCTTAAATTAGATTAGGCATTTAATTAATTAAAATAACTTAAAATGTCCACCCCTTTAATTTTCATCTTTTGACAGATAGATCTACACTAAAATGATTTCAAAGATTCAAAATCAGTAAGCTTGATGTTTTATATGTTAATTACATTTGTGGAAACTTTCCATTTTAGTCACTCAACCTACTGTCGTGCCAGCCAAGAGTGACAGTGACATCGTGTTTTGTTTACAATTGTTAAGTAAAACATTAACTTTTACACTCCACTTGGGCTAATGCCTATCGACAGATAATGTGTGTATTAATCCTATCCTGTTCCAATGATCTATCGATTCTAAGTCCCTGATAACTTTGTAAACAAAATGTGGCATCACTGTCACTCTTGGCTGGCAGGATAGTACATCGTGAGACGTTTACATTGGAGAAGATAGTGCCACAAGGCCTGATACGGAATTTCACATCGATAACTTTTTATTTTTAATAGACCCCTTTCACATTGTTATCTCCCTTAGCAATCGCTCTTCAATTGAAAAATCGATAAAGCTGTTTTTGAAAATGAAGGGGCAGCTTGCTTATTAGTGATCATTAGTTACATTGGCAAAACACATAGTGATGCTTTATAAGCCGATTGTTTTGGCCTTTCACCGATAGAATAAGATATCTTTTTCTAGGAATTAGATAAATTAGTGTTTTCATTTACATATTTTATAAATTTTCAGTATTTATAGCTTTATTTAGTGCAAAAATCGCAAAAACTTTTTGAAACACATGCCAACTAATAAGACACACGAGTCTGTTATGCGACTATCAACAACTCAGACGAGCCTGGGCAAATGCACAGTCTCACCAGGGCATTTGCTGCTCGCACACACATCGGATCCAATGTTGTGTCTGAGTGCACATAAAGAAAGACGGTGCATGTGGTAAACAGAGGCTCAGACAAAAAACAGACCTAAGGGTTCCAGCCCCACTAGATAAGCAGGC
Organism: Loripinus fragilis; assembly: GCA_964019695.1. Lineage (NCBI taxonomy): Eukaryota > Metazoa > Mollusca > Bivalvia > Lucinida > Lucinidae > Loripinus > Loripinus fragilis. The sequence goes on along the minus strand of OZ026524.1, from coordinate 58,407,116 downwards.
AGTAGCGCACGCATGGTACTGCATGCTACCAAATAAACGTGCGTGTATGGCCATAATGACTAAGCATATGCGATAAGTGTGGAAATCGAACAGTAATTACCTCCAATCATATACCCATTAAATGACATCATTTCTACACAATGTCCGCTTATGCGCAGGCTAGCGAGAACCATCGCTGCTCGCACACACAAATTATGGATGTAGATGAAGACTCATATCTATGTTTTTAAAACACCAGTCCACTGGTTAAGACTGTGTGGCGCCTTTTACGTATATGTGATAATAAGTACAAATTAGAGAATCACTTAATAAATCAATCATACCCGTGCCAGGCACGTGTGCTTTTATTGCTTTTAAAGGGCCCCAGGCATAGGATTAAAGGATAGGATGCACAGTGGGAGATATTAAAATGGGCCTCGATTGCGACGCGAGAAAGCCTGATTTTTGTGCATGCGAACAATAAAGGCGCAGGCCTGTCTTCGTATCCATGCAGTCTGATCAGCGCCTTTATTGTTCACTTGTTGCAAAGTATAATATCTGAACTTGCTTACTGCAAAATTTCATTTTTAGCTTGTCTCTGTAGCTGAACAGACTGGTTTGAGACTTACTCAGTCAGAAACCAGCAAGACAGCTTTCTTGCGGGATGGCCTTTAAAATGTATCTTACCACTTATTTTAACCAGAAAGACCCTGTTTAGAGGCCAAGTGTGTGGAATGTAATCATAGACCATGTATACATTGAATAAGCATGAAGCTAACCAGACTCTTCACTGCTCGCAAACGCATAGTATGGAAGGAAATAATTGATACAGTGTATGTTATAATGTATGACCAACACAGTAATGCACCCGCTCATTTGGAAAAAATGCAGTCGTGGATATGCTTAAAGATATCTTTCTGATCTCAAATATTTAGAATATTGGAATCAATCGCTTATTTTTGTAACATTTATCATTTAATTTTGCTATTTGTCAAATCTTTATTTGCGATTTTTTTAAAATTGTTTTCCATATTCCATTGTGTATTGTAAGGCAGCCGTATAAAGGTTGCCCCTTAAAGTGTTTTCTCGTGGAGATAAAGCGGAACGAGACACTTTGGCACATGCGCACTAACAATGTGAAAAGAGTCTATTAAAGCAGACTACTGTATCCTTAAAACAGGAGCTTTCCTATGTGTCATTGTATCCATTTAAACAATTCTCAGGACCGCACTTCCAGTTAGCAGCGGTTGTCAAGTACTGCCGAATATGAAAACCACATGTTTTATCGATATTTTGATTTTTGTGTTTCCCTCAAGATAACCTTCAAAAAATGGAAAATCATAGTTTGTGGTAGGCTGCAACAATCATAACACGATGAAAGACGAGAAAATACAGGTCTTTAGCTGAATTTAGCTCCAAATTATTATGTCAAACGCTTTTGCAGTCACATTGGTGTTGCGTGAATTCGTATATAGACACTAAATGTCAACAGTTAAGCAACAACAATTTTAAAAGACCATTTCAGTACAGATATGTTTGTCGCAGTGCACATAGATAGATAGATAGATAGATAGATAGATAGATAGATAGATAGATTAGTCACTGAAATATCCTGAACTTTCAATGAAAAGTGAGTACAGTATGGGTTGTTATACACTATGGATTTTTTATGTCAATTTCTTTGGGTAGCTCAATTTCATAAATGTGGTCTTCACAAGGAGTGTAGATATTCATGACTGCAAAGCCATCTATCATGTCACATCTCAGCAGACTGCCTTCTGTTTGTTTGTTTGTATTGTTGCTTTACGTCCCAGTCAACAGCTATGGTCATTGTTGGATGGTCAGTTCACCTAACCATGCACACTTTTTCCTGGGCAAGCTTGAACATACTTTCGCTTGTAGCTGACCACAACCCTTCTTAAATGATTCAGCGGAAGGGAAAATGATGGTAAAAATTGTTTCAGGATCAATCTCCACAAAAGTATGGGACCGGGTCAGGATCGAACTCATGACCCCTGCAAGCACATTATCGACTGTGCTACTCTGCCCAGTAGACTGCCCTCTGTAGTTGTATCATGTTTCATCTCAACAGACTGCCCTCTGTGGATACTACAGTTGCAAAAATAAAATAAATATTAAATCACAAACTGGTGTATCATGTTTCAACTTGGCAGACTTCTTTCAGTTGGTAGAGTTGCAAATCAGTGTAGCAGGTTTCATCTCGGCACATTGCTCTCTGTTGGTAGAATCGCAATCTGTGTATCATGTTTCAGCTCAGCAGACCGCACTCTGTAGATAGAGTTGCAAACTGTTATATTATGTTTAATCTCAGCAGACTGCCCTCTGTAAATCTGGTTGTAAACCGGTTTCTCATATTAATTCTCAGCAGATTACTCTCTGTAGATATGGCTGGAAACCGATGTATCACACTATACTCAGCAGACTGCCCTCTGTAGATAGATTTGCAAACCTGTTTATCATGTTTCATCTCAGCAGGCTGCTCTCTGTTGATAAGAGCTACAAACTTTGTGTATCATGTTTCTTCTCAGCAGAATGTCCTCTGTAGATAGAGTTGTAAGAGGGTTTTTTATGCTGAAATGAGCAGCAACACCATATGCATCAGAAATAGTGTATTGAAGGTATGATCAACATATAATATATACAAATAGCAACATATAAAACAATACATACCAATCAGCTTTACCCTAACATGTCTTAACCTATGTCCTGCTGAATATATGTCTAATTGTTTATGCTGTACTAATTTCTGAAACCTAGCTCTGATATTTCACAGACTTAATGAAAACCGTGTGGATCCAGATCAGCCTGGGCCAACACTGATTCCCAATAAGACATGGCAAGTTCAGCGGGACAATGGTTAACATATATTTGTATCTTTGGGGGAATATTCACTTGGCGCAAGAGGTACAAACTGCTTGGTAGGATGGGGTGATTGGAAATGCATCCCTTATCATACATGATTAAATTAATGCCTGTCATAATAATATCTGATGCTTCAATACTTTATACAGAACTTTAAGCTCAGCTACCATGCAGGTATACATTTATATGTTCTGCCGTAACCAAAAATTTCCCTTAATGTGGACTGAAGATTCCAGGTGAAATATTTAATTCTTACAATATAAAATGCAACTCAGTCCAACCTTATTCACCTAGTAGAAAATGCACGTAGTGCAATTCATAATTTAAACTGGACAGAAGATTCCATTTTTTACAAAAATGTTTAAACTCAAAAGCAAACCAGTCTAGTTACTAGAAAATAGAGAAAATGCTATTTTCTGCGAAAAATTAAGAGCAATAAAATTACAAGAAAATAATTATAAATTCTTACCTGAAATGAGCAGCAACACCATATGCATCAGAAATAGTGTATTGAAGGTATGATGCATGGTGTGTAAGGCGTAGAGCTTATATACTGCTCACCTCAGTTTGAGGCCAATTGACACCTGAATTATTTATAATTTGGAGTGTTTAGCAGGCAAACAGTAAATCAGCAGAAGAATGGCCTTGTTAGGGAAAGGAATAAAATGTCAATTCTATGACTGTCTTGCTTACACAATATTGAGCCATTTCCAATATCAATAAAAACTACAGAGAGATCACATCTTTGTCCTTGTAAATAATTAAGATTTTCATAATAGAATTTAGAGAACCATATGTTAACATATAGGAACAAGTCCCTATCTAACTAGCTGGTTTTGTGTATCTCCCCTGTATCTCGCCTGACCCTTGTGCTAACTTTTTAAAAATAGAGTGTTCAGTAAGAATGATATAAAGATAACTATACATATAGCCCATATTTACAAACATCAGTTATGAAAAACAACATATTTATTTACATATACATAATAGGCTGCAAGGAGCTTTGTGATAGAGTTTCTGTTGTGAGCTGGTCTATGATGTTACATCTCAGCAGACTGTTCTATGTACTGATGTATCATGTTTACAAAGGTTAAAGGCAGATGACGATTTCAGGTAAAGCTTCTATGCAGAGAGGAAATACACAGGACAGAATGTCGGGCCTGATCTGAGTCCAAATTGTTTGAAATGGATATCGGCAGATAACAATGTCACATGAAAATTTAACGGAAAGTTAAAATACAGGTTCAACTTCAACTTGTCGTAACCTCTAAAGTGCCAAACATTCTGAACCTCGATAAGGCCTGGACAAGAAATCGGGCCTGATCTGGGTCCAAATTGTTTGAAAGGGTTATCAGCAGATGACAATGTCATGTACAGATGTAACGCAAAGTTAAAAAACATCGGTTTAACTCCAACTTGTCATATCCTTTCAAGTGCCAAACATTCTGAACCCCGATAAGTCTGGACAAAATGTCGGCCTGATCTGGGTCCAAATTATTTGAAAGGGTTATAAGCAGATGACAATGTCATGTAAATGTTTTTTGCTAAGTTAAAATACATAGGTTCAACTTCAACTTGTCATAAGCTCAAAAGTGTCAAACAGTCTAGAACCTGATAAGGCCCAGACAGAATGCCGGACCTGATCTGGGTCGAAACTGTTGTAAACATTACAGATTTAATGCAAAGGGTAAACTGCAATGGTTTGACCTAAAGTTGTCAGAACCATAAGGGTTAGGCCAACCTTAGAAATATTGTTGTTTCCCCTTGGAGCATTCTGCAATACTTTTGACCTGCATTAAGTGATGATTTGTCATGAAAGCAATTTTTACTCTACTTGAGAGTGGTTGTTTTAGGCAAGTTTTTCTGCACACAAACAATTTGTTTGACTCAAGACCGAAGGGCCGCGGGTTCGAGCCTCACCTGCGTCACTGCGTTGTAGTCCTTGAGCAAGACACATTTATCCTAGCTTAGTACTGGCTCAACCCAGGAAGACCCTTCCCTTTATAACTGAAAGATTGTTGATGGGACATAAAGAATCAAATCAAACAAACAAAACAAACAATTTGCTAAGAATATATTTTAAAGATAACTGTTTACAATTGACAATTCTCTAAGTTTGCAATGAAATTAAAAAAAAAATCTTAACAAAAGATTGTTATAGAATTTTTTGTGTAGGGACTTTTTACAGGGTCAGTCGGGTAAGGGGAAAAAAATAAAATTTTAATTTAGGCCAATATCAGGCCTCTATGGCTGTTTTCCCAGACACCATGTATTTAGGGAGGTTCAAAATTGATAACTTTTTCAAATATCTAATTTTTGTCACAGCATCAAGATAATCCAAGTATTGCATGCTTGGATCCAGAGGGGAGACCAGACCCCTTTGAAAAACACAAGTTATATTGGCTTAGATAGGGAATAATTAAGCACCTGGATACCCCCCCCTCCCCCTCTGGAAAAAGTTGGACACCATCCTTACCACTGGAAGAATTGATGGACCCCCTCTGGAACCATGGAAAATTAAACTTCTATAAAATAAGTTGAGGACAAAAAAATGTTTTTATGGCAGATACACCTTGAATCCACCCTCCCGGACGAGAATTCTTGGACCCCTGCATGTATTGATATTGTTGCTTCATATGGAAATCCATATAAAAATTGCTGAGAACATTTTTTGAAAAGGATAGCTTTTATGACAGGTTGCATTGTACCAAAGGTGTTGAGTGTCAAACTTGGAGGTGTGAGAATGTCAGAATTCACATTCAAAATAGTCATTTATCTATCTAGAGCTTGATAATGTCTCGGGATATATAGAATTTCAAGTCTGTTCTTTTGTTGTTTATAAAGCTCCTCCATTTTTTGGCCATACATTAATTTATTTTTTTTTTTTAATTTTAACCTGTGACCTTTTAATATATATGCAATGCACAATCCCAACTTCATTTTATAAAAATCTATGGGATGTTCTATTGGTCTAAAAAGAGTTAAGGGGATCATTTGTGTGAAATTATTTACAATTGGCGCAGGAATTCGGCTCAATTCATTTGGAAACAACATGGGGAATTATTTTGGTCAAAATTAGACATTTCAAAGTGCTGATCTGACCTTGAAATTAAGGTTAATGAATTGAACTCAAACCTAATACCCCTCCCCCTACCCTCCTAACTATCAAAGGCCCTGATAAGCAAAAATGTGAGCCTTTTCAGAATAATTATGTGTTTTGTGTTTCAGAAGAGCCGGCTCATTGAGACGCTTCTTTTGAGTACCCATGTTGGCACAACATATGTTTTATTTTTAGAAAAATGAAATATGATTTTCAAATATGCTCACTTATCTGGAGGCTTGAACAATGTTTCTATCATTGGTTTTGCAGAAAATGTGCGGAACAGAAGCTACACCCTCTAAGCTACACAGATGGTGACATGGACTCACAACGCCAACAGGATCAGCACAAAAGCCGATATGTACCCCACATAATTTGTGACAGTGGTTTAGGAGCAAAGATGTCTGTTTTGTTTGCTTGCTTAATAAAAAGGGTAAGTAAATTACCCCTATATCAGCTAGTGATAATTTTGTCATCTGCTGATGTTCTATGCAAACAGTTTGGAAGGCCTCCAGTAAAATATTTTACTGATTGTCCCAAGGCGGTACTTCTTTTGTGGATATTTTATGTTTTTTCTGTCTTTCGTTTGCTATGCCTTTGTGCACGTCTGTTTACGTGTGCCTTGTGGTCACCTGCTGAGAAAGGGCTGACCTCTTGGCTCTCGTTTGTGGTGTCAGGCTGTGAGTTTGTCACTTTCCCATTGGTATCCTGGGTCAGGTGTGGTACTTGATTGTATCGATTCCTGATCTTTGCACCCATACTTACTTTAATACAGGGGTTGCCAGAGCTCATGATGAGAAATGTCTTTAAATGACATCTTCTCCTGAGCCAATGGTCCAAATTTTAAATAATTTCACAGAAATGTTCCTCATGATGCCCTCTACCAGAATTGCACAAACAGTTTTGCTCCACCAAAAAAGGGGTTGGCATACAGTTTGGACCCAGATCAGACTGGACACATAATGTTATCATTAGTGTAAAACTTCGATGTTTTTTCCCTTTAAACAAATTATTATTCATTCATTACAAGTTAAAACTTTTGTAAAATGCTTGCGATCTTTCAGCATTTTTTTGTGTGAGTAACACCACAGAAGAATAAAAACATGACAGTCTTTTAAAGTATGAAAGAACATAAGGGGTATAGATTAACTTAAGGGTGAGCAGCTTACAGACAACAGCAAAAGCATGAACAAAATTATCAATCATGCTAAGAGTTAAAGCATTCATAGTTAAAGCATAAAGAAAAATCACAAAAAGTCCAATTTTTGAAGGTTTACCATTGCCCTGTTTAATACACAGGCAATGAAGGTCTAAGTCAAGTCCATTTTATCAGACAATGTCGTTTGTTAATCACCTTGCAGACAGTTAGGACCTAGATCAGCACTTATTGAAATTCAGTCCTGGTCTGCGTCCAAAATGTTAGACATTCTAATAACTAGTGTTTGAAAAAAGTTAATTTTGAAAAAAAGTCAGCAGACTACATAAAGCATGAAAAGCATTCAACAACTTAAAAAAGATCTTTCTGGTTAAAATGATCAAGCAGTGGCGGACCCAGAGGAGTTTCAGGGATTCCCTCGACCCCCCCCCCCCCCCATTTTTAAATGTCCTATGAAAATGAAATAATTGGGTCTCAGTGAGACCAAATTATTTCTTTTTCATAGAATACTTAGGAAAAATGAGATAAAATCAGCAAAGCGAACCCCCACACCTTAATATATTATGAACCCCCTTTGTGTGATGTACATTATATATCTATATCTTGTAATGTTCTATGTTTATAGTTATTGTTTGTCAAAATTGACCCGAGACATATGAGTTTTCATTGTCCTTTCATCCAATCTTCGGGAATCATCGTAAAAAGTGAGCTTTAGATTGTGGTACAATTACTTGTCTGAATGAAAGAATTCTACAATTTCTCGATAGCTTAATGGGTACATTTAACAGGATGTGTTTAGCATTCAAAAGATGTGGGTTCAAATCTGGTTCTATTTCATTTTTTTTTTAGTCTGTTTTCATTATTTTGTTTGTTAAAGGTGCATAGTCTGTAACTTTGATCTTTTAATTTTAGAAAAAATGTTTCTAATTTTCAAGAACACAGTAAAAAAACTAAAATTCAGGTATACATTTAACCAATTTTGTAAATCTTAACAAATTATCAGTATCGATCAAAACAACAGCATTTATGTTAAAAATTAACTGCCTATAATTATTGGAGGTACGCAAATAATTACCAATAAGGGAAAAAACAGCTGTTTTAATAAGATAATTCACTTTATCATGCAGTTTGTGAAAATATAACTTAATTTTACTTTTACAAATGATTTAAAAAGAAAAGATTTTTTTTTCGAAAAACGTTCATAGTTGCAGACTTAGTCTCTTTAAGTCTTTTTTTTTAATTTTGTGCACAAATGGATAATATATAATAACTTTAAACATCTTATCAACTACAACTAGCACAGTGCATGATTTCAATATAAGCTCACATGTAATTAACACTTTGTATGCTGGGTCATTTTAATACTTTTATGTCATCAGCAGACTTTTTTCCAAAGTCAACTTTTTCAATAAACTTTTACAGAAACCCTATCACATGATGGCAAACGGTCTGTATCCAGTTCAGGACCAATGTTTTGTCGGTACTGACCAGGGTCCAAACTGTTTGCAAAGACTATCAGCAGGCAACAAAAGTAGCCGCTGGCAAAGAAAGAGTGAATAAAACCGAGGGAATTAATACTGAATATCCAAATGAAAAGATGTAAAGATAATCAGATGGTGGCATAAAATATATGAACAACTTTGACTTAAAAAGAATGCATACATTGGACAGTCATAAAAATGTCTCCCACCCAAAGATTTGATCCAGGTTTGGGTGATCTTTTTCAAATTGTGAACTAACCACTAGGCTATCAGACCATATAGATTTAAGAATTGACATTATCTTAATAATCTTAAGTAAGTAAATAAAGTCTTTATTTAAAGAGGGTGACAACATTTAGTAGTACAACTAATCTTCCATGTGGCCCTCAAAATAACTAATATGTACACACATAAAAAACAACAGTTCTACACAAACTATCAAATTAAATTGTTTAACCCTGTACTGCTGAGCACTATCTACAATCAAAAAATCACAAACAGGTAAATATACAGATGTCTGCAAATTATAGCTCAATATGGCCATGTGACTTATTATATGTCCACTTTCAACTTTTATCATACTGTCTCATCTTGTCCTACCAAGGGTTGCGATTGTCTAATCTAACCCTTGGCCTCACAGCTTTGATTTTCTCCGATTGAATACGCCATAAGCCGAAAATAGTAACAATTAATATGACCAATCACAAAGCGGTGCAAAAAATCGATAAATTCCAGGCCTCCAGATAAGATGGCGCGATTAAATTACATTCAGTTAACTTAAATGTACGTTTAATGTGTATAAAAGAACTGTAATATTAAGATGGTTATTTTGAGCACCCATAACATAATTTTGAACTTAATTATAGAAGAAAAATAAATAATTTTACGACCAAAATCTTTGCTTATCTGGACTTATGGAGACTTAGCAGGCGGTGCACATTAGATGCCGATATACTGCTACATTTAATCTGATTGGCAGGAAGGGATTATCGAAAAAATCCTTCCTGGCGTTTCCATTGGTCGATTAGTCTGCGCTAATAATAAATTTTGAGGGTCGTGAGGCGAAGGGTTTGTCGAAAGGTAGATACGACGAAACCTTCGCTGGTGAAGATGATACTGTCTCTGATCAAGTATTAGCTGTATTCCACCCTATAAGTGCACTTTGTCTATAGTCTAACTCTTCAATGCTAACTATAATAATAATAATAATAATAATAATAATAATAATAATAATAATAATAATAATAATAATAATAATAATAAAATAATGGAAATGTCCAGAGTTATCTATTTTTCATATATATACAGGGCTTTAGATAAGCTTTATTTTCAAAAAAGTACTGTACTTGTCCATTTTTTAAAAAAAGGTGTAACGAGAAATTTTTATGAGTACTGACTGTTCGTCTTAAAAAAACATACAAAGTAATTATTTCAATTGAGCCTGGGCTTGCTGCGTGTTTTCTTAGGCTATTCATTAACAAAAAAGTAAACAGTAAGATATTTAATTTCTCTTTGGCATAGTAGGTTTTGGTTATTCAACTAAGCCGCAATGGGGATGGGGGTAGGATGCGGGAGATGAAGAATTTTTGGAAAAAATAGTGCCAATTGGAGCATTATGAGTCCCCTTTAGGTAGCTTAAATTGTATGCTTTGGGAGGGGGTTGTGTGGAATTTAAAATAGCTAAATTTTGGCAAGACCGTAAACTGAATGCAAAACTGTGGATCCTGATCAGCTGATCAGTATCCACACTGTTAGTGTTTCTAAAAACGGGATATATCTAGGTTCAGCAGGACAAGGGTTAATTTGATATTTACACAAGTGCATTTTTTATTATATAGTAACCATATTTATCTTGACAAGCATCCATTTCTATTTTACTCTGCTTGCTGGAATTTTTTTATATTTTTGTCATCTGCTGTCTTTTTTTAAAATTGATTTACTATATTGTTCTCAGAGAGTCGAACAGATTGGATTAAGATCTGGCCGAATATTTTGTCGGTCCTGATCTGGTTCCAAAACTGTTTGCAAAGGTTATCAGCAGACAACAATTGCATGCAAAGAGTAACTTCAGCAGTGTATATCTAACCAACTTGCAGGGTTCCACTTATTAGTATGCATTTACAAGCAGAGTAGAAAACAATATACATCCTGATCAGCTGGCTTCAGGACCAGGTATTTTGTCATCTGCTGCCTTTTCTAAATTCATGTACTATATAGTTCCTTCATGATCACCATCAGAGAGTCAAACAGTTTGGATCCAGATCAGGTCTGACATTTTGTCAGTCCTGATCTGGTTCTAAAACTGTTTGCAAAGGTTATCAGCAGACAACAATTTCAGGCAAAGAGTAACTTCAGCAGTGTATATCTGATCAACTTGCAGGGTTCCACTTATAAGTATGCATTTACAAGAAAACAATATACATCCTGATCAGCTGGCTTCAGCTTCAGGACCAGGAAAATTTTAAGGTATTTTGTCATCTGCTGTCTTTTCTAAATTAATTTACTATATAGTTCCTTCATGATCACCATCAGAGAGTCATACAGTTTGGATCCAGATCAGGTCTGACATTTTGTCGGTCCTGATCTCAGGTTCTAAAACTGTTTGCAAAGGTTATCAGCAGACAACAATTTCAGGCAAAGAGTAACTTCAGCAGTGTATATCTAACCATCTTCACCAGCGAAGGTTTCGTCGTATCTACCTTTCGACAAACCCTTCGCCTCACGACCCTCAAAATTTATTATTAGCGCAGGCTAATCGACCAATGAAAACGCCAGGAATGATTTTTTCGATAATCCCTTCCTGCCAATCGGATTAAACATAGCAGTTTATCGGCACCACCTATTTAGTCTCCATAAGTCCGGATAAACAACGATTTTGGTCGTAAAATTATCTATTTTTCTTCAATCCTTCGGTTCAAAATTATGTTATAGGTGCTCAAAATAACCATCCTAATGTGACAGTTCTTTTGAGCACCATAAACATATATTTTAGTTGTAAAATAAGAACTGAATGTAAATTAATTACGCCGTCTTATCTGGAGTCCTTGTGTTTATCGATTTTTTTGTACCGCTTTGTGATTGAACATATTACTTGTTACTATTTTCGTCTTATGGCATACTCAATCGGAAGAAAGTATCCTTGTGAGGCTAAGGGTTAAGATAGCGAGTCGTAACCCTTGGTATGACAAGATGATATCTAACCAACTTGCAGGGTTCCACTTATTAGTATGCATTTACAAGCAGGGTAGAAAACAATATGCATCCTGATCAGCTGGTTTCAGGAACCAGCTGATTTGGATCTATACTGTTTATGATCAAGGTCGGAGTATTTCAAGAAAAAGCACGAATATCACCAAGATTTTGGCGAAAATTAATCAGTCTCATGTCAATTTGGGCAGTTTGAAATAAGAACTATATAAAGAATAGAATAGGATGGACAGTTCGTTTCTTTCTGGATCTAAAAATAACAACTCGTATCATTTTACCTATTCTTGTTAGTGCTTAGCCACCTCTGTCATCTGCTGATAACCTTTGTGAACAATTATATAGGAGGCAGACTGTTGGTCCTGATCTGGGTCCAAACCGTTTGACTCTCTGATAGTGTTCCTGAAAGAAATTTTGTTAAAAAGTTAATTTTGAATGCTAAAAGTCAGCAGACAACAAAAAAGCATGAAAAAAGCTTGAAAATAAATGATAGAAAAAGATCTTTCTGTCTTCTGTCTTAATAATCTACTATAGAACAGATTGTCATTCTTAAAGTGTTACTGAAAAATATTTTTGAGAAAGTCAATTTCTAAAAAGTCAGCAGACCGCAAAACATTAATGTGGGCATGACCAGATTGGTCTGGAAATTTATTGTTCATCTAAATTGAAGGATGTTTTGTTGTTACCATGACAACAAATAGTAGGTTTTGACCACATGGTGAGTTGCTATCACCTAGTGACTTAATAAACACAGAATTTTCAGGTTTATTACTGAAATGCACATACTAGCTTTAACTAAATGGGGTAGATACAGATGAGAAGCCACTAACAGTTAAATCTTCAAGTCATGTCCTTTAAGAAAAAAGTGTCCTGAAATTACCTTTTGAATATATTATTTTGTTCAGAGAACCAAATAAAAATAGTCCTTGATCAGACTGCTCTTTTTTGAAGTATGCTGATCTGAGACTATTTTTTAATAAATGCTTATTTACTGATCTCCGATGTTTAATTCTTTGTTGCAAATAGTTTGGATCCAGATCAAGCCTGGAAGTTATAAATTTAAAAAAAAAATGGGCCTGTTTCAACAAAATATTTTTTTAACCCTTAAAGCGCCAAGAAAAAAATGCATCTGAAAATGTCGTCTGCTGAAGTTGTCTGCTGCAAATAATTGCCTAACATTAATTAGGTATAGAATCAAACAGAGTGGACCCAGAACAGTCTGCTCCTTAGGAGCAGTCTGATCTGGGTCCACACTGTTCGCCATAGAAGCTTCTTAAACATTTCAGCAGACGAGAAAAGCAGACGACTATTGTTGCGATTGGCGCATTAAGGGTTAAGGTATGTCAATTTTTTTATATAGCTTCAGCCTAGTGCCTTAATACAATGCAAGAATAAACAACAATGAGATCTAGCAGGAAAAGTTTATTATCATAATTATTACACATGCATACCTTGAAACATTCAACTCATAATATGGGCCAGTACATGGGGTTTTGGTACATATAACATATCACAGGTTTATATAAACACAAATTTGCAGCGTAAAATTGTAAATATCACCTTACCCATAATTCTTAGCATATGATTTGGGTGTCAAAAGAACCGTCTCACTGAGACGGTTCTTTTGAGTACCCACAACATATGTTTTGGTTTTAAAATAAGAAAAGTATTTTTTTTTGGTACACACTCTTAACTAAAGGCCTGACATATGCTGCCAGTGAAGGCTCAGACAAGCCTGCACATGTACAGTACTCCACATTGTGCACTGTAAACATGACCAGTGACCTATATAAGAGTGACTAGAAACTCCAATAAATACCAATACTCAACTCAAATAACACTGTCGTGTATCTTACACAGGTAAATGAGGGAAACTCGATATCATTTATCTACACGATTGGCTTTTACCGCTGTTTTGGAATACACAGTGTAATTTCTCTATGTTTACCTAAACTTTTAACACCTTTATAAACACCGAAATTATATAATAACGATAATTATGAATCATTGGACATCTTAGTTAATGAATATTGATAAATCGAGACACAGATATAGCCATGTTTGAAGCTTTATTCGTCAGAGTGAAAGAGGTATTTTTGAAGCCATTTTTTGCAGATTTCCGCAACTTTCTTAAAATCGGCCGTTATTTACACGGTCATAACTCAATCGGATTAGTTTTTACATTGCAGAAACAAAGCATTTAGCAATATTTCATATATGTTTTTTCGATTGTTATTAACAATATTTATCAATAAGCGATATTAAAGACGAAGTACGCACTTTAAAGTACCTATAAATGCAGCGGTCTCACAAGCTGCATGGCCATTTTGAGTGTGTACAATAAAAAGCGCACCAGGCGTTAGTCACGTGACACATGCCACGACATACCTATATGGCTGAAAAATGAAGTGTCAAGTCACTCTAATATATGACCTATAACCTCAAAAAATCAATAAACCTATAGGAGTCTGTATGTATCTGCCTTTGTTTACATCCATGGCGTGGAAGTTTATCTGCACAGTGTGTAGTACTGTGTACGCAGTCTTGCTACAGCCTTCAGTATTTTGAGGCTAACTTTCTATTTATCCTGAAAACTTTTTCCCATGTACTACACAGTAGATTTGATTCTGATTCAAATGAACTCTTTGCATGCTGTTTTTTTTTTTCATGCTTTTTTGTGTTCTGCTGACATTTTTCAAAATTTCACTTTTTCAAATAATTATTTCAGTGTCAAACAGTTTGGATCCAGATCAGGCCTAATGTTCTAGCGGGCCTGATTTAGGTCCAAACTGCAAAGATCATCAGCAGATGACAAAATTCGCCGCTGGCAGTCTCTCACTAGGATTTTGACAATAGGAGTAAAATTGCTGTTTGCCAGAAAAATTTAGAGTTTTACCAATCTTTTCTATTGGCACTTTAGAAAAAGGTGGAGTCAGAATCAAAAAGTTGGAGTAAAATAATCCAAATTTGGAGTTAGTGAGAACTGCGCTGGCAAGCAAAGTGTTAATACTACCCATGAAAGGCCAAAACAACATGCATTGAGTTCATTTCATGTGCAATAGGTTAATGGATACCCCTATCTTTCACTTGTATCTTTTTATACAGTCAACACAGACATACAAGAGTACACACACACAATAAGAAGGTTAAACAAAAATGGCCTTAACCATTTTCTGCCATTCTCTACAAATGCCGTCTGCTTGCTCAACTATCTCAACTGCTATTATGTACTTTGGTAGACTTTATTCTTCCTAGAGAACAATGGATCAGAATCTCAGGCCTTATGTAAAGAGTAACAAGAAATTGGATATTCAAAAGAACCCTCTCAATGAGACGGTTCTTTTGAGCACCCAAAACATTCGCAAAAAATATGGGTAAGAAAATATTTACAATTTTACGCTGAAAATTTTTGTTTATCTAAACATGTTATCTATATGTCTTTGCTTTCTTCAGCAAATTATTTATTGATAACAAGACAGATTACTTCAGATCATCGTTTGGAAGATTCAATTTCATAAATACAGCGCTAAAACAGTTGGGTCCTTTTTTGTTTGATATGCTTATACCGGGCATACACATTAAATGGAATACAAGGAGCAAGGCTACCTAATACTACATAATAAAATAATCAATGAAATGATGGACGGACAACAGAAAATTTCTAATCATTTGAACATGATAAAATTAAAAGATCAATGGTCAGTTGTTTGAAATAATACAGAGCTAACCCTTTTCCTGCTATTTATGATAAATGAGCCGGGACACGATTTCCAACAATGTGGCATTTTGAATAGTGTAGACTCAGACGAGCCTGTCCAGTCTCCTTTTAAGCTTAGAAACTCCAAAGGCTGTTCAGTCAGTAGCTTAACACTCATAGAATAATCAAGCGACTAGCAAAGGCTCTGATCAGACTGTGCATATGGGCAGGCTACTCTGAGCCTTCCCTGGTTTCACATACCACATTTTTGGAAATATCATGTAGCGGCTCAAATATTGGCTGATTTTTTATCTGCTGATGTACTTTGGTGGCTTCTATTACAATATGAACCCATTTCAGACGGCTTCTCTGATCAGGGTTCATAGTGTTTGCTTCCATGATAAAACTTGTCTTAAATGCATATGAATCAATGCAGCAGACATAATAAGCAGGCAGCATTTTCAGAATTTAAATACAACTTTATAACATTTCAACAAAATATTGCGAAAAAAAAATGTGCTTAACTTTTAAACTCTCGGATGTTGTTATTATTGTGCTAATAAATATAATGCCAACAATGTTGGCATTTTAACATTATGAGCATGATAAATTACATGCTCAGTTGATTTGAGCATGGATCAGGACTAGCCTGGACACTAAAATGTCTAATTTAAACTGCTTACAAGGTGAAAAAGTGGTAATGGTAAATTATAGGGTCGTGGATTTCATTTAAAACTGAAATGTGTGATCACTAAGGTGGTATTCAGTGGCGGATCCAGAGTGTATTGTTTGAACCCCCTCCGCTACACCCACTTTAAAATATGCTATGAAATAATTTGGTCTCAGTGAGACCAAATTGTTTCATTTTCACAGGATATTTAATAAAAATGAAATAAATCGGCAAAGCGAACCCCCTCCCCCACATCTTTATATATTTGCGAATGTCAAGTCCTGTAAAGTCTGACCAGACTTCTCTGACCTTGGTAAATATAATATGCTTATGCTCAGCAAGGAACTAAAATTGCTGGACAGAACACAAAAGAGGAGAAAAAGTAAGCATTTTTTTATGTATATCTTTACATGCTGCATACTGTTTTGCGATTTTGTTGTCGTCTGCTGACTTCTTTCATTCAAAATTTCTTTGGGGAACAAAATCAAGTTGTCAAACTGTTTGGATCAAGATAATTCTGTTGGTCCTGATCTGGATCCAAACTGTTTTCCAATATTATCAGCAGATGACAAAAGCTGCTGCTAGCAAGGAAATAGTTAAAGTCATGCCATGGTTTACCCTTGTCCTGCTGAGAAATCTACTTACTACACAGACTTGATTTCAAGATATTTTTCAACCTTTTCCTGTTGTAAATTAACAGAACCTATTTATACAGGAAAAAAAATTGGTTGTTTGAAACTTGTCCTTCATATTGAGTATATAGTCTTATATTAATCTAAGTATATAAGTAGCTTCTTATCTATACTTTTACAGTATCTGCAATCAAAAAATTACAGATAGGTAAATACACAGATGTCGCAAATTATATCTCATTATGGCCAGGTATACTTCTACCACGACCTAAGGCATGACCCTCGATTATTTCAATGCATTTACCGTTACTGTCACGCCTCAAAGCGTTTGGTGGAAGTGTAACTTATTATATGTCCACTTTCAAATTTTATCATACTGATCAAGTATTGGCTCTATTCCACCCTAAAAGTGCACTGTGCCCTTAGAGCTAACTATGAT
Organism: Loripinus fragilis; assembly: GCA_964019695.1. NCBI lineage: Eukaryota > Metazoa > Mollusca > Bivalvia > Lucinida > Lucinidae > Loripinus > Loripinus fragilis. The sequence goes on along the minus strand of OZ026524.1, from coordinate 58,389,875 downwards.
TAATAATAAAAATAATAATGATAATAATAATAATAATAATAATAATGTCCAGAGTTATTTATATTTCATATATGTACAGGGCTTTAGATAAGTTTATTTTCAAAAGAGTACTGTACTTGTCCATTTTTAAGAAAAAAGTGTAACGAGAAATTTTTATGAGTACTGACTGTGTGTCTTAAAAACATACACCAAGAAAGACAAAGTAATTATTTCAATTGAGCCTGGGCTTACTGCTTGTTTTCCTAGGCTATTCATTAACAAGAAAGTAAACAGTATGGAATTTAATTTCTCTTTGGCATAGTAGGTTTTGGGTTTTGCAGGAATACAACTAAGCCGCAATGGGGATGGGGTAGGGTGTGAGAGATGAAAAATAGTGCCAATTGGAGCATTATGAGTCCCCTTTAGGTGGCTTAAATTGTATGCTTTGGTTGGGGGTGGATGGGTGAGGGTTGTGTGGAAATCATCAAAATGTAGAATCTTCAGGAACTAGATGCTACTTAAAACCTCAAGAAAAAGAAGTCAGCAGATGACAACAAAAGAAAAAGAATAAACAATTACATGTACCCAGAATGCAAAGAGTTTATAGAAATTCCAACCTGCAACTACTTCAAATACAATATGTGCAAATCCATGTTTATTGTAATCAGGATTTAAGATACCGAGTTATGCAGCATCTGAAAACTTATAAACAGACCATTAACAAGCATATGACAGCGAAAACAAAATTACTCCACCCCTCACTTCTCCACAGTCCACCCCCTGCATGCAAAGAATCAGTTTATAGTCTTGTAGGTCAATGTGGTTAAAACAGAGCATAAACTAATCAGCATGCTGAGTAATTTTTCATGATTTTTTGTCATCTGTTGACTTATTTAAAATGAAATTTTCTAAAAATCTTTCAGCAGGGACATGCAGTGTAAAACATTTTGGATCTAGATCAGGTCCAATGTTTTGTCTGGCTTGATCTGGGTTCAAACTGTATGAAAAGATCAGCAGCAGGCGACTATTTGCCGCTGGTGAGCTAATAGTATACAAGTCACTCCGGTGTCCGTCCACAATTTTTTAGAAATTTTAACATACAAAATAGACAATCAATTTGTGTGCGATAATCCATCACAGATGATGTGGGTCAATTAAAAGCATTTTTAAATGGTTTGGTAATTCAATTTTGGTAGTAAAAACTGATGACAAGACCCAGACTATAAGGGAGCATAATTATATCAGAATTAACACTTTCATTTTTATTCTTGCAGGTAACAAGGACAACCATAAAATCTCTTGTTGGTTTGAAATTCGCCAAGATCCAACCATTAGGACCTTGAGCTTTGGAAAAATCCCCATAGACTTATTATGGGAGACATGTTGTGACCCGTATTTACTCACATAGAGCGGATGTGGTAGGTATTTCCATTTTTGTTGGTGTTAATACTACATGTACATAGAAAAACACACTGTATGCCAAAGGGACTATAGAATTCAATTGTTGTGGAATGTTCAGCATGTACATGGTGATTTATGTAAGCATTTAGGAATAGATTAGAGTACCGATCAAGAGGGTCTGTCAGGGTTTATTTATTTCTTGTAAATACCAACTTTTAAGTGCTAGAATTTTGATCTGGGGTAGGTAAATTTCTTTCACTTCATCCATGCATATAATCTGGTCGCATAGCATCATAAAGTTTTAACAGCTGGAAAAAGAAAATTGTTTAATGAGAAAAAATAAGAATAAAAGTGAATTGCACCAAAGCTGTGATTTTGTATTTAATATGTGTCCATTTTGTACTCTGGGTAATTTTGCTTGCTTTTTTGTCATCGGCTGATTTTTTTTACAAACATTCTTTCAGAAATACTATCAGAGTGTCAAACAGTTTCGGTCCAGATCAGTCGAGCCTGATCAGGATGCACACTGTTTGCATTTTTTAGGTTATCAGCAGATGGCACTAGATGCCAAAGTGTTAAAAACCCTTGCAAATGTTAAACTATGAGTATTGTCATATATTTTTGACCCTGTAGTTCAAAGGGCGTGGCATATGCTAATTTTATCTCCGATCTGTTATCGGTAGTTTTCGCCGAATATACACAACTAATTTGTTTTTTTAAAATGGACGATCTGATATAAGTAACAGTTCAATATGATCGTCCGCAGTGGTGTAGTGGATTAGGAGCAGGACTCCTAGCACATAGCAGGTAAGTACGAATATCACAAGGAGCGTTTCTTTAATTTTTTCCTGTTAGGAACGGTTTGCGCTAAAAACAGGTAAGCGAGAAAATGATGATGGTATGCGCTAAACACAGGAAAGCGAGAAAATGATGTTGTTTTTGTTTTTGTTTTTTTTTAATGTACACAGGATAACACTTCAGTTGCTAGTAAATCAAGAATGTCGGTCAACCAATCTCGATTTCACTAGCCACTACACGTGTAACCACGTGTACATATACACAATTGCACAAAAATTAAGCATGTTCACGCTTTTTTAGAGTTTTGCGTTATGTTGGTACATAGAATGTAATTTACTGGAAAAAAACCCTCCTTGCTATATTCGAACTTGCCTTCTCTATAATAAGAGTCCAAGGCTTAGGCCACTACACCACAGCGGACAATATTGTCAAATTCCTACTGTTATGATACATTGAATTTTAGAAAACCTAATTTATTCCAGTATATTTGGCAAAAACTTTCAATAACAGGTCCTAGATAAAATTAGCATAGGTCACTACCTTTGAACTTCAGGGTCAAAAAAATACGACAATAATGAAATAAGAGTAGTTCAAAGAAACCAGCAGGCGGCTGAGCAGAGAATACATGGTGTACTCCAAGCACCTTACTCTGAAGTCATCAAACCTAATCCACTCTACAGGGCTCCAGATAAGAGGGGGTAAAGGGTATTTCAGCATTGATTTTTTGGAATTCAGCATTGAAAATTAAATTGAAGGGTGAAAATACCCTTTGCATTTTGAGGTTTCAGTGCTGATATTTAATTTATGTGGTGATTTTTTTAATTCTGAGTAAGAAAAAAACTAATATATATACACCAATTCACGGATGTATACTACCTGGATATGAAACAGCAATAGATTTTCTAATAATTGTTTCCCGATGATTGCCGCGTCGAAATACAGGTAAACCCGATAATTTGAATGACCACTTTACAAATGTTGAGATCCATACGTGTTAGGATACTTTTTCCCTAATGTTCCAGCAACTTGGGGGAAACGGTAGTACAGTGAATTTGATGCCAATAAACTAAGAATTCTTCCAGCTACAATTTGATACCAAGCAAGCTAGTGTTCTCGAGAAAAAATACCCGAGAAAAAAATAAAACACACCAGGCTTTCCTACACTACGCAGACATTGAAAACAAAGTAAGGAAGAAGGCAAAAACTTTTCATATAAGTCTAGCGTCCTTTTTGTGAGGCATAGGCAAACCGTGCAGACCCAGATCAGACACAACAGAACACAGTGTCTGATCAGGGTATCCACTGTTTGCTTTCAGAATGTTCTATTGAAATTTGAATAAAAATGAAAAATGCCACCCAACACCCCTTAAAACGAAAATGGACTGGTCCAATTGACTGGAGTGGGAAATTCTATCCGACCTAATTGGGTTTAATAGTGTGATTTAAATAGAAATTTGGTATCTTGTGTTAAATTCTTGTGACATAAATCTGTTAATTGGCTATTAATTTATTGTCTCACTTGAAAATTAGACAGTTTGGTTGAAGAGCTATTTTAACGCAGTCGCGGAAATAATTACTGCTCATAGACACCCTACCAAGTTAACCAACTCCCTAGTTAATTGTTTAACAAATGCTTAGGGAATTAAATGTAAGTGTATCTATGGTTGACAAAGCATCGTTTATTATTAAAGATGTTTTCACGCTTTTAAACTCTGCAATGTGTTTAAATTCTAGGGGCAATGTTTAGGTTTCTGACATTAATTTTTCTGCCATTTTGTTATGTGAAAATACGAAAAAAAGACAATTTTGCCAGCATCTAAACTGCGTGGTTTGATTTTGTTTTTGCTAAAAAATTCGATATTCCAGTTAGGAAATATGCGTACTTTATGTATCAAGTGTCAAGTATATCCAAATTACTCACATTAATTAGCTTTAGAACCGACAATTTCGGTGGCAAAATCGGAAGTTTATCATTTTACCTCTTTTTCATAACATCTCTGCAACCTAAGTTCGCAATATAACGATATTCTACAAAGAACCAATTAAGGACAACTATATAAACATTCAGGAAATTAAAGAATTACACTCATTGAACTCTTTACATTGTCACAATTAAAGTGACAAATGCCTCTGTAAAATTCTGATTTCCACCATTTTCAAGATGGCGGATTGTACCCGATTTACGCGTAGGCAATAATATTGGTGAAAAATGATATGTGCCCAATCCAGGTAGTATACATCCGTGACCAATTGTATAAATCTTGGAAGTTTTCCTAAAAATGCAACATGCATTTGATACAAGCAACTTTTCTTCAAAATATGTTAAGCAAATAATTGGGTCTTTTTACAAGGCTTTGCATTTTCTGCAATTTGATATTTCAAATATGGAGTAAAATACTCATTAAATTAAAAAGTAGGGGGTGAAATACCCTTTGGTCCAAATCTTTATCTAGACCACTGCACTCTAGTTTAAAAAACTTCTGTTGGAGCTTTGAACATATTAGCTATGTGATTTATGTTATACACATGATCAAGTCAGTATACAGCTCATTACAAGTGGTCAATAACCAGGCACAACTAGATTTGATTTTATGACAAATTAATGACATTTAATGTGTTGGGCCTGATCTGGATCCAAACTATTTGACACTCTCATGGTTTTCCTGAATGATTTATGTAAAACACCTGGCTAAGTCAGTATACAGTATACAAGTGTCAATAACCAGGCACCTTTTCTGACTATTTTATGACATTTAATGTGTTGGGCCTGATCTGGATCCAAACTGTTTGACACTCTCAGGGTGTTCCTGAAGAAATTTTTCGAAAGAGATGGTTTTGAAAAAGTCAGCAGATGACAAAATGTATGCAACAAAGTAAAACAGGTATCTCAATATATAAAAGATGTGGGGTTTTTTTTCTCAAAGAACTCCTTTAAACTCTCTGTCTATTGTAATTTTGCATGCTTTTTTGTCGTCTCCTGATTTTTTCCAAAGTCATCTTTTGCGAAAATTTCTTTAGAGCGTCCAAGAGATTGGATCCAGATCAGACCAATTGTTTTGTCTTGTCTGATCTAATCCATCAGCAGATGACATTAGTGTAGAAGGCAAAGAGTTAACAAAATGTGAGCCTGATATCCTTTTTGTGGAGCGTAGACCAGATCAGATACCACAGAATGCGTTGTCTCCACCTTCAGTTCGCAAAAAGTTTGGACCAAGACCATAGGTCCAATCTGTTTGTTTGGTCAGGCCTGATCTGGTTCCAACTGATATATGCAAACAGTGTAGCCCCAGATCAGAAATACACAATGTGGGGTTTGATGAAGGTCTCTACCATTAGAATGTCGACTGGTTTGGATCCAGATCTGGCCCGACATTTTGCTTGGCCTGATCTTGGTTCAACCTTTTTGCAAAGATTATAAGCAGAAAACACTAGTAGACAGCCATAACCAACATAATCGGGAGCGCAGTGGCTCAGTGGTAGAGTGCTTGACTGGAGACTGAGTGGCCAAGGGTTAAGCCTCACCAGCGTCACTGCGTTGTGTCCTTGAGCAAGACACATTAATTCTTACTTTAGTACTGGTTCAACCAAGGAAGACCGGTCCCTACATAACTGAAAGATTGTTGATGGGACGTAAATAACCAAATCAAACAAACAGACAAATCAACTCAGGAAGGCCGTCCCTTTATAACTGAAAGGTTGTTTATGGGATGTAAAGAATCAAATCAAACAAACAAAATAACCAAAGTAAGCCTAAAATTGTACAGAGTACATTGATACAATAAGTATGGAATTGTTTTCAAGGGGTTACTGGTCACAATTTTACTTAAATAATGTATTTTTGTTTTTATCTAAACAAACATTGTAGACCCTTATTAAATGCCACTTTATTTCCATGTTAATAGTTATAAATTGTGTTTGTGTTCACTGTGAAATGTTTCTTTTCCGGTAGGGGTTAAAGACAGATTACAGGAGCAATTGAAAAATATATCATATATCTAAATCTGTTGCCATGATTACCGCCAAGTTTAAGCCATCCATTTATGTTTACCAAGTCTTCTTTTAAATGTTGCTTAGCAACCCAAACTGAAGATATTTATCACCTGGAAAATTAGCATGTGAACAAAGGGACATGCTAGATATGTATGAGATTTCATAAGTCTAGCATGTAAATTCTCCTCACTATAGAAAGTCTCATTCTGAATTGGATGACCTCAGTTTCACACTCATTCTGCTCTTACTTCTCTGCTTATAAGTACTTTGTGGCATAATATACATGTATTGCAACAATAACCTTAATCAGACTGCTCCCTTTGAAGCAGTCTGATCTGGATTCATAGAATTGCGTCTATGATACATTGATATAAGCAGCAGATGTACTAAGCAGATGTCTTTAGAATTTCTAGACCCCAAAAATGTTAGCTAGAAAATGGTGAAGAAAATCAAAATTCTTTTGTTTTTGTGTCATATTCAGCATTTCAAAACCTATGGTTCTCTAGTTGTGAATTGTTAGATGTTTTAACTCTCTGGTTAATCAATTAACCAATCATTAATGGTGAAGCCAGAAGGGCTTTAAGTTTGCAAGTGATTGGCGAGAGTTTATACATCGATGATAAAGTCAATATAATATTCCTAAATAATGTTTATTATTTTATTCTTTTTCAGAAATCTTTGGTAGCTCAGAAGAAATTATTTAGACAGAAGACCTGCTCTAATTTTTGGAATGACTTTAGGAAGATATACGGTAGACTCTTAAAGACAAGGAAGATAGTGTCATACAATACAAATAGACAATATTAAAGTCAGTTATGCCTCTCCTACCATGCCTACCCCTTTGGTGAATGTTTTCCAGACATGGGGCGAATTACTTTGGAAAGTAACACATTGAATTAGCATTACTTGCCAAAAATGTGCATTGAATTAGTATTAGCATTACTTGATTTTGAAAAAGGAATGCATTGAGTTAGCATTATTTAAGAAAGTAATGCATTGAATTAAGCATTACTTTCATTTACATGAAACAGAATCCTACAATACTGTTAACTCTGAAGCCCAGGCCGCGCACTTTTTTTAATACACTGAACAAAATATGTGCATACCTTAAACATGTAAATTTCGCATATAGATATTTTATATATATATAAATATTTCAAATGAGCCACACTGGCTACAATATGTACACTTTTTGTAGTGAATTTCATAATCTTATCAGTAACATTTGTTGGAATTTCATATTTTTTTTGAAAATTGGAGGGAGTATCACTGAGATGTAGCAACCATAGTGATCATATTTCATTGTATATTATTATTATACCACTGCGAAGCTTTCCAAAATAGTTTCTTATTTGGAAGTATATTTTATGGGAAGAAAATAAACAATTTGAGTATCTTGACTGGATAGTCCAATCAACAAAGTGCAGGCTGTATCTTAATCCCTAATCTCTTATTTTTTTGACCCCAATATATTTACCCTGCCGCAAAATTGACCTAAAGACACACTGTTAGTGTCAGTGGTCAAGTGTCAAAATGTATGAACAGAACAATCAAGTGTGATCAAAACATTTCACACTTGTTTCTTTGATATCGGATTGTAACATATTCACACCATTTAAACTCATTTAATTAGTTTTAAAATGATTTATAGATTTTAAAAACATTTGACTTTTATAAAATGGGATAACATACCTTACATTTCAACACTTCCTAACTACATTTTCACTATTCTAGGTTCATGTGGGATTGCCAGTAACTGTAAGCTGTTTCACATTATTGATATAAAATCAAACCTTTACTTGCAAGTTTCACAGATCAGTTTGCATATTCCTTAGTCAAATAGAAGTCTTTACAAGCAAGTTGAACAAAAGGAAACTGTGATTGGAAATAACTTATGGAAACACATCCTTTTGTTGTGTATCTCATTTCTCTATTGTGCAGTCTGTATATGGCAAGGCTTATGTTAAACAGTAATTCAAAGTAATGCAAGTAATGCAGTGAATTTTGACTAAAGAAATGCATTGAATTAGCATTAAAGTAATTCAAAAACTGGTGAATTAATCATTACCTTGAATTACTGGAAAAAAGTAATGCATTAATAATGCATTAGCATTAACGATTAATTCACCCCATGTCTGATGTTTTCAGGATTATTCCTGAATTTAGGATTTTGAGGCTGACTTTCTATTCTATGGAAAGTCAGCCTCAAAATTCTGAATTCCTAGATTATTATTGCTTTTGATTTGTTTTCAGACTAAATCTAAAGATAACTGACCTTTAAAGCTTTAATTTGTTAATACTTTGTCATAAGCATACGGCATGTTTTAAAATTTTATTATATGAATTTTGAAAATCAGGATTTTGGAAAATTTCAAATTTCACTCCTGCTATATATATATGTATTTCATTATAACATGTCTTTGCTGTTATATTAAAAAAAAATAGAAGATCGAAATACATGTTGTTATCTGTTTTTGGAATGTTTATACTTTATCAGTCTGACAGTGATATCATCATTTTATTGCATGGTTCAATGTTGTCCCCATATCTCCATTCAAAATTTTGAGGACTTTTGTCTGTAATCCGTGCATCACTGCAATAGGTTTGTTTAAATACCTATCTAAAACAAAAGAACTGGTACAGTAGAAACTGCTCTTATTCTACCTACAAACCTGGCTCTAAGGTTATCAAGCTTTTTTCATGCTCAACTCAATTGAGCATGAAATTAATCATTCTCATAAATGTTACAAATTCATTTTATCATTTATTAGCATGATAATTACAACATCTAAGAGTTTGGAAAATACTTTATTATCAGCATTTCATTTAGCATTTGAAATTTCAATCTTAGTTGATTGAGCATGAAAAAATAACCAAAAAAGAAACAACCTCAGGCTTGGCTGTTGAGATGCTGAACAATAAAGAAGTTCATACAGGAGGCCTGGATTCTTGTATGATTATTACACAAAATTAGTCATATAAGATTTATAAGTAAACTAATACATGTGGTATTCATGTGTGGTGAATTAAGTTTTGTAAACATTTTTATGTAAGTTTCATATACTGTGCATTACACATCATTCACATGTGATTGCCTTTTTATGTAAATTTATATAAAGGCACATATATAATATTTATATAAAAGGGCAATGATATGATTTTCATATAATTTTTTTATAATTATTATGTGAAAATGATTATCAGTATCATCTGATTATCATGTGTATTTCAATTTACGTAAAATTATACCATTCTCATATAAGAATTATATAATCTGTTTATAAGATCCCCATGCGGCTGCCTTTTTTAACAAGTATTATATGAAAGTTTTTATATAAGAATCATATAATTATTATATGATTTCTACGCGTGGCGAAGTTTGTAGTATAGCATATGGCCAAAAAGTCATCAAAATTATGAATACATATTTCATTTGGGCCTGATCCAGATCAAAACTGTTTCGCTTTCTGTTGGTATTACTGAATTTTTGAAAAGTAATTTTATAAAGAATCAGCAGACAACACAAATGCTAAAATTATGTTACCTCTCAACTATTTAACAAAAACTGTTAAAGTGGAATTTTTTATGTATACTTAGCTGATATTAATATTAGTTTTATTACTATGTTGAAGCAAATTCAGGAATACCACCACAATGTCAAACAGTTTGGATTCTGATCAGGTCTGAGATGTAGGGCCTGATCTGGATCTAAACTCTTTGCAAAGTGAATAAAGAGATGGCACAAGCAGGTGGTCCTAACAGGTGCAGCTTTACAGTAAATACAGTTATTAGGCAGCATAATGTAAAAATCTGAAGGGGGGCGGGGGCGGTCAGGTGGTAGAGGGTGGTGATTTTTAGTTCCAAAACAAGATGGTGGAGCACTGCCTACATGGGTTTAAATATTTGTATAACTTGATTTATTGTGGAGTACTCTAAAGTGTCCAGTTTTTCTTGTTTTAGGTGGTTGTTCTGGCACATAGAGTACTAATCCAGTCGGCCCAGTACACTGTACTATTGCCAGTAATTAAGTCATATGCATATCACCTCTCCGACCTTTTATCTGCTAATGTTGTCTGCTGATAAACAAATATTAAGCAGACAGTTTGGACGAAGATCCGGTCTAACACATTGTTGGGCCTGATCTGGATTCAAACAGTTATTGCTTAAAGGAGGCACGGTTTGTTTGACTGTGCATGTCAAAACAAACCTACTAATTATCCCTTAAGACAAAGGCGGAATCCAACTGTTTGTCATTCTATTGATATTGACTGAATTTGTTTTGAAGAAGTTAAATCATGAAGAATCAGCAGACAACACAAATGCTAAAATCATATTACCTCTCAACTATTTAACATAAACTGTTAAAGAAGACAAATGATTTATTTTTATTAGCTGATATTAACAATAATAGTTTAATTACTATGCCCAAGCAAATTCAGAAAAAAACACCACAATATCAAACAGCTTGGATCCTGATCCTGTAATCTGTACCTGAGATGTAGGGCCTGATCTGGATCTAAACTCTTTGCAAAGTGAATAAAGAGATGGAACAAGCAGGTGGCCCTAACAGGTGCAGCTTTACTGTGAATACAGGTATATGGGCAGCATGATGTGAAAAACTGTCTTTGGGTTTGTGATCAAGTAAATCTAAAATACAGTTTACCTGCTTGCTTCACTACAACATGCAGCAACTGAGCTGGATCCATACCATATACAATATAAATGTGAATAAATGCAGAAAAAATACTTTGCCATTGAATAAAATCCTCTAAGGATGAATACTGTGCAGAAAAAAATCCCCATGGGGAAAAATCCCTGCGGGGAAAAATTCCTGCGGGGAAATATCCCCGCGGGGATTTTTCCCCATGGGGAAAATAAAAATGTTAATATATACTTGAAACATACTCAAATGTGTCAAACAGATTGCAAGAGTGAACCTAAGCTTGATTTTAGACCCTTAAACAGATTTTTAAAAATCCCCGCGGGGATTTTTTCTCCAAAAATCCCTGCGGGGAAAAATCCCCGCGGGGAAAAATGAAAAATTGTTATTACTGGTGGACATTCATTTTTACACACCATTAACATAAGATCTTGTCATATTTGAATAAAAAGATGAGTTTTAGAATTTTCGAAAATCCCCGCGGGGAAATTTTTCGCACGGGAAAAAAATCCCCGCGGGGATGGTGAAAAATCCCCGCGGGGAAATATTTTCCCCGCGGGGATTTGCAAATCCCCGCGGGGATTTTGACCTTTGTCGTGGAATATTTTCTAGGTCATTACAGATTTTAAGCCAAAAACCTATAGAATTTCCTCAGTAGGGTCTATTCTACTGGAAATAAGTCACTTTAGCTTTCTATGTCAACTAAAAGTACTAGGTCATTTTGCCAAAAACTGGTTTGGCAAAAAAATTCCGGTGGCAGTTATGTCTATTTTTACTGATTTTCGGAAACTGTTTGATAAAAAAAAATGATGCCTCATTTACCCCCTTTTGAACCCTTTTTGGAACCCTATATTGAGACAACACCCTTTAATGTTTTTTTTTATAAAATGCTAGCTATAAGATAAATGACTTGAAAATATTTTAATGCTATTTCTACACTACTTTTACATGATCTTAGCATTTTTTATTTTAAAAACATAGCTTTTTTTCCTATGTAGACCTTTAAAAGGGCTATTATCAGGTCCCTTTTAGGGCCTTGCACCACTAATTTGTCAAAAAAGCAAACAATAAGTATTATTTAAACATTTAATTGTTTATTGTGTCAGATATCTACATGTTCTGCAATACAAAAACGTCTTACAAGCTGCATTTGCACATTTTAGGTTTTCGAGACGGTAGCATGATTGTTGCCATGGTTACGATAAGAAGACGGTAACTTCCCAAACATTTTTTTCCAATTCCTTACATATCATATCTAGCTTTGTCTTACTAAAGCATGTACACTTTTCCGAGTAACCGCGGCTTGCAACTATATGAGTTCAAAAATGTCGAAAAATAACAAATTTGAGTACCTTGTTACCCCACCCACTTTTCCAACACAATTGCTACAAGACAGAAATACCAAATTAAAATCAAAGACCCTCTTTAGATTAACATAAAGCAATACTGTAGAGTACAAGTTGTCACAAGTTCAAAACATACTTGTTCTAGAAGTTGCAACTGTGCAATTTTTGTCTATATTCAGTGATTTTTGGGCACTTTTGGGCCAAAAACTTTGGATTCGGTTACCATGGCAACGGAAGTAAAAATTAAAGAATTAAGCATGGATGATTTCGTTTTGGGTGAAAACAAACAAGTACAGAAAGTTTCGTTGAAATCTGAGTCTATGCGTGAAAAACTTTGCTCCATATTTACAGAGAATTGCTCTTAAAAACCTTATTTGAAGACCCTTATTTCAGAGTTTTGCAGAAATTTGGCTTTAACTAGTTTACCAACACTTCAAAGGCATAATTAGGGTTATTGCCCCAGCAAAATTTTACTTGTAGCATTACGAATTACACAGAATCAATCAGAGGTACTGATTTGACGCAGTAATATTACTTTTGGGACGACCCTTTTTCATATACTGTGGTGACCTTTGATTTTTATTTCATATTTTTCCCTGATTATGTTAAGTTTCATCAAATATATGGAAGTCATTAATTTCTATTGAGCATATATAATTTAGATTCCTGCATTTATGTCAAAGTTAATCAAAATTGATATTTTCATAATTAAACACCCTTTTGTAACGACCCTTCTTTTACTTTTATAGATTTTTGGCCTCTTACTTATTCGGCATAATTAAAGTTTTTGCTTGAGTAAAGAAAACTATTTCTATTCAAAATTACACAAAATCTATTCAAGGTACTAATTTTAATGTAAACTGCTTCTTTTAGGATGACCCCTTTTTCATATACGACGGTGACCTTTGATTTTAATTTCAAATTTTATCAGATTATATTAAGGTTCATCTTATATCTAAAATTCATTAATTTCTCATGGGCAGTTATATCTTTAATTCCCGCATTTATGACAAAATTAATGAAAATTGACATTTTCATAATCAAAAATCCTTTTTGTAACGACCCTTCTTTTATTTTTTAAAGATTTTTGGCCTCTTACTTATTCTTCAACACATCATAGGCCTAATTGAAGTTATTGTTTAAGTAAATCAAACTATTTCTATTCAAAATTACACAAAATCCACCCAAGGTACTAATTTTAATGTAAAAATACTACATTTAGGATGGCCCCTTTTTCATATACGATGGTGACCTATTATTTTTATTTCAAATTTTAACAGATTATGTTTAGGTTCATTTTATATCTAAAATTCATTAATTTCTCTTGGGCAGGTATATCTTAAATTTCCTCATTTATGTCAAAATTTTAGTCTTTTCCATTTTACCTCAATGCAAAAATAAGCATTTCTTAAGGTACTTTTGAAACGACCCTAACTTTCTTCACGGTGAGGTACCATTTTATGTTCACCTTAATTGGTCAGGAAGGCTTTACTTGATAAGATGTAGCAGTATTAGTGAATTCTCTTGAGCAGGTTTCTCACAATGAAATTGAACCCGGTGTCCTTAAAGGAGCAACTAAAATTAACACTATTTACAATTGCGGATTTTGTAATGCTCCAGCTAAAATGCTTAGCATTTACCATTATACCAATAAAGATACATGTTCCTTTGTTTCTTACTAAATAACAGTGATCTATTTTCTTAGGACAAATTAGAATATTGACTTGCATTTTTCCTTTAACTTGAATTTCTCCTAAATGCTTTTCACATATATTCTAGCTCCCTAAAATATACATTTTATACCCCTATTCATTGTCCCAAAATCTCTAGGAGCGTTTTATATTTAATAGCCAAAGGTTCTAACTGGCCACCTGCATTTTATTGATTTTCTTCACAACGTAAAATGGCACAACTGCTATTTTTGCGTCTCGAAATAGCCAGGCGTGTCATGTACCCTAAATAGTATAAATTTTGACAAAATGTTCAACAGCACATGCAGGGTGCCCATTTAAATAGTGGTACCCCGATTTTTAAAATTCGATTTCGGCACAATTTGTGAATCATGACCTTAAGAAGTAATCCACTTTCACACGCAAAACGTTTTCGTTTCAAAAGTCAAACTCATAATGAACACTAAAGTGCTGGATTGAGCACTCTTCCTGCATGAGACGCGTTGCTATTGGCAAAAGTGTTAAAATTACCCCACCATCCAATGCAAATTCTTGTGATTTTTTTTAAATTGAGGGTATGTGTATTCGGCAAAGCCTCCCTGATACAATTTAAAGAACTTTGCTTAGCCGTTTTCTGGTACCCCTTACTTATAGACTGGCCTATTCGCGAATGCAATTGAAATTGATATAGTGAGTATAACTTTTCAACAAACCTATAAAACACACCCTTTTGACTAGTATATGACCATAAAAAGTACAGACGATCAGTTCAAGTTTGTGGTAAACATGTACATGTCTATTTGGCCTATTTGCTGCATGTATACATGTCTATGTACCTTTGTAAAGCTTAAAATCAGCTTCCACAGCAAACAAGTGTGAGTCAAGTGTGGTACTTGATTGTATCGATATCTGATTTGTGCATTCTTTCTTTCTTTCCAAATGCATATGCGCTCATTGTCATTTTAACATTAAACCTGTAAAAATGTGAGTGGGTATGGTTAGCAAATACCATAATCACACACTTCAGACCAACCCACGGCACCGTGAAGATAAGCCACAGAATTTACAGTAACAAGACACCCTTAAGACAATAAAAGCAAGGCAATCAGCTCTCTCTTCTTCGTCAAGATGATTGCAAACTAGAATGGACATAAAGTTATGCATACCAAGCAAATGCTTCAACATATTTATACAGCTTAAATGCTTGGTTGAACCCTTCGTAGCTACTGAGATTATGTCGTCACCACAGCTTTATGGTGAACTTGTCTCCGTAAGTTATGCGTTTGAGGGGCAGTGGCTATAACGGTTATGGACAACGTAAGATGGTTTAAAAATGATAAATTAGCTAAGGTAAATTTGAAGAGCAGCCCCATAACTTTTGAAGACTATTTGCTTATTTGTTTCAAGGATATTCCTGCTAAGTCAAATTACAATTAAACATACAACCTTTTATGGACTGTATTTATGTATCAATTGAGAAGTGGAATAGTGTTTGGCTTGTTGGCGTTGTTTAGTTTGTGGTCCTGTGTGCATTTCTCATAGTTTCGTTCCCCAATTGACTTTGCTTTGTGTAACACACCATCGCTTTATTTAGAATGTTTAGAAATGTTGCATACGTGTATGGTCTATCAATTTTTTCTTTCTTTACTGGTAAGCCCCCTTTGAACGATCATTCCTCAGTGTTATATTTTGAAATTTACAAAAATAATTAGCTGTGTTTAACAAAATGATTGCCCTAAACTCCTCTATGCCCTGGGTAGTGGCTTAAAACAGGGAAATGCTTTTTCAACATGAAAACTTTGGGGTAAACAGGTTTGGGGTATCTGCAGAAGCTTTCTAGTTTTGCAATCATCTTGACGAGAAAGGGGGAGCTGGTTGCTTTGCTTTAATTGTCTTCCTGATGTGTTGTAACTTTTGACGTTCTGTGTCTCTACCTTACGGTGCTGTGGGTTGGTCTGCTGTGTTTGAGATTGTGGTACTTCCTGATCATACTCATTTACGTGTTGGGTCCTTTGTGATGACCTGGTAACTCTCGTGTAATGAGCAGGGGTCAGAGTCCAGGAATTCCATAGAACATTTGTTTTAGTGCCTGCAGATAAGACTGCTAAAATGTATTGGTCGTACTACTTTAACATCCTAAAGCAAGAGCTTAGCACTTCTAAAACATATGAGCATAATTTGCTAAATTGAGGGGCATCAATGCCATATGCCTGCTATGTTTAATGTGTTTGTTAATGAAAATCATAACATCATACTTTATACTAATTACCTTAACCCCATAATAGGCCCTATAAGTCGTTTTATTATTAATTCTAGTACATGTACTACGACTGAGTTGTCTATGCTTTTCACTTATTGTCTTACTATACATCTTGAGGTAGAGTTACATGTTTCGATAGCACCAGCATAATTATTGTCAGAATGAGACAACATGAAGGCTCTCTCGTAACAAAATGTAAATAACACCAAATTAGCAACAGGAGGAGCACAATAAGTACCCATTGGAATACCTAAAATTTTGCTACACAATTTTGAGCCAAATCTTATACATATATTGTCCGAAAGATAATGGAGTGTCTGACATGACCACAAAATATTATTTTACTAGTAGGTTGTTGAGAACTTATAAATGCGCTCAATTTCGAAAATGAACGATTTACAAAATAATTGAGATGGAGTATGAGAGTCTAGGATATACATATATCATAAAAAACGGAATATGGATCTGTGAAATGAACAATTTAAAATTGTTTTGCACAACAATTAGCTCGTTTTTTGCCATTTCTTCAATAATTACGTATATAATAACGTTAAAGAGTACTGATAAGCAAAATATATCTGTTTATACCCGACATAATACGAAGTATGCGATTGTCTATACATGTAGTGTTCGCCTTTCCATTCATGTATGGTACGTTCGTTTGTTTGTATGTTCTTTCGTTCATTTTTCTCAGGGTAAAAATTTTTCATTAAAGTTGTGTTAGAACATTTATTTATGTAGATCCTTCGATGAATTTCATTCTTATTGCTTCTGTTGGTAGATAGAAATTTGAGGTTTAAAACAGCACCGCCCCTATCCTGGGTTGTGACCTTTAGGTCATGGACACAGATTAAAAATGTTCATATTAAACTAATTATTATACTCTTAAGGTTATAGATCTAGATTTTTAAGATCATTTGATAAATTTCATTTATATTTGTAACAATGTTAGATATAGGTTTTAACTTTGGCACTGTGCCATCCAAATCCAAGGTATGACCTTCAGGTCAAGGCTTATGATTTTCATATCATATTCAAGGTTTTTACCTTAGGGTTAAATAGATAGAATACCATTTGATTAATTTCAGTTATAATTGGAAAGAGTTAAGATATATGGCTTACGTTTGGCTGTGTGCTATCCCCAGACTGGGGTCTGACCTTGACGTTTATTAGCGTTTCGCACGACGATTATTTGCGCACTGTACGACGAAAATCGGTCAAATAAGACGCAAAATACAAATAGATTTTAGCAAAATCACACAACAGTGTTTTGATTTTTTGCTAAGGCACTGAAGAAGGTCCCCTGGGTCCGAAAACGTTATACTGTACCAGAATATTGTTTTTCTGGGGCGAAAAAGCAAAACACTAAATCTATATACAACAAAAACGAAACAAAGTAGTTTTTACTACAACCATACTATGCTGAATATCTGCTTTTACGGAATAAAGGGCACAATGGTGTACCATATGTGACAAGCCATTTTTCTGATGAAAATATAATGAGAAGGTCACTTTGATTTTGGCCTTTATCCATGTGTGTTCGTGACCTGGGTAGCGGCACATTTGAGTCATAATGACCCTTCTTCCATGAAGAGACACCTACAACATATTAAAACTTAGAATTTTCATGTTTAATGTCAAAATGCTTGCTTTTAAGGTTTAATAGCTATATAATTAATACCCTTAAATTATATTCATTTATGTCTGACATGATGGTAGATATATATTTATATATATATCATCTTCCACTGGGCTATTTATATCATAAGGCCGGTTCTTGAGGTCACGACAAGGTTACAGACTTAGAAATTTTATCTATTTTTTTCATCTTAGGTTGGGTTTAAATATTATTTATTTGAACTATTGACATACATAAATGTCTATAGGCAATAATAAACAAACATGCTTATTGTGATTTGAGCGAGTGGTTAGAATAAAAAAAATGGAAATATTAATGAGATAAAAAAAATAGAAAAAATAGAAAAAAATACACTCCAAATTACAAGAAGAAGAAGAAGAAGAAGAAGAAGGAAAAATATAAACGCTTCTCTTTCTTTTACAAAATGAAATTAGAAACGCAGGTGAGGTATAAAAATAGTTTAATTACGATTGACTAATTAGTTTAGATAAGAGTTTAAAAAGATTGTCTAATCAAATATCAATTAAATACCAAAGTTGCTAAATACTTAATGATAACTGAAGAAAGAAACGTATAGATGCGTTTAAAAGTTATTCAGATAATTTAATGTAGAGAAGAAGAACTAAACGAAGAGAGACAGAAAAAAATAATGAGACAAAACGAGAATGTGGCCACCAGTGAATTCTTTGAAACTGATTTTTTGACAGACTACCACCCAGGTATCATTCTTGATGGTAGTCAGTCTTTAAATCACAATGGCTCACCATTTAGCACATTGTAACATTTTACATAAATTTTGTTGACAAATTGTTTCTTTATGTGTCAGTCCCTGACGGACAATGACCTCACAAACTACATCAAATTATCAGCAGTTGTTGATAACACATAAAGTCGAAGCTAAATTTTAATAATGTGGTTAAAATAATTAAAAATTCTTTTTTTTCAGGTGGAAGGGAAGGCAAAGTTCAAGGTTCATAACTGACCCGGAACAACATGTGGAAAAGTGACACTAACACATTGAAACATCACACATATGTGAGTCATTATGTTAGCCCTTTCCCAGTAGGTGATCACAAGACTGCAAGGAACAGACAGGATAGCGTAAAAAGGTATACATGAAACATAAAATAACAGAAATGACCCACAAAAGAAGCACCGCCTTGCAACAGACAAACAGGTTTTATGGTACCAACTTTAAGATATCTCAAAACCCACTGAATGTATTTTGGAGCTTTATGTCTATGAAAGATAACACTATGTACAATTCGTTAGCATATGTTTCATTATGTTCGAAATCCGTCCCGGTCAAACCATGCTTGGACTTGCTTATACACTGGAAACATACTCTAAATAGGCATCGCCCAAAACGTGTTGTATGTATGCTCTTAATGATTCTTTACATCATGATTCTTGAACTAATTTAGAACTTTTGTCTTTTCTTTACAAGCTGTTTGATCGTTGCAACAATCCATGACAGACCTTATTTTGTTTTTGTCGTTTTTGATGGGTAATTAAGATGTGCCAGAGATAATATATAAAAAAGTAATTAAGTATGAGCATGAATCACCACACTCGCACACTGCAGATCATCCCATGGCAGGCTGCGAATAGTTTTTTATTACTTTTTAACATTTCAGGCAAAAATACTATCCATTAATGTGCAACTCCTCGACAGTTTTTGTACTAATCAAATTTGAAACTTTGCAGTCGTTGATTTGGCCATTGTTTGGAGATTTGGATGTCTTCTGTTCATAATCAAGAGATCTTTTGTAAATTTCTCCTTTGTGAACTTGACTTTAACCAAAGTACATAGGTGCAGATATATTGTGTATTGCTCTTTCATTCGTATGCTGATACTTTAAACCTTCATGTGTACTTCTGTCATTGTATGATGAAAATACATGTGAGTTACATGTAGATATACTAAGTATATACGAATCTCACGATCATCGTTACTCTTCATTAAAACTACGATTAAAATGGGACGTGTAAATGTTGTACATAGTTCACGCATTTTCCATTACAGTTTATGCGCACGTTTCTGTAGTTTTGCATTGTGCTTTTCCCCTGGCCTCTGGTCTGATGATTATTTGTTTGCAAATTTCTCTCCAATTTATTTGGTTACATTTTGCTGGTCACGCTCTTAGACATTTTCGTGATTGATAATTATTTAAGTGTACATGTAAAGATGATGAGTACCGTGTGTGATCAACACTTGTCACGTTTTATGTGTATCTTTTTGAAACGGTGAACGTGTTTTAGTTTTAGTCCTAATATAGGCATGTGGTTTGGATTTTATAGACATATTGGATATTATTATAAACCCTTTATCTAAGCACTCATTTCAGGACAGTTCATACATTCAATAAAACACACATTACACGCGGGGAAACATAAATAAAATGATAAAGTTGAACCTCAGCACAATATACATCGTACTTATTTGCTGTTACAGCTACCACAATAACTGACACTGTAACTCTCTACTACAACTACTTCTACTGATAATAACATCATGACAAAAACGTCACATGTGCAGTATATATCAACCTTTTAAACCCTAATGTATAGGGAGCGCGGTGGCTCAGTGGTTGAGTGCTTGACTCAAGACCGAAGGGCCGTGGGTTCGAGCCTCACCGGCGTCACTGTGTTGTGTCCTAGAGCAAGAACATTAATCCTAGCTTAGTACTGGTTCAACCCAGGAAGATCCGTTCCTTTATAACTGAAAGATAGCTGATGGGACGTAAAGAATCAAATCAAACAAAAACAAACAAATCAAAACTATTACAAAATGCTGGCAGACGACTCCACAGAAGAAAATATGACACAAATCGGAACACTACTGCAGTAAACTGTGTTTACGTGTTATAAATACATACCTTTGACACTCGAAACAAAGAGAACTGTTGTTACAACTAACGAGCACCCATCCATTGTATTAAATATGACCAGTCTGGCAAGTTAATTCGTTGTCACATGTTAAATCGTTTTATTGAGTCAATGCGTTTCTCTTCTTGAAATAAAATAGAGAAAAGTAAACATACGTGCTTTGAAGTGGTCATGCTTTGAATCAGTTCTATTTGACAAGTTGCATACAGTAAAACCTGTGTAAAACGGCCAATCCAAAATAGACAAAATAAAAATATATCAATGACAAATAGTAGCTTAATGAAGATTAAAAGTATTGCAGAATGCTCCCCAAGGATCTGTATTAAGCGATAATTGGTCTTGAAAACCAATTTTTGGCCTTTTTGAGAGTGGCCGTTTTAAACCCTTTTTACTGTACTTTTAAAATGAAAGTTACAGCTTTCAATCTGCTTTTACAAACCATTGTTACATATGAGTATTTGGACAAAATGAGTGTACACACACACAAAACATTAGAAATACGGAAAATAAATTTACATAGTAGAAAAAAAAAATAATATGCTTTCAGAGCTCAGGCTATATTTACTTTCTTCGCATTAATAAAACCAATTGAGAATGACAAGGAACTGTCACAATCACAAACTACAGACCAACCAACGGCGCCGCCAAGGCTATTCGACAACCAGAACACAACTAAACAATAGCAACCAGTTCTCTTTCTTCCTCAGCAATATGATTGCCAGACTGTAAAGGTCATTAAGTACTTCATTTTAAAACACAAACCAGACACAATAGAGCCAAAAATGAGGTATATCAAATCATCCACAATTTTAAAGGTCAACCTCTCTGTCTACCCACTCGTTCATGCATCCTTTGGCATTCCTTCTCTAACATGTACCTTTTTTACGGACGTTCTTGAACTTGACTGGAAAACTGTTTTTTTCTGCATGTAAAGAGAACAGTGTCACCAAACCACGTGGTGTGTGACGTAAATTTTTGGTACCACCGGCAGCTAAATCATCAACAAGAAGCATCGCCTCGGAACTTCAATCAATCGTAAGTATCTTATTTTCCAGCCGATTTCAACGACATATAGCCTATTCTAAGGGGAAAAGTGAGTTCTTTACAACGGTGTTAATGGATTTGTCACCAGATTAATACTTTAGGCCTGAAAACGAGGCAAATGTCCAGAAAATGTGAAAAACACCGTGCAACCACGGCAAGCCAGTCCCAAACATTTTCTGGACATTTGCCTCGTTTTCAGGCCTAAAGTATTAATCTGGTGACAAATCCATTAACACCGTTGTAAAGAACTCACTTTTCCCCTTAGAATAGGCTATATGTCGTTGAAATCGGCTGGAAAATAAAATACTTACGATTGATTGAAGTTCCGAGGCGATGCTTCTTGTTGATGATTTAGCTGCCGGTGGTACCAAAAATTTACGTCACACACCACGTGGTTTGGTGACACTGGAGAAGGCCTACATAATCCAAAAGTAAAGGACCCAATTTAATTTAGTCTGTTCACGGGAATTACAACATGACACTGCCTTAAATACCAACTCGAGCTGCATGTGAGGACCAGAAAATTTTGTAGCAGATTTCTAAGGAAGGCTGAGCCACTTGTAATTTTCCATGTGGAGTCAGAACTCTCTGCCCCTCCCCCATCCATCCCCTCTGAATCCGCCAATATATTGCTAATGCATCTGATAATTAGTACTGATGATGTATGTAAGGTTACATCCACAACAATATCATTTTAAGACGTGGCTTATGTGAAGTACATGTACTGGTAGCCTAAAAACTGAAACTGATGTATCATATTGATCATACTGCTAGACGGTTCAGAGTTGTAAAAAGCAGTAGTTCTGGCAAATACCACTGTCACATGTATTCATGACTATCTCGTCAGGCAAGTGAAAACACATTGTCCTTTAACAAGAAATGTATTTACCCAGCGCGCCAACCAATATAATAATACAATGTACTCTACTTTCACAACATAAGTCTATTGCTTGTCAAATAAGTTTTTGAGAAAATTTAGCTTCTCAGCACAGCCAAAGAAGGTAGGTTGTGAAAGTTGAATCTGAATAAAATGTAATTTTACAATTTTAATAAATGTTTTGAGTGTTGTTATCAATTTTAAAGCTTAAACCAGAGAAATTATTAGAAGGAATTTAATACCTTTTGGGGTAATTGGTTGTAATAATTTGCATTTCGAAGAAAAGAAATTTATGGCGATTAGTCATAATTCACATTTCATATAATCTTGTCTTTTTGTCTATTGAAATATATATATACTGAAACAATAAAGTTATGTCCGCTTGACGTTTATGCCTGCCAGTTCTTAATGTATGAACGCATTTCATTCAATTTTTACATTACAAACTGATATCACTTAGAAACGTTATGCACCTAAACGAAATTCATTTGATAACCAGTAGAGCCGCTGACAACTCAGAGAGCACGAGTACCCTTAAAATCAAAAGTCACAACATCAATAGGTTGGTGTCCATCATAATTCGGAACAGTTCAAGCACATTAAAACATCACTGAGCAAACTTTCTAGTAAGATGTTATGCATGTTAGCTGTATGCATTGCTTTTACGGCCACAACCATTAATCTGTAACATACTCTGACGTCACAAAACATCGGCCAAGAGCGTGGGTGAAGGCACTCAGAAAATTCATTTTTGGTCCAGCATTTTGATATTCAACAGAGTCTGTCAAATTTGAATTTCTTTTTCATCATCACAAGCATTTTAACATTGATTAAGACTTATCAGCATTAAAACAATTGATACTAAAAATTCACGTGCGTTTTTTTCAGTAAGGGGTGGGGTATACAACACAGATTTAGTGAACACGTGATGGCCGACATCAGCCATGTTTTTTTTTTATTTTTATCTTTGTGTAATCTTTGTCATACACAAGCACAACAAATTAAAGCAAAAACGGTGTCAAAATAATGTTAATTTAAGGAAAATCTGAGGTTCTTAAATTGTTATTGTTTAATGCAAAGGGAGGTAATTTCAGTTAACTTCGTAAATTAACGATTTTGAATTGCAATGCCGCTCGTTTAATAAGCACATTTGGAATTTTTTAGATGTTTTTTCATCGTTGGACGTTCCTGGTTGCCATTTAACGTAAACTGTGTCATGTTTTGATGATCAACTTGCTGATGATAGTAGAATTAGCTGTTTTCACTTAAGGATCGATAACTCTTCCAGATAAGAAGATAAAATCAAATAATTACCAACGTTTGTGCGTTGGACGTTTGATAAACATTTTGGTATATTTTTTGCTGAGACATCTTAATTGGATCAAAATATACAGTACCATGAAAATCGGACGTATCTTTTTTGTTTGAGTATATATATCTGCCAAATATTTAACCCAATGGTGTTGTTTAACACTATTCACATTACATTAGCAGTGAGCAAAAGTATTTGGTTTTATTTATTATGTATAAGGCATGCTTCACAAGCATAGGAAATTTAGTTTCAAATCCATATTTATGAAAAGTAATTGTAGTTCGGTTAAATCACATTAAACAAGGAATGAAGTAAATTCATCAAACGTATATTAAGGTAAAAAGAAAATGACAAATTTGCAAAAATTGTGTAATAAAAAACGCATATCCGCAGAAAAATGACAAAATATTACAGTTAACGTGATTCTTTTAGAGAATATATAGAGTTGCTATGAAAAAAAGTTCTAGCAATAAGGTGTGTATTTTCCCTTGTTAGCCACTATGACAAACATGACATTTCCAAATTTCCCAAATGCTTATAAAATCCAGGAATTATGGAAGCAAAATATATTCGCTTAATATAAAAAAAAATAAAAATATTTCAAAGAATAAATAAAGTCATAGAATCTTGCGATTTTCGCTGACACCCCCACGCCCATTTTTACATCTTCATAAGGGGTACCGTTTTGATCAAATTATGATAAAACAAATTGCTACTTTTAAAGTGCTGGTATATTTAGGATAGAATTAACTTTCAATGTACTCTTCCAGCGTATGCGTACGTTAAATTTTACGTGTGTCATTGGATTGTTGAATGTTGTGTAAATATCAGTTTGTTTTTTGCTTTCCCCCCTTAGACCCAAGAGGCTCTTTGGACTGAGAAATAGCGCTATATAAATAAACAACATATGTAAAGGGCTTCTTTATGGGGAACAGGGATATAGAAGCTAAAGATTTCATCTAACAACTTACAAACATCAATCGCTTTGCAAAACGCACAGTTTTTAATCATATTTTAGGCACTAACTGTACAAACAAGTATAATCGATGGTTTTATGCTTAGTTGGATAAAAGTTTACCTTGAGTTGTAGATAGTTTTTCCATGTTATATGTATATAACTAATTTAAGCATGCACAATACGTGGTCAAAATGAATTTTCATTCTAATAAAGCTGGGTGATGAATAATAAATCTCTTTTTGTTTTATACATTTTGTCTAGAGTGAACTGATGACCGGTCTATATGTCTTTGGTGAATATGTGAGGATATACAGACGTTAATTCAACAGAATAAAACTGTCTCTTTTAGGGAAACAGTACGCCTATCTCTAGAAACCCTTAATGAGTTGGGCACTCGAATTTCTGTTTTAATATAGGATAGTTAATGGGATAATGGTACATGCAAGTGCAGCTATCAAGTGGGGCTTTATGTCTTATTTTAGTCGGTTTAAGCACTCCAGTAAAATATTTTACTGACCTTCCAATGCGGTGCTTCTTTTGTGGATCATTAATGTTATTTCTGTCTTGTTTTTGTTATGCTTTCGTGCGCGTCTGTTTATTGATGCCTTGTGGCCACCTGCCGGGAAAGGGCTGACCTTTTGGTTCTCGTTTGTGATGTCTAATTGTGAAATTGTCACTTTCCCACTGGTATCCTGGGTCAGGTGTGGTGCTTGATTGTATTGATGCCTGATCTTTGCCCTTTTCTTACTAATTTTAGTCTATTTTTTTTATCTAACTTCTGACTTAAATGACTTCGCACATGTGAAGGAGCATTCACTTATCATCTATACAATAGGAACCAAAATTAGTAAGTGAGTATGATCAGGAAATACCACAATCACAAACCGCAGACAGCCCCATGGCACCTGAGGAAGACCCCTCAACGATTAAGAGGCACAAGGAAGACATATAAAGCAAAGCAACCAGCTCTCTCTTCCCCATAAAGATGATTGCAATACTAGAATCGACAAAACGTAACGTATAACAAAACATAGAACAATTACAGACTCCCACAATGGGAGTTACAATAAACAAAAAGTCAACAACAACAACAACAGAACCACCGCCTTAGAAAGGACTGCAGCCTAAGCCACCAGGGAGCTTAAATGCATTTTACTGGTACCAAATCTTCGCCCTAGATTCTGCTGTTGTTGAAGTACACGAAATGTTCAGCTCGCATGGAAGCCTTCTAACTAATGCAATTTATCATCATCGAGAAACACCCTAAAAAATTAACACACCATGATGAAACAAAAAAGGGCTCATGACTCATACATAGTCAGAGCTAAAGAAAACCTTAATTTGAGCCACGGTGGGTCCAGCTACAGATAAGCATCAGGCATCGACCCACCAATTAAAGCTTTACGTCAGAGCCCTTATAGAGTCAGAGGTCTGACCCAACGTCGTGCAATTAAAGAGGAAACCATAGCTATAACCCATTATTGGGTTTAAAACCAGGCATGCAGACTGTCGCATGACATCCAAGGTATATCCAACCTTTATATACCCGACAAAAAAAGAAACGCACCACTTAGAACTGTTCAACTCTCAGGAAAATCAGAAGTGATAGGCCAATTCAGTTTATTTCAGTGCAAAGGTATGTCAGTTACTGCTGCGTCACACGTTTTTTGCAATCAGGCGTCAAAATTGTGTTAAAGAAAAAAGGTCACGAACCAAGCGGGGGTCAAATTGTAAAGTCACAGGAAATAAGCGTTTTTATAATGCTCTCTTGTTGGATAAGTTAAAGCAATTGGATTCATCTCAGTAAACAAAATTGTACCCGGACACTTATTCTTTTCAAATTTTATCTTTAAATTCATCATTCGCGATAATTGAACGCTAGGTAGCCCATGTTTTGTGACTACCCTTTGGATAACGATTCCACACTGGAGATAAACCTTACAAACATTTAAAGATTTCATCATTGTTTTAATCAATTTACATGATCCTAACTAATGAAAATGGGTTTTGGAATAACAAAAAAGCATCAATAAACACATTGGGTTTCTCACATAACGATAACATATCCTTTTCGTAATTTGCTAATGTAAAACATTCTCTGAATTTCATGTAGACAGTAGCGTTGAATTAACGCTTCCAAAACTCCTTTACCCTTCGCATTGATGTGTTTTGTGCATACACAGTAAAAGTACAGATACTCATCTACGTCACATTAAAGTTTTAGTAAAATTTGATCAGAAATGAATATTTCATGACAATAAACATTTTCCTATTAAAAGGAGATCTTAATGGGAAAATCGTAGTGGCGCGTTTCTTATTTTGTTGGGTATATAACGTTCTACAAGCTTTTTGAATTGATCACTAAAATTAGGTTTTCCAACAATTCGTTTGAATTTGTAAACTAAACCACCATAAAATATAGGTTCTGATATGCCTTGTTGCAGAAGAGTTTTTAACCCAATATTGTATTTAACAATTAACTCTGAGTGTCTGAGGTAGAATTTAGAAAATGCTTTTCGAATTTTATCATATCTGTTACCTTGTTTTAATAACTTTGCAGTTGAAAATAAGTTTCTGTTTTTGAAGTCCTCAACATTAGAACACACTCTAGCAAAACGAATAAGCTGAGAAATTTACACACCATAGGAAGGGGAGCGAGGAACATCTCCATCAAGAAATGGGAAATTTACTATTTCAAAATTAAAATCATTCCCTTTATCATAAATTTTAGAAGAAACTATGTCATTTGTTATTGACAAGTTCAAGTCCTAAAAGGGAGAACTCATGTAACACGCCTGCTTTGAACAGTGGCTCAGTGGTAGAGTGCTTGAATTGAGGTCGAGTTGAGGATTTGGTGGTTCAAGACTTCCGGAATTATTGTTTTGTGCTCTTAAGGAAGACACTTTTTGCTCACTGCTAAGCACTGGTTGGCGCCCACAAGAAACTATTGACATGACTGATGTTTTGGTCTATGACGTATAACATCAACTCAAACAAAGCATTGCTACTTTCTGAACAAACAAACTTCCATAATTGTCAACACCCACGGACCTTATATAACCTATGGTTTCAGTAAACAGGAGAGACAATTCTTAAATCATTTATATTCATTTGAGAAGGGCTGGTGTAAAAAGAACACAGAAGAAAGAAATCGAACACTGTGATACATGCTTTTTTTCAATAATCATAACTTTCTATAATCAATTCCTTTAAGGAAATTAGTTTTAAGGATACTCAAATTACATTATGACATATTTATTCTAGATATAAACTATTCTTTTTTTGCCTTAACATATTTAGAAAAAAAGATTTAGCTTAAGAACTTAGGTATATGTATATAATTTATCTGTTTTCTACTTTTATTTAATAATCAAGAGCAGAAAGTGTATAATCTGCTAATTTAATGCACTTGCTTTTGTAACGCTACTGCTGATTTGATAACGTCAAAAATTTGCAACAGAAAGTTTCAGTGACAAAAATACAACATACATCACCAACAATAGCCTAGAGGTCATCCCTTTCCCAGCAGGTGGCCCCAAGGCAGCAATGAACAGACGCAAAAGCATGAGAAACACATGACACAAAAACACAAATGATCCACAAAAGAAGTATCACCTTTGAACGGCCAATAAAAAATGTTTACTGGAGGGCTTAAACCGGTTTCACGGCGCGCCAACCTCACCCTTAGTTCAGATGTTAATCAAGACAGATAAGGACTCAACAGCACATAACACTGCATACCGGAGCAAAAGAAATCCAGCAGGTTAACCCCTGTGGGCCTGACAACAGCCAAAGCATCAGACCCCCACCATCTCATCAATAGATAAGTCTTTAAGTCGGGACCATCACAATAGAGTCTGAAGTCCGACCCACTGGCGTGCAATTAAAGATGAAAGCAAAGTTGCCAACCGTGATTGGGTTTACCACCAAGCATGCAGTCTGTTGCAATACATTAATGTTATAGCCAACCTTTTTTATAATTGAAAATTATTTTAATGAACTCAGAGTTAAAAAAATATTAGCGATAACAATCTTCTACAACTTAAACACCAAGTCACCATTGAATTGGGGTTCCAAAAGTCCTTGCCGCAAGAGAGATTTGAGTCCAACTTAGAATTTAGATATCAAATTGTAGTATCATCTATAAAATTTAGAAAAAGTTTTGCAAAGTTTATGATACAGATAGGCTTGTTTAAGAAGTTTCTGAGTTAACAATTTATTGCAAGTGTTGAAGTAAGCAACATGGCTAGATGCTCTAGCAAACGAATGAGTTGAGAGAAATAGACTCCAGAGGATGTAGAGCGAGGAACATCACCATCTAAAAATTGAAAATTGACAATTTAAAAATCAAAATCGTCACGTTTAGCATAAATTTTGGTAGAAACCATATGATAATAAATTGACAAATGAAAGTTTAAAAACGCAGCTTCGGTATCAGAGGTATTAGCTTTATTAAGTTGGAGCTCTGAAGGGTATATTTGACTTACCATATTATCAAAATGAACATTATCAATGTTTAAAATATCGTCTAAATATCTGGATGTAGTGTTAAAAGCATCAATAATATCAGCCTGCTTATCATCAGAAAGAGACATCATAAAGTCCCTCTCATAACAAAACAGGAATAAAACGGCAACCAGGGGAGCACAAGTAGTGCCAAAAGCAATCCCAACTACTTGTGTATACAACTTGGTGCCAAATCGACTAAAAATGTTGTCCGAAAAAAAGTGAGTGCACCACATACATTTTTGCAAGACCATGCATGATATTTTTTTCGTTTTTTCTGAAGAAAAAATGCGTTTCTGTCGTTACATTGAAGGTAAGGAGAGCCTTGTCTATTGAAGGTTCTTTCAATAAGACCAATAAGTTTATCTTTAATTAAATATGCGGTAAAGTAGTGTAAAGAGTAGAAAAATCATAAGTCGACAAACTGGACGCATTGAAATCTCTAGCTTTAAGTTTATGTAAAATATCACCTGAATTTTTAACAGACCAAAACAAATTTTTACCGGATCTCTCATATACCTTTTCACAGTACTTGATAACATGTTCTTAACAGCTGTAAGGCATGAGGTTAACAATCTAGAAAGTTCTGTTGTCGTACATGAACTAGAATTAGCACTAAATCTTGCTTCATAGGGTTTTTATGGAGTTTAGGTAACCAGTACAACGTAGGAACACTGTCTTTGTTTTCTTTACCTTTGACACCTAAATTTAGGGCTGTATGATAACCATGCCAGCGACAACCACCTTACCACTCAAAGAAGGCTGCAGTTTATAGGCATTGGTGTCAACAAGCTCTCGTTTAAGAGCATTAATATAATACAATTATCAAATAACTACAAAATTGTTAGCAGCTTTATCTGCTGGAACCAAACCATATTTCATATGAAAATCCTGGATGTAATATCGCTTGTTGGGCTAAGACATGTATAGACACAATATAACTCAAAAGATAATTATTGTACGTAAAGCTACATGTTTACTGTTAGTAGCCTAAAGTGATACTGTCTGGTTTCTGCAGAGGTACACAAATGAAAGTGGATATATAATGTAAATCAATAAGGATGCTGGAAGGCGAAGCCTATGCAAATAAGCTAGCAATGTTACACTGAATACCTCGTTTAAGATGACGAAAAGAAGATTTAGGTTTATTGGGTAAATGATGTGTATTACGAGGATGAAATGAAATACGAGTATCAATATTTTACAAATGTTAATCTTCCAATCCTTCAATGCATCAGGTTTAGCATTTTCTCGCTACACCAACGATTACTGAAGTCAATTAAAGAAGGAGCAATCTCTCTACGACATTTAGGGAAATCAATATTAGAGGAAAATCTATATTTAGGTCCTTTAGAAATAATATTGCGAACTCTAGCGTCAGGAATGACATTTAGATTACCTGTAATCACATGCCCTGCAGGGGGATATAAATAACATAACTAGAATTTTGACAATCTCAGCAGTCAGGAATATTGGAATCTATATTTATATCAGTAACAATATTATTACATGTAAATAAAGGAGGCCTAATTGGTTTGTTATATTTATAGCAAATGATTAGAGTTTCATAATTATTAAAGTTATTTTGAATGGATGAAATCACTGAATTATCCTTAAAGATCTATGTAAACCAACAAACTTGATACCTCGTCGTGCAGGTGATGGGTTTGTCATTTCATACCCTGATCATAATAATTGATTATTTTGTGAGCATAGTCAATTCATTTGATTTAAAATACAAGAAAGGTAACTTCTCTTTTTAAACAAAGCAAATTTATTTTTGATGTTAATGAAACAAAACATTTAATCTACATTTCAACATCATTGATTTTAGTTTTATTGGGCGTCCATTACCCGAGTGGCGACAAATGGCAGTCGAAAGCACTGTTTATAGCGTTTTTTGATCCGCGTTCGTCGATTGTTAAGAGTGTTTTCGATTGCTGCCTACCCGGTGTGATTGCAATTATTACAAAAAAAAAACATCTAAAGAAGGCCAACATAAGCTTGCATGCAAAACGCTGTTTAATGTCGTTTTGCGTGCGAGCTCAATGTGGCCCAACGGTGTATGCTGGTTGGGATGTCATCTACCGTGCATCATATAAACATAGGAAGCTTCCCACAACAAAATAAATATAAAACAACAATGCATAAATAATCACTCACCTTGTCTTGATGACTAGACAAATTGAACATACTTTAATTAATGTAAACACGTCATTACGATGCTGAAAAATGCTTGAAAAAATATACAAAATGTAATACCTGTGTAAATAGAGGGCGACGCGTATTGAAAACTCCCTTTTGACATATTTAGCATGTTTCAGCAAAACGCAAAGAAAACGACACAGCGATGTTCATTATTACATCGCCAGTAGATAACTCAAAATGACGTTTATCATTAAATTAATGACGTCACAAACATGCCTTTTTATTCGAGATTGAAACATGATTATGTAAACTTTTTGCCTGCAAGCAACTTTTGGATTGTCACTTAAACTTGCATCTAAAGTTTGGTGCCATTTTGTCTAAATCTACAAAGATATGACACTTTATCCGCACATATCCAAAACGTGCATTGCAATTTGTTGCAGAAAAACTTCAGTATACAGGAATGTCCTTTATATATGGGTCTGTAACTCGAGACATATAGAGAGTGTTTCTTTATGCTTGGCGCCATTTTAAAGGCGACAAATAGTTCTTTCCTGAAAGGTATGATATTTTGTCGTAGCATATATGTGAAGAAAGTTATAAAGCTACTTGTATTCATATTTGAACAGCCCTCGTACATGAAGTCGTAAGTTTATTGTTAAGGATATACATGTATTAAATGTTATAATGTAGAATACCAATGTATTAAGTGTATTATAAATGTTTAACAATCGCAATAAATCTTTCAACTGACCCAATGTTATTATGTACAATAGCACATTTTCTATAAATATAGAGGTTTGTGGTCAATTTATTTATGAATTTTGTTATTTCCATTCTTTTGAAATCAGCATTAACTGTGGTTAAGGATGCACTTTGTGATGTCAATTGTGTAAAAAGTGTATGGTATTATGCTTCATATCAGACAAGTGACACATTAAAGTCCTGAAAG
Organism: Loripinus fragilis; assembly: GCA_964019695.1. NCBI lineage: Eukaryota > Metazoa > Mollusca > Bivalvia > Lucinida > Lucinidae > Loripinus > Loripinus fragilis. Next base: position 58,357,446 of record OZ026524.1, on the reverse strand, counting down.
CGAATCTAAAGGCAAAAATAAAGAAATTCAATGCTTATTTTCAACATCTTTTATAGTATAAATCAGAAAGAAAATACTAAAACATTAACAGTGATGATTGTTAGATACAACATTATAAGTCCCTTCTTAAAACTGGTCAGAAACTTTTACTCATAAATATAGACGGTTGCCTAGCAACAAGACAAAATGGACTATCTTGCCATACCTGGTATAATAAAACATATCACCATGGCAACTAGACTTTCCATACTTGCATACTGTTATTATATTACCTGAACGACATACTGATGTATCCATATATGGATTTATTGAAGTTTCTTCCAATATCAAAGTGTATTAAAAATCATCATTTTATATTTTAAAAAATCTAAACAAGGGAAAAACAGTTAAGTAAGTTTCAGAGCTTTGGAGAATAAAGGGAAGAACCATGGATGTCCTTTCGAAATTGTGACAAAGCTAAAACTCACATATGCGATTTAATATGCGATCTAGTTTGCAAAAAAATGCGATTCATTATTCACTGGTTATATCAGAATAATGGCCATTTTAATTCTAAAAAAAAGTTGAAAATATGTATTGAATGGCTCCATTCTTTAAAATGAGTGAATCAAATTTGATGAAATTATTCAGAATTATATGCTTTATATATAGAGATTCTGTATTCTACTTTTGGCTGTTTGTTTTTTTCCGAAAGTGAGACAATCAGTCCATTTATTTTTGTAACAGATCCATACATTGTATCATAAAGTTCCACTGTTGTTTGACACCCAATCATGGTCTAGACGATCCAAACTCCAAACACCCTGTATTATTCAATACAACGAAAGTAGGCACCACCTGGGTAGCTCAGGTGATTAAAGTGCCTGATCAGTGTTCCAAGGACTGTGAGCTCAAGCAGGAAAATTTATCGGACCTACCTAAAATGGCCTGACATACATCTCTAACACAGACTGTATATTTTATTGGTCAGATCAAAAAGGTACATGCGTTAAGAGGCTATTTTGGCCCCTCCTAGGAGGCGAAAAATAAAAATTGTTTTCAGTATTTTCTTCTCATTAGTTTATTAGAACAATAGCCCAAGTGTAAACATCTGGTATTAATTCGACTTTTACCGTTGCTATGGTAACAAAAAGTGCCACCAAAATAGGCTAAAAACAGGAGTTTGGCTATTATGGAGCAAATTTGAGACATTTGTCAGACCAATTTACATAGAACACAAGCAACTACCAAAGATTATTTAACAGATGATGGAAATTATCAAGGCACACAACATATTTAAAGGGTGTTTTGGTGTTTAGCTGTGCTGATATCTAAATCTGAAAAAAAAATCGGTCTCCAAAAGCCTTAAATTTGGTCAAAAATGGCGATTTTCTCCATTTTAAGCCTATTTTGTCGGCCATTTTTGTTACCATAGCAACCATTAAAATCTAAATAAATGCAAGAATTTTACACTTGAGTTATTTTTCTAATCAATCAATCAGAAGAAACTGGTGAAAAGCAACTTTCAGATTTTGGCTCCAGAGGGGGCCAAATTAGCCCATTAATGCACGTACCCCTTTTATGTGTTTAGGCACTCAAACTAGAGTAGAGATGAGCTGTAAAACGATACAAAAGGAAATTTAGCATCACTGTCGAAATAAAACCAACCTGAACATGATATTTTGGTACTTTTAGCATTTGCATAAAATTCTTTGAAAATCGGCCCATGATGAAGTATACTAGAGGACTTTGAAAACGCATCACCATATTTTTGCACTTTTCTCGCAAACCGTATATGCGATTGAAAAGTTACTCGCAGGTTATATTGTGCAACACAGAATTGGCATGACTCAGTCATTAATTTGACTGCATTACAAGCGATGTTTCTGATGACGTCACGTGGGTACATACAACATCCAGCACCATTCTGCAAAGTCATTTGCTGCGTTTTGGTTATTTTTGTGTTTAGACGGCGGGGTATATAATATCATAACAAGCAACGCAGTTAATAGACTTTTTTTTCTAATCAATAGTAATTGATAACTTAAATATTTCGAAAATAAACGTCAAATGAGATCATAAGTTTACCAACATCTTTTCAGAAACATCTCCATAAGTTACCTTTATGTACACTTTCATAACTGATATTGACTACTGTTGCGTTGTTTCTGGCGCATAGTTTATTGTTACTCCCATTCTTTGTGGGGGTTTTATGTTTGTTCTTGTTTTGTTGTGCAGTACTCAGTTTTATTACTAGTTTTGCAATCATCTTGGTGTGTGATTGTTGCATTTCTTGGTCATTTCCTGGTCATACTCACATACTTTTTGATTCATCTTCAGAAATTGTGATTACTAATATATGTAAACTGGGAAGATCTTAAGGTAACAATTTACATGGTGCACAATTCAAAACGATCGCAATTACCAATAAAAAGCTTAAAGTTAACAGGCTTAATATTACCAAATTCATGCGTGGTTAAAGATCTATGTGACTCCGCCTTTGGAAACTACAGCTTACAATATCTCCACAGAGAAATTTATTTTTTAAATAAGCCAACAATTCAACACAACATATTTTGTCTCAGTATTTAAATGCCATTTGTTTGGATTATCATGCCATTCTGCCATATGCCATTCATATACTTAAGGACTTTGCAAACGGATCACCCAGATTAAATACTTTATTTCACAAACCCTCGGAATGTCAGCGAGATAATTTTTATTGCATATCATAGTCTGCTGACCAGCTTGTAGTGTAGAAAATCCATGGTTGTAAATTTACTTAAAGGTATTGAAAAAGTATCCATTTTTAGAGGGCAATCGATACAATCAAGCACCCCACCTGACCCAGGAACCAAGAGGTCAGCCCTTTCCCAGCAGGTAAGACAGGGGTGGTCGATTTTGAAGGATACACATTCAGCTGTAAGTTAACACACGTTAGTTTTGATTCCTAATTAAACAGAATTGCATCCTTTGCTTTTTCACGATTGCACATTCATAATTGAACGATTCGAAATGAATTGAAAGTTCAGTAAGCCCAAAATTACTCCCTTTTAATGAAACCGACATACCCCACCCACCCTGATTACTATAGTCTAGTAGTAAAACTCAAAGTCTTGGGCCTTTCAAAGTTTCGAATTTTTACGTCTGGTTTTGTTGGAAGATGCTATTGGCATACACAAATGACAGATTATGCATAAATAACGCTTGCATCACGTGTCTTTTGTATTGTGCAAGTGACGTTAACGTAACTTTTAAGACATTCTCGATCACATGACAGCAGATCTGCTGCCAAGATTTACATCAAAACGTCTTTCCCATATGACTGTCAGTGTATGTAGTTAATATCAGTAATGAAAGCGTGTATAAAGGTATCTTATGGAGATGTTGCTAAAAAGGAGCTATAAATTGATGTTCTAATTTGACGTTTATTTTCGAAACATTGAAATTATCCATTACTTTTAATTAGAAAAAAGTCTATAAACTCTTTTGCTGATATGGTATCATACATGTCACAGTTTAAACATAAAAATAATAATAATAATAAAAAGCTTCATTTAACTGTGCAGAAAGGTGCTGGATGATGTATGTACCCATTCGACGTCATCAGCAGCGTCGCGTGAAAGTGCAGTCAAATTAACGACTGATTCATACCAATTCTTGGTTGCTCATTAAAACCTGCGAGTAACTTTTCAATCGCATATACGATTTGCAAGAAAAGTGCAAAAATATGGTGATGCGCTTTCAAAGTCCTCTGGTATAGTACAAACATTGAATGTTTCTCCAAAATAACAAACATGGGTACTATAAATAAATGAATACATAAATGAATACATCCTCGAATCTATTATGTCAAAAGTTCCATTAAACTGATCCATCAGCAGTCTCACCACCAGAATGGACTTTGCCGTCATCGTCCTCTTCTTTTTTGCTAGAAAAAAACATGATAAAATTAGACAACAACAATAGAAATTGTGACCTGTACGTGGTATAAGTCATACTGTAGGGGCAGAAGTGTACTGAATGTGGGATTTAATGTTGCTTAAATGGCTATGCAAAGACGAACCGTCACTTGGAATCAATTCACAATACAAAAAGGGCAATTTACTCTCTTCTTTTTGTTGGCTTGACTCAAATATATTTGAATATTTCAGTTTATCTTAGAAGTAAAATAATAAGTAAGACATTCTTGGTATGTTTCAGGTTCTAATGCAGACATGGGCCATGTTTATCATACTAAAATCATATTTCTTTGATAATTCTATATCTCTATAGATCTACCACGACCTTTGGATCGGATCACTCCATTTCAAAAGGAAATTTTGATCTAGAGCAGGTACCATCTTAGGTTGAAAATTATTTTTAAGCTGTTTTTATTTCGTTATATTCATACAATCTGCTCTCCGGTCAGAGCTTTAGCACGGCCGCTGCGTTTGTTTATTCCCTATTTTTTAAATGGAAATTCTTGTCAGATGTTCGGCGCTTTAATCTTCATGACAGCAAATGAAACTTGAGATCTGATGTGGATGGGCTCACCCATGCAAAACAATTGCTAAACTTATTGTACATCGTATACTTTCGACTTTGTTTATTATACTGCTTCGGTCTATTTCACCTTGCAAAATCAATATTTGTCTCAGTCTGTAATGCTCTAATATCATTCAATATCCATGTGCTAGTCGAAGAAACACCCTTAAATCAAATATTATGATTCTTCTAGTCAAAGTAATACCACCATGTTATTAAGTTTAAAATGATACTCTCACATCACCCGATTTCGCTCTACAAGTCCAGGCGATAATTGTATGTCCCACAATACCACTGTCCCAGTCACAATACTTGTACCAGTTACCATTTCCTTGTCTCATTGTTACTGCCATGTTATCAAGTGGGCCATAATGCTCAAAGCGGGGTTCTCATATATATTTTATATATACTCTAGGAAAGGACCTGCGCTGCAAATTCCGTCAGAGTGATTTCCCTTTGAGGAATCTACGATCCAGAGGCCGTTAACCCTTTATGCACTGACTGGGGATGGTCCATCGTGTGATATGGGGCATTTTGTACGATAATCTCGGGAGGGTTAATTGTATGACATGCGGCATATCATCCCGGTCTTCTATGTTTGTCAAAGTACTCATTTAATTTGGAGTCATCTGTAGGGTTAATGGACCTATATCAATTGTACGGTATATAATTCTGTAGCAGTCTGAACAGGGTCTACAGTGAGTCACTTTAGTTACGCATCACTTTTTCGGGTCCTTTTTTTTTTACAAAACTGCTGGAATCGAACATTATGATAATTTACTTATTGACATTCTATTTGTTTCATGCGAATCATTCTGCTACGTCAAAGGCAAATTTGACAAAAATGCACGTGCAACCTGAATGTCTATATGTTCTATTTGCGTTTTGCGCTAGGCAATATTCATGGTGATCGTTGTGATGAAAAACACCAAAAACTATTATGAAATTCAAATAAACCCCTTTTTCTGTCGTTGAATTTAGTAACACCCTTACTTTTTGAAGAAATGCTCGTTTTGACGTCATATTAACGTCAGTTACAAAAATCAAATAGGTTTCTCTATGTAAATAGTTTTGTTATGAGTCACTTGTTGACAATGAAGTATCAAGACACTAAAACATCTTACCATTGACACTGCTTATAGCCTTAGTACGAGGGTTGATCAGAAAGTTCACGGAAAATAGTTGCCATTTCTACATCGTTGATCAATAGAGCTGGAATTACAGCACATAATACTGCAACTCATATGCAGTTGGATGGTTACAACATGCTTGATGTTAGTCGTCTACGTGCGTTACAGCTGTCTACAAGGCAACGCTATATAGCGCGAACCGGCCCATTTTACGTAGCATTTCGACGTTTTACTAAACAACCTATTAAACTTCAACGTTTTGTAAAATTTTGTTATGTTGTGATAGCTCATTTTGCTTTCCACGCATATTTAACAACATATTTACTCTATGCAAACTTTCAAAGATTTATATCAAACGGATGGTGTTCTAAATCTAAACGAATAACAGTACTGTCAAAAGGCAAAACATTCATCTTATATAAACCCATTGCCTGTTTTGGCGTGTCAATTCTTCAAAATTAATCATATACACACTTCGAAAAATACCCTTTTTCAGGACAGTAGATCTAATATTGATAGTTAAGTCCGATACTATAATTATTGTGATGAACAATGACAAGAAAAAAATATTTAAATTTAAAAAAAACACACGAAAAATTGACGTATTTTAGGCCTGCCCTTTGAACTGAAACCTATTAATTCGAATGCATAGTGCAGCGGAATAATATAAAAACGACATATTATGTTCAAAGAATGACGGAACATTACTTGCAGTCAATCCAAACACAACTACGAGTTTAAGCCCCGAGAAGCAACCCAGGTGTCCAGATGGGCTGATTCCAGCGAAGTGACGTCACAGCGGCACCTCGTGCTCATACGTCTGATGTCACATTTTCTAAATTTCAGTTTCAATCAACCTGCTATGAATGGTAGTTAATATCTATGAATTTTCCATGAAATCGATTAAAGGAATGCGATAAAATAGCACTTTTCCGCGAATTTTCTGATCACCACTCGTAATTTAGATATTGCCAAGAATAAATCGGCTCTTATCACTGGTATAGCAGAAATTCGACCCCAATAAAAGTGCAATGTGATCTGAGTTTCATTCGAAATAATGCAATGTGGAATGGTTTTTTGAGGGTAGCGCCTTTAAAGTTCCATTTTCTCATTTTTTCTGATTTGATCGCAATAAAATTTCAATAGCTAATGCAAATTTAAATTCGCTTTACGCTGGTAGTCTCAGAATAAAAATATCATATTTCTTTTCCGAGTAATTTTACATTTTATAAGTGGTGCGTAACTAAAGTGGCTCACTGTCGGTGTTTGCGAATGAGATGGTTCTTTTGAGTACCCACAACATAAGTTTCTAACGCTTGATCTCATCCAGACTGCTTTAACAGCTATGCTCTGTTCGATTGACTACAACAATAACGGGTAGAAATGGCTTAATTATATTACAAAATAACGGGTAGAAATGTTTTAAATGTATGACCTATATTTACATTCGCAAATTCACACTTACCTGGGTTATTTTCTAGATGTATAAATGTGCTATAATGCTTTATTATATTTCTGATTGAAGTAACTGTACCATGTGACCCGTTGTTTAAAAAAGGGCACAATGGCTACTGTTTAAAATGTAGAAATTTGTTGAAAATCATAAAGTTGATTGAAAAATATCAAATCAAAATCATCAATAAAAGCACTATTTTAAGACTTGGTATTGAAATAGTTCTGTAGATGGTAGGGTGACACACTCTCTGCTTCAACTTTCAGATGATCCTGTCATATTTTGACTTGTTGACAGGTTGAAATTTGCTTCGCTTGAGGAAAATTTGGGTAGAGGGTTGGTGCCTTTTAGTCTATCCCATACTTTTTCTTTCTGGCACATTCTAGGAGGCGTTCCAACATGGCTAAAATGTTGTTTACTGAGACTTAAAGTAATGGAGAAGGCAAAGATCATGAATCAATACAATGAAGTACCATATCTGAACTGAGACACCATATATAGGAAAGTGACAAAACCACAAGGAAACATCACACAAATGGTCAGCCCTTTCCCAGCAGGTGATCACAAGGCTGCAAGGAACAGACAAGATAGTAGACGGATGGCTGAGAATGGGTTTGCTCCCCCCCCCTAGGGAATTTTGCAGACATATCCTATCTTGTAGAGAATTAAAAGCCAAGTCTTTTAAGAGATGTTTGCACTCTGTGCTCCGGGGCGTTAGTCTGTAAGAGCCTGTAACATACGTTACTTAATCAAACTAAGAAAAAGTAAATTGAAAGTTTGGGCTACAAATTATAGACATTAACATATTTATTTTTAAAAATTACTCATATAGTCTGCATACTGGATATCTTAACTACGTATGACAGCCATTTGAACAAAATTGCGGCTTCCTAAGGTGTCATATGCGTTACATAAATCAGATAACCTATTAAAATTTGCAAGTGTGGCTAACATCATTCACATTCACAATCTCTCTGTGTGTTTTGCAAAATGTTTTTAACCATGTCTGACTAGCTTATGCAATTGGCTAACAGAAACATTAAAGTTTGTTTCCCTAGCTTAAATATTTTTTTCTGAAATAAGCAATTAATCAACCCTACCCCTACCCAGTTTTAAGGTGAAATGTTTGGTATTAAAACTAAAGTAAAAATAGTTAAAAAATATTTGCAGTTGATGAATGTGTTTCATTGTTTGGGATTTATTTGCTTATATGAAAAGACTCATAAATTTGCAAGTTTGTTGCAAAATTTTTTTATATCAGAGGCTGTAACATATGTTACCTGATGTAATAAATGGGCAAGCTCATTGTCTTTACGTAAGATATGCCTAAAAATGTTTTAATCTCCTCGAGGGAATTTTGCAGACATATTCCTTCTTATAGTACAACTCAAGCTGCATTGAATAGGGGATGTTTGCACTCTCTATGTTGGGGCGTTAGTCTGAAACAGCGTGTTACATGCGTTACTATATCAAATAAAGGTTATGTAGTTTGAAAGTTTGAGCTAAAATTGTGAAAAAACTCGCAGCTGTTGAATAGCTTACATCGTTAAAGAATTTTAAGCTGGCTTCTATGATTAAGACTTATAGATCTGCTAGTTGTCATAAAATTTTAAAGATCAGAGAGTGTTACATATGTTAGTGTGATAAGTAAAATCATCAAACAGTATTTTGACATCAAGCTGAGTAAGGGCCTGCTCCATCCTAATCCCCTTTGGAATTCTGCAGATAAATTACATCTTATGTAACCATTCAAGGTGCATTTAATATTGCAATCTGTAAGTAGGGGTGTTAGCCTGTAACAGCTTGTTACATATGTTACTATATCCATTTGAGAATAAGAAATTTGAATGTTTGAACTACCAAAAGAAGACATTAAAATTATCTAATAAATTGACATTCTTATAGTCTTTATACTGGATGTCTTTACTACATATGGAAGCTGTTTAACATTAATACGGCTAACTGTGGTGTTATGTGCGTTACATGAACCTAATTATAATTTAAAAGCTATATTTGTGGCTATCGCCATGTAGTTAAACAACTACTATGACTAATGGTTTCAAAAATGTTTTATTAGATTTTACAAACATATACTCAATTGATGAATAGGAAAAACCAAGTTTGCTTTTCTATCTTAAATATATTGTCTTATAGGAGCTAATATACAGCCCTACTCCCAGTTTTACAGAGAAGCGAATTTTGTTATTACCGTTTAAGTAAAACACATGAAAGCGATAACAGCGTGTGGATATTTTTCATTTTCTTAGTCTGTCTTGCTCATATATCTACAAGATGTCATTAAGTTAAAGATCAGGACACTTTATGTGTACTTATAAGTCTTTGGTGCCAATACACTAGAAATCATATTCATTTCTGATTATCAAGCCCATGGACTGGTGTTACAGATGTTATCAATGACCTTTTGGACACATTTCCTAATACTGTGCATATAATGCTAAATATAGAGCCACAAATAGAAAAGATAGTTTTACATTTTTACAAGAAAATACAATAAATGAAATGGTCCAAACTATTTCTCATCTATTTAACACTCATGTTAAACGTTTGTCGTTGTCTGCTTCTGTGGTAATCATTATTATCAGACGCCTCCTTGCAACTAGTAGAATCATCACACAATATTTCAATCATTTGCTGTTATTCAATTTTACCACCAGCCACTCAAAATTGATGAGCCATTATTAACTTTCAAATTTTGCCATTTATGGCTTGGAACATTCGGAAACTGATATGAATTTTTAATAGTTGGCTCTTTGAATATGTGTTTCAAGTGATACTCTGCAAGTAGATGAAAGACTAAAGCTTTACAAGGATGAAAACTATGCCATTAAGAGCATTGAGTACCTGGACTGATGTACCTTGATAATTCTGTGATAAAGAATCATATCTTAGCTGGTTAACTTTTATAAATGTAGCCTTTCCATACATGCAACCCACATATTTTCATCTAATAATTTCTCTGCACTTATTATCTTTCCCCAAGCATTCAAAAACTTATTTGAAGTCTTAGTACTTCTGAAGTGCTGAAACCGAGGTAACTCTTTCCCTTCAGATAAAGGAACTAGATGTATCACAGCAGGTAAAGCAATGAAATGCAGGATGAACAGAGCGCAAATTAGACCCTTTCAATTCAATGATTCACTAAGTTTCTAAGATAAGAGGGCTTATTAAAGGATGTAACATATATAACTCGTCATAATAAATTAGCAAGGATATTGTCGTGACATCTTTTTTATTACACAGTCAGAGGCAAGTGTTTTCAATTTCAGTGTTTTCAATGGATCATGAAATGAGGCATCTTATCAACTTGTTTACTCTGTATAAATCTTCCATAGAGCATAATGTAGAACTACTGGTTATCCCATTCTAGCTATAGTTCACTTTCCTTCTTTTGAATGCAACAGCTAATGATACGGCTGCAAAAAGTGAGAAATCATAGGTTTTACATTATTTTAAGACATGCTTCAATGTACTGACATCAAAAAACAACCAACTGCAAACATAATTGATGGCAATGTCCAACTTCATATTCTTTCTCTTATACCAGATAACTTTCAAGGTGTAACAGAAATTGTTTCAGACGGTCTGCCAAAACCATCAAGAGTCAACATTGTAACTAAAGAAAACTTATTAAGTTCTTTGGGCGCAGCAAAATACTATTGATCTAAGACCTGAGGACTTAAGCACCAAAAGACTGGATAGGTTCCATGGCAAATGATGCAATAAAGCAGCCTATCAAATTTCTGTTTGACCAATGTCAGAAATCTTAAAGTATTCTTAGAGGTACACGGTAGAGACAAAGATTTTGCAAAATCAGAGCAAAGTTATCATTTGACTAGCACGGATGCAGAGGCAGCTGCAGTAAGATTGCTCTTGCCACTTCACAGGAAGAGATATATACCAGAGTCATACTCCATTGTATGCATATATGTGAAATGGCATTAAACCCATATTTAATCAGGTGTTTGATCCCATGACACTGACATGCTGTTTCTGCTTTTGAAGAATGCTAAGGATTCAAGTTTGGCTGAGTAAAGTTGTTTGACGCTGGCACTGGCCACACATACAAAGAAAATTAAGTCTTTTGATGGCTAAAGAGGAGGATCACACGAAATGCTTATAAGTGATGTTTGTCACAATAACCAATTTTAAAAAGTAATCTTAATTAATGTAACACATATACCACCATAGGAAGCTGTATATTTGTTAAAAAATCTTTTCTTATGTATCAAAGGTATTTAGCATGCAAACTACATGAATAATTCAAATGAATAGATAGTTTTATGTTTTCTTTCTGTTTCTCAGACTTTCAATTCATTTATTCTTAAATTGATATGGTAACATACGTATCATACCATTACAGGCTAACCCCCTAGTTAATAGAGTGCAAACATCTCTTATTTGATGCAGCTTGAATTGTTCTTTAAGGTAGGATATGTCTGCACAATTCCGAAAGGGGTTGAGAGGAACAGGATTATACTCAGTTTGCAGTCCTAATACAATTCCATGATTCTACTGGTTGTGATGAAATGGGTGATTATTTTGCAATAGAAGCAGACACAATGATAGACATTGTAAGGGTGACTTGAATAAAGATTGTTTTTGAATAATTTTATTTAATAGGAATATTTATTAAATTGTGTCATTTAAATGAGAACTATTATTTTCTATCTATATGTCTATATATTTTAATATTACAGGCATTACGAAATATGTGGTTAAAAAGGTTATATATAACATAGGTAACACAATTCCATGGGCTTGTTATCAGCAATGACTGTAATTACTAAGACTAAGGCGCCAAAGGCTAGAGATTAATAGGAAAGCATGTGAAAAACGGTATTTTTCTGAATATCATCTCTTACTTCCAAGAAAATTTCCCAGCTCATTCATTATGCCATGTAACATACGTTACATACTTTAATAAGTGCTCTGATCCTGATGTCAAACTTGCAAATGTATGATTCTTTATTGCAATAGCAAGACAGTGCCAAAAATGTAAGATATCCACGAGCGTCAAATATTTTCAAATATTTTTCTTCAATTATAGATACCAAAATTGGATACTTAAAATTGGGGGTAGGGTTGTTTAATAGCTCATATAAAACAATGTATTTGAGATAGAAAAGCAAACTTTGTTTTTTCTATTAGTCAAATTAGTATTTTAGTAAACTAAGATTAAAAACACTTGTAAAAATGCACAAATCGTCTGTAAAATGAATGATGTTAGTCATGATTTCACTTTTCAAAGGGAAATTTAATCTATGTAACGCATATAACACCATTGAAGGCTGAAATTTTGTTTAAAATGCTGCTTTTATGTAGCTTAGGCATCCAGCTTGCAAATTACATAAGAAATTTGAATAATTAATTGGTTTAATGTCTTCTTTCTGTAGCTCAAACTTTCATTTTGATTTTTTCCTTAGTTTATTACAGTAACATATGTAACAGGCTGTCAGAGACTAACGCCTCGGAGCACAGAGTGCAAACATCTCATAAAAGATGCGGCTTGAAATTTTATTTAAGATAAGATATGTCTGCAAAATTCCCTAGGGGGGGGCAGGACCTTTTTTAGCTCGAAGTCTATTTGGATTATCGCTTGCATTTGTTATGCCTTTCTTTGCTTTTAAGAACGCATATTAATACTGGCTTGTCATCAAATAAACAGTGTGTCGATTGCTTGTCTCGAGATGGTACTTACCAACACAACTTTTATGATTAGAACAAAATTAACAAAATTACATATATACTGAACAGCAAAAGAAACGCATATTTGATAAAGTGTATAAATTGGGGGTTAAATACTGATTTAATGATGTGTAAGGTATCACTGATGTATTGAACATGTACTTTATCAAATGCATCAAAAATGGATGGCTTATTGGAATAATGATAATAAAGGGGCGTAACTCTGGGCGTAATAAAATAACTCATAATAAACGCGACTTTCGAGATGGTGTATGCCTAAAACCACTGAACGGATTCGAATCAAAATCACTCTGCGTGATAATCTTGACATACAGACTACTTATGAAGTTAAAATTTTTCGATATTCTTTACGACAGACTATTTTGACCCGGAGCACAGAGTGCAAACATCTCTTAAAAGATGCGGCTTGAAATTTTCTTCAAGATAGGATATGTCTGCAAAATTCCCTAGGGGGGGAGCAGGACCTTTTTTAGCTCGAAGTCTATAGCGTAATAAGGTCAAAAGTGAAACATAAATAACTAAGCCTTAATTCAATCTAATCGACCTTCGCCGTTTTCCTGGGTAACGTGATAATCCGTTTATTTTATGTTATAGATATAAATGTCGAAACAGTTTTGCAGAGAAGAAAAAGAAGAATTCTAGACCTTTTCCAGCAAATGAATTCGTATATTCTAAAAATATTGCCACAGGCATTGAACAGAGTTAAAACGGGGTGGGGGCCACCCCCGTGTTTGAACTCAGAACCCTCTGCTTGCTAGTCAAACGCAAGACTATTTGAGCTATGCGATCGTTATATTGGTCAGGATTACATTAACATCAAATTCTGATATTACTTTTGGTGTTCTTAGAAAACTTAAAAAAGGAAATTCAAAACACCTTTAATCAATTGTAATATTTTAAATTCGAAATTATTAATGACCAATCATGCTGTTCTGATACGCATACTAATCCACACTTAAAATGATTACAAAACATATTTTAAACGGGAGCTCACTCTATAAAGCTGATCAAGTGACATTTTGCTTTGTAACACCTACGAACTCTTAAATTCTACCAAAGATACTCAGAGTTGATTGTAAAATGCAACAGGGCATATCGGCGCCAGTATTTTAGGGTACTTCATTTTATGAATTCAAAAGAATTGTTGGAAAACCAAACTTTGAGTGTTTAAATTTAAAAGGCAATCAAACGTTATAAAAAAGTAATATCTAACAAGGATATCATGCCACAGTCTACGTGTCCGGTTGTAAAACCCAATTATGGCTTATAGCTATGGTTTCCTCTTTAATTACATGACAGTGGATCAGGCTTCAGACTTAATGACGGACCTGACGTAAACCTTCTATCGGTTGGTTGATGCCTGATGTTTGTCTTTGGCTAGGCTCACTGTGACTAGAGGTTTACTTTAGCCCTGACTATCTGTGAGCCCTTTTCTTTGTTTCATTATAGTGTGTATTTCATTAGTCTAAGATTATTTTGTTGTGATGATACATTGCAATATTTAGGAAGCCGCAATGCGAGATAAACATGTTGTGTTTTAGCAACAACAAAATCTAGGGCGACGAATTGCTACCAATAAAATGCATTAAGCCCTCCCTTGTGGCTAAGGCTGCTGTCTGTACTAAGGCGGGCTTCTGTTAGTTTATTCTGTTGTTTATTGTTGCTCCCATTGCATTGTGTTCGATGTTTTACTCTGCAGTGTTTTGTTTCCTTGCAATAATTTTATGGGGACGAGAGAGCTGGTTGCTCTTCTTTGTTTGTCTTCCTGATATCTTGTGACTGTTATTGTTCTCTGGCGTCTCCTTGCCGGACCATAGGTTGTTCTGCAGTGTGTGATAGTGGCATTTCCTGATCATACTCACTTTTTCGGTAAATGCACAGAATCAACGGTGTCTTGGCAGCAATTCAACGCGCCGTAGCTGAAATGGTATTTATCTTACCTTGCCCCACATAAAGGTAATATTCTTGACCTACAGAACGAAGCTTGTCGACATAAAAAGTATGCCCCAATAAAACTCGCAGATGTAAACAGGCATCCGTCGACTGTACTCCCGACAATGATGGCGGCATTCATTTCACTTGACACAACATATTGATTTTGACACAGTGAAACACTTTGTGCAGTCGCTAGGGTCGTTGTAGTCATCAAAGTTGATATTGAAATGGGATCACAACATGATTCAGGATCTCCTTGAATAAAGAAAAATTAGGATGATACTACATGACATCGCGTCTTGGAGTGATATAACGCCATGCAATAAAATCGATGTAGTGGTTTACAGAATTTGTAATGTTACGTTATGAAATCTGTTATAACGTCGCGTGGAATACACAAAATATTGACGTTTTCACGTTTAAAATGCTATTTTTAATTAATTCCAATGTTATGTGATTAATAGAATCTAACGTTTGTGCTCCTGCATTATTGAACTTATTAAACTCGTCGTTTAATAATTTCAATAAAACATGAGCACGCGTGATTATGTGATTAATAGAATCCAACGTTTGTGCTCCTGTATTATTGAACTTATTAAACTCGTCCTTTAATAATTTCAACAAAACATGAGCACGCGTGTAAAATCCTCTATTTATCTCAAAACAATAAGTCATTCTTTTAGCATGCATATGCAGTGATCCAGTGCAGCTAGAGTCCTCAACTCTGGTCCAGTCCTTCATCTATGTCCCTAACTTTTGAGTGTGTAATATCCCAATTCCACACAGGCCCCGAATCCCTCAAATTGACAAATATTTGGATTCGTGGCTGAATCGTACTCAGTTCGCGAAGATCTTAACTGATTCGCACAGTCCGTAGTCAGTTCTTGCAATTCTTAGGTCTATCCGGAATTCGGCTCAAAAGTTTTGAACTGTTCAAAACTTTGGCCACGAATTCCCCGATTCGAAAAATCGTGCGTGATTTGCACCAAATTTCTAAGGCATTCTTGGACATCGTAACTGAATCGTAATCGATTCGGAGGCTTTTTTGGCATTCGTAGCTACTCTTAGCTCTTTCGTGGGGAATCGGCAGATTAAGCCAAGCAATAGAACCTAGGAAGAGATAGTAGAAGGACTTTCCCTAAGATTTATTACCCCGTCATTCGCATGTGAGCAGTCCTACATGTAGGAGTTGAAACAGATTTGTCAGATTCTGGAGCACAATCAGGATCAGTCAGTAGCTCCTGGCTGGTGATTTTGCCAATGGCGAACTGCCATATTTTTCCAAGTCAAAGAGCCTGGGTCAGGGCCTCTCGATTTTACGTTGTAGTTTTCTTCTAGCTGTATAAGAAGCCGTTTTCAACACTCAAGTTGCAGGAATCATTTCTACTGCTGTTTTACAAGGAACATTCATTTTTGAACTGAAGCCCCGTAGCATGTATGGGCCATTTTTATAACTGTGGTGAGAGAAAATCTCGCGAATCGTGGCGAATCGTCGCGCATTCCTGTTAATTCGTGCCCAATTCGTGCTGTATTCGGCATATTCTTAACTGATTCGTAACTGATTCCTTAACTTTCGTGCAGTATGTTCTGATGTTATTTTGCTAATCATAATGAGTTCTTGCGCGATTCCAGCCGAATTGAGCCGATTCCCCCGAATATTCGTAACGACATCGTATCTGAATCGGGACTGACTCGTAGAACATCACTATCGGAGAAAAAAAATGAAACTTCACAACACCCCCCCCCCCCCCATTAAAAAAATCAATTCGTGGCGATTCCGGCGATTCGTGGCCTGTGTGGAATAGGTGTATAAGCAGTAAATGCCGTGACCAGCCTCCACTAATTGCATAGTATACGATAAGTACCTAATCCTCATGACATGACTGATACACGGCCTTACCAAATCTGCCTGTTTGCAGGTACGTAATCAAAGTAAGAAAAAGGGCAAAGATCAGGGATCGATCCAATCAAGCACCACATCTGACCTAGGATACCAATGGGAAAGTGACAACTTCACAATTAGACATAACAAACGAGAGCCAAGAGGGCAGCCCTTTCCCAACAGTTAACCACAATGCATTAATAAACTGACGCACACAAAAGCATAACAAAGGCAAGACAGAAATAACATCAATGATCCACAAAAGAAGCACCGCCTGAGAACGGTCAGTAAAATATTTTACTAGAGGGCTTAAACCAGTTTCACGGCGCGCCAACCTCACCCTTAGTTCAGATGTGGATCAAGCCACATAACGCTATTAGTTTACAAAAGTAATAACCTAAGCAAAGCAAACAAAACTCTCTAACTCAGCGAGACAATTGCCGACACCATAAAAACAAGAAGCCCCTGGGGCCCGAGATCGCTCACCTGAATACTGGCACATGAGGCCTGTGGCTTAAGAAATATCATTTAAAGATATTTATTTTTAGCTTTGGTAGCCATTTTGTTCAGCCAGGCTAAACGTTCTGATCAATTTTGGTAGAAGGCATCATGATGAACAACTCTATGAAAGTATTTTTAATTTGGACGAGTGGTTCAGGATGAGAGGTCATTTATAGATATTTCTTATCTAGAGCTCTTGTGGCCATTTTGTTTGGCACAGCTGAACCATTTGTACAAATTTGGTAGAGTGCATTATGAGGAACATTTCTGTCAAATGATATTGAATTTGGACCAGTGGTTCAAGAGAAGATGCAGCTTAAAGACATATCTAGAGCTCTGGTGGCCCCTGTCTTCAGCAGAGCAAAACCATTTGTGCAGTTTTGGACCAAGGCATTACGAGGAACATTGCTGTGGAATTATTTTTGGGCATGGTCCAGTGGTTCAGAAGGAGATGTCATTTAAAGATAGTTCTTATCTAGTGCTCTGGCAGCCCCTTTGTTTGACCGAGTGAACTCATTTGTGCAATTTTGATAGAAGGCAACATGAGGAACATTTCAGTGAAATTATTATATTGAATTTGAATAAGTGGTCCAGGAAGACGTGTCTTTTAAAGACATTTATTATCTAGAGCTCTGGTAGCCCCTTTGTTTGGCAGAGCGGAACCATTGTAAAAATTTTGTAGAGGACAACATGAGGAACAATTCTTTGAAATTATTTTGAATTTAGATCAATGGTTCAGGATATATCATTTAAAGATACTCTTATCTAGAGCTCTCGCAGCCCTTTCGTTCAGCAGAGCAGAACCATTTGTGCAATTTTGGTATCATGGTATCATTGGGAACATTTCTGTGAACTTATTTTGAATTAGTACCAGTGGTTCAAGAGGAGATGTCATTTTAAAACATTTCTTATCTAGAGCTCTGGCAGCCCTTTCGTCCAGCAGAAAAGAACCATTTGCGCAATTTTGGTATCATGGCACCATGGTGAACATTTCTGTGAATTCATTTTGAATTAGTACCAGTGGTTCAGGAGGAGATGTCATTTAAAGACATTTCTTATCTATAGCGCTGGCAGCCCTTTCGTCCAGCAGACTAGAACCATTTGTGCAATTGTGGTATCATGGCACCATGGGGAACATTTCTGTGAACTTATTTAGAATTAGTACCAGTGGTTCAGGAGGAGATCTGATCTAAAGACATTTCTTATCTAGAGATCTGGTGGCCCCTTAGTTCGGCGGAGCAAACCGTTTGCGCAATTTTGATAGAAAGTAAGTAAGGGTGCAAAGATCAGGAATCGATACAATCAAGTACCACACCTTACCCAGGATATCAATGGGAAAATGACAAACTCACAGTTACACACCACAAACTCACAGTTATACACCAAGAGGTCAGCGCTTTCCCAGCAGGTGACCACAAAGCACCAAAACCAATGAGAGCAACAACAAATAAATGACCAACAACAACAGAGTAAACCTCTTTGAAAGGACAACAGTCGTTGCAAACATGGACTTAAAATATTTTATTGTCAAATTCTCCCGTTGTTTAAACACTGAAGATATTCAGCTCACATTGAGTTACCTGCTTCAACACTAATATATTCAATGTTTCATCGCAGAGAAGCAAAACATGTTAGTCTACTGAATTATCTCGATTTGTAACAATAAAATATGTGAATCACAAAATGTGTAAGAAAATGATGTCCAGTGCTATGCTGTTCTAATAGAATCCTGATTCCAACAATGTTATTGTAAATTGGTTAATCATCATTATTCTCTCATGATGCAATAAAACCGACGTAGAGTTCACACATGATAAGAGTATAGTTACGAAACAGATTTACCGTTATAAATATGAAAGAAATACATGCATTTGTCCAATCAAGTGAATGCAAAAGCATATCGTGACCAGTTACGTACTACGTACCTTTACTCTGATTGTGTGCCAAGTAAACATATACTGAGCCAAATGTTCTAACGCAACCCGTTAAAGGCCAGAATTTTATACCACCAATTGCGTGAGGGCAGTTTATGTTGAAAAAAATGCATCTTGAAGAATATTTATCGCACAAAGAATACATTATCTGGAGCATGGTTCTGTGAGCTGTTGTCTGATTGGTCAAAAACGCTCTTGTGGTCTCAAGACCTTGTGAGTGGTCATAAAGTTAAAAAGTCCGTATTAATCCACACTCCAACGATAGGCCAGTAAGACGAGAGGTGTTTCTTGAAAATTGTTCTGTTGAATTTCACAAAATTAAGCGTTGAGTTTCATTTAATTGAGATTTGAGCGTTTATTGCCAGGACGTCCATACAACTCATAGTCAGGGGACTCCCGTGCAAATTTGATGCCGAATTATGGTGACCTATACCAAATCAAACTTTAGGGGATAAGTAATCAACATCACCTGGTCACCCATCTGGGTTTCACGTCTGGGCGTCATTATGACGTCATCAAAATGACGTATATTGTATCAGTGCAATTTAAACGGTATGTCCATTGTAGTCTATGGCGATCAGGACTTTCTTGTTTTTCGTTTGCCAATTTCAGTCGAAATGCACCAATTTTAATCTTAGAGGGTAAATAATTAAAAATAACATGTCGCCCATATTGTTTTCGCATCAGAACAAAAAGATGACGTCATTGAAATGACGCCTAATACGTATATACCACATATATGTACGTTTTGTCCATTTCAAACGCATTGAAATATTCCTTTAATGAACTGGTAGCCTTATCGTGATTGAATACAAACACTTTTAAAGCGTAACATAAAAAATATATTCAGATAGGGTGAAGTCAGTTCGAGGGTCGGACGTAAATGCCGTCACGATTTACGAATAAAAAGACAGTGGAGTGAATGAAAAACAAACAGTGTTTTTGATAATAAACGATGTAAATATAATCTCTTATGCTTATATATAAGGAGAAGGACACAAGTAACAAATCTGTAGCTGCTATTAAGGAACTTAAAGATACAATGAAGGACTTGACCAAGGAAAATCAAGCTCCTAGCCATTTTCAGTCACAAGCGCTCCAAGAAAAATCTACACAAATTCTTTTAGAGCAGGAAAGCCAGAAAATTAAGCAATCCATAATAGACAAATGGAATACGAACTTAACAAAAAGGCGAACTGAATATTGGCAGATGCTGCGAAATAAAAACACTTCAGAAACCTACAATACCTGGAAAAATACTGCGCCAATGATTTTACCCCGTAAGTTCCAAATGAAGACAATCGAGGGTGAGCCAATAACACAAACGCAGAGAAGAGAAAAGCAGGTAGTTTATAATTATCAGACTGATATTGAACTCCTTGAACTGAGAGCCGGAAGCCATGAGGAAAAATGTCAAACCATCAATAAAACTATGGAGGAACTCATTTGCCAAAGAGCTACAGGACAAAGGAGGGAAATGATCGCACAACTATGGAAAGACGACTGTGAAAGGGAAGAAAGAATTTCGCTAGAAAGGTGGGAAAACACAACCCTTAAATGGTTCAAAAAATATGAAGAGGATTTCTTGAAATTCTTCCAGTCAAAAAACCCGCTGATACGGGATGATAAATTTCGACCACCAAAGGTCAGAGAAGAAAAACAGACCAGTGAGAGACAACCCAATCTATCTGAAATAGGAGATGATGATGATGTTATTGTGACGGGTACCTCTTATGCAGATGCCACCAGGAAGAACACTGTAGATGCACGGGACAATACCAATACAACGTTTATAGGTAAAAATGTTCGATTTTCTAATAATAACAATACCAGAAACAAACGATCAAACCCCAAACCACAAACCCAATTTTTTCCTGGTCAGGGCAGTCAAAACCAAGCCGCTAATTTAAACAGACCCAAACCAAATTATCCCTATATTAATACTAGAAGGCCAGGTCAACAGGGATACAGTTCTAACGGTCCAAGACCAGGTCTATCAAACAGGCGACCAAATAATTACCCCCAGAATGCTGGTAGAAATACAACTCAGGATCCAGATTTACGTTCAAATAATTTTTTGTACCGCGGCAACTGGCAACACAACAAAAGATAGCATGTAAAACAGATATACAAATAGTAAATTTATCCTCAAGAAAACTCAGTAAAACTGAAACCAAACTTTTAGAAAGAGGCCTTGAATTTACCCCTACTCCCACAAAACCAAACATTCAGGAATTAAATGAAGACAGAATGGAATTTACACGAAAAGTTAGATTAGTAGAATATTTTGAAGGAAATAAAGATGATAACGATGAATCTTTAGTAAGAAATAAATCTCACTGGATACCGCCTAAAGGTAGGGACAGCGACTTAGAAGCCTTTGTGACCAATGTCACAGACATTCCACTTACCCCAAACGATAAGTCAAAAATAAAACATAATTTATCAAAATCACAGCACAATTCAATTAAATCCCTTGCACTTGACGATAATATCATTATAAAAGAAGCTGATAAAGGGGGTGCAACAGTCATTATGAACAAATCATTTTACCAGAGCAAAATAGAAGATATGCTTTCGAACCAGGAATATTATGAGCAACTAGATAACGATCCGCATAAACCTATAATGGCAACTTACAAAAAACTTGTTCATAAATATGAGAATAATATTACCAAAAAGGAATTTGAATATTTGACAGTATTTGAGACTCAACCGAGTAATTTTTATGGCTTACCCAAAATTCATAAATCTAAGGAAATAAATGAGGCATGCACTATTTCGCAGGACAATTATGTCGAAATAGACGCGCCAGAAAACCTTAACTTCAGACCCATAGTCGCAGGCCCTATATGTGAAACTCACAGATTGAGTAATTTTATTGACATACTACTACAACCATATTCGAAACACGTGAAAAGTTATATCAAAGATACAACAGACTTTTTGTCAAAACTACCACAATCGACAGATTCTAATGCAATTTTGGTATCTTTTGACGTAGAAAATTTATATACAAATATTCCACACAAATTAGGAATAGAAGCTATACAGTTTTGGTTAGAAAAATACCCACAAGAACTACCTGCAAGAATAGATAAAAACTTTATTCTAGAAGGAATTAAATTTATTCTTGAAAATAACTATTTCTGCTTTAATGAAAAGCATTTTTTACAGAAGAAGGGCACAGCAATGGGAACCAAATTCGCGCCTATTTTTTCGACACTTGTACTGGGCTATCTTGAAGAAAAACTATATGCTTATCTTGAGAAAGAATATGGCTGCCAGTTTAAGCAATATATTATAGACAATTTTAAGAGATTTCTGGACGATTGTTTCATTCTTTTTACACACTCAGATGATGATCTGAAAAAGCTACATAAGTGCTTGAATGAACTACATCCGAGCATAAAATATACTATGGAACAAAATAAGTCACAACTTCCGTTTTTAGATACATTGATTATAAATAATAGGGGAAACATACAAACAGATATCTTCTACAAACCCACAGACTCAAAACAATACCTCTTATATACATCCTGCCACCCAAAACACACTCGAAACAGTATCCCCTATAATTTAGCCAGAAGGCTCAAAATGATTGTATCTGAGGAAACAACATTAAATAGCCGTTTAAACGAATTGAAAATATATTTAACAAAACGTAAATGACCGTTAAAACTTATCGAAGATGCTTTTGCAAAAGTACATTTTCTAGATAGGCGTACATTGTTAAGCAACCATAAAAAATCAGAGGAGTCAGATATGATACCATATGTAACCACGTTTAACCCTAATAATCCAGAAATTTATCCCAACATTAAACAATTTAAATCAATTTTGCAGAGAAATCATGAACTGCATGAAATCTTTAGAGGAAAGGTTTTCCTCAAAAGTAAAAGACAGCCTCCGAACTTAAAACGCTTGTTAACCAAAGCCAGGTTTACCAATAAACCAAAGGAGGATTACAAAGTTTCAAAATGTAATGAGCCCCGATGTGGCCTATGCAAATACATAACAGAAGGGTCCTTAGCGAATTTTAAGGGAAAATTATTTAAAGTGAAAGATGATATGTCATGTAAGTCAAAATATGTAATCTATATGATACAGTGCAGAGGCTGCGATGAACAATACATTGGCGAAACAGTAAATTTGAGAAATCGCATAACACTCCATAATCAACATATAAGGCATGCGGAATTACGAAAAATACCAGTAAGTGGACACATTGCAGACTGCTCTGATCAGGACCCAAAATACTTTGTTTTCCCTTTTTATCTAATGAAAACAGAAAGCATAATGAAACGAAAAGAAAAGGAGAAGTATTTCATTCGAACATTTTTGCCTAAACTTAACTCTTTATATTAATTAATTCTGTATGCTGCCAAGTGCGTTCATTGTATTTATGACGTTTTCAAAGCTATTATTCATCACGCTCTTTAGTACAAAGCGGGAGGAAGTAAATGACGATACGTTACGTCGTCGCTCTTGACAACGTAGCGCCATTTTACTTTCAACAAAGAAACGCAACGTTTAAAGCCTTTGAAAATTGTTTTTTAACATGAAACCGGTTAGCCATATAAAATAAAAATTTGTGCATTCTATTGGACTTTTTTAATACTATATATATATATATATATATATATATATATATATATATATATACCAATATATATATATATATATATATATACCAATATATATATATATATATATATATATATATATATATATATATATATACCACGACCTCTGACCAATGATCTTTGGGTCTTTCTATTTCAAGCGATTGATGCAGAATACGGAAAATGAGCCAGTCCGGCTAGAACATATGAGTATATCAAAGCTTTTATAGTAAATGTAAGTAAATGCCCGAAACCCTTTTTTTCTAGAACAACATATCAATATTGTAAATAGAGTCACGCTTCAAAGCTTTTGGTTTATCTGTAGCTGCTTATCCTACACCCAAAGTAAAGATAGTAGCAATACTCATTTGCATACACGATCAACCAAACTCATTATAGTCCGATTTTGACCCCTGAAGGATAAAAAGTTAGAAGAGTCTACTTAGTAGTGCATAATATGGAAATAAGGATAAACCCCTCTACAAGTTATCCATGTACTTCGATAGCACTGGGCAATAGAAAACTTTTACAAACTGATTTATATTTCGCATGCTTATAGGTCGAATCGTCTTCAAAGGTCAAAATCGGACAATAAAGCATTCTTGTTGATACGGCTAAAGAAATATCTGAATCCACATGAAAATAGTTGTTCAAAAGTCATAAGCATATATATTATTGGCAATATTTTACAAGAGTCCTCTTCTGCTCCACAGCAACACAAATCAGTACAATATAAATGGTTTGCTTTGTACTTACACCGAGAATTTTCGCATACAGACATGCTGCAACCACCTTTTATCAGCTGCAGAGGGCTTTCGGGGGCAGAAGGCAACATGCGCGGATCCAGGAATTTTTGTCAGTTTTATTTAGTCCTCAGCTTATTTTACAGTTTACAGAGAGGGGGGGGGGGGCAATGGGTTTATTGCTGATAAAACTATACTTATACTTTAAGGATCCAGAGGGGGTCCATTATTTTCCAGGGGGGCGGGGTGTCCAACTTTTTCCAGGGGGGGGGGGGCGTCCAAATGCTAATTTCTATAGAAAACCATATACGTACTTGTTTTTTTCCTAGGGGGTGTCCGGACCCCCTATCCACTTCTGGATCCGCACATGGGCAATGCCGTCATAACGGGACAATATTTATCACAGTCCCGCTTCTAACCATAATTGTCAGGCATTGATTTGTCAGGATTAATGGCAGGTGAGATTTTCCAAATGATGCACTGGTACTGCGCACGTTTGAGACCTTCGAGAAACACAGCTCTTGGAAGTAGTAGTTTTTGCAATTCAGTTTTTTTTCTCCAAAATATCCACTACCTCAACGCAGTGAGTCGAACAATACCGGTGACTGGCTAATACAAAGTAAGAAAAACGGCAAATATCAGGAATCGATACCCTGACCCAGTACACCAATTGGAAAGTAACAAACTCTAAGTTAGACACCACAAACGAGAGCCAAGAGGTCAGGACAATTTACAAATATATTACTCTAGTGCATCCGTCACTGTGCTTTCTAAAGGCACTAAGCCGAGGTGAAAGAACGCTTCGTGGATAGAGTTTCAAGCATAGCTAAATGCCTGCCAATATGATTTCTTGCTCTTTCCTGACAATGAACTATTTAATATCAGCACCTGAAAGTGCATGGAATTCGATCAGAGCCCTGGTTGTAACATCACCAATGACACATTGACATCTTTAATAAGTGTCCTGATCTTAGCAACTTGATGATATATGAGCAAGACTGTTTAAGAAAATGTAAAATATCAACACTCTGCAATTGTTAATATGTGTTTTATTTAAGCGGCGAAAGCAAAATTTGCTCCTCTGCAAAACTGGGGGTAGGGTTGAGGATTAGCTCATTTTAAACAAAATATTTCAGATAGAAAAGCAAACTTTGGTTTTTGTATTCGTCAATTGAGTATATGTTTGTTAAACCTAATCTTAAACAATTTGAAGCCAACTCAGAGAAGTCGTTAAACTAAATGACGATAGCCAAAATTACCAAATTATCACTTTTAAATTATAATTAAGTTCATGTAACGCACATAATACAACATGTAGCCGTAAACAGCTGTCATGTGTAGTAAAGACATCCAGTAATTTGCAGACTATTAGAATGTTCACTAATTAGCTAGTTTTAATGTCTTCTTTCTGTAGCTCAAACTTTCAATTTTCTTATTCTCAAACTGATAAAGTAGCATATGTAACAAGCTGTTACAGGCTAACACCCATGCTTATAGTGTGCAAACATCTCCTATTCGACGCACCTTACATTGGTACATACGATAGAGTATGTCTAAAAGGGTTTGGGATGGAGCAGGTCATTACTCAGCTTGCAGTCAAAATCTTGTTTGATGATTATTCAGGTTTTTATGAGATGAGAAAGATAATTATTTTACCAGAGAAGCAGAAATAACAATCGACATTGTATATGACTAGGTTAAGGATTGGTTTAGAATATTTACATCAGAAAGGGACATTTACTAAATTGTACGGTTTAAATGTGAAACGATTATTTTCTATGTTCCTCTAGGATGTATTTTTTTTTTAGAATTATTCATATTAGGAAATATTGAAAACAAATACTCATAACGTCTGTAACAAAGGTACAGGGACTTAATAATCATCAATACCTAAGATTTATGCACCAGAGGCTAGAGACTTTAGCTCGGAAAACATGCGAAATATATTCATGTTTTCCTGAAATATCATCTCTTACATCAAGCCAATGTCCTTGCTCATTTATTATGTCATGTAACATATGCTACAGCATTTAACAAGTGCTTCAATATTGTTGTTAAACCTGCAAAATTTATAATTCTTTATAATATGAGCAAGGCAATCCCAAATATGCAAGATATCCAACAGTAGCAAATGTTTTCATACATTTATATTTTTACTTAAATGATGCCTACCAAATTCGGCTCCTTAAAATTGGGTGTAGCCTTTTGGTTGTTTAATTGCATGTATAAGACACTATATTTAAAGTATATGAGCAAACTTTGGATTTTCTCTTACCCAAATGAGTTTGTTAGTACAAAATAATCAAAACATTTTGGAAAATGCACATATCAGCTAAACAGTAAATGATATTGGTCACAATTTTCATGTTTAAAGGGTAATCTAATTAAAGTAACGCACATAACTCCACAGGGAGCTGTAATTTTGCTCCGAAAGACTTTATATGTAGCTTAAGTAGTCAATATGCAGACCACATCAGTAATTTGAATAATAAGCCTTCTTTCTGTAGCTTAAACTTTTTTTTTCTAAATTTAATATGGTAACATATGTAACAGGCTGTCAAATACTAACGCCCCAGCGACCATAGCGCAAACATCTATTAAAAGATGCAGCTTGAAATCCTCTTTTAGATAGGATAAGCTTGCGAAATTCCCGAGGGGGAGCAATAACATTCTCAGCCATCAGTCTAAAGGTGGCGCGATAAGCTGGGTATTTATAGGAAACCTTCCGTATTCTGCATGCAAAGTAAAGTAATCGAGAAATACTTCATTGCCAAAGTCAGGTAAAGCATTGATGTAACCAACATATGACTAAAATAATTGATATTTTGTTAAAAAAAGCGTTCGTGTTGGATAAATATGACCATACCAACACAAACTATAGCTTTTATTAACGGGCAGTTTCTTATTATGGTCGCCATATTTATGACGTCATAACTAGCCTCAGACGCGGATTTGAGATGGGTGACCACCTTTAAATTAAAGGTAAGACTCCATTGAAGGTTTTGATATTGGTCACCATAAATCGGCACACAATTCGCATGGGACCTATTTTTTGTCCCTAAGGGCCCTGACTATCAATGCAAATTCAATATCGCGTAATTACCAAAATAAACGTGAAAATCATTGAAATAATGATAAACATTTGTTACTTTTGCTGCTTAGAAATGGCGAGGAGCAAATATGGATAAAACATTTACCGACGCGGCGTCATATTTACTCTGACAATAAGTGTAACTTCCTGTATCCTCCTTTTTACTGGCAAACAACGGGATCTGACTCCTAACCGAACTGAGAAAGAATGATTTATCGCTAAAAACTTAAAGAATTCCGACAGAAATCGCCATAATCAACCCATATTTCATGATGCCGAAATGCATGTCACATATCGTATATTGGAACATTACCATGCATTTCATTTTTTTCAACCTTCCTCAATGGAATGCTTTGTTTCTTAAACAGTTTGGGGCATATTATTAAAACTAAAGTAAGATTTGATGCCTCACTGAATGTACTTTCATGTAGGCGAGCTGATCGGCCTAGGGCATTCATTCAGACAAAGTAATTACTATCAAAATAAAACAAAGTGGCGCCAGAAATATGGCTCAGTATATATATTTTACAATGAAGCAAACGATGCTTTTACTTTACTGCCAAGACAAGAAACCCGTGAGAAGCCGCCGTGGTGTAGGGGATAAACCTATGTCTGTGAAATCAGGGGTCACAGGTTCGATTCCCGGCTTCTCCATAAAACCACTTTCGGTTGAGCCTTCGGGAGTTCCCGTCATAAAATAAACATACAAATCATAAACCCAGTACTGGTTACTACCCATGGAAAAGCCACAAAAAGTTGTTGTTGTTTTTTTGACAAGAAACCCGAAAACATATTAAGGTAGTACCGGACTCATCAGCATATGTCCAAAAAGTTATCATCTTTTGATATGTTAAATAATAGCTCAAAACTCATCTATTTTGACAAAAATAACAGGACCTCACCGTGCTTTTTAAAAAGTTATTAAACTTTAAAAATCGTAAAATATGAGTTTTTCAAAATATCAATTTCTCATTATTTTTAAAAAATTGAATAGTGGGAAATGCCATATTTTTTCCTGGGAATACGCTACATGCTATTGGCTAATAAAAGAACACAAAAAAACAGCGAAAAAAAGGCACGTAGCTTATTTTTTAAGCTAAAAACTAAATTTGTAAAAAAAACATTAAGGCCAAAAAATGGTTTAAATCTTGAATAAAAATGTCTTACAATGTAACTACAGAAACAAAAAACTTACCATTTTGAAGGAAATGTTGCATAGAAACGTATAATTGATTAAAAAGCATATGACATCGTGCTCCTTTTTTCTTTTGTGTGCTATTTTTTTTTCCTCTGAAATAAAAACAGGCATGGAGTGCCATACCTGCTTTATTGTTTAATTTAAGTCCGTATGCGTAGACAGTGTATTGTTTAAGTTGATGTTGTTAAATTTAGGTCCGTGTGCGAAAAGCCTATTATTTGTCTGCTACTCATTTGGCACGTTCTAGGACCCCTTAAGACCTTTATAAGTGCGTTCGTGCGCGCGCGCTTGTGTGTGTGCCAAGCTGAGGATGAGTGTATGAGAGAGAGAGAGAGAGAGAGAGAGAGAGAGAGAGAGAGAGAGAGAGAGAGAGAGAGAGAGAGAGAAGGGGGAGGGTAAATTCAAGTGCGGTTGATTCTTAGCATTTTTGTTATTTTCTTTTTTCTTCACTTTACGTACAGTATACGTATTCTGGATTCGTTACAAAATTGACGTCATCGGCAGTAACGCGTATAGAAGTGTCGTCAGGATGACGTAAGTCTTTGATCTGGAAAAAGGTTCTATTTTGAAAACGTTGTTTTCAAGCGAGAAAATGACCTTATGCAATAATGGTTTTCTAATACACTTATATTTGCTAGACCCCTCAGGGGTAGTCATAACCCTCGACTTTCTTGTTTGGGTTTCAACAGCACCCTGGTGTTCTAGCAGGTGGTAATGCATAGAAAATCACTTTTGATCCCAATATTGAAGTTATTAAACGAGCTGCAAAAAGAGATGAAATGCGAGGTTTGCCAAGAATTTTTTTCACTTATTCGTGACAAGCTTAATAAATTTAATAATACAGGAGCACGTCTGTTAGGTTCTATTTATTGTATGACCCAAAAAACTACTTTTAAATCGCGTTTAGAAATTGCGTGGAACTATGCTTTGATGTTGCCATATAATTATATGAGAAACCATTACGGACGTCATTACATAGCGTTACCAAAATTTGTAAACCACTAGTGGTACATGTCGTTACTTCACTCACATGATAAACACAAAGGAACAAACAAATAAGTAAACAAACAAACAAGCAATAGGGCTCAAACCAGGGATTACTTGGTCTCAAGTTGAACATTCTACCATTATGGCAATGGGTAAAGTAGGGATGATACACAAGTTTAGTTCTTTTCATAAATGCAGTTAGTTAATGCTCAGACAAGCATGCATATGTGAATGGCCATATAATAATACACTGAACCGAAGTTCTACGTAGCCACTTTTCAATTTTCTTTTTTCTGACAAAGCCCTAGTGATATTGACATGAATTTTTGCCCAAGTATGTGCATTGTAATGGACTAAAATTAATCGGTGTTTTGGAAGAGTTATCTATCACTTCACGATTTTTGGGTTCAAAAATACAAAAAAAGAACTTTTTGAAGAAAATAAGCGTTTTAGCGCAGTTTTTATTGAATTCAAGCACAGGTGATTGCAAACCTGCCTAGTCGACTTGAAAAAACACCAAACTGATGACAGATTTTTTATGAATTTTCAAAAACTGATAATTTTCCGAATTTTCCGAAATTTTCGGAAATCATCCGCTGCATATACTAAAATCATTGTATGTGTTTTATTTTATGTTGATATGTTTGACACAACACCATGCAACTCGATGAGCCCACTTTCTAATGATATTTTTTAATAATTTGGTATCCACTTCCGATTTTAACGTGAAACTTTAAAGGTCATTTGAATGGCATTTATTAAAGATTTCTTTTAAGTTTTAAACAGAACAGTGACGCCAATTCATAATGAAGAACCCCTGAACATTGCACTGCTGTGTCGCAGATAATAAAGCGTACAGAGCAACGCAAAGTGAATATGCAAACTGTATGGTTAAGCTAAAAATCTTTTGATTAAGTTGTTGACCGTGGCTGTCTTCATGTTAACGTAGAAGAGAAATGGAGTGTACAATTGTCAAAAACTTTTTGATTCTTCTCATCATATATCACAGCTGTTATAAACAGCTTCAAACTTATTAAAATATAAATGGATCACGTATCTGATGAATAGTTTATATCACACTAAAAAGTGTGACTTTTTGAAATGATGGTACCTTTACTCGGGCCTTGTCTTTGCAAGGTCTACCAGTCCTTTTGAAATGACATAATTTGCAGAGTCTCGACAAAGCCTTGGACCTTTTTATAGAATTTAAATTTTGTGAGAGCGATTTTTACTTTCTGAACGGGAGCAAAAATTGTGTGGTGGCTACTTATAACGTCGGTTTAGTGTATTCACAGCTCGCATAAATACAAAATAAGCCTCAGTCAAAAAAACTCCCCACTGGCTAGCTAAAAAAAAGTGCAAAAAAAACGCCCCAGCATTTAGCGCGCTCTCACAGTGTCCAATATGTTGCTCTTGGGTTTCATCCAAGCTAAAACAAGAGAGCCCTCC
Organism: Loripinus fragilis; assembly: GCA_964019695.1. NCBI lineage: Eukaryota > Metazoa > Mollusca > Bivalvia > Lucinida > Lucinidae > Loripinus > Loripinus fragilis. Next base: position 58,326,282 of record OZ026524.1, on the reverse strand, counting down.
CACCTACGACGTCATATTTACAAAGAGTATGGACTTAAGAAGCACAGTGGCTCAGTTCGTAGAGTGTTAAACTAGGGATCGAAGGATTACTAATTTGTGAATCACCAGTGTCATAGTGTTGTGTCATGGGGCAAGACACTTAATCAGCGTATAGTACATACATTGAATACGCATGAATATTAACTTTTCTGACCTGAATTGCCTGACCAGGTATTAATAGACTTTTCGCTTACTGTAAAGGCGGTAACTTTAAAATTCATATCTGGGCATTGTTCGGCTATTTCACCTGCTAAACAAGAAAAATCAGGTTCTATTTATAATTTGGTGAAGAATTAGTAAGTCGCTTGGGCCGCGCAAACGTGCATGCATTTCATGAAAATCCTAACCGTATACACACTGAACTCACATTTATTAACCCTTAAAGCGCATAATCATAAAATGTATGTTTTTTGTTGTCCACTAAAATATGTGAAGCTTCAAAGACAAACTGTGCGGGCCCAGACCAGACTGCTCCTGTAGGATGGGTCCAAAATTTTATAAAGGTTTTGCGAAGTTAGTTTATGATACGGATAGGCTTGTTTAAGACGTCTAAGTTACAATTTATTGCGAGTGTTGAAGTCAGTTACATAGCTAGATGCTCTAGCAAAACAATGAGTTGAGATATATAGACTCCATAGGATGTAGAGCGAGGAACATCACCATCTAAAATTGGAAATTGCTAGTTTCAAAATCAAAGTCGCCACGTTTATCATAAATTTTGGTAGAAACAATACCATTAGAAATTGACAAATGCAAGTCTAAAAATGCAGCTTTTGTATCTGAGGTATTTGTTTTATTAAGTTGGAGCTCTGAAGGATATATTTGACTTACCATATTGTCAAAATAAAAATTATTAATGTTTAAAATATCATCCAAATATATGGATGTATTGTTAAAAGCTTCAATAATATCAGCCTGCTTACCATCAGAAAGACACATCATAAAGCCCCTCTCATATAACAAAACAGGAATAAATCCGCAACCAGGGGAGTACAATTAGTGCCCATAGGAATCTCAACTACTTGTCTATACAGCTTGGTGCCAAATCGAATAAAAATTTTGTCCATTAAAAAGATCAGCGCATCACATACATTTTGACATGACCATGCATGATATTTTTTTAGCTTTTTTCCAAAGTAAAAAGTGCATTTCTGTCATTACATGCAAGGTAAGGACAGCCTTCTCTCTGGACGGTTCTTTCAACAGGATCAATAAGTTTATCTTTAATTAAATTATGATGTAAAGTAGTGTAACGAGTATAAAAAATCATAAGTAAACAAACTGGTAGCATTGAAATCTCTAGCTTTAAGTTTATCTAAAATTTCACCTGAATTTTTAATAGACCAAAATAGGTTTTTATCAGATCTCTCATATGCCTTTTCACAGTACTTGATAGCATGTTTTTGAACAGCTGTAAGACACGAGATTAACAATTTAGAAAGTTCTATTGTCGTACATGAACTAGAATTAGCAATAAATCTTGCTTTATATGGCTTTTATTGAGTTTAGGTAACCAGTACAACGTAGGAACTTTGTCTAGATTTTCTTTTGTTTTGACACCAAAATGTATGGCAGTATGACAACCATGCCCATCGACAATCACCTTCTCACTCAAAGAAGGCTGCAGTTTATAGGCATTAGTGTCAACAAGCTCATACTTAAGAGTATTAATATAATACAATCGTCAAACAACTACAACATTGCTAGCAGCTTTATCAGCTGGAACCGAAACATAGTTCATATAAAAATCCTGGATACCTCGTTTAAGATGACGGAAAAAAGATTAATGGTTTAGGTGGTAAAAGATGTGTATTATGAGAGCAAAATCAAATACGAGTATCAATAATATTAAAAATGTAAATCTTCTATTCCTTCAAGGCGTCAGGTTCAACATTTTCCCATTTGCACCAACGATTACTAAAATCATTTAAAGAAGCAGCGAACTCTCTATGACATTAAGGGAAATCAATATAAGAGGGAAATCTGTATTTAGGACCTTTAGAAATAATATTGGGAACCCTAGCGTCAGGAATGACATTTAGATTACCTGTAATCACGTGCCCTGCAGACGGATATAAATAATTAGAATTATCACAATCTGAGGAATCAGGAGTATAGGAATCTATATCTATATCAGTTACAATTTTATTAAAGCTAAATATAGTAGACCTAATTTGTTTGTTATATTTATAACAAATGATAGGTGTTTCAGAATTATTAAAGTAATTTGGAATAGATGAAATCACTAAATTATCCTTAAATATACTATGTAAATCAATAAACTCTATACCTTTGTTAATGAATGGAATTTGATAAATTGTCGTCTATGGTTGACCACATAATCGATATAAGGACTAAGGAAATGTTGAACATAACACCTTTTAAGAAGTACTGCTTTATATAATTTGTTTGTTCTATTGTAAAGTTTATTAGCCTCTACCTCTAGATTACGTAAAACTGAGATAGGCAAGGAACTTAAAAATAAAAATAAGCCATGCCAACCATGATTATTTAAAGCTATAGAAAAATAAATCCTTTAGAGTAAAAGTATTTAAGCGTTTTTCATTACAAATTTTGTGCTTAATGTTGCCGTTTTTGTGTCAACCATGAGATCTGCTTTTACGTTTTTTACATTCCAAAACGGAAACAAAAAATCGAAATTGGGCATTTTAGAAATGTTACCTTCATGGTATATATTATCATTAAAGCCTAGAGGCAAAGGTGATTGCAAAAATTTAATCCATTGAAGCTCAGTTTAATGTCGCTTTTTCATTTTAATCTAGTTGATGAATTTGGATCATATATATTTTTTCAACTGGCAGGATTACAATATTACAAGGTGAATGACAATCACATTTGAAATGGCGATAAAGAAATGTGTCAAATTTTTAGGCTTTTACATTTAACGAAAGTACCCACAAAACTTAGTCTTAAGGGATCGGCCAGTTTGTCCAACATATTGCATTCCACAATTAATTTCAGTTCAAGTAATAACATAAATCAGATCAGATGATGTTCAGTCCATATCATTAGTATTGCTTATGGAAAATTGCCTACCATTTACAGATGATGTAATGGTAGTTTTAGTACATAAATGTATGCAACAGACACACCTCTTGGCATTGCACTTAGAAACATTGGGATACATTCAGCGTCTTTTGATAGCATTAAATGGTTTAGTACACTTCCTGATAATAGGTGACCCAAGAGAAGATAACCTAATGGTAGGAAGCATATCCCGCAAATTGCTAACATAACTAGGAATACAAACAGAGGACGCCGAATGTGAACTAACTGGAGATATACTTGACAGCAAAAGAAACGCATATTTTCAATATCCATTTAAAACCGAAAACCCTTATCAAATATTACCCTAAGTGATATGAAACACTTGAACGGACTCATGCGTTCGTTGCAGACCATAGTGTTCGATATTACACAGTTTATTTTTATTTTTTGTTGATAAATGCAGAAAACGCAAAAACAGTGCCGTACATTGGAAAACACATTATTTGAATCCGATTCCATTGCATGTCACGATAACACAATGTAACAGATAGGAAAACAGCATTAAACTTTAAAATTCACTGCTGTAGAAATTATACTGCTAATCCAAAAATCTTCATTTCTTGCATTGGTATTGAAAACCACTGCAATCTTTGGGGCGTACGAATATCTGGAACAATATGATTGATGTTAAGTAAGGCAGTGTCCAACAGAACCGTTTAAAACAATTGTATGGACCCTTTCATGCCTGTATTAAACACACTTCCGGTTAATTGTCCGATAATGTAACTGGGTCAAAATAGTCTGTCGTAAAGAATATCGAAAAATTTTAACTTCATAAGTAGTCTGTATGTCAAGATTATCACGCAGAGTGATTTTGATTCGAATCCGTTCAGTGGTTTTAGGCATACACCATCTCAAAAGTCGCGTTTATTATGAGTTATTTTATTACGCCCAGAGTTACGCCCCTTTATTATCATTATTCCAATAAGCCATCCATTTTTGATGCATTTGATAAAGTACATGTTCAATACATCAGTGATACCTTACACATCATTAAATCAGTATTTAACCCCCAATTTATACACTTTATCAAATATGCGTTTCTTTTGCTGTTCAGTATATATGTAATTTTGTTAATTTTGTTCAAATCATAAAAGTTGTGTTGGTAAGTACCATCTCGAGACAAGCAATCGACACACTGTTTATTTGATGACAAGCCAGTATTAATATGCGTTCTTAAAAGCAAAGAAAGGCATAACAAATGCAAGCGATAATCCAAATAGACTTCGAGCTAAAAAAGGTCCTGCCCCCCCCCCCCTAGGGAATTTCGCAGACATATCTTATCTTAAAGAAAATTTCAAGCCGCATCTTTTAAGAGATGTTTGCACTCTGTGCTCCGAGGCGTTAGTCTCTGACAGCCTGTTATATATGTTACTGTAACAAACTAAGGAAAAAATCAAAATGAAAGTTTGAGCAACAGAAAGAAGACATATAACCATCTAATTATTCTAATTTCTTGTGTAGTTTGCATGCTTGACGCCTAAGCTACATAAAAGCAGCATTTTAAACAAAATTACAGCCTTCAATGGCGTTATATACGTTACATAGATTAAATTTCCCTTTAAAAGTTGAAATCTTGACTAACATCTTAAATTTTACAGACGATTTGTGCATTTTTACAAGTATTTTTAATCTTAGTTTACTTAAATACTCATTTAACTAATAGAAAAAACAAAGTTTGCTTTTCTATTTCAAATACATTGTTTTATATGAGCTATTAAACAACCCTATCCCCAATTTTAAGTATCCAATTTTGGTATCTATTATTAAAGAAAAATATATGAAAATATTTAACGCTCGTGGATATTCTCCATTTTTGGCACTGTCTTGCTATTGCAATAAAGAATCATACATTTGCAAGTTTGACATCAGGATCAGAGCACTTATTTAAGTATGTAACGTATGTTACATGGCATAATGAATGAGAAAGAAAACTGTCTTGGAAGTAAGAGATGTTATTTCAGAAAAAAATACTATTTTTCACATGTTTACCTATTAATCTCTCGCCTCTGGTGCCTTATTCTCAGTAATTACAGTCTTTGCTGATAACAAGCCCATGGAATTGTGTTACATGTGTTATATAATCTTTTTATATCACATATTTCCTAATGCCTATAATATTAAAATATATAGACATATAGATAGCAAATAATAGTTCTCATTTAAATGACACAATTTAATAAATATTCCTCTTAAATGTTATTATTCAAAAACAATCTTTATTCAAGTCACCCTCACAATGTCTATCATTGTGTCTGCTTCTATGGCAAAATAATCACCCATTTCATCACTACCAGTAGAATCATGGCATAGTATTAGGACTGCAAAGTGAGTACAATTCTGTTCCTCTCCACCCCTTTGGGAATTGTGCAGACATATCCGACCTTAAAGAACCGTTCAAGCTGCATCAAATAAATTACGTTTGCACTCTATTAACTAGGGGGTTAGCCCGTAATGGTATGATACGTATGTTACCATATCAATTTAAGAATAAATGAATTGAAAGTCTGAGAAACAGAAAGAAGACAAAACAAACAATATATTTATTTGAATTATTCATGTAGTTTGCATGCTGAATACCTTTGATACATAAGAAAGTGTTTTTAAGAAATATACAGATTCCTATGGAGTTATATGTGTTACATTAATTATGATTACTTTTTAAAATTGATAATTGTGACAAACATCACTTATAAGCATTTCGTGTGATCCTCCTCTTTTGCCATCAAAAGACTTAATTTTCTTTTTATGTGTGGCCAATACCAGCGTCAAACAAATTGACTCAGCTATAAATTGAATCCTTAGCATTCTTCAAAAGCAGAAACAGCATGTCGGTGTCATGGGATCAAACACCTGATTAAATATGTGTTTAATGCCATTTCACCTATATGCATACAATGGAGTATGACTCTGGTATATGTCTCTTCCTGTAAAGTGGCGAGAGCAATCTTACTGCAGCTGCCTCTGCATCTGTGCTAGTCAAATGATAACTTTGCTCTGATTTTGCAAAAGCTATGTCTCTACCGTGTACCTCTAAGAATACTTTAAGATTTCTGACATTGGTCATACAGAAATTTGATAGGCTGCTTTTTTGCATAATTTGCCATGGAACCTATCCAGTCCTTTGGTGCTTAAGCCTCAGGTCTGAGATCAATAGTATTTTGCTGCCCCCAAAGAACTTAATAAGTTTTCTTTAGTTACAATGTTGACTCTTGATGGTTTTGGCAGACCGTCTGAAACAATTACTGTTACACCTTGAAAGTTATCTTGTATAAGAGAAAGAATATGAAGTTGGACATTGCTATCAATTATGTTTGCAGCTGGTTGTTTTTTATGTCAGTACATTGAAGCAAGCCTTAAAATTATGTAAAACCTATGACTTCTCAGTTTTTGCAGCCATATCATTAGCTGTTGCATTCAATAGAAGGAAAGTGGACTATGGGTAACCAGTAGTTCTATATTACGCTCTATGGAAGATTTATACAGAGTAAACAAGTATATAATGTGCCTCATTTCATGATCTATTGAAAACACTGAAATTGAAAACACTTGCCTCTGACTGTGAAATCAAAAAGGATGTCACGTCAATGCCCTTGCTCATTTATTATGACAAGTTATATATGTTATATCCTTTAATAAGCGCTCTTATCTTTGAAACTTAGTAAATCATTGAATTGAAAGGGTCTAATTTGCGCTCTGTTCATCCTGCATCTGCTTTACCGGCTGTGATACATCTAGTTTGTTTTTCTGAAGGGAAAGAGTTACCTCGGTTTTAGCACTTCAGAAGTACTAAGACTTCAAATAAGTTTTTGAATGCTTGGGGAAAGACAATAAGTGAAGAGACATTATTAGATGAAAATATGTTTGTTGAATGTATGGAAAGGCTACATTTATAAAAGTTAACCAGCTAAGATATGATTCTTTATCACAGAAATATCAAGGTACATCAGTCCAGGTACTCATTACTTTTAATGGCATAATTTTCCTCCTTGTAAAGCTTTAGTCTTTCTCCTACTTGCAGAGTATCACTTGAAACACATACTCAAAGAGCCAACTATTATGATCCAAATGTTCCAAGCCATGAATGGCAAAATTGGAAAGTTGATAATGGCTCATCAATTTTGAGTGGACTGGTGGTAAAAATTGTATAACAGTAAATGATTGAAATATTGTGTGATGATTCTACTAGTTGCAAGGAGGCATGTGATAATAATGATTACCACAGAAGCAGACAACGACAAACGTTATTTTTAAAATGAGTGTTAAATTGATGAGAATTAGTTTGGACCATTTCATTTATTGTATTGTCTTGTACAAATGTACAACTGTCTTTTCTATTTGTTGCTCTATAATTAGCATTATATGCACATTATTAGGAAATGTGTCCAAAAGGCCATTGATAACATCTGTAACAACAGTCCATGGGCTTGACAATCAGAAATGAATATAATTTCTAGTGTTTTGGCACCAAAGACTTCTATTATAAGTACACATTAACTGTCCTGATCTTAAACTTAATGACATCTTGCAAATATATGAGCAAGGCAGACTAAGAAAATGTAAAATATCCACACGCTGCAATCACTTTCATGTGTTTTACTTAAACGGTAATAACAAAAGTTGCTTCTCTGTAAAACTGGGAGTAGGGCTATGTATTAGCTCCTATAAGATAATATTTTCAAGATAGAAAAGCAAACTTGTTTTTTTTCTATTCATCAATTGAGTATATGTTTGTAAAATCTAATAAAACAGTTTGAAACCAAGTCATAGTAGTTGTTTAACTAAATGACGATAGCCACAATTATAGCTTTTAAATTATAATTAGGTTCATGTAACGCACATAACACCACAGTTAGCCGTATTAATGTTAAACAGCTTCCATATATAGTAAAGACATCCAGTATGCAGACTATAAGAATGTCAATTTATTAGATAATTTTTATGTCTTCTTTTGGTAGCTCAAACATTCAAATTTCTTATTCTCAAATTGATATAGTAACATATGTAACAAGCTGTTACAGGCTAACGCCCCTACTTACAGAGTGCAAACATTTCTTATTAAATGCACCTTGAATGGTTACATAAGATGTAATATGTCTGCAGAATTCCAAAGGGGATTTGGATGGAGCAGACCCTTACTCAGCTTGATGTCAAAATACTGTTTGATGATTTTGATTATCACGCTAACATATGTAACACTCTCTGATCTTTAAAACTTGGTGACAACTAGCAGATCTATAAGTCTTTATCATACGAGCCAGCTTAAACTCCCTAAACAATGTAAGATATCCAGCAGCTGAGAGTTTTTTCACAATTTTAGCCCAAACTTTCAAACTACATTTCCTTTATTTGATATATCAGACTTACTCCCCAACGTAGAGAGTGCAAACATCCCTTATTCGATGCAGCCTGAGTTGTGCTATAAGAAGGAATATGTCTGCAAAATTCCCTCGAGGAGATTAAAACATTTTAGGCACATCTTACGTAAAGACAATGAGCTTGCCCATTTATTAAATCAGGTAACGTATGTTACAGCCTCTGATTTTACAAAAATATGCAACAAACTTGCAGATTTTTGAGTCTTTTCATATAAGCAAATAAATCCCAAACAATCAAACATATTCATCAACTGCAAATATTTTTAACTATTTTTATTTTAGTTTTAATACCAAACATTTCACCTTAAAACTGGGTAGGGGTAGGGTTGTTTAATTGCTTATTTTTTCGAAAAAATATTTAAGCTAGGGAAACAAACTTTAATTTTTCTGTTAGCCAATTGCATAAGCTAGTCAGACATGGTTAAAAACATTTTGCAAAACACACAGAGAGATTGTGAATGTAAATGATACTAGCCACACATGAAAATTTTAATGGGTTATCTGATTTACGTAACGCATATGACACCTTAGGAAGCCGCAATTTTGTTCAAATGGCTGTCATACGTAGTTAAGATATCCAGTATGCAGACTATATGAATGATTTTTAAAAATAAATATTTTAATGTCTTTAATTTGTAGCCCAAACTTTCAATTTACTTTTTCTTAGTTTGATAAAGTAACGTATGTTACAGGCTCTTACAGACTAACACCCCGGAGCACAGAGTGCAAACATTTCTTAAAAGACTTGGCTTTCAATTCTCTACAAGATATGATATGTCTGCAAAATTCCCTAGTGGGGAGCAAACCAATTCTCAGCCATCCGTCTAAAATGGCTAATACAAGTCCACAGGGATATTGAAAGCAGAAGTTATACAACAGGGTATGAAATTCGGTCATCTAGTGATCTAAAATGTGGTACAAGACATAGAGGATATCCAGGGACATGAATAATGGAAGGAGATTGTCCACACAATCCTGAGGATTGGAATAATAAGAGCATTAAATGGAAGTGTGGGGACACTTTTTAGGGCCGCCACGCAGCACAGACAAAACATCTCTGATAAGCAAAATAAGGATGCAAAGATCAGTAATCGATACAATCAAGTACCACACCTGATCCAGGATACCGATGGGAAAGTGACAAACTCACAGTTAGACACCACAAACGAGACCCAAGAGGTCAAATATAATATGTGTATATGCGATAATATGTGTAATCAATAATATTGTTATCTCATAATTTCATAGTAAACTACGCGGCAACTTGTCCTTTACCGTTTGAGCATTTGAGACAATTGTTGTCAGCTTTAATAGAGCAAAATATAATATACTTATTTACACTTTTAATTATCTAATGCATCATGCTAGTCATAATCGGTCATTTTTTCTACAAGCCAGCCAAATATGATTAACTTGGCTAATACAGTAGAGCTAAGCCAATAGAACTCAACCAATGCAATTTGACCATTTTAATTATTTACTTGCCATAAATCAAAAGTACAGTGTGTACAAAAAGAAACGCAAACTGTACATAATGATTGTAACTAGAGCCATTTCAAAGATAAGTATATCAGACTCAAAAAACTTTATTATGATATCAGAGGAGCTATGTTAAAATGATAAAATATCGTTCCAAATACGTGAGGGCATAGTAAAGTAAGTAAGGGCGCAAAGATAAGGAATCGATACAATCAAGTACTCACTGACCCAGGATACCAATGGAAAAGTGACAACTCACAGTTAGACACCACAAATGAGAGCCCTTTCCTAGCAGGTGACCACAAGGCACATATAAACAGACGCGCACAAAGGCATAGCAAACACAAGACAGAAAAAACAAAAGATCCACAAAGAAGTACCGCCTTGGAACGGTCAGTAAAATATTTTACTGGAGGGCTTAAACCGGTTTCAAGGCGCCAACCTCACCCTTAATTCAGATGTGGATCAAGACACATAGATATTTGGTTTGCATGAAAGACCCCTAACTTATCAATGCATCATCCCTAGAATACATAAATCAAGATATAGCAAGGAGATAAAGCAAAGATAAGGACTCAACAGTAAATAAAACTGAATACCGGAGCAAAAGAAATCCATCAAGGTAAACCCTGGTGGGCCCAACAAACAGCCAAAGCATCAGGCCCCTACCATCTCATCAATAGATAAGTCTTTAAGTCCAAACCGTCATAAAGTCTGAAGTTCGACTCACCGGCGTACAATTAAAGAGGAAAGCAAAGTTGCCAACAGTAATTGGGTTGACAACCAAGCATGCAGTCTGTTGCAATACATTAATGTTATAGCCAATCTTTTTATTATGGGAAATTATGATCCAGGGGTCGCGAGTTCGATTCCGGCCCGGTCCCATACTTTCGTGGAGATTGATCATGAAATAATATCTACGGTCATTCTCCTCCCTTCCGCTGAATCACTCAAGAAGGGTTGTTGTCAGTTACAAGCGAAAGTATGTGCACGAAGTACTGGTTAACTGCTTGTTTAAACTTGCCCAGGAAAAAGTGTGGTTAGGTCAACTGACCGTCCCGCAATGACCATAGCTGTTGACTTGGGACGTAAAGCAGCAAAACAAACAAACAAACAATTATTTTAATTAACTGCGCTGAAAAATTATTAGAGCCAACAATCTTCTTCCATTTTTACACCAAGTCACCATAGAATTCAGTTTTCGAAAGTCCTTGGCGCAAGAGAGATTTAAGTCCAACTTGGAATTTAGATATCAAATCATAGTATTGTCTATAAAATTTAGAAAAGGTTTTGAGAAGTTTATGATACCGATAGCCTTGTTTAAGAAAGTTCTGAGTTAACAATTTATTGCGAGTGTTGAAGTCAGTAACATAGCTAGATGCTCTAGCAAAACGAATAATTTGAGAGATATAGACTCCATAGGATGTAAAGCGAGGAACATCACCATCTAATAATGGGAAATTGACGATTTCAAAATCAAAATCGTCACGTTTATTGTAAATTTTTGTAGAAACAATAACATTAGAAATTGACAAATGCAAATCTAAAAATGCGGCTTTTGTATCAGAGATATTGGCTTTATTAAGTTGGAGCTCTGAAGGGTATATATCTGACTTACCATATTGTCAAAATAAACATTATCAATGTTTAAAATATCGTCCAAATATCTGGAAGTAGTGTTATACTTATCAATAACATCAGCCTGTTTATCATCAGAAAGAGACATCATAAAATCCCTCTCATAACAAAACAGGAATAAATACACTACCAGGGGAGCACAATTATTGCCCAAAGGAATCGTAAAGCAAAGGATACGACAGGTTCTCATTACATATTGTATTTGTGACTTTTTCTTTCATGGATATCCGTGCGAGCCGACAAAAACATGATGTGACAGTGCCTGAAAAAAGTATTGATTCACTCTCCTTGAAGTATCATACAAGTTTGAAATGCTTCTCTTTGAAATGGCTCTAGTTATCAAACATTATATACAGTTTGTGTTTCTTTTTGTACACACTGTATCATGTTCCATTCACATGCCCTTGTTAGGGAGAATGCATATTCAGATAGGTTTATATTCTGTTTAATGAGAAAATAATTGATTTGACTTTGCCTCTTTGATATTTTGTTTCTAATCCTGGCATGCAGTCTCTACTGGACATTCCCGTCCCTGATTCCAAACACACACTAAGAAACGTAGCCCTACTGGTTAGCATGGAAAGCAAATTGTGTATATTGCATATTGTGCATATTGGGTTAAAAACTCTTCTGCAACGAGGCATATCAGAACCTATATTTTATGGTGATTTAGTTTATAAATTCAAACGTATTGTTGGAAAACCTTATTTTAGTGATCAATTCAAAAAGATAGTAAAACGTTATATAAGGGTTGGATATTACTTGGATATCATGCGACAGTCTGCATGCCTAGTTTTAAACCCAATCACGGTTTATAGCTATGGTTTCCTCTTTAATAGCACGACGGTGGGTCAGGCCTCAGACTCTATGACGGCTCTGACGTAAAGCTTTAATCGGTGGGTTGGTGCCTGATGCTTATCTGTAGCTGGACCCACCGTGGCTCAACTTGAGGTTTTCTTTAGCTCTGACTAGCTGTGAGTCATGAGCCCTTTTCTTTGTTTCATCATGGTGTGTTCGATTAGAGTGTTTCTCCATGATGATACATTGTATTAGTTAGATGACCTCCATGCGAGCTGAATATTTCTTGTACTTCAACAACAGCAGAATCTAGGGTGAAGATTTGGTACCAGTAAAATGCATTTAAGCCCCCCAGTGGCTTAGGCTGCTGTCCGTTCTAAGGCGGTGGTTCTGTTGTTGTTGACTTTTTGTTTATTGTTACTCCTATTGTGGGAGTCTGTAATTGTTCTATTTTTTGGTGTATGTTACTTTAAGTCCATTCTAGTATTGCAATCATCTTGATGGGGAAGAGAGAGCTGGTTGCTTTGCTTAATTTGTCTTCCTGGTGTCTCGTGATGGTTGAGCGGCTCTTCCTCGCGGTGCCATGGGGTTGTCTGCGGTTTGTGATTGTGGTATTTCCTGATCATACTCACTTACTATTTTTGTGCAAATGACCTTTAATTGTAGTATTATGTCACATTGATGTAAGTATTTACAAGTTGTTTTGAAATTTAAGGTTTTAAACATAACTGGACCATCCCCAAAATATGCATGAATGATAGAAACTAGGAATCATATTATCAGACTTCCTCTTATGTCAGTTGCTAGAAAAGCAGTATCCACTCTACCTTGTACTATTTTTAGTAAGACAAACCCTTGCCCTAACATAGCTCTCAAGTACCAAATTATATAACTTGATCCATGTTACGCTAAAGATGTCATTAGATTTCGGCAAATTACGCATTTCTCTGAATGCATAAGATTGGCTAATGAATGGAACAAAAGAAGGTCAGGTTCGCTTCCATAATCTTTTTTACAACAATGTGCATACCAATGTGACTCTTTATCATGTATACACGTCTTAGGCAGAAGTTAAAACAATAACGGTTGTAAAATCTTTGTTTAGGTCAATAGGCGCTGTATATCTTGTAGAGAGCAACATTCAGTCTATGATACACTGCAACGGAAATGCAGCAAGCTTGCATATGCAAATTAAGTGCGGATGCGTCCTATGTCGGTCGTGCTTGTGCATATCAACAGACAAGGTACCTAGTGATGACATCCATACTTTTATTGATTCTGTGTCATTAGCTTCAATGTAAATATTAATTAAAACAATAAAATTTGAATACATTAGTTCCCACGGAATAACAAATTCATTTATTAATAAATAGGTGGTAAACTTATGAATAAGTAATACCAATATTAAGACCCGTTTTCAGTAAAGCTGAAATATAATGTTGAAACAGTTAAAACGCAAATCACGTTTCCCGCCAAAATTACAACTATTTAATAGCACAAAAACAATGTTCAAAATTGCCTAACTGTTGGATTACGCTATTAAAAATTAGTTCTTCTTCTGTATTGTTGAGCAGTGGAAATTTGGGTCAAATTACAAATTCTTTGAAAAAAGGGCAGCCAAAACGTTTTAGAAAATGCGTATATTGGTTCTTTTCAGCTGTAAAACTTTGAGGAAATACAGTGAATTTATAAAGTCTATGATAAATGCACTGGTTTCTAAAGTTTGTATATTTCTTGTGGTTATATACTTTTTATCGTGTATCTATAAAATGTTTGTGGGCTTATAGCTAAAAAGGATATTCGTGGAGCGTTGTTGGTGAGGAAGGGTTTTATGAACGTCAATATTGGTACGTTTTAAACTATAATTAAGATTTCTCCTACTTAAAGACATAGTTCAGTAGAAGGATGTGATTAATAATTGGGCTCTCATATATGGTACAGATGATATTGTTATTGCTTATAGCTAAAAATATCAATGTTCATGGTTCTTTGTTGATAAATTAGGAATAATCATAAATTGATATATCATCACAAATGATAGTGCCTGACGTTAATCAATTTAAGGCAATGAAGTTGTGCTCTGCCATCTGTGAAATAGTTTCATTAAGGTAAGATAGTGCGACTCATTTTAGTACCAATATGGTCTATAATTAACAGCATAATCATTACCATATAGGCTTTAGAACGCAAAATGTGTCTGTGGGGATAGTAGATAAGTAGGGTTGGTTCAAATCAGTCACCACAACTACTGAAAGTAGCGAAGTATAAAAGTAAGTAAGGGTGCAAAGATCTGGAATCAATACAATCAAGTACCACACCTGACCTAGGATACCAATGGGAAAGAGAAAAACTTACATTTAGACACCACAAATGAGAGCCAAGTGGTCAGCCCTTTCCCAGTAGGTGCTAACGACGCACAAATAAACAGACGCGCACAAAGGCATAACAAACACAAGACAGAAAAAAAACATAAAAGATCCACACAAAAAAAAATCCGCCTTGGAACGGTCAGTAAAATTTTTCACTGGAGGGCTTAAATGGGTTTCACGGTGCCAACCTCTCCCTTAATTCAGATGATGATCAAGACACATAGCTATTTGGTTTCCATGAAAGACCCCTAACTTATCAATGTATCATCTTCTAAAACATATAAATTAAGATATAAAAAGGAGATAAAGCAAAGATAATAACCCAACACTAAATTAAACTGTATACCGGAGCAAAACAAATCCAACAGGTAAACCCCGGTGGGCCTGACAAACGGCCAAAGCATCCAGCCCCTACCATCTCAACAATAGATAAGTCTTACAGTCTGAACCATCATAGAGTCTGAAGTCTGACCCACCGGCGTGCAATTAAAGAGAAAAGCATAGTTGCCAACCCTTATTGGGTTGACCACCAAGCATGCAGTCTGATGTAACACATTAATTTTATAGCCAATCTTTTTATAATGTGAAATTATTTTATTGAACTGCGCTGAAAAAAATACTAGAGCCAACAATCTTCTTAAATTTATACACCAAGTCACCATAGAATTCAGGCTCCGAAAGTCCTTGGGGCAAGAGAAATTTAAGTCCAACTCAGAATTTAGATATCAAATTATAGTATCATTTATAAAATTTAGAAAAGGTTTTGAGAAGTTTATGATACCGATAGCCTTATTTAAGGAGTTTCTGAGTTAACAATTTATTCGAGTGTTGAAGTCAGTGACATGGCTAGATGCTCTAGCAAAATGAATAAGTTGAGAGATATAGACTCCATAGGATATAGAGCGAGGAACATCACCATCTAAAATGGGAAATTGATAATTTCAAAATCAAAGTCGTCACCCTTATCATAAATTTTGGTAGAAACAATGTCATTAGAAATTGACAAATGCAAGTCTAAAAATGCGGCTTTGGTATCAGAGATATTGGGGCTCTGAAGGGTATATTTGACCATATCGTTAAAATAAAAATTATTAATGTTTAAAATATCGTCCAAATATCTGGATGTAGTGTTAAAAGCATCAATAACATCAGCCTCCTTATCATCAAAAAGAGACACCATAAAGTACATAACCAAACAGGAATAAATCGGCAACAAGGGAAGCACAATTAGTGCCCATAGGAATCCCAACTACTTGTCTATACAGCTTGGTGCCAAATCGAATAAAATGTTGTCCAGCAAAAGGTCAGTGCATCACATACATTTTGACACGACCATGCATGATATTTTTTTAAGTTTTAAAGTTTTAAGTAAAAATGCGTTTCTGTCATTACATGCAAGGTAAGGAGAGCCTTCTCTCTGGAAGGTTCATTCAATAACGTCAATAAGTTTATCTTTAATCTTTAATTAAATAATGAGGTAAAGTAGTGTTAAGAGTAGAAAAATCATAAGTAGACTAACTTGTCGTATTAAAATCTCTAGCTTTAAGTTTATCACGTGAATTTTTAATAGACCAAAATAGATTTTTACGGGATCTCTCATATACCTTTCACAGTACTTGATAGCATGTTTCTAACAGCTATAAGACACGAGGTTAACAATTCGGAAAGTTCTAAACCGTGTTTTATGATAGCCCTCCGCTCCGAAGGGGCAGGGTTGACCTCTTATGGTAATTTTCATGGACACTAAGGGCATATAACTCTTTGAACAAACCATGTCTGCACTCTTTCTTCTAAACCAATTACTATGCTTTTACAAACTAACACAAAGACATCATTGGTTAGATCATATGTAATACATTATGTTTTGATGACCTTGTCCTAATTTTTATGGTCACCAGCGTCATAAAACCATGAGAAGCTCTTGTCAAGGTATTCAGGGTCATATATCTATATGACGTGGGTGGGTAGTATTATATTTTACTCATGGTCCGTGGCTCCTGTGTGATATGTACTTAATCTAAGCTGGTGGTGTAACTTAAGGTCACTGCCCATAGCAATAACCGTAACTCTAAATAATCAAGGGAGGTAATACTTGGTAGCGTTCGATTATGACAAAGTGTGATTTTACGCAACTATGATATGTTTTCTTCAGACAGTAATGCCCGTTACACTGCACGTTGGTAATCTGAAAGTGATTGATATCACATTAAAAATGCAAACAAAATTTTAAGTATAATGAACAACAAAAGTTGGCATTCTTTACGGATACTAAACGATGGGCGCTCAGCTCTGTGAGAGGAAAAAAATCAATCAGTGTAATGGAACACGCATTTTACCAGGAAAATGTCAGTCGACTGTTGGCGTTTTTTGACAGTCCACAACAACAATAATGATATAACTGCTTGTATATAGATCTATATGTGATTTTCTGGTTTTATTTAACCTGCATTAAAATTCCACAGAGACAGACTATCTCGTCACGTTTTCTAGCGTCTTCTTTGAACCTGACGTGCGCTAATGATGTCACTTGCTCTTATGATGTCATTATGCGTAAATGATAAGTATTGATCTTGACGTTGACGTTGAGAGTCCCTCGCTTTAGTTTGCGTCCTAAACAATTTGCCTTATGTCAAATGTGTTCCAATATTTAGCTACAAGGGCTATCTTGGGCTTAGGCTGACCCAAGTATAGTCGTGAGTCTAAATTATAGTAGGCCTACTCTAAATTTACTAAAGGTACGCGAGGAATTTTGCCATCGGGGTCTGCAAACAACAAAGGCGCAGACCAGCTTGCGCATCCTCGCAGTCTGATCAGCGTCCTTGCTATTCACAAATTGAATAGTATCGTATTTAAACTTGCTCCAAGCGAGTTTTCACTATTCTATCTAGTCTCTGTGGCTGAGAAGGCTGGTTTTTGGCATGATCTTATCAGAAACCCTGAAGACAGGTTTTGTCGCATCGATGCTCATTTATATTCATGCAAATGCTGACCCAATCCACAAACCTGGTTCATGTGACATGCACATAGAAAATGTCTAGCCCCTCTAGACTACTCGTGGCTAATTCCACCCATGACCAACGCCGACGGGATCGTACCAAAATAATACCCCCTCCCCCTCTGCGCCACTGAATACCCCCTTCAGTAGCGGGAAGGCGGTTGGCATAAAAAAGACCTGTTTCATATAAATGCGGGTCCAACTAAAGCATAGGTAAGTTATAGGTACTCAGTGAGACTGTTCTTTTGAGCACCCAAAGCAAATATAAAAATAATGAGCAATAAAATATTAACAATTTTACGCTAAAAATTTTGCTAATCTCCAAGTTAACTATACATCTGACATGTTTCAACAGAAAGATGTCCGTCAATAGATATATATATCTAATAGAAAAAAAACCTCCTCTGGTCAAGTGTTAAGGTCAGGCCTTGCTTCGCGATCGGGCATTAGTATGGCTCCCGAGGCCGCAACGAAGATGTAAAAAAAATCAATTCTTGGATGAGTACATGTAGTATATGCATCGATCAATTGAAGCGATGCATATTAAAACAGCACATTTTTCACCTAAATTAGACATGCAGAGTTACCCCGTGACCTTGAAAAACGGTAAATGTCCCCAAAACATTACATCTCTATCCTAATGATGTATCTATGCCGGGATCTATGCAAATTTGGTCAAAATATATCGACTAGGTGTTCAGACAAAATGCAGATAAGTTTCTTTTTACCGTGGGTGGGGTATTTTGATATCGTTTTTTGATATTGTAAAGTCTTCTCATATATGCATATAAATGTTCCAAGTATTTGGGGTACATATAGTTTCATTTGGAAGTTCATAGTGAGTGATTTCAATCAACAGTGTTTGGTTCGTAAGGTTTTAACATGCTTAGAAATAAGAAAAGCCTGCTTAGTTCATTATTTTGCAGTTTAGGGGGTAGGGATAATTATTTGGTAATATCTCACTAATAAGACGGTGATTTTTTTTTAATTCTGTCATAATGCATCTTATATTAAGATCACTTTCCTTAAAAAAAAATACAAAAAATTATTTTTCTAAAGTATGTTTAAATATTGAATTATCAGTCAGTAATTGCTGAAAATGAATGCATAAATATCGGTGAATGCTGGTCTGAAAGCGTGATATGAAGAAAAATACTTCTATAGCTGCAAAAGAATGGTTTGAGAAAAGTTCTTAATTATTAATGGCTTCGCATGCTTGTTTAAAATAACGATTTTCAAATATAAAATTGAGTTACAGAATATTTTACTTGTCTTAATGAGTTTCCAAAAAGCTGGGTAAAAAAGCCAACATAGGCCATATAATGAAGAGCTGTAACTTTTGAACTGGACGGTAAATTTTCTTTATTTTGCGTTATTTTTCTTATAATATGATGTACTACAGAATATCAAAAAAATGAAAAAAATTCTATTTTTCGGAAAAAAAAAATCGCCCAGGTGTGGGCAGTGACCCTAACTGTATGTACAGGACTGACTGTGAATCCATATTAGCAACACAGTATGTTAATATGGTGGACACTTATGAAAAATGTGTTCAGGAAATAATGTTTCTTTTTGTTTTAGCATGTGACCTTTGAGACATTAACCTTGGACTCACAGACCTTTGACATACTCGTGAAACTAATTTAACAATAGCCAGTCGTGATATGCACATATGGCAAACGATGTAGATGGTATGCACCTGAATGGTTGACCTTGTCCTGTGAACTTGATCTTGGATGTACAGGCATAGATCATATAAGGTATTTATAGCCTTGTTCTGGTGGACATTTGTGCCAAGTGATGTGCGAAAGAAAGTATGACCAGGAAATGCCACATTCAGAGTCCACATAACAACTTATTACACCCCACTGAAAATACACCAAATACAGACATCTACTTGTACATGACAGTTGGATGAAAATTGAAACAAGGAATCCAGGTCTCTCTTCCTCAGCAAGATAATTTCAAAACTAGAAAGACACAAAGAATTACATCTCAAAACAAGGAACCAACACAAAAAATCTACACTCAAAGGGGGCAACAACGAACATGAAAAAACAACAATACAATCACCTGCTAAGAACGGACAGCAGTCAAGGCGACAAGGGTGGGGCTTAAATATATTTTATTTGTCATAATTTGGCCTTGATTCTGCTGTAAGTAAAACAAAAAAAATTGTCACATGGAGGTTTCCAAAATGATACAATACATCTTCACAGAGTACCAATCATATCAAATTAACATACTGTGATGAATAAAAGTAAAAGGCCCAACTCACAGACGATCATGGCTTTAGTAAATTCTTAGTTGAGCTACAGTAGATCAACAAAATATAAATATCAGGCACCAACACACCGGTGAAATGTTATGTCAGGGCCACCATTGAGTCTAAAGTAGACCTACCGTCGTGTATTTTAACAACAATAGGCTATTCAAATTGATAATTTGATCTTGTGGTCCGAGGCAACGTCGCATATAATAAAACCTGATTTACGACTGACTCCTCTTTTTTTTGACCAAGGGAGTTCATATTTGGCACGATGATTCCTTTTGGGATTTATCTAACAATAGACTTTTAAGATATCCAATATAACTTGGGGTCAAAGGTCAAGTTCACATATACTTAAAATCTGTCAAAAATGTCCTTACGGCTTTTAATGCGAACTCTTCCTTCATTGCTTTGCCCAGGATGTTTATATTTGACACAATGATTGCCGTTGAGGTAAAATAACAATTATCAACTCAGATCACCGTAATAAACTTGGAGCCAAAGGTCAAGATCGCCTTCTTATCGGTCTTAACGCAAACTCCACTTTCATGTTTTGATGGAGGATGTCCATTTTTGACGACTTTATTTTTATGTAATGTATATAAAAAAATAGGCTTTTCAGATAACCGATTTAACCTTGGTGTCAAGGGTCAGCGTCACAAATACTTAAAATATTTCAAAATCTGCTTTTCGGCTCGTAATGCAGCCCCCTCCATCATTGTTTGACCTAGGATGTTCATATTTATCACAACGATTGCCTCTGGTGAGTAGCTTACAAAGGTTTTAGATCTCCAATATGAACTTGGAGTCAAATGTCTAGGTCACGTATACCTAAAGCAAGTCTACGGCTCGTAACGCGAATTCCTCTTTTTTCATTGACCAAGGGTGTTCATTTTCGGATCTATCATGTTGCATTTTGTGTGTAGATTACAACAAAGGTCTCAGAATACGGATTTGGTCTTGGGGTCAATGGTAAAGGTCGAATATTCTTAGAAATTAGTCTTGTTGCTCGAAACGCGCACTTCTCTTTCATTTTTGATGGAGGATGTTCCGATTTTTGCACTACGATTTCTTACGGTGTGTAGTTTACAACAAATATCAATTTAGTAATATGAATAAATGTATAGTAAATGTCTACAGCTTGAAACAAATACACTCCTCTTTTATTTTAGTGTGTTCATATCAGATACAATAAATGCCTATGGTGTGTAGATTGCAACGATGATTGCTTTAACCTTGGAGCCAAATGTCAAGGTCACATAAACTAAAAATCTGTTTACGGCCCGTAAAGCGAATTCCTATATTAATTCTTTGGTGGAGGGAGTTCATATACAGCAAAACGATTGCATATGGTGTGTAGAAAAAAACATGCTTTTAGATTGCGAATATGACATTGAAGTCAAGAGTCATGACCACACATAATTAACACTTATCAATAGCTCATAATACGAATTTCTCTTTCATTTTTTCGACTGGGGTTGTTATTTGGCACATAAGTTGCCTGTAGTGTGTAAATTACAACAAAAGTTATAGATCGCTGCTATAATTTTGGAGTCAACGTTCAACGTCCAATACGTTTAAAATCTGTCTTACATAGTACTTTTTTATTTATTTTTTTGTTAACTGATGGTGGGGCTATTGAACACTATGACAGCCTATGGTGTGTAGATTACAACGAAAGCTCCAGATTACTGCTATGACCTTGGGGCCACCGTCAATTTTTTATAGCTTGTAACGCAAATCCTATTCTATTGTTTGAAAGAGAGTGTTCATATATAGCAAAATTATTAATCATTATGTGTAGATTGCAATTATTGCTACGTCCTTGGGATCAAAGGTCAAATAAACTTACAATCTGTTTAACGGTTCGTAGCATAAACTCCTCTTGTATTTGTCGACAGAGGTGCTTCCATTTTTGTACAATGAATGCCAACATGATATTGGAGTCAAAGTAAAATATTATATAAGCCAAATGACCCCCTTCTAGTTCAAATTTAAAATAAATAATGTTGAAACATCATTTTATCATCTTAAGCCTTTAGCTATCTCAAACTATTGCAATCTGCAGTCAACTTACCTGTGCAAACATTAAATATACCTATACATGTCCCTGTAACCCAAATGCTGTCCGATTGATTTCCGTATGTACCACTGGCATCGGAAAGCTCTTGTGCTTGAGAGTACTCGCATGTAGCGTTTAGTGCTAGTTGAGCTACTGTTACTGATAATACGGTAAAGAGACCGGCTACTTCACATTCACTATCGTCGTCGTTACTTGTCCCACATGCAACAGTTTTCCAAACACCATTGCAGGGTTCTATTGTTGTCCCTAAAGGCAAAACGTAAAACAAACATTTGAAGAAAACTAGATAACAGAGCATCTATTTCAATCCGCGAAAAGGAGTAATTGCGAATTTGTTATCATACCACATTTGATATCTCTCGCCTATGTCAAATAATTTGTTAACAATGGTACGTATATTTAATCAAGTTCTGTTTACTGTCGTGTATCTATACTTAGGTCTGTTAAATATCCACAAATATGTAAAAATACGGTGTCCATGTAAGCTCTTGAATAACATTTACTTTGTATTGTATTACTATATGTATGTTGGTAAGACTACATTTATGTTTTACAGAACGCCACATGTGGAGGTTTCGAATCCTTTTTCAAAATTTCAATCAATTTTATACATTAGTTTTATAATCAAAGCTATTGTATGTACATGCATATCGTTGAAGTCATAATTTATATACTAAATTTTCTGAAAGATGAAAAAAAAAACGTGTAGATCTCTGCGTAATGCACAGATTATATGTGCAAAGAAATATAAATAGAAATAAAGCATGATAAAATGATGAAGCATGTTTATTTTGCCATCCCAATAATGGACAGATATTTGACAATTTATTCTGTTCATTCGACAAAATGGAATCTATTTAGACAGAACATTTAAACAAATGTACCGCACTCGGAGCCTATGACCAGTGTCAGCAAAAGTACGGTGCAAAGAATTTTGAGAGATGTACCATATCACCAGAAAACTGTATTTTAATACCGCAGCCAACAAGAATGCATATCTGATTATCATCAATAGTCCATGAGCTAGTCCGGGAGTTTTGTCATTTGTTACCAGTTACGGAGAACATATCTTTGGGCACTTTTTGATTTGTTTGGTATCCGTAGATAATATAGCAGTATGATAGCAGTCTCAGATTGGTAGCTTAAGGCCAGTAAATGACTCATTTGTATCGGTACCCCTTTTCACAATTACTAAATAGGTTTTAAGACACAAACAAATCTTAAGTTAAATTTACCGCTAGGTTTTCAAATAAATCATTACATAAGTGCTGTTGCATTCAAACAATGTCTTAAACATGATTTATTATTCCTTACAATGATTAGATAAAAAAAAGCTCATCAAGACATCAGAAAGACGTGATGAAGGATAGAACTTACCCCATCCACATGTTTTCCAAAATACCAACTTCAAACTTATCTAAGACTTTCATTTTCAAACATAAGAATGTAATATTATAAATTGTTTATTGTCGTACTTATGCTTTAATAATAATAATTATTATTATTATTATTATTATTATTATTATTATTATTATTATTATTATTATTATTATTATTATCCTCTGATTTAAAACATTAATAATACCAATTGTGCGTATCTTAAGCTTAGAATTATTGCTGTATGGATAATTCACAACTCTGCAACAATCAACATTAAAAGAACACCAACCACAGAATAATAATAATAATAATAATAATAATAATAATAATAATAATAATAATAATAATAAATAAATAAATAACGCAGGGCTTCTAAATGTTGAAAATCTAGAGATAATAAGGACTAAAATATATGTGTGTGTTGTAGTTTTTTTCAGTACAGAGCGTTCTTGTGCATTATGATATGTGTCAGTTAAAGAACTGAATGTTTTAGATAAGCCTGCATAAAAATGGTCTTTGTTGGAAGAAAACCTGTCTTCAGGGTTTTGGAGCAGTTCAGAAACAAAGACGACAGTTCAACTATAAAACAAGTTGGGCAATTTTCTTTTTGATACAGGAACTAGAGTCACTTTACTATAAAGGCCATGGACAATATTAAGGGTACAGATCTCATGATGAGATAATGAGGAAAACGTTTTCATGAAAATTGCAACTTTTTTAGACCAGCTTCAAACTTGCAGGTAACCAGGACATATACTCCTCAAAATAATACTTTCGAACGAGGGTATAATTATCTCAAATTCTGCAAAGCATGGCCCAACTCTTTCTTTTGTTTATGCCTATGAATCAAGAATCAATGTGACTGATTTTCATGCCTAGTTCTGTCATAAGTGTGTCTCAAATGCACATACCCCAAAAAACACACTTTCAAAAGGCAGTGGGTGGGCTTAAGATATTCTGTTGTGTTAATTTGACCAGAATGGAAGTGACATCAAATTAAACTTCGTTTTAAACCAGTTCAGCTTACATTTGTAACATTTCTTCAAACAGTTTCATTGTACTGGGAAGCAAACATTTTTACTTCTGACAATGAAGTTTTGGCACTGTTTTGTTTTCTCATAACAATGTTTGTACTGGGACGTCAAGAATTAGATTTTCGTCATTCTTTGCTTTTGGGTGTAAGAAAGCTGTCCCGCCTAATCGCACAAAATTGTCACAGACAAAAGCCAAAACAAGCTGTCTGAACCTATAGGCTGGCCATTTCTTCACCGACAAAACGGGCAATTTTCACTCACATGAAGAGGTTGGTAGTATCGACGGGATTATAACACCCTTAAACCATGCGAAAACAGATATATCAACATTTAAAAGCATTATTCATTCATTTCATGCAGTTCTGTGGCCCAGTCTCAGGCACAAAAATGACATTCCAATACAGTTAGGCCATGTTTTAAAATGACACAATATTCATGTCAGTAACATTTTCAATTGACAGTAGGGCCTCGAAGATGTTCGAAAAATTAAGACTAGATGGTAAAACTGATTTTGTATGGTGTTCGCATATTGCTATTCTTTTCAAAATATTTCCTTTCAAATGTGTGTTTTATATTCATGTACTGGCATAAGACAGTAACAATATAAAAATATTTAGATAGATTGCATATCAGACGCAAAATGCGCTATGGAAGAGGTGGATTCACCCCACCCCCTAATATAATCGTATCCAAATTAAACCTATTTCTTAAAAATAACATATTTTCATCATATTTTAACGATATTCTTATGGTACGAATATTCTTCATGCTTGGCATGTAATGAAAATCAATCAAAGAACATACCTTTTAAGATTACTTTTCAGGAAAGCGTGCATTGCACGAAAAGCAATATAAATTTCAGTGTACATTCTCTGCCATAACATGTTGTATCTGTGACCTATACTTCGTTCTTATATATCGACATGGCGATTGCCTTAAAATCATTCAATTAAATGTAGCAAACAGTCAGTATGGGTTTAGACAATAGACCATATGATATTACAGTCATATATGCTACTTACTTAATTTCAAATGTATTGCTATCTAATGCAATACTATCATTAGACCATGAGCTACCAAAATATTTCTGAATTAGGAGGTTTGTAGACTGTAATTTTCTAAATCCACACTATATTTGCCACAAATTAAAGATTGTTAGCTATTTAACTAGGGTGTTACCTTGCAATAGCAGATTTCACTACGTTACCCTAAAATAATAGGAATTCCTATAGTTTTAATATCAAATTATTTCTTATTCTTACATATCAATATTATCTTTAAATTGGAAGCAAATACTCACTAGCATTACTATTTTAACTGTTTTTTGTACCTTACCTGATATTACTGCTGTATACGTTACTTTCTTTTTAATACAATAGTTTAATGCAATAACAGCACTATATGAGCTAATACTACTAATTGGTGTATATTACTGTCCTAGGAGTGCTCAATAATGAGAGAAATGATGAAAATTGTCTTATTTGACGCAACAACCAACTAAGAATAAACTCTAGTAGATCATGGCTGATTAAACCGAACCTAAACCATATAAAACGCTACTTAGAGTGAGAGTGTTTTATCAAATATATTTTTGTGTATGTAAACAGCTTTTTTTAATACTACTTATTTTTATGATTAAATTATGTTTCTTAAATACTTATATAATATTATCTTTTATCTCTCTGTAACGTATGTGTTTGCTTCTTTTTATATATGGAATGATATAAATAAGACATTTTTACTGACTACAGCTAAATTTAGATAAAACATTGGTATTAAAAAGTTGTGGTTGCTTAGTATGATCTATCACCCATTGTGAAAGCAACCAAAATACATAAAAGTATAGCATATCAGCTATTGGCTACAACATCTATATTGATAACATAACATTCAGGGACAAAAGCTAACCCATAATTCCTAAAAATATCTTTGCCATTTCAAACATAGGTCAAAATCAAGAAATGAAACATTAAAGAAGAAAAGCAACTATATTGCACACGTCATGCCTATCCATGTGGTTATAATCGCTTTATATCTAAAACGCATCCAGGTTGGTGAGGAAAGAATACAATTTATGTTAGTTACATATACAACAAGAGTATTTAATGAGATTATTACACGTATCATGCGCTTTGTCTTGTTCTACCTCGTTGTGAAGCATTGATACAGGACAGCATTTGTTCTAAAGGTTAAGTTTTAGTCATATATTTGAAAGATCTAGTCTTATCACTAGCTCCTTTGCATTGGAAGTTATACCTCTACAATATTAACCTGATCCTGACCTTTATGCATAATTAATTATTACAGTTATAAAACCGAATAAATATTGTTTCGTGATGGATCGTGTACAATCGGTATGTTCCGAGCAATTACGGAAACAAAGGTCTTGGTGCAATTGCTATTATATCCATTGGTGACTCCAAAAAGTTTTACTTTTCACTGTAATCGTGTGGTAATTCCACATAACTCCAAATACGTAAATTATGGGTCTGAATCCTGCCTGACCCCACTTTTATTTTTTTTAATTTCAATTTTACTTTGTTAAAATTGCACTTAAACACTTTCACGCTTTCTTTGAAAATGTAATGAATGACAACTTCTTGATGCTAAGAGTTTAGTTTGCGAATACGCCTTAAAACAAACAACACCCCTGCTCTTGGTTCCGAAGCAAAATAAATCTGCGCGGCTCAGTCGGTATGGCGCACATACACGTTGATTACATCTTTTTTGAAGAGAGTAACAAAGAGATAGAAAGTTCGAAATCCAAATTGAACATATCTTTTTTTATTGTATGTGTTTGTTATAGTGTTGTTTTGTTAGTTGTGTGCATTATTTGTGGTTAAGGTGTATTTACATTTTATCTATATATATTATCTTATTAAATGGTTGACAACAATCAATAACAAAATCGCAGTTTATAAAAGTATTTCTGTCTGGCTAGCTGTCTGTGTTGATCAAGTATTTGACCCATCTCCGCTTGCTGTTTCCATAGTCTACCCTCGATCGGACCCCAATACCTATATTGTGAATATAATGCAGTTAGTGCAGCTTGCATGATCTCTTCTTCCCATACTTTTAACACATGTGCAGCAATTGGTCTGGCTTTCTATCGAATAGCCTTCCTATCAGACATAGAGGTTTGTATAGAGAAAAAATCTGTGGGAAAGCATATTTGAGCATGCAAAGAAAAAAAACATAACAGGACTCGACCACAATACCCACCTTCATAGAAATCAGGTATGAACGAGAGCGCTCGACGCTATCCCCTGAACCACTCTGACTGGTTTTTAAAGTGTCACGTATATCGATCTAAAAAGTAGCACTCCTGTATCGATGGAATGGGAAAATCCACCTAACGGTTTCTTTGAGCCAAGATAGCGTGAATGAACAGTACAGGTCAGTTCACGAAGACAGCCAGTAATCCTTACCTCCGTTATATTGTAAAATCGCAAAAGGTAAATAATCCCAACTTTGCATGAATGTAGCCTGCCATCTTCAATAAGGGCCTGACACATATCGTTAACTGCACTGTAAACAGTACCCGTATTTCACAAAATGATAGAATAGAGGAACGAATTTAACACGTCAGCGATCAAAAAAAAACGTTGCACTTCAAATAAATATTTGCAAGAATAAAGGAGTCGCGAAAAAAACATCAGAAACCGTTTAAATATAATCTTCGTTCTTTCATTGACTGAATGTGGGCATTCAAATAAAACAAATACGTGCATTTTTCAGCTGAATAACCTCTTTTCATTTTATTTACGTCAGTTTTTCGTTATCGACGTATTATGTCTTTCACAAATGAACTCGTTTCGATTTTTTATGCTATTTTGAATGCAATTTGACAATGTTCTGGTCATTTTACACCACGGGGCTACCACACATGTCAATTAAGCGTTTAAAATTTTTACTGATAGTGTGTATACTGCAAAGTCTGAAGTGTATACGCGAATAAAGAAATGTGCAGCAAATTGGTATCATGAAAAGGCACATGCACTGTTGACAAAGAAAAAATCAGTAATGGTCCATATTTTAGGTTGTTGGTTTTTTACGCTAAATGGGTTTATTTCACTTTTAATCTGTAACGCAATGCTAAACATACGTTCCGTTTTCTTGAAAATACATTCACTTAAATTGATAGGTGGACGCTTGTCATTTCAGTTCTAGAAATTACTTAAGCACAGTTCAAGTAATAAGCCACTGCCGTCTAGACAACGTCAATAGCACGACGTTAACATGCCGTAGCAAGCGTTTAAAGTAGAAATTGCAAAATTTTAAACTGCACTTTTGTCTGTACTTGTGTGGGACGCACGGGCATGAACATAGTTTTCGAAAATTGATTTAGACATACACTCCCGGGACAAAAATAACATAAACGATAGTTTTGATGCTGTAACGTCATGTTCTACATTATATAAAAAATACTCTTCGAAAATACTTTCTTATGTCTTTGAAGTAAATTAAGCATATGCATTCAGCTCTAGGAGTTGTAATTTGCGAGTTAGAAGCAAACAAAAAGTGTCAGATTTCTTTAGTTGTTATGTATATTTTGATAATGTATGCATTGTCGAGCTAAAAAAAAAATTAGTAGCATACAGTATGTCCTTAATGAGTTCGTTATATATGACCAAATTTTTGAACATAATCGAAGTCCTTGATATTAAGCTAAAATAGTTGAAATCGTCATCCAGTTTCTTTGTTTTAATTTTAATTATTGCTCATGACCTCAAGCTCTTTAGAAAATGTAAAAATGT
The DNA here is from genome assembly GCA_964019695.1 of Loripinus fragilis. Lineage (NCBI taxonomy): Eukaryota > Metazoa > Mollusca > Bivalvia > Lucinida > Lucinidae > Loripinus > Loripinus fragilis. The sequence goes on along the minus strand of OZ026524.1, from coordinate 58,296,994 downwards.
ATTTGTTATCCCAAGCCGTGACAAAAAAATGTCTGATATACATTGATAATTTGCAAAAAAAAACTATGATTCGATTTCTAAATTATGAGTAAATTATATCTTTAAAAAATCTGACATTAAAAATATTATTTTTTTGTATTTATTACATGGATTATCATTTTAGCTTTTAGAAAAAAGAAAAGAAATCGGAGGTCACCGTACTAATTATCTTTCAGGAAGGCCAAATTTAACCCCACCCCAAAGATTTCGAGGATAATTCAATACAAAACGTTAAAGAGTGATTTTTTGTTGTTTATATTCCATATTACTTGTATGAAGTAATTCAGCATCATTACGCTAAAATAGAATAAGAAAAAAAAATATTAGGTGCCCACTCAGGAATCGAGCCTGGTCCTCTGGCTTTATAGTTCGCCGCGCTAAGGGCTAACCACTAGGCCAGGAGGCCTGGTCATGCGCGGCTCGAATAATCGTACATATACGACGGACAATCCGAGTATGCGCCATTCTCGTATGCGCAAGCAGGGTAAAAACTTGGAAATTGTACACATTTTAGTTACATTTTAGTCACTTTATTTTGTCAAGAAAATGTGGAAATATCCATCTGATATAAAAGAATCTGAAACTCTATTGATCCGAATTGTTAAATGGTCGAAAAGACAGTACCCGGACAACGTTCCAGAAGTCATGCGCATGGGAATTAGCCGCATATGTCTGTAAGTATAGAACATGTACATTTAGATGTTGATATGCACTGATCGATAACTAAAATTTACTGTTTAATTGATCTTGAAACGGAAATGACGTATAAGCTAACGAAATCTACTGAACACAGTATGTAAACTGAATTAAACGCCCTGTACCCGTTCCTCCTAGCTCACGCCTTATACATTATGAAGTACAGCACTCGTGCGTAACCAGTTGTCGGAAATCGTGATGTGAGAGTTGTTGGTACAGCTGTAATTGCGAGGGCCCACCTATTAAAATTCATTTTTCCATAGATCTAAGTATTGTCGTATTTTTTGACCCTGAAGTTCAAAGGGCGTGGCATATGCTAATTTCATCTCCGATCTGTTATCGGTAGTTTACGCCGAATATACGGAACTAATTAGGTTATTTGAAATGGAATGGCTGATATAAGTAGCATTTCGACAATGTCCTCCGCTGTGGTGTAGTGGTTTAGGCGCAGGACTCGTAGCGTATAGCAGGTAAGTTCGTATCACACGAGGAGCGTTTCTTTTTATTTTTTTTTCTGTAAGGCACGGTATGCGCTTAAAACAGGAAAGCGAGAAAATGATGACAGTATGCGCTAAATAGGAAAGCGAGAAAATGATGTTTTTTTTATTATTATTATTTATTGTTTTAATAAGAATGTCAGACAACCAATCTTGGCTCTTATGCGAAACAGCTCGATTTACTAGCGACTACACGTGTAACCACGTGTACATATGCACAATTGCAAAAAAAAACATTTTCACGATTTTCTAGAGTATACCATCATGTCAATATATAGAAACTAATTTACTGGAAAAAAAATAAAAACTCCTTGCGAGATTCGAACTTGCCTTCTCTACAGTAAGAGTCCTAGGGTTAGGCCACTACACCACAACGGACGATATAGTCATATTAATATCGTTATGATACTTTGAATTTCAGAAAACCTAATTTATTCCCGTGTATTTGGCGAAAACTATCGATAACAGGTCCGAGATAAAATTAGCATAGGTCACTACCTTTGAACTTCAGGGTCAAAAAAATACGACAATAACTGTTACAGTTACAACCATGTAATCATGTAAACATGTGATTGCCAATTCCACTAAAACCGTGCAATCTAGCATTTAAGCTCGTTTTCGACACAGAGCGGCTCTGATTGTGAGCAAGTCGTTTTTTTAACAAAGCAAAATGCAAAGGAGGAAAACTTTAAAATCATGGAATAAAACGAAATAAAATAGATAAAATGGCTTTTCTTACCTTGTTCGAATGTGTATTGTCTGTATCGCTAACAATATAAATCGAAACGTGTACATGTACCTAAATACACGCATTTTCCGACTACTGGCTACGCACGAGTGCTGTTATTCACGTTTATAAGGCGTGAGCTAGCGGAGGAACGGTACAGGATGTTTGTTTCAGTTTACATACTGTGCTGAATGTACAGCACGATTCGGAGATGTTTGAATGCTACGATCGACATATCTGTAAAAGATGAATGATTTAATTACCTACCAAGACCAAGTTGAAAGTCATGCAGCAAAATGATGCTAGACATGATATGCAATATCCTTTGATACATGATTTAATTATAATGAGATCACACTTGTCCGATTATCTTTGTGGAAGTCTAAAAACGAATGCAAGGGCTATTAAATGATTTATGCAACTATTGCAATGTCATTGAATCAATTTTGACTGGCGTGTACATTAAATGATAGTACCTTAGTACGAAGTATGGAAGCGCATTAGGTACATGAATAAAGAAATGAAGGCGGACATTTCGAAAGCACAGATCAAAAGTTGGGATACAGATTTTACAAAAGTATAACGACTTTATTCTGGATCCCATTTCTATGAACTATTGTTTACTTTTTTGTTTGTCAATTATTTTCTCAATTGTATTCTAATCAAATGAAAGTAATACGTACGAAGTTTGAAGGATATATGTGAACCAAGGGGATGGTAACCTTCAACAGAATGATTGTAATCAAAGTTTTACATAGACTGTCGTGGTAATTCTCATTGTCAGAGTACATCAGTATTCTAAGTTTTATATCAGCCTGCATTTGTCTGAATGACCTAAGACATGAGCGGATCCAGAGAGGGGACAGTGGGTCCGGACTCCCCCTGGCTGTAGGTTTCCTTAGAAATACTTGTACGTAGCACCCTCGACAAGCATTTGGACCCGAGGGTCCAATTGCTTATCGAGGGGGTCCGTATGGCCCTCTGTGAAATACATTGAAGACCAAAAGAAAGTTTCAGGACCCCCACTGACGGAATTATCAGGATCCGCGCATGTATTAGATCCCATTAGCACGTTACTACAGGCGAGTTTCTTTTGGGTACTGTATAAGGAAGGAACATAGAGAACGTATTTTGGGTTAAAGTATTTTTAAATTGTAATATTGAGCGTTTGTTCCTTTGTTCCTCTGTACAGAATTACTTATCTGGTTCCTGTTACCAAAAATTGGGAAAAGATATGTACGTATTTGTTCCCTGTTCCTGAATATTGTATATGGTCCCTGTTCCCCTTTAATTTTTGCATTTGTTCCCTTGTTCTCCTGAAATAAAGGCCGCTTTATCATATTGATGGACGAAATAAATGCGGTTAAAATAGAAAGAGACTGTTATTGTAAAGAACATTTTAAAAAGAATAGACCAAAATAGAATAATAAAAAAATTGAAAGAAAAATGACCGCTTTTTATTGATAAAAGTAATTACCACGCCATATAATCAAGAACCTTATATATTAATTGTATCCTGCAATATTCAACCTAATAAGCCTACTTTATACATATGTACATCAAAACGTTTTATTCCTTCTTTTGAAAACTGTGTAATTAACGATCAACTGGGCAGCTGATAAAAGCATACACTGCTTTTTTATTCAGATGATAGATGACCTTTAGTACATGATAACAAAGGAACAAGTCTAATTATTAAAGGAACAGCCGAATCCCACACAATGTAATTGGTAAACATAGGGAAAACATGCACTAAATATTTTGATTCTGGGTAACAAAGCATTTATTTAATTCAGAAGGTGTGACAGTCTTTTTCCCTGTTACATTAAATCAAATGCAATATTTTACATGACATAGATTTAATTTATGAACATCACTGCATGATGCTCGGATCCAGAGGGGGAACATGGGGTCCGGACCCCCTCTGAAAATCACAAATCTTTAGGGTTTCTTAGCAATACTGGTCCGGATCCCCTCAAAAATCACAAAGCTACCAAGCCAGCATTCAGTGTTGGACCATCATTGACCCGCCAGCGAAACGCCATTGAAATGGCATTTCGCTGGCGAACCGATGATGGCTCGCTTTTGGTATTTGGATCATCTCTCCCCTCATTAACTAAAAATGAAGAAGAAACGTTGTCAGAGTTGGACCACTCTGACAAAACTTTCTGGATCCGCGGGTGCACTGCCCATGAGGTAATTCGATCATTCAACTGTAGGTACTGCGGTTAGACTAAAGTTGATCAAACTCAGTCTGGTTTAGTGTCACGTGATCACTTTAGCCATTGTCTGCGCATGTCCAGTTACTGCGGGTCAACCATACCTTTTACTATGGTCGATACTGGTTCTCCGCATTGGTCAAACTCTTAAAAAATAAGAAACCAGTATTTTGTTTCGATGGCAGTGATTGGCTGCTGATTAAATGTTTAACACGTGACGGGAACCAGGACTTACCGGACTAAAGTTCAGTTGAATGATCGAACTACCTCCATATAAAACGAGGCCCGCTCAATCTTTTTTGTGAACATGGGTATTAGGACATTTATTCCGGACAAAGAAGGGAACAAAGGCCAAGATGTGATTTCAACATGGGAACAAATACGACGCAAAACTGTGGTCATCGGGGCGGGATTTTTCTATCCCACCCTCACACTCATGGTAGATTCTTATATTCATATAGTCGGGTCTTCCACTGTAAGAACAAATTAGTTCTGAACTCTATGCCCTGTAGACCATGAGCTGCTAACAGACCCCCTCCCCCAGGGGGAATTGTGTACACTATAATTTTCTAAAACTATGTTATATAAGAAGCAAAATGACACATGTTGGCCATCTGGCAGTGGGGGCGTTACCGTGTAATAGCCATGTTAACTACGTTACCCTAAAACATCTCCAAATCCTATTGTTCAAATACATAGCTATGCATAATTTTTATTTGTTGACCTGCTGATTGTCTTAAAAGCACTTAATCGAACGCAGCAAATAGCCAGTATGCGTTAAAACAACATATGCATACTATATTGCAGTTATATACGTTACTTTATTTCAAATAAACTACTATTTAGCCCTGTGCAATCACTAGACCATCTGCTGCCAAAATACCTCCAAGTAAGAGTTTTGTACACTATGATTTTCTAAAACCGCATTATATAAGCCATGAAATAATGCATGTTAGCTCTTCATAGGTTGGAATGTTACCCTGCTATTACAGAGTTTACTATGTTACCCTAAAATAATAGGATCTCCTTTAGTGTAAATACAAAAAGTATTCCTTATTATTACAAATCAATATATCTTGTAATTGAAACTAAATGACTAGCATTATAATTTAAACTCATTTAGGTACCTTTGATTACTGTTACATACGTTACTTTCTTTTGAATACATTAATTTAATGCAAAAATAGCATTATATGATTTTAAAGTCCTAATGGGCGTAAATAACTGCCATTTTAGGTTTCAATAATGATAGAAATAATGAAAAGTGACATTTCTTAACATAACTTTTAGGGGAAATTAAACTCCGACAAAAGCACAGGTGATGATAAGGAAAAAAACTTGAACTCAAAGCACATAAGACGTTATTTCTTTGAAGTTTTTTTATCGTATGTGTAATCAAGCCTTATAGATACTAATTATTATAATAATCAAATCATGTTTCTTATATGCTTGAATTATAGCATTTATCTATGGCACTTGTAAGTGTTAATTTAAATTAATACACAAAATGATATATACAATACATTTTTCCATACTGTCTACAGTTAAGTTTAGACGAAACAGGATTTTATACATGTAGTAGCTTAATAAGATCCATTACCCAAAGTGTGAGCCAACCAAAAACATATATAGCTTGTCAGCTATTGATTGCAACAACTGTTATCATGAAAACAACTAAGGACGAAAGCTAGCTCACAATTTGTAAAATTTTAAGTCCTTTCCTGCATGGTTAACATTGAGATATGAAAAATTTATATAGGTGTTATTCCTGATCCGTTCAATGAAACTGAAGTTCTTTCTAATCATAACAATTTCTATCCCAAATATGGTACCCAACATGCCTGTCCCCATGGTTATAATACCTATATGGTAGTAATCAGTATGTCCTGTTTGGCGACGAAAGAAAAAAATAATCTTTGTAACATGCATAACAAGAATATTTAAGGAGATTATTACACTTATCAAGTTAGCATCTGTTGTGCCTGTTTTATGCAATTTTGTGAAGCCTTTAAACAGCTAGCTAGGGCAGCATTTGTTCAAAATGTTCAAATGAGTCATATATTTAAAAAGAGATAAGTTAATGTTTAGAAAAGATCCCTTGCATTGTTAGTATTGTATTATATACATGACTAAATGAAAGGACTTCAACAGTTCATTGGGATTTTTCATTTGAAGTATTTCTGTCAATAGGACTTAGTTAACAGTGTAATTTTGTTTAATAGTAAATTTGGTACTAAGCATGTCACATGGGAACACGATCATTGCTATAAAGTTGCATCCTATTAATCTTTTGGATATTTCAAATCAAGCTAAATAGAGTATAACTCGTAACAATGAATAAATCAAATGAGCCATCACATTTAATTTGGTACTAGTACTCATTGCAGAGTCAAGAAATGAGGGCTCAGGCAAGCCTTGTAAATGGCAGACTCACCAGAGCTTTTGCTGTCTGCATCCACAAAGTATGGATATATAGATACAGACTCAGACCAGAATTAATATGGCTAGCTCGATTGCTTCAGCATGAGCATTGAGCAATCAATGGATCCAAGATATTTGCTTATATGTGATAAGTACCAAAATACCACGTGCTGGTCAAATTTTCATTTGAGTGCTTTATAAATTACAATAAATGATATCAACAATTATTTTTTCATCTGTAGGCAATACTGTCACAAAGACAACTATTATAAGGTTTCAATATTTGGTATACTATATCACACACATGTAACATTAATGACAATGGAGTCTTTAAAGTTATACTGCGGTCAATATCTGAATTTTATGGTATCCCTTTCAATGTGAAAGAAACATGATTTGTTTTGGAGATGATTAAATTAAAAGACCCAAGTTTATTGGAAATACATAGATACTTACCACCAAAATCATGTACATGTATACTTTGTTTACATTGTATGTAAGTCTTATCATCGATAACAATGTTTATACTGAGTAGAATTATCTCCCTATACTTTTTGTCAGAACAGTTGATTTTTTGCATATGTCTTGAATCCATACCCTGGTGCGTTTGCAACTCATTCTTATCAATAATATCCATATAATGCTTTGCTATAATTTGTTCGGTTTAGTGGAAATTAGCACCAGCTATTTTAGCATTAATTGCTAAAACTACCAATACATGTAAGTAAGATTTCATGACTGCATTTTTTACTTTAAATGTTTTACTTTTCCATCCAACCATCTAAAAGAATATTGTGAAATATTTTTACATCAACTTGAATGTCAAATTCGGTCTTATTCTGGTAAATGGGGTTCTACAAATTAAAATTGGTATCGCAAGTTGCTATTAACTTGTTTTCTTGAATATGATCAATTGATCATATCACTTGTGATTACTGTCATTTAAACTCCACCATTATGAATTATTTTCTCCATTTTACAGAAATATTTGTTCTAAATAAATCATTGATTTATAAAATTTACATTGCTTATTTATATAATAAGCAAATGATGAGAAGAACTATGTTGATTTAATTATCTGTTTCATCCATTAAACAATGAAAGCTATGCTGAAGATAAACTTAAAGTCTCTGTAAAAGCCAAAAGTAAAGTAATGCATCAACATGTGTATATGCAAATACAACAATGCCAGTATAAAATTTGAATTGGAGACAGTCTCTTCAAACAGTATATGATTACATGCACTTGTAATGCATAGTGTCTATGCTACATATATCATTTTTGCTCTACCAGATTACAAATACTTGATTCTATCTGGGTTCTACAACCTACCATACAACATTTAGTAAAAACAAGTTTTTGTTAAAGTAGATGAACCAAAATATACAAGGAATACCAGCGTGTATTGTGTTACTGACTATATTTGTATAATTTGAGCAGCAGTTAACTGGGTACACTGAATTATTTTGGTTGCTATTAAATAAATGACTACATTAAACTTAGTATTCTTCAGATAAGTTATACAAAAAAACTTAATCCACCATACATAAACATTTCAGACTCAATTTAATACTGTCTTTCACAGCATTTTAGACATACATAGTACCTTATGATATATTTTATATGGTATTATATGTTACTTTAACAATTTTGACAGAACATGGGAACTTATCCTTATTCAGCTGGTACTTGAGAGCAAAATTGTCCTGTCAACGTGGTTTGAAACCTATAACTTTGGCCAAATCGACACTTTATTTTTTTATTTTTTTTTAAAATTCTAAAATAAACTATTTCACAAAAGTAAATATGCTCTCTTAATAATTGTCTCTTAATAAGAACCTATAAATTCTATTGTGGACAAACTAGTATCTTTATGTTTATTTAACACAAAAATCAGTTCTGAAATGAAATAAAATACCCTTTGGTGTATCATTTAAGGAATTATGCAATATATACAAAGCAGTAAAGTTTGTAACATACGTTACGTATTGCTCAACAAACAAAAAAACTGAAAATTTTCACCAGAAACAATGTTTAATATCCCCTTTCACTATTGTTTATCAATCTAATGCCTATATATGGTGTTTAAAAGCTTACAGATAGGAGTACATGCTTTGTTTTTAGATGAAAAGTTTCTTACTGTACATAACGTTTTCTTAGGGGTTGTCATATTCAACAGCTTATAACTCCTGAAGTTTTTGTGATAGAAGCAAGCTATTTGCAGTTTTGAAATGGTCAGCTAATTGTCTATTAGAGACATATAATTTTAATCTAAAATATTCATGTCGAAGTTTATAAAAAGAAACTGTATAACAAAATATCAATGATTTTATAGGGCGTAGTTGAAAATGTAACGTAAATGACATCATAATGGGCCTAAATTATTCTAACAAACATCAGTATCTGCAGATAATTAACTGTTCTAACATATAACATGACTGTTTAGCCGATTTAAATAGAACAAGTGCCACTTTAATAGCCTTAACTTTATATTTTTGTTTTTAAAAAAATGAGGGGTAACGTATTTAACACGCTGTAGCACCCAAACGCCCCCACCGCCAGATGGCCAACATGTTGCAAAAAGCTTGTTAGATGTTATGCTTTAAGAAAAACATAATCTACAAAGTTCCCCCTGGGGGAGCAAAACCCTTAGTAGCTCATGGCCTACTGACTACACTTTTCAGGAACTAAAGTCAGCAAAAATAGTGAAAGAAATTTCATAGTGCAACTCGGCAAAATTTCGCGAAATTATATAGTAGCTTCGCTTATGTTCACTGTATTATTCTACTGAATAAACGATAAACTGTTAATCACAAAGAAGTCAATGAATTTTTAGATCAGGTATAATATAGATATTGATAAAAAAAAAATCCAATCAGAAAAAGGCAAACTACCTAGCCGCGCATCAGTGACAGATCAAACAATACTGTTAAAGATCAAAGAAGTAGGATCACGTCTCAAATGGAACAATCAAAACCTGCGCGGAACCAGAGGAGGACAGGGGGTCATGACCCCCCCCCCCCTCCCCTCTGAAAAATCACAAAATATAAGGTTTCTTAGCAATACGTGTCCGGATCCCCAAAACAGGCCAGCATTTACTGTGTGCCATCATCTGACCGCCAGCGAAACGCCATTTAAATTCTCTGTCCGCCAGCGAAATGACATTTAAATGGCGTTTCGCAGGCGGGCACATGATAGCCTATTTTTGGTTGGCATTTTGATCCCTTCTCTCCTCATCAACTAAATAAATAAACACGTCAGATTTGGACCCCCTCTGGCAAATCTTTCAGGATCCGCGCATACTACGAGACGAAAAAAGGTTATCAAAAGATTTGCCGTCGAAGCTGTTCAAAGCCAAAAGCAAATCAACACAGGCCCGCCATAGAAACGTCATTTGAATGGGAAATTATTGACTGGGACGTAAAGCATCAACACAAACAAAAGGCAAATATGTACATTTGAATGATATTGGAACACATTTTAGTTACTGCTCTCTTATGCGAATAATTTAACGTTGTTGTAAGTAGATGCGAATGATTTAACGTTGCTGTTAGCGTGTGCGAATAACTTGGCGTCGCTGCTGGCAGTTCTTGAGCGAATAGCTCAGCGTTGATGACGGCTGATTTACACATTTATTATATACCTATAACTGATACGACTTTAGAACTTTCTGTTTTCTGGCCATCTGATACAGCAAGCCAATCAACGAACTGAGGTTTTCTGAATTCATATCACTATCCTTTAAAACGAGGCTAACGTCGGTTACCTGCTTTTGCGGCGACGTTACGTAAAGTAAATTGCAAGCATGGAACCAGAGACGGAAAACATGTTGAAGTGACGTCAAGAAACGTAACGTTATGGCAAACGTTCCCGCAATTTTTCGGGATTAAAGACCAAAACATTTTAAAATCAGAAAGAATGTCAGAAAAAAGGCATATAATAAACATATTATCATAATAGTAACTTGATCTGGCGTACAGTATCACGTCTCGTGGATGAGGCCATACCACTGGATCACCCTCGACGCTACGCGTCTCGGGTGATCCGATGGTATGACCTCATCCACTCGACGTGATACAGTACGTCAGATCAAGTTACTATTATGATAATGTGTATATATAGCGCCGCTGTCTTTCACACTTTGTAATTCGATATTTCGCACAGTTCTAAAACAAACAACATAACAGTCTTTTTTCACATAATCGAGCCAACATTTGAGGTGTTTGGTATTTATCGCATATGCGAGCAGCGAAGACTCAGATGAGCCTACACAAATGCGCAGTCTGATCAGAGCCGTCAGTTCTCACACACACAAAAACTGATAACGGAGATTAAGGCTAATGCCAAAATTTGCGCATGCGCAAAAAAATTTACGCACATGCAGGGGCGTAGCTGGCCTAAAATTTAAAGTGTGGGGAACATTTACAAACAGCGTAGACCCAAATGAGACGTCACAAAACGCGGCGTCTCATCAGGACTTGCGCTGTTTGCCACGTTTTACACATTCATGGTACTGGTGGAAGATGTATATAAAATCATTTATGATTCAGGACCTGTTTGGATGGGTGCTAAACTCAAATTGGATCAAGGAGGAGATAATATCAACATTGACTACGCCTGCTAACATTGGATTTAGAGATAAACGTTGCTTTATACACGCATCATCAAGAGACAGAACCGTCCCATATTTTCGGTTCAAGTGTGTACGCAATGCGTATTTGTGTATATATAATAGCTACGCCCATGACATGTGACAAGTACCAAAATGTCATGAACTTGCTTAATCAACCCATTTAAACTGAATGGAATTTCCTGCTCTTATCAATTTGACCTGTCCACTTCCGTTTTAAGGGATGTTGGGTGGTATTTTTTAACTTTTATTTAATTTCTAATATAACCTTCTGTAAGCAAACAGTGGAGACCCTGATCAGTCGCTGCATTCTGCAGCGTCTGATCTGGGTCTGCATTGTTTGCCTATATCCCACAAAAAGGACGCTAGGCTTATATGGGTTAAACATGGGATCTTTTACCAAGAACCTATCCATGTGCAGTCTGGTATGGGTCGATCTTTGTAAACATTTTTAGCGTCAGGGAACCGTTTAAAGTTCACAGTGTTACAATGAATACCCAACCGAGCGGTAGTTAACAAAGACAAAGGGTGAAATATAATACAATAATTTCAGCGAAAATGTTTTTAGCTTGTGCATATCTGGCTGGGGCACAAGTAGGTAAAATTGAATAGGAAAAACTTTCATGAATAAGACGCAGGACTATCGAAGCGGTTACTGTATATTTTTCGTAATTGTTCCTCAACAAAGCATTTGTTGTTGGTACTCAACGTATCCACAACATATGATTTAGTTGAAAAATAAGGTAGTTGTCAAGATTTAATGCACTAAATTTTTGATTAAATGGAGCTATCGAAACCTTAAATGGCCTCTAATCAATAACATTTGTTTCAATTTCAATTACTATTTCGGTACTTATTCTTGTTTCTAAAGACGCCATTTTGAAACAAAGCCTAAATTTATTAAATATGAAAATGTAGTTTATGCATTGATGTAAGTAACTGCGAGGAAGACTTGATTTACGGATAAAAAGGCATTGAACGCCAGGTAATACAGTTTGTCTCATTTTGTTTTGTTTTCATTTTAAAGCCGGAAAATGTGGCGTTGCTACGTTCGTTAAAAGGCAACACTAGTTATTTTAATTTCAGAACTGTAAATTGATTAGCAGTTTCAAAATTTACTGAGTAAATAATGATTTTCACTTATATATTCTCCCCTGTAATTTATAGAAGTTCGTGGATTGTTGAGGGTAAACATACTTGGCTTAAACGAAGGCTACTCATAACTTGTGACGGCAAAATTTAATAAGCGGACTGTACACTATTAGAAATACACTTACTTTCCTACTAAACAACATAAGGCCAACATTTCTCCTGTGATAAATGTCTTACGTTTCTACATGTTTCTCCGAATCAATTTGATCATACAAAACACGTTTTTACATCGGCTAAAACAGGTCACTCCGAGACTAGCCATCGACTTTGGTGTTAAGTTCCCGCTTATTTTCACAGTTTAACGTTTTATGTTCCTTATCATGTCTTTGAGCTTTACATGTATATCTTATCCAATTTTGATAGTGCGTGTAAAACCAACTTATTGTACTTAAGCGGTTTAAAACATTTGATGCCTTAGTTTTTTTTTATGAACTGTCTTCTACCGGTTTTCTTCTTAACATTTTTACTGGGCAAAATCGTTGCTGAAATTGCCGCTGTGGCAATTTACCATTTAAAACAACACAATTTTAACTTATGGGCTCAGATTAGACAGCTGTATTTGAAGCAGTCTTATTTTAGTGCACATTGATGTCCAGACTACGTTTTCCTTACTTCTTCATGAAAACATGTTGCGGGTACTATTTGAAGCGTCTCATTGAGACGGTTCCAACGATCACAACACTAAATGTGTTCAGATAATGTATAAAAAGAATATTAAGCAAATGCGTCTAATCTCTTACCTTGTATTCTAGATATATATATTGTCCGATAATACCAGTTTCCGATAATAGATAGGGATTTTTGTGTTCCATTTTGACTCTACCCTGTAAAAAGTAAAGAGCAACTCTACACCAAATTTGGTGGCAACTAAACTGCCACTGATTTGCCAATGGTCTTGGTGTGACCTATAAATTTCTTTAAAAGTTATGTTCTGTTCTACTGTATTGATCTGGAGAATAACTTTAAAATTAACAAGTAGCAATCTTTAAGCATTTATTACTGGAGAAATGTTAGCCTTAAAGCTGTTTTAGTAGAAAGTGTAAGTTTAATCCAAAAGTGGTGGCAACGGAGTTGGCACCTATTTTGGTGTTAACTTGCACTTTTTACAGTGGACTTTGAGACACAATTTGACATTGAAAGCATCGATTTAGCCACTTGCTGCTCTCAAGTTATAGAATGTATAAATATGTTAATTATATTCCCTACAGGGGTATGACTTCTTTACGATGACACCAACCCTTTATACCAGAGCAAATATAAAGAGATGGCAATGTTAAACATAGACGACCTGAAGGAGGAGTTCCTGTCATGTGACGTGTGCAGCGAAGAGTATGACGAGGAAAATCATCTTCCGAGGGTACTACCGTGCCTCCATACTTTCTGTAATCAATGTTTGGAAGGAATGGTGCGTGATTGGACGATCATCTGTCCTACATGTCGTATCAAGCACGACGTACCTGGAGATAGCGTCAGAAACTTCCCTAAAGAAAACACTAGACGAAGCCTCCGTGATTTTATTCGTCTCAAGAGAAAATCCCACCAGATTCCATGCAAGGACTGTCCAGATAGTGGAATTGCAGCCTACTTCTGCAAGGATTGTCAAGCGTTTATGTGTGCTGAGTGTACGCATGCGCACTTGCGGAATTTCATGTCCAGGAACCATCAGATCGCTAACTTTGAACAGCTGCGCAAATATGGTTTGGAGACCTTTCAGCGACAGCTAACCTGTTCTATCCCAGGGCACGAGGGGCAGCCGCTTGTTTATTTCTGCTCAGCCAAAGTCTGCTCTCAGCCTCTTTGTAAGATGTGCACAGTTTTGGATCACGATGAAGCAAAGGGACACGTGATACGGAAAATATCGGACGTTTACGACGAGGAGCGACAATCTGTGAATGATCTAATGAAGCGCCTAGAAGACAAGATCGCTTTTGCAAAGAACGTTCTGAAGGAGACTGAAGATGAACACTCAACGCTTACAAATAAAGAAGACCTGCTGAAGAAGGAAATCGACATTGAAATGGATTCTGGAATGAAGATGCTAGAAATACGACGTCGGGAGCTCAAGGACAATCTGGGAATGAGGATCAAGGAAAAGAAATCCGTGTTGCAGAAGCAGAAAGACTATCTCCGGTATTACCTTTCCCTGATGTCGAGTGCCCGAGAATTCTCGTCACACAGTCTGATCCACAGCATGCCGGCAGAATTTGTACAACTAACAAAGACCATTTCTGACAGGCTGTCAGAATTGAAGGGACAACATCTTGATGCGTGTCCTCTAGAGAATTCCTATGTGAGTTTTGACAAAAACGCCATGGGTCCAGAGTTTAAAACCTTCGTTCTTGGAATGGGTCAGATCAGATCAACAGCCATATTTCCACCCAAGACATCAGTGGAGACGCTAGAGGCACCCCTAGGACAAGAATGTGAAGTCATCAAAGTGTTCCTGTATGATGCTAAAGGCAGACCACAGAGGGATAGTTTTGATGCTATCAGTGTAGAAATCAAGGATCCAAAAAGTAACGCTGTGCCTTGTAGAGTTGTTGATGCTAAGACAGTGGATGGCTGTTATAAAGTGATATGTAAACCCACTACTCATGGTACACATAGGGCTCGAATACGGGTACTGAACAGGCCTGTCAATGATGAAGGATTCATGTTCACAGTCCGCGCGCCTGGTAAAAATCATCACCTGGGTTGGGCGATTGATGTATTTTGTGGTTTTGACGTTAAAATCTGCACTTTCTTTACTCGCACGTTTGGTTACACTCAAAATAAATGGGCCCGCTAACGAGATTTTGGAACTTTCTTATTTACGTTAATTCACTTTTTCATGCTGGATAAGTTTTAATGCTTTTGTTGTCGTCTGCTGACTTTCTATTCAAAATTTATCTTTTTTCAAAAAAAATCCTTGATGAACACTATCAGAAAGTCAAAAGATATGGATCAAGATCAGGACCGACATCATGTTGGTCCTGATCTGCGTCCAAATTGTTTGCAAAGGTTATCAGCAGACGCAAAAATCGCCGTAAGTAAGAAAGAGATAAACGTTCATGTGCAACTATCTAGTGGTACTAGATGCCTATATTTTGATCTGAGCCTGCATCGCCTTCCATTCTTCTTGAATGCGACCAGCGCTACTGTCGTGCCAGCCAAGAGTGCGAGTGACGTCATGTTTTGTTTGCAAAGTTATCAGGGACTTACAATCGATAGATCACTTGTGTATTAATCCTATCCGCAGGATAGGATAATACATAAATGATCAATCGATTCGCGTTAGCTCAAGTGGTGTGTACAAGTTAATGTTTTACTTTACAATTATAAACAACATATGACGTCGCTGTCACTCTTGGCTGGCAGGACAGTAGCAGCTCATATTGTACTCTTTATAGCAATCATGCTGTATACAACGCACGTGCTTTGGTGCCCATTTAGAACCGTATATCAACGTTTTTTTGAGTACCCTAAACATTTGTATGGTTGATCATTAAGGAATCAATTTAACTACCTTCGTTCATCTATAGGAATGCATAGACTTTTTCTTCCAGTTTCCATCCTTTTAGATAGAACTGGGTTATTAGATTGTTTTAGAAGGGAATCATCACCGGTCGAATGAAAACTGTATCCGAGTTACGTACTGGACACTTAAACACTATTTCTAGCTTGCATGGACTTACTGGATAACGTTTTATGCACTTGGTACTGGCACGGGCTTTCTTTGGAGCTCTAGATGACCAAAAGGATTCCCAATCTTAGTGTATAGCTTAGTGTGATAATCAGCATCTATGTTGAGCGACTTGAAAGCTGCACTGGCCATCAAACTGACATCATATCAAATATATACTGAACGACAAAAGAAACGCTCGTAAGTTTAAGTTCGAGTTTCTTCTTTTAGCTACATGTGCATGTAATTTACAAGATTTAAACTATTTGTTGTAGAAAATATAACTGACATCTGCCAACATTACAAACTTTGTCTCTTGCAAAATGAAACCTTGATTAACCCATTTAAGCCGAATGGACTTTCCTATCCTTATCAGTAGGACGAGCCCATTTCCAATTTTAGCGGTGTTGGGTGGTATTTTTCATTTTAATTCAAATTTTAATAGAACATTCTGGAAGGAAACCGTGAAGACCCTGATCAGACGCCGCATAACGCGGCGTCTGATCTGGGTCTGCACTGTTTGCCTCCGTCCAACAAAAAGGACGCTAGGCTTATATGGGTTAAATAGTTATCTCGATTTATCGTAAAAACACCCATAATAGACTATAATAAAGGAAGTTAAAAGAATAGCAAAAGCAAGGAAAATTAAAGTGTCCAAATAAAAGCAAATACCAATACCTCTATTTGCAACATTCATAATTGATTTAATATTAAAGCTGCATAGTCTGTAACTTTTGATCTTCTAATTTTAGAAATAAATTTTCTATTTTTAAAGAATACAGTAATAATACTCAAATTCAGGTAAACATGTTACCATTTTCGTAAATTTTAGCAAATTAACACTATCACAACAACAGCTTTTATGTTAAAAATCAACTGTCTGGAATAATTGGAGGGACGTAAATAATTAAAAACAAGAGAAAAACACCTGTTTTTATAAGAGAGTTCACTTTTTCATGCAGTTTTTAGCTGTACTGAACATATTTATTGTGAAAACATAACCTAATTCTATTTTTACAAATGATTTAAAAAGAAAAGAACATTTTTCAAATAATGTTCATAGTTACAGACCAAGTCTCTTTAATGTTGAAATAAGAATGGATATTTTACAAAGTCTTTGATGGTAAGAGTTTGTCGGTTTTTTAGAAGTGTACTGTAATTTTATGTTGACAAATAAAACGATATCATTGCACTTTTTGCTGTGTGTTTTGCGTATTTGTTGTGCCTGGTTTCGTGCATTATGTAGATGCCAATTGAAGTGATGTTACTTAAATTATCTTCCTTTTGAATGCTATGACTGATTTTGTTAAAAGATATTTCAGAACATGTAAAACATAAGATACATGTACAAAAAAAAAACACAATTATTTATGCTACGGTTGTATACGTATGCATTTTCAGTGAAACTGACGAAAATATTGTTTTTACATTATATTATTTCTTCATAACTTAATCTTATATTGACTGGGGACAAACGATATTGTTTGTTGCTATTGTTTAACTTCATGTATGAGCCGCGACATGAGATTTCCAACAATGTGGTATGAGCGACCAACAAAGCCTCAGACCAGCCTGCGCATCAGAGCATTTTCTAGTCGCTTGAATATTCTATGAATTTTAAGCTACTGACAGAACATCATTTGGAATTTCTAAGCTTAAAAGGAGGCTGCACATTCTCGCCTGAGTCTATTCTCGTCAAAATGCCACATTGTTGGAAATTACATGCCACGTTTACAATTTCCAGGGACATTGAAGGTATTTTACTTTCAATGTGCAAGTTATCTGTCATCTCATGGTTTACATTTGGGCCTCGACGCGAGAAAACCTGTCTTCGGGGGTTTGCGAACAACAAAGGCGCAGACCAGCCTGCACATACGCGCAGTCTGATCAGCGCCGTTGTTATTCGCTTATTGGAAAGTATCATAATCTAGACTTGGTACGAGCGAAATTTCGATTTTCTAGATAGTCTATGTAGCTGAACAGGCTAGTTTAAACCTCATTTTCTGGGAAACCCCGAAGACAGATTTCTCGCGTCGAGGCCCATTTTATTCATTATATGGAACTACTGAGCCAAGACAAAACCAACAAAATGAACTATACGCACAGCGAAGACTTAGTTTAGCATATTAATTAAGCATCCACCCCAGCAATCACAGCAGACCCTTCGTTAGGCATCTAATAAGTCGGGTAAGGACTGCTTATTTCATATACATGTAGACAGCTACTACTCTGATCAAACTGGGTGGATGCCCAGGTTGATCTGATTCTTTGCTAGACGCATGTCATTGTGTTGGGTTTTGTCATGCGCTGGGTCATATTACCTTGTATTTACAGGTGAAATCGACAAAGCCTTTGGAGACATTTTATGTAAGTATTGTGTTTGCATATATGGCAAAATGATAGTACAGGCGCATCTAGTGATCACATATGAATATGACATTATCTCTTTTTTCCTTGATACGTATAAGAATGATTTGCATAGGGAAAATAAACATATGCATGATATGGAGGAAGCAATCATTATATCCATTATAAGAGTCACCCCATGTATGGGACCGCGTAAAGGCGTGAATTACAGAAAAAAAAGTACATACACAGTGAGGACTGCAGTGGCTCAGTAGTAGAGTGCTGGACTTGACACACACACACACACACACACACACACACACACACACACACACACACACAGGTAGGTAGGTTCATTTTGTCGAAAGAATGATAAGCAAGACAACCTCGATGCTTTGGATATTGGAAGTATCAAATATCAGGAATCGATACGATCAAGTACCACACCTGACCCAGGACACCGTATGGAAAAAGTGACAAAAACACAAGAAAACAGCACATACAAGAGAGCCAAGAGGTCAGCCATTTCCCAGGAGGTGGCCACAAGGCAAAATTAAACAGACAAGACAGTATGACAAAGAAAAACACAAATAACAAAAAAGATCCACAAAAGAAACACGGCCTTTGAACGGCCAGTTCAGTAAGAAAATTACTGGATGGCTTAAACATGTTTCACGGTACCAACTTCACCCTTAATTCTGATGAGGATCAAGATCTTTGGTTCGCATGAAAGATCCCTAACTTATCGATGTATTATCCCCTAGTACATACAAATCGAGATGTGAAAAGGAGGTATAACAAAGCTAAGGACTCAATAGTACATACAACTACAAAACCGGAGCAAAATTCAGAACTAATATCGCCCGTTAATCTGCAGAGCACGTGAGTGTCATTAACCCTAATAACCCAATCATTCTGTTGATGGTGACCAATTCCTTGGATCCACACATTTCCTTCTGGCACCAGTTACTATTAATGTACATACATACAACACGAGTGGTACATATTACTGCCAGTTTATATTTTAATCAACGATTGCGTGTAGGAGTTGAACGTCCTCTTGGTGTTATATCAGGGGCGTATACCTACGTGTACGCAAATACACATGTGTGTACTATTCGACAGTGCAAGTTTTGGGTTTGCTGTAGCTGCAAAATCTGTCTTATGCGACCACTCAAAATAGACACAAAACGATCTTAATGACAAATGGTAGCTTAATTAATGCAGGTCGCAAATATTGCAGAATGCTCCCATTGGAGCATTCTGCAATACTTTTGACCAGCATTAAGCCATAATCGGTCTTGAAAATCAACTTTTGGTCCTCTTTTGGAGTTGCCGCTTAAGACAGGGTTTATAATTTTTAATTTCATTTTTTAAAGAAAAGTGCAATTACGTTTTAATAGATTTTAGCTGCATGTCTTGAAGACTCATTTTAGCCCTTGGAGATGCCCTAAAACCATTTTCTGCCACAGGGCTTCACCCCTGCTCTCATACAGGGTGGAGTACCCCTTGACCCCATCGAGAGTGCCTACTCTATAAAATGCCTTACGAATGCGCTTGAATATTCACGACTAAAAGTAATATAGCGCCAGGTTAATGTAAAGTTTACCGGACTCGGGTTGGAGAACGCATGTTGAATCGTCGTGAAAATAATGACAAAATCTTAACGTTTTTACGACAAAAATGTGATACCCAAGTAATTTTAATGCCATATGATAAATACAACATCCGTGCTCTGACCTATTTAATTTATTAAATTTGTTGCGAAAAAAAGTGATGAAATGCTCGACAAGCTTCGCATTTGATCTCTTTTTCGCAACTCGTTTAATACATGACCACTCATGTAAGATCCTCTATATATTATTCCAGGCGTTGGGTTTTTGTTCGATGCGGAGACGGCTCACCATGAGAGATCAATATCTGTCGACGGAAGAAATATGCGCTCTGATATTGAGACCCTCAGGCGTGTGGCTGGACTGAGGCTCAGACAGTACCGTGGGATCGCCAGGGGTAGGTTAATCTTATAATATTTACTGCTAGAATCTGTATTTAGTATGAACATTGAGTACCCCAATAGCATGTCTGTATAGGTATGTACTACTGGAAAGCCCTCTATTTTGGGTTTTGGAGTCCAATTAAAATATACGTCTCGTTTATCTCCAACCCTCAAGTTTTCCTATGCAAGTTAACTTTAAATGCTAAGCCCATATTATGCCAGCATACGTATATGCTGCTGGATAACGATCTATCAGATGCTGAGCAGCGATTGCCTAAAATGCATGTAGTACAATTTTAAAAAGGAAGAGGCTATTTACAGTTGACTGTCAATAGCCGAAAAACGTTAAAATGGCTATTTACAGTTGACTGTCAATAGCCATTTTAACGATTTTTGGCTATTTACAGTTGACTGTAAATAGCCACTTCGTTTTAAAAATATTCTTTTTTTCATCTCCACCTCCTCCACTCCCCTCGCTCACACCCTCTTCTCCCGTAAACATGGGTTCCACATTTTCAATGAGGACCCACTCGCCATCTTAGCCCTTTTTTAACCCAGCGATTCACGTATTAACCATTTTCATAATTTAGAACCTCTTTTCTGAACATGGTACCCGTCTTATTACTTTATCTGCATTTATGAACATGGAAATGCATTTCTACTTACCCATTCCTGCCAGTTACGACTTTTATCGTCTGCTTCCTCGTCTGCTTACGTTCTTAGGTAGCCTACATTGCAAACAATATGGACCACGATCAAACTGGGAGTAGTATGATCAGCACTTGCGGTGTTAGCTTCCATGATAAAACATAGCCTGTTACCTGTGTTACTTGGTCTGGGATCAAACTGTTTACAAAGGCTATGAGCAGACGACAAAAGTCGCCACTAGCAATGAAATAGTTAAATGCGTACTTAATCAGGTTTCGCACAGGCTTGAAAAGTACTTGAATATACAGGACTGTCTTGAAAAGTCCTTGAAAATTAAATGTGCCTTAAAAAGTACTTGAAAAACAATCAAAAGCCTTGAAAAGTCCTTGAATTTTACCATTTACATGAGGATTCAATCAGTATAAAATTATGGTGCCTTTATTTGGTGCAGCATATGCTGCACCTAATATAGGCACCACAATTTTATACTACAGTCAAAACTCCTTATAACAACACTCGTTATTACAGAATATTCAATACCCGACATAAATTTGCTAGGAATGGATCTATTTTCATTAAAATTCCCTCTTTATAACAGGATGTGTAGCCAAAGGCTCTTGCTTTCTTTAAGCGGGCAGCGAAGATGCCCTGTCTGATCAGAGTCCTCTCTGTACGCAAGGGTAATTTTGTGGTTTTTACATGCACTGACTGATTTATTCCCAGGGCGACGTAAGTTTCCA
The DNA here is from genome assembly GCA_964019695.1 of Loripinus fragilis. NCBI lineage: Eukaryota > Metazoa > Mollusca > Bivalvia > Lucinida > Lucinidae > Loripinus > Loripinus fragilis. The sequence goes on along the minus strand of OZ026524.1, from coordinate 58,275,222 downwards.
TGGGAACTGGAGTCTTCTAAAACTGTGAAAATGAAGGAGAGAGAAATGGCAGAGGAAGCGGACATGAACATGACTGGTACTAAAAGAAACATGAAAACAGAGTCTAGGTTTACCAAGAACAAACAGAAAGATATAGATGAGATGGAGAAGGAAGAGGCGAGGGACATGGTGGAGAAATTTGCTGATATGGGTGAGTATATATGAGGGTCTGGGTGGGATATAATGATTGGTGAATAATGGCCCTTTTTTATAATAAATAGTGAACAATGAGCCAAAAAATAATGAATAGTGAATAACGAGGGCCTAAAAATTAATGCATAATCTATTTTTTTTTGTAATGAATTGAAGAAAAATTAATGAATAATCAGATTTCTTTGCCACCTTTCTTACTTTTAATGAATAATGGGTCTTATTTTAATGAATAACCCAAAATTTTAATGAGATGAATAATTGGCTAAATTTTTAATGAATAGTGATTACCAGATCCACCCCCCCCCCCCCCATCCAGACCCTCATATATGGGCCTCGACGCGAGAAAAGCCTGTCTTCGGTGTTTGCGAACAACAAAGGCGCAGACCAGCCTGCGCATCCGCGCAGACTGGTCAGCGCTTTTGTTATTCGTTTTTTGAAAAGTTTGATATCTTAACTTGCCATAAGCGAAATTTCAATGTTCTAGCTAGACTCTGTAGCTGAGCAGGTTGATTTGAATTTCACTTTGCCGGAAACCCAGAAGACAGGTTTTGTCGCGACGTGGCATTATAGAGACTGTTCAAGTTTGTTGAGTATACAGAGAGTATTAAAAAAAACAGGTGAGTATGGTCAGGAAATGTTACAATCACAGACCAACCCAATGCACCGTGAGGAAAATACACAGAACACCAACAGCCACACACAAGCAGCAACACAATTAAAGTAAAGCAACCAGCTCTCTCTTTCTGCAGAGAGATGATAGACACCAAATACTGCATTACAAAACAAGGTCATACACAAAAATCCCACACACAATGGGAGCAGCAATAAACAACGAATCAACAACAACAGAACCACCAGTTTAGAATGGACAGCAGCTGAAGCCGTCGAAGGGCTTAAAATAGCTTACTGACAAAACCAGAACACATATATACGAAGCAGCAAATATAAATATACAATAATACAATTTAAGTAAACGGACCAACTATCTCCGCTATCAAGATGATTGCAATACATGTATTACAAATGACATAGTACTTTATCATAAAACCAGAACAACAAATTATGAAATAACAACAAAAGAATCCCCACTTTAGAATGGACAGTAGCGGAAGCCAAAGTTCTGTTATGTATATGAATTAATTCCATCTAGAGAAGTGAAGAAAAATATATTTTATGCGCGGCGCAACCAAAAATGAAATAAACATTGTTAAAGAATGCACAAGATGAAACCTCGTTTAATTCAAAATGAAAGCTATAGGCATGTCAAAATTTTCATTCTCTTTTTCTTGTTTATATCCAAAGACATACGGGAAATTTGCCTTAACCTAAACTTTTTTAGAAAGTAAACTACATCAACTGATATGAATTACTTTGAAAAACAAATGAGCCGTGACAAGTGATTTCCAACAATGTGGCATTTTGACATGTGTAGACTCAAACAAGCGTGTGCAGCCTCCTTTTAAGCTTAGAAACTCCAAATGATGTTCGGTCAGTAGCTTAGCACTTATACAATATTCAAGCGACTAGCAAAGGCTCTGATCAGGTTGCGCATATGCGCAGGCTGATCTGAGGCTTTGCTGGTCGCACATACCACATTGTTGAAAATCTCATGCCATGGCTCAAATGTTATATTTTGCATTCCACTTCTGAAAATATAGCTTTTTTTTTAAATATACATTTAAATTATAGTCAAATATTTTCCCACTATACCATAAAGTTGTAAATTATAATAATAATAATAATAATAATAATAATAATAATAATAATAATAATAATAATAATAATAATGATCTATCATTGACAAAGGAGGCAATAGAGAAGCCTGTTTCATACTCGCTATCACCATGTGGCACACATTGTATGTTTAAGCAAAATAAATTGACGACTCTGGATAACTATAAACACAACAAGTAATGAAGACCCTGGTGAAATGCCACAGCATAATGCGGGTTTTTCATCTGGGTTTTCACTGTATGGAAATTTAAAGTAAAAATATTTTTTTCTTTTGTCAGAAAAACTTCAAGAAACAAAGAAGTCAACTGTTCCAAGGCCATTGTTACCCGAGAAATCTATTTGGTCCAAGAAACTCAAGAAATATTCTGGTGTTATTGGAACGAAGTTCTTCAGAGGTCCAGGAAGGTCAGTGATTATTTTATCCTTTCCTTTTTTTAACCTTTGATATTTTTGCTTAATAACATTGGCAGGAAATTATCTTTGGGGATCTGGTGTGCGTGGGGGTGATGGTAACTGATTAGAGCTATGTGGTCATAGTCTTGCTAATACGATAATAGGAGAAAATTGAGCAAACCAAATACTGGAAGGATAAAAAGAAGCACTAAAAGACCTATATTTTAGCCTTAAAATGGTAGTACTCAATGATAACTTTATTCTCCAATTGAATAGAATGCTAAATCATGCAGTACAGTACCACTCTAGTTATCATCTGCAATGAAAATAAGAGTACATAGTTAAAAATAAATGTTCTTGTTTCTCAACACATGTGATTGTGGGTACTCAAAAGAACCACCTAAACCCGCACCTAAATCCAATGGGCCAGCACTTGAGATTTTGATTTTGACATCGCATATGCGCAAAAGTCTCCTTTAAATGCCCATGTTTGCGCAAAAGATCTAAATTTTGGTCTAGATTATTTTCTACATCCATTCTTGTGATAACGAGATGCAAAGACTCTGGTGAGCCTGTGCCTTCGTTGCTCGACAATGTGATATGAGTACCAAAATCTCATGTGCTGGCTCAAACCTTAAAACTGATGGATAAAATATTTATAATTTTAAGCTCATTTCCTTTTGTTTATCAAGATCTATGCTTATGAATCTAACATTTGTTGAACGTGTTGCAGATTTTACTGGGAAGTACAAGTGTTTTATCGTATCCACGTATCGTTGCTACGCAACGCCTTAGTGTTCGAGATTGGCATAGCTCGTCTGGATGCAGTGCACAGCAGTTTCTACGTTGGGAGTCAAACATTCGCTTGGTCCTTTTCTGCAGAACGATGTAACGATCATAAACAGGTCAGTTATGTTTAACCCACTGTATACTAATGAATTCTTCCTTCTGGTTTGACACAATGCATCTTGGGTAGTTAATTCTTGCACACGGGATAAGCATATCTGATATTTTACCCTGGGATAGAAAATCTTATCTTACCCATGCTATCTAACCTAGGACGCCAAGTAACGTCATCATATAAAATTGCATCTTAGCGTATTCAGGGACTTCTGGAAGCTTAATTTAAAATAAATAGATAAAAAAACAGTGGTGAGCAAGATAAACAATCCATTATTCGTTTGAGTGTAGGATAGAAAATCCACAGGGGCTTGAAGTTATGATTTTTGAGTGATTCAATGCCTGATACATGCTTTAAAATGTCGAAAGTTCGTCTATTTAAGGATTTGAAAAAATGTTCGAATCGAGTATAAGAAAAATTACTTTTTCTATGAATCACTTTGGTCATTTTTTTTATTTTTTTTCATTGGCTGTTATTTCCTCGAAATTTTTGAATGGAATTAAAAAGAAGGCCCCTAAGCATCAGACAATATAGCAAATTTTCATAAATTCGAGCACCTGTGGAAAAATCCGTCCCTCAGGATCACAGTTTGTCATCACTCGGCAAGCCTCGTGATGCCAAACGGCGATCCTCGGGACGGATTTTTCTATCCTACCCTCACACACATGATAGATTCTTATATTGTACATATCAAGGGGCTAACAATTAAAAATTTCCATATCAAGAAGCACTTCAATCCCTGAAGATTGTTTGTAACATAGCAACTTGTAAATACGCTGATGAAATCTCACACAATATTTTATTTAGGTCCTCCATGTTTAGGGGTTTCACATACACAAATGGTTTAAATAAAAACAGAAGATTTATCATTTTGCAGGGTCTGCAGTATGAAAAATGTTTCTATGTAATTTTCCTTTTTACCTTCCTTTTCAAAGTAAATTTGTTTGAGGATATGTAATATGTAAGCCAATGTATGATGTGGGCTGTATTTGGCTGTATTTCTTAACTTTGGAAATACATAGCACACTGTCCAATGTGAAGACAGAATATATGCATTTCAATACATTGACATTACCTAGTTTAATACATTTCCAAACATTGCTATTAGACGTGGTAAGATTAAGTGTAAATGCAGGTTTAAATGTTTGACACACAATGGGATTTGTGAAAAAAAAAATTAAAAGACACTGGCACTTTATTTAATTTTTGATATGAGCCAGTGCATGAGATTTCCAACAATATGGTATGTGCGACCAGCAAAGCCTCAGATCAGCCTGCGCATACGCGCAGACTGATCAGAGCCTTTGCTAGTCGCTTGAGCATTCTATGATTGTTTAGCTACTGACTGAGCGCCATTTGGAGTTTCTAAGCTTAAAGGGGGCTGCAGAGCTTCGTCTGAGTCTACACATGTCAAAATGCCACATTGTTGGAAATCACATGACACGGCTCATATATCTTCTGCAGTATATAGAGAATCTTCAGTTTTTTGGAATAGATATGACATGTATTTCATCAAATGAAGTGAAAAAAATGTAGCTGGGCATACAAAAAGATATATTTTAGCAATACATGTACCTAACTCTTACTTATTATCTTACTAAAACTAATATCAACACTTTGTGTTTTGTTTCCTATAAGGAGGTAACAGACAGTAAACTTCTGAAATTGACTGGGCAAAGTCAACGGAGAAAGCAAATGTCGTCCAAAGAACAGTATATGTCACCACCAGTGAAAAGAGGTTATATGTTATATCCCAACTGTGAAAATATGACTTTTAAAATATATATATTCTATTTCTTTTATACTCGTACTTCCCAATATTTCACTTCTTTGTGTATACATAATAAGTTTTCTGTTTGTAGGTTTGTCATAAGTTCCGCCACAAACGCATGTTGATGCTACACAGCCCAATCACAAGTGACACTGCAGGCTCCACTTACCACGCCACATACGGGTTCCTATTGGATACTACAAAGAGGGAATGGACTGTACTGGACGTTAATGCACGGTATGAATACGGGATTTTAGTACTTATTGCATTCAGTAAAACCTGTGTAAAACGGCCACTCAAAAATAGACAAAACAAATATCTTAATGACAAATGGTAGCTTAATGAAGGTCAAAAGTATTGCAGAATGCTCCCTTCTGCATTACTTTTGACCTCCATTAAGAAGGGGGGCATTCTGCATTACTTTTGACCTCAAGTAAGCGATTATTGGTCACCAAAACTATTGTTGGTCTTTTTAAGAGTGGCCGTTTTACACATGTTTTCCTGTATGTGTAAAATCACTCTTTAAACATTCATGCGCATTTAACCGGTAAGATAGAGACCTTACGTTTGGCCTACGTCTTTATCCAATTCTCAACTTTCTGTGTGCGAGTAGTGAAGGTTCTAGTGTGACTGCTTATATGTAAAATGATACTCGTGGCATAGGAAAATGTTGATGATACTCGTGGTATATGAAAAAAATGATGACCCAGTTCAGACTAAATTCAATTAATGCATCCAGTAAATAGCTGTGCATGCGTGTTTTAGGAATTACGTGATGAATAAAAGAAAGATAAGCGTTTTGCAATTGCGTTGAAGTTTTACATCCATTCTTAGTTTCAATTTTTCTAATATACTCTCCTCCAAAATGATATTTTATTTAGCTGATCAAGATTATTAGAAAAATGCTGTATGTGAATTATGTTGAAGCGTCCACTAATATATCAGAGATAAATTTCTTAAATACTTTACAATTTACTTACATATTTCAAGCAAGTCTTAAGAAATATCCTTACACAAGGAACATCAGTTTTATCTTAAACTATGTTGGGAAGGATAAGAGGAATGCCTGTGTTTAATAACGCGTAGCGCAGTGATCATTTGGTAGAGTGTTAGACTGGGGGCGGAAGGGTGGAATTGGCTCTCGTTTGTGGTGTCTAATTGTGAGTTTGTCACTTTCCCCATTGGTATCCTGGGTCAGGTGTGGTACTCGATTGTATCGATTCCTGATCTTTGCACCCTTACTTACTTTGCTAGTTTGAGACTCAATGACGGCGGGGGCACTGTGTTGTGTCCTTGAGCAAGACAATTCACTGCTTAGTACTGATTTCACCCAGGAAGACAGGAAATTGTCCGGGCATGACTGAAACATTATTGACTGTGATGTAAAGCATCAAAACAAACAAATGAAATGTCTGTTTTAAAGCTGATAGTACAATAAAATTATCTCCTTTTTCAAATGAATTTATTAAAAAAAAAACTCCATACATCATAGGTTTAGATAAACAAAATTTTTGAGCGAAAAATTGTAAATATTTTCTAATCCATCAGTTAGAACATATGTTTTGGGTGCTCAAAAGAACCGTCTCATTGAGACGGTCCTTTTGAGTACCCACAACATATGTTTTGGTTGGGAAATAAGAAAATATTTTTTTTTGGTACGCACTCTTATCTAAAGGCCTGATACATGCTATTTAGCCAAATGCATAGAATCAAAGTTATGGATAGAGAAACATTAAGTCTACTGATTGTGGTCAATGTTTACAGGAAGATGCTATACACATTCCCAAATATTGACACGACTGAACCACTGTGGCCCGTGTTTGGTACCTACAACCCATACTCTGTGCACGTTGAACTGACGCTGAAAACAGGACGTGATATAGTGTCAATTCCTGACATGCTAAGACCAGTAAGTAGTACTTTGTCGTTTGGTTTAGTTATTTTACTGCCACAACCAAATAACTTCAAAAAGAAAGCATGTGCAAACAAATCCACGCCCAGCTGATATTAAACCCTCAAAGCGCCAAGAAAAAAAATGTATCTGAAAATGTCGTCTGCTGAAGTCGTCTGCTGCAAATAATTGCCTAGCATTACTGACTAATTAAGTATAGAAGCAAACAGCGTGGATCCCATAACAGACTGCTCCTATGGGCGCAGTCTGATCTGGGTCCACACTGTTTGCCATAGAGGCTCCGTCAGCAGACGAGAAAAGCAGACGGCTTTGCTGCGATTGGCGCATTAAGGGCTAATTATTTTACTGTGAGAACAGAATTCCTTCAAACCAGCCGATATTTTTAATCAATTTACCCATTTATGCCTAATGGATTTTCCCACCATTATCAATTGGACGAACTTATTTCGAATTTTAGAGGTGAGGATAGTATGTATCGATTTCAATCAAATTTTGAAAGTACATTCTGTAAACAAACAGTGAAGATCCTGATCAGACACTGCACTGTTGCCTATGTCCCACAACAAGGACGCTAGGCTTATATGGGTTAACTGCAAACATTTGTCGTTGGATGATAACCTTTGCAAATGGTTTGGACCCAGGTTTTTTTTACACAGTTAATTTTGTTTGTTATGTTCTACCTTTAATTCGAAACTAGAGATACGCTCAACCCAAATGGTAATTAATCTGTTACGTTGAATTATTTTAAAATTGTTTAACCAAATATCTTCCAAAAATTGAGCATTTTACATGTATTTGAAAAGTATATCTCAAAGCTGTAATCTACTAAAGAAAGCGTAGGAAACAAGCGCCTGTCTGAACCAAACAGAATTTCTTTTCCATGGTAATTATAATTTTAAAATAATTAAGGGTGAATAAGAATTTGCAGGAAATATTTTTTGAATCTTAGAAAAGTTTGTTAGGTCAACTAAGGTGTTTTCCATTTTAGTATTTTAATATTTCAGAAATAAGCTTTCACACATGCTGCTCACGAGGTATTACACATTTAAAGTGTGCTGATGAGTTCTACCATCTAATTTGATTCAAGAGTAGGGTGGCTCATTTCATTTGAGAAATTAATTCGATTTTTTGGAAGGTTCATGGAATCATGAATACTTCGGGTCTCTTGCAAAGTAAGTGAAGTCAAAAGAAGTTAATTATAATTTAGGAGATAAAACAATTTTGTATTTAACATATAATCGTATAAACTGTTTTGTTGGAGTGCAAAACGGAAAAGTCGAACAGCCAGTGTGAACACGGACAGCCAATGGAGCAAACAAGAAGCTTGTTTTGCACATGCAACTCAGGTGTGGCTCCCTGTCAATCATAACACCAATGTCACATTCTGGCGAATGAATTCGATGTTCGAAGCGAAATGCACGGGCAAGTGAGCTTGGCAGCTGTCAGTCAAATTGTGTGTTGTTCATGAGACTATGAACGGTTGCAAAATTCTAAAGATACTATAAGGTTTGCTTTGAAAATGTAAACATAACTGTATGATTAATGGGTTACAATTTCCTAAAATATTGCATTTATACTCATGGAGACTGTTTTTATCATTACAAATAGTAAAAACAGTGGTGGAAAAGAATAAATCCACAAGGTGGTCTGAGTGTGCAGCTCTCATAGATCTAGAGATATCTTGCAACTAAAGATCTATGTTTTCATTACAGAAAAGTGGAAACAAAAGTGGTGGAAACAAGAATAAACCAGCAGCTGCTGCATCCAAGAAAAAGAAGCTTCCATTTTAATCCTTCTAAAGAGTAAAACAGTATAAGGAGCAAACAGATATTATAGTGGTTTACCTCTTCCATCAAGACTGGTTTGTTTGAGAAAAATGCCTTGGACAATATCAGCTTTTATCAGTCACCCCTAATATTAACTGAATTGTTTCAACATAACCTAATAAACGTTTCCTATCTCACGGCATGTTACCTTTATCAGGTCATGATGACGTTGCACTTTTTGAATGACGTCGCCAATGACATTGAATCAACACAGAAATCTAAAATTACGTCATAATCGCTAGTTTAAAGAGTGTTTAACTATGGGTAAACTGATAAATAGAATACCAGGTTCGCGTCTTTTGATATCAAGTTTACCAGGCTCGGCTTTGAGAACGCATGTTGAATCGCTCGGCAAGCCTCGCGATGTCAACAAGCGTTCTCAAAGCCTTGCCTGGTAAACTTGATATCAAAAGACACTCACCTAGTATTCTCTATATCTCGGCAAGCCTCGCGATGTCAACAAGCGTTCTCAAAGCCTTGCCTGGTAAACTTGATATCAAAAGACACTCACCTAGTATTCTCTATTTATTGTTCACAAATGACATTAAAGATATGTGCAACTAATTCCCATGCACACCATTCCTGCATTGGGAAACCCAGAAATCCTTTGAGAATGTGTACTACTCATTATGAATTAGGATCAATAGAGTTTTCAGATACTCTTAACGTCAGTTCTGATATTTTCCCGACAAAACGAAGTAAAAAAATGAGTCTAAAATTTCTATGGATGTTAATATCAGAATTATTCGTCTCAGTACCACCAAAAGACAAATACAGGTCCATTAAAAAAGTTATTTCACTACGCAATATTTCAAAAGTTTTTTCACATTTTTATTAAACATTCATGGTCTATGTTTTACAATACATATTATTAATTTTTTATGCCATTTTGTTTCTATTTACCATATTTATGTATAATCAGGCAGCAGTGGTATATAAATATCAAATATATTCCAATGAAATATAACAACGTACTTTAAATACATTCCAATGAAAACACAATAAGACTGTACGCCTACATCATACAGTCAGTATTTTTTTGTATCTCCCTTTGCTTTAATAAGATCTGTAATTCTCCTTGGCATTGAATTGTTAAGTTCTTCCAGGACGTTTGGAGCTACACTATACAACGCTTCACATACTGGCTTCCACGTCTCTTCTTTTCATACATGGCATTTGGTTACCAATCTCTTCATTATACTCCAAACGTTTTTTATGGTATTCATGTCTTGCTAATTCCCTAGTCATTCTAGAACGGGTATTCCTTTACATTCTTGGAATGTTCTAATACGCTTAGAGTTATGGCATGGCGCGAGATCATGTATAAAGATACATCCCATCTGTGGGAACACAACGCATTTACATAATATTTCAATATTATGGATAATATTACTCTGGTATTTTGCACTATCCATGTTACTATTCACTTTTCTCTAAAGAGAGATGCATCTGCTGCTAATGGCTTCACAGACTTGCACACTTACTGGCGCTTTTACAGTAGCCTGAATACACTTAGCATGGTATTCCTCATTCAGTTTGCGCCAAACACGACAATGGTGTCGATTTTTATGACTGTGAAACACAGACTAATGTGAATGAGTTGTGTTCCCACAGAATGGATATATCTTTATGCGTGAGCTTACGCCATTCCATAAGTCTAAAGTAATTAGAACTTTACTTGAATGTAACGAAATACACGTTCTGAAATTGTCAAGTAATTTGCCAGAAATTAATTCCATAGAGAACGTTTGGAATATAATATAGAAAGAGATTGGTAACCAACTGCCCTGTTTAAAAGAAGAGATGTAGAGGCGAGTATGTGAAGCAAGGTATAGTACAAGACTGAACGTCCTGGAATTACTTAACATTTTAATACCAAGTAGAAATGAAGATCTTATTAAAGCAAAGGAAGGTTATTGGAATGTATTTAAGTATGCTGTTGTGTTTTTATTGGAACATATCTAATATTTATAACAAATGTTGTCTAATTATACGTTAATATGATTTAAAGAAATAAAATGGCATGAGAATTCAATCACATGTATGGTAAATCATAGGCCATTAATGTATAAAATGTGAAAAAACTTTTGAAATATTGAGTAGTGAAATAACTTTTTTAATGAACCTGTAGATAGATCAGGCGAGAACAAGCAAATCTCAAAGTTTAATCTGATTACAAATAGGAAAGTGGCCCAAACTCGGATTGCCTCTTTTATATGTATATATGACTATTGCGAGGCCTCGTGGCTTAGTAGTTAACGTATACAACTATGGACTCAGAGGACCCGGGTTGATTCCACTTACTGATGGCTATTGTTGGTTCTTAGAATTTGATTCTGTTGCTGTTGTTGTTGTTGTTGTTGTTAGTCATTGCATTGCTTGTTGTAACTCTCATTGTGTGTGCATGTTCTCTGTTTAGTCTTGGTTGGGTTGTATGGTCCTTTGTGTTATTTCAAATTTGGCAGTCACCTCGCTGAGGAAGAGGGAGCTGGCTACTTAGCTTGGTGTGTGTGTGTGTGTGTGTGTGTGTGTGTGACCAGTCTGTTATTGTGGCATTTTCTGCTCATATTCAATTTTCAAATTCTTTTATTTATTTTAAACACGGCGTGTAAACAATATGTGACATGCTCCTCTCCTTGTGCATGACTTTGTTCTGTTCGCTGTGCTTATTATCATGGGCCTCGTCACTGAAGAACCTGTCTTCGGGGTTTCCGACAAGGTAATATCCGATTCAGCCTGCTCAGCTACAGAGATAAGCTAGAAAATTGAACTTTCGCTTATAGCATGTTTAGATATATTAACAAAGGTGCTGATTAGACTGCACGGATGCGCAGGTTGGTCTGCACCTTTGTTGTTTGCAAACCCGAAGATAGGTTTTCTAGCATCGAAGCCCATACAATATGTGATATAGTTAACTTTGTGCATGTGCTGTATATATATAAAATAGACATCAAACATGAATTTTCATACATTAACGATGGAGATGTTAAAAACCAATGGCCAACCCCTAGGTTTTCAACAGTTCTCTAGGGACCTGACGAACGTTAATGTATTGAAATGTCGCCATTTCACAGTCAACACGTGGATTAAGACCAGGGCCAAGACATATATGATAGCGATTAACAGATAGTCCTGTCGTAAAATTACGTGGCCTGGAATTAGTGTATTAAAGGTACCAAATCCATGCATTAAAACATGTGAATTGCCTTGTTCTTATATGGGTTTGTGTCGGTTATGCCATGCGACAAGGCTTTTTTATGCAATAATAAGTGATCAAACTACATTCTTAATCTTAGTTATTTAGCACACAGTCATTTATACATTATATATGCAGCTAGCCTAGATCTCCTCCAGTTGGGTCATGTCGGAAGTAAAACTGTTTGGGGGTGCGACAACCTAAGGCTCAATGCAACCTGCTCAGCTACAGAGACTGGCTTGTATATTGAAATTTTGCATGTAGAAAGTTTAGGCGCTGATCAGAGTGTGTGAGAACGTGCAGGCTTGTCTGTGTCATTGGTGTTTGTATGCAACAAAGTCAGGTTTTCTGTGATGCCTATTTGTCTGTCTCAAATATGTTCAATGTGATAAAATATTCTGTGATATAGCTAATTTCATACCGAGTTTTCCCGACACGTTCCGATTTGCTCCGAGCCCTCCCTAGTAGAAAAATATCTAGCCAATCAAAAAAACTTCCAAACAACGTGACGTATATTTGAATAAGCATTGCAGATACCTAATGTCGACAAGTGAAAATGTGCGAATTTATGTAGTTTTCGGTCACATTAGGATTTTCTATCGCTATATTGACTTGATAGCTCGATGCCACATTACCAATGATGTTTTTGACGAAATTTTAAGTCATTCTTCAAATGGAGATATGTTTACATAAACACCGACTCAGTCAGTGACACCGGTGCTATGACGTACTCAATACTGACGTCAGAGGGGTAAACAACCACGGGTGCTGTTTGAAAAACATAAAATTGGTTTTCGAGGTAACAATAAACATACAAAGCGGTGCTAACTTAAGTGGGGCCTTACAACTAATCCTCACTTCGTATGCATTATAAACAAGCCTGTTTGCTCACAAAACAGAATTTCTTTAAGTGTTTTGATGCTGGCCTCGAGCACATGGCTACAGGGCCTCGTAGTAATGGAACAAATTTCGGTTGGCTGAAAAAGTCATGTGATATAGGTACATGTGACTTGAGTCCCAATGGAAATCCGGAAAAGTACGGAAGACCTATGAAATTAGCTATAATATGTTGACTTTGTGTGCATAATAAAATAACAATATGCATGTACAAATAAGATATACTGTCAGTTTAAAGATAGATCAGAATCGTTGTTAACAAAACAATATTAACTAATCCAGGTAATTGGTGTTTTATACAGGTATATATCCTATATATGCCTTACATGTAATAATAAATTTACCTTTATTTACCCGTTTCTATGAAAAATGGTATAGTCGTATTATCATGCATCTTTGAACCGACAGTACTTGTACACTTATATTGTGAGTATGCTATTCATAAAAATGCATATACTGTCGGTTCAAATAAGCTTAATAATAGGACTATACCATTTTCCATAGATTCAGGTAAATAACGGTAAAGACGTCATTAAAGTTAAATGCAGTATAGGATATATAGAGGATGTTTACTTTTTTGAGGTGAATACCATATATATTTCATCGAGTGTGTTGAAAACATCAGAATTTTCATGAGTGCTGTGCACTCATGAAAATTTCGATGTTTTCAACTCACGAGATGAAATATATTTGGTAGTTACTAAAAAAAGTAAATTTTCTTTTTATTTTATACTTTTTAGAAGATTTACAATGAATCAATTTGTTTAACATGCGTCTAGCCGTATCACATTATGTAAAAGAAGACAAAGGAGTATTTTGTGATAGAATACCTGGACCGATCTACATGATCTATAGTCATCAGGACTTACAGATAACATGGATAAAAAGAAATTTATTCAGCGTCAAAGTGCAAAACAAGTGACGTCATAAGCGACGTCATAATTTGTTGATGACGTTGCGTAGCATAGGTTACATGCATTGCCTCACTCACTGAAGCGGGAGGTGCTGAAAATACAAAATCGAAAAATTTCAGCAAATCTGAATAATTTTGGTACCAAAATGTTCCTCACGTTCTAACTAAGAAAATGCCTACCCATACTTGATGTTTTTGTTCACAAATAAGAAAGTTATAGGCGTTTGAACTTTCGAAGTGAGCTGCAATAAGTGAATGGAAAAGTCAGAGGTAATCCAAAAAAACGCTACAGTGAAAATATAGGCTGATATCAATCACTAGTGATTTCACATATCATTTCACTAGTGATTGATATCACTTTTATTTGTTTTTGATATGCATTGATTTCACTGCTAAGTAATAAATAAATACCTGTATACAGCACCCATTAACAGTATTAGTTTATATTTTTTTTGTTTACAACGATTCTCATCCATCTAACCAAGATAATGGGCTAATAGATGCATTCAGATAGAGATTTTTTATATCTCTCAATAGAACTTTACATGGTGGTGAACTCATTTAACCCACTTAAGACCGGAAACCCCTTGAGGGGTACTTTGGCAAACAGTGAAGACCCAGATGAAATGCCGCTACACAGTTTGCTTGGACAAAAAAGGTCTTCAGTGAAATATAGCATTTCTTTTTAAATTATTAAACTGTCCCCCTCAATGTATACAATAGACCATCCTGACTATATTGAATATAGTTTAATGGAAGAATTGGGTCAAAATATACCTCTCTGGCTGTTTGGCTAGATTCTGCTCACTGTGATCATATATTCTGTGATACTTGTTTAATTATGTTTTATAACTGTATGAACACACAAAAACATGTTTACATAGTTTAATGTAAACTGGCTCCAGTCCTTAAAACAATTTTCATCAATGTGTCATATCATATACTTGTAGCTTGTCTAACTCTGATGGCTCTGTTTTAAAATTAATGAAAAAGTGCTTTAAGGACTGGAGTCAGTCTACGTTTAATGTAAATGTCTATACCAATTATGTAGATGTTTTGGGTTGATAAACAGTGTCTTACCTTGCGTTGCATGATTTTTTACTCTCCCAACAATCTGCCCCCACCCCCCCCCCCACACACACACAAACTCACATACCTAGTGAGACGATTGAAAGACTAGTAATGGTTCAAAGAACTGCACAACAAAACCAGGACCAAATTAAAAACCCACAAACAATGCCAGAGGGGGAAAGGGGGATACAGACCCGAAAATTCACAAGTGACTAGGTTTCCTTAGAAATTCTGGTACTGACTACCCTTGAGAAGCAATTGGGGTCCAATTGCATCTCAGGAGAAGTCATGCGGCTCTCTGTGAGGTACGCTGATGAGTTAAAAAAACAAACAAGAGGGCCCTTGGGTCCTGGGTTGCTCACCTGAGAATGACTATTTATAAAGGTATAGAAAAGCATAAGTCCTCTCAAAGTTCAGCTATGAATTTTGATAGATTAGCAGTTTTATTAAGAGTTAACATGGCTTATGTTGACAAAATTAACAGGATGTACAACCTCAACAAATAAAACATGTGACATATGCGACGGGGCCATTTTTGGCCCCCAGAGGCATAATTTGAACAAACTTGGCAGAGGTTGACAAGATGATGCTATTGTGTTATCAAGGCTCTAGGTCTAGTTGTTTCAGACAAGAAGATTTTTAATGTTTTTGGCCCCAGGGGCATTACTTGATTGAACTCATCTGATAATGGGGAATAAACCCTTTGTATACTGGAAACCCCTGAAAGGGCAGTTTGCTGCATTTCATCAGGGTCTGCACTGTTGACTATGGTAAATGCAATATTCAGAGACTGAAGTACACATTTATTAGGAGTCTACCTGTGACCCCTTAAAAATGTAAGGAACAATCCCATCTTTATTGTAGCTATCTGTATGGGAAAAACTCTTTACAAACAATTCAGTCACATTTGCAAGATTTGTCTCCTTTACAAGATTCATAAAATATTTATAATTTGGACTAAGTGCCATGGTTCAGTAGTAGATTTCGGTTAAAGACATTTCTCATCTAGAGCTCTGATAGTCCCTTTGATAAATGGAGTGGAACCATTTGTATTATTCTGGTAGAGTGAATCATGAGGAGCAATTCTGTGAAATTTGAATTTGGACCAGTGATTTAGGAGGAGATGTCATTTAAAGACATCTCAAACTAGAGCTCTGGTTGCCCCTTTGTTCGAAAAAGCGGAACAATTTGTGCAATTTTGGTAGGAAACATCATAAGGAACAATTCTGTGAAATTATTTTGAATTTGGACTAGTAGTTCAGGAGGAAATGCCATTTCTCTAAATGACTTTTCTTATCTAGAGCTCTGGAGGCCCCTTTGTTCAGTTGACCGGTATCATTTGTGCAATTTGGTAGAAGGCATCATTAGGAACAATTCTGTGAAATTATTTTGAATTTGGACCAGTGGTGCAGGAGGAAAATATGTTTAAAGGTATTTCTTATCTGGGGCTCTGGCAGCCCTTTTGATCAGCGGAGAGGAACCATTTATGCAGTTTTATTAGAGGATATTATGAAGAACAATTCTTTGAAATTATTTTGAATTTGGGGTAGTGGTTCAGGAGAATATGTCGTTTAAAAGTTTTCTTATCTGTAGCTCTGGTGGCCCTCCTTTTCGATGGACTGGAACCAGTTATGCAATTTTAACGGAGGGGATCATTGGGAAAATTCATGTAAATTTATATGAAATTGGGACTAGTAGTTCCGGAGGATATGTCGTTCAAAGAAAAAGTTTACGCATGACGGCTCAGGTGAGCTAAAACGTTGCCAGTACCCCAATCCCCTAACAGATTTTTTAACCCATGCAATGGGAGCAGCAACAAACATTAAACTAATCATTGACGCGCACGAAAGTATAACAAACAGAAGACAGAAATAACATGAATGATCCGCAAAAGAAATACCGCCTTGGAAGGGCCAGTAAAAATATATAACTGGAGGTCTTAAACAGGTTTCACGGAGCCAACCTCACCCTTAGTTCAGATATGGATCAAGACACATAGATGTTTGCCCTAGAGTCTGCTACTGTTAAAACTGCGATGAGGTTTCCTAACTTATTCAATGAACCATCACAGAGAAACTATCAAAATAAATCTTCTATGGTGAAACAATGGGATAAAATGTTTAAAAATGATCACAAAACAGGTTTTCGCAAAGATAAATATGCATACAAGTTTGGCGCAAATTCATTCATCCATTCGGGAGATATGGTGTAGGGAATACATTTTTCAACACTCCTTGGCCCCATATATATGACTGGAAATTAGGTCCAGGTCACCGAAACCTTATAAATTACTTCCGTATCTCGGTGATATATTTTGTGAGTTTCTTTCGAACCCATCCATTCATTCAGGAGAAATGGCGCAGACAAGGTATTTTTCAATCTTACATCCCTGGACCTTGAAAATGAGGTTGTGTCATTAAAATATAATCAGTCAGTGATATATATATATATATATATATATATATATATATATATATATATATATATATATATATATATATATATATATATATATATATGTGCAAAAATAGTAAGTGAGTATGATCAGGAAATACCACAAACTGCAGACAAACCCGTGGCATCGTGAGGAAGAGTCACACAACAATCACGAGACACTAGGAAGACGAACAAAGCAAAGCAACCAGCTCTCTCTTCCCAATTGAGATGAATTCAAAACTAGAATGGACACAAAGTAACGCACAACAAAACATAGTACAATTACAGAATCACACAATCACAGTAGATAATCACGTGACTTGCGGACAGTGCGCTAATCGGATGTTGCAAAGGATTTTGATGGAAAATCAATATATTTTGGCGTGTTGAAGGTGGGTGACCGCTTTTGTTTTGTGTTTTCTGCATACATGCGGTAATGAAATTTCCAAAACGACAGATGTTCATCAAGAACGTGCTATGAAAAATGTTTGTACCAAAGTAGAGATGTGAGAAAACTTCTAGATGGTTCATAAAACATCAAATCGTAGCAGGTTATCATCGGCAACTTGGTAAAATAATCTCAACCTGCATCAAACGTTTGTTGTTTATTTGCATAATAAGGCAAAACCAAAGGGTTATTTTCAGAAATATGTGAAGAAAAATCAATTCTCCTTTATACATACACAAACTTATGGGCCAAATCTTCCAAAAAAGGTGTTTTTAACTCCAATACTGTTATGCACCCGTTGCCTCTTGACTGACCGCAATATCGATTCTGTACCCTATCAAGTACTGCTAAAGTAATTTTTTTGACTGACCGCAATATTGCACCTAATGTGGGACTCGCTGGTCATCTGTGTACCGATTCGTGTACAAAAAACGATGAGAAAGGGTACTTTTTCAAGCTGGGGTGTGCGCATTGCTGTCACCGTTTAGGATAAAAGAAAAAAAACGCTATCATTTAAGTAGGAAAAGTTTTTTTTTTTTATAAATTTACTTACACGCTGTGATCATTGGGTCATCACTATTTTTTGATATCACAAAATAGATTTTTTGATATCTTAAGATCGTTTCGGCATTTTAGTTCTTAAGAATTCTTATCGGCGGGAAAAGCTAATCGCCAAGCTTAAATGGCACACAAATCATATGAGCCAGCACATGAGATTAAGATACTGTTGCAAAGGCTCAGACTGTGCAAATGTGACTCGCAAACGTACTCGTTGTCTGCATATGTCACTCAAATCGCTATTTGCGCCAGCACATGGGGTTGTGGTACTTATCGTATTGTCGAGTGCCGAAGGCTCAGGCGAGCCTGTGCAAATATGCAGACTCGACAGAGCCTTCACTTCTCGCATAAATGGCACGCATATTGCGAGCATGAGATTTTGGTAACGTTGTAACATTGTCGAGTGACGAAGGCAAAGGCGACCCTGTGCAAAAGTTTTTGATATCATATTTTTATATCACTAAATCGATTTTGATATCACAAAATGCGCTTGATTTTGTATTATCACAAATTCGATTTTGTGATATCAAAAATCGAATTTGTGATTCAAAAAATCAAAATCATTTTGTGATATCGAAAAATCGATTTTGTGAAATCATGGGTTGCTAAATGGCCACGATAGGCCCATAACTGTATAAACCCCCTGTTACATTCTAAATGTTTCCGTGTGTTTCATCTTTCTGTGATTGTTTAAGCTTGAGAGGCGCGTAATATATAAAGCTGCTACCACAATGCTCGCAGATGAACTCTCTAGCGCTTAAGTCAGCTTGACTCGGCGCAACAATATTGATATGCTGTTTTTCATGCCGACAAACATTAGCTTTCCATTGAGAAACATATTTACATCCAGGGGCAGAGCAGCTAAAGCGAACATGCTCTACAACCAGCCCCTCATTATTGTCATCAACATCCATACTCGGTGCCTGAAAGATAACCACATTGCGTAAACATCTCCAGACTAATGACACTTTTTTGTAGCTTGATGGTGTAATTACCATTCTTATTTGTTTGATTTGATTCTTAACGTCCAATCAACAATCTTTCAGTTATAAAGGGACTGGTTTTCCTGGGTTGAACCAGTACTAAGCTAGGACTAATGTTCTTTCTCAAGGACACAGCGCAGTGACGCCGGTGAGGCTCGAGCTCGCGGCCCTCGGTCTCGAGTCATGCACTCTTCCACTGAGCCACAGCGCTCCCAAATTACCATTCATTCTCCATAAAATCATAAATCATGGATATTTATAAGAATCTCTCAAATAGTAGGCTTATACTATTCATCACTAATAAGAAATGCTCAGAGCCTACCCCTTTGGTACTTGATAACTTTTGACGTTTTTCTTCAAATTCATCGAAATTTTCAGGTATTATTTATAATGCAGTCAGCAAAAGCTTTTTTTATGTAAATCACTCACTAGACGGTTCCATTGATGTCCGTTGGATGACACAAAATAATTGCAGAGTCCTTAGTATCGGGACATTTCAAACCCCTTACATGTAAGCTCTGCCCTCAAATCCTATATTATATGGGCCGCGACGCGAGAAAAGCTGTCTTCGGGGGTTTACGAACAACAAAGGCGCAAACCAGCCTGCGCATATGCGCAGTCTGATCAGCGTCTTTGCTATTCGCTTAATGAAAAGTATAATATCTAGACTTGCTAAAGCGAAATTTCAATTTTCTAGCTGGTCTCTGCAGCTTAGCAGGCTGGTTTGAATATCAATTTGTCGGAAACCCGGAAGACAGGTTTTGTTTCGACGCGGCCCAATTGACATAGGAAGCCATATTTGGTTTGTGGACACACCTTGGGGTAACATGGTGTCGTATATAGTTTCGGGGTCACTGTGACCTCGGTCTCTAGCCACAGTTTTAGGGAAAAAATCGTAAAAGCGGGCTTACCAGCGTTCCTTGCTAGATAAATTTTCATAACAAATCTTGTCCACTATAGAAAATAAATGGCCAGGTGCTGAAGTTTCAGCCACATAAAAAGGTAGACCTGTGCTCGCTGGAAGCATGTGTAAATGGTAAATAAATCAAAGCTCGGAGTTTAGAAGAAACATAAATTATCTCGACTTAGTTACATGCGAAAAACAAAGGCGCACACCGCTCTGCACATCTGCGAAGTCTGATCTTCGCTCTCTGGGAAATTATAATTGAATGCTAGACTTTTCGGTACGTCTATCTGAGCAGTTTGATTCTGACATGGTCGGAAATGGTCGAAGCTCGAGTCCCGAAGACAGATTTCTCGCATGGGGCCTGTCAATCAAAATCAGGATGTGCGGATCCAGAGGGGAAACAGGTGGTCTGGACCCCCCCCCCCTGAAAAGGCACAAAAAATGTAGGGTTTCTTTACAATACTGGTCTGGATCCCCAGCATCATCGGCCCGCCAGCAAAACGCCATTTCAATGGCGTTTCGCTGGCGGGCCGATGATGGCCCATTTATATCGGTGACAAAACTTTCTAGATCCGCGCATGGGGCGTGTTTCCTAAATATTCTAAATCAAAGAACATGTCGGGCGACAGAGTGTGTTGAATGTGAAATAACACATATGTCAAAGAAACGTACACAATCGTGATTGCCTTAACTCGGAAGATTGTTCCTTGCGTTTTTGAGAGAAAATTCGTGACCAAAAAAGATTGAAATCTGGTCCCAAACTCAGCAAAGAAAGCATTTAAAACACACAAAGAGGCGGTCAAGATTCTTTTTTCTCCGGGGAGGTCTCACAAACGCTACCAATGAGAGGGGGTCTCTTTGTGCTCTCCCAAGTCTCGATCTTTCGGCATTCGATGGTCTCATCTGCCGGACCACTTTCAAATACGCGGCAACGACCCTGGTTTGAACAGGAAAAGTCACTCCCTGTACCAGTGTTACAGATCAAAGAACCGTACGGTAATTTAGACATGAACTCATCCTAATGAGACAGTAAAAGTATATAGAGATCTAGATATATTTGTCAAGCATTTTGGATCCAGACCATGCCCAATGTTTTGTCGGACCTGATCTGGGTCCAAACTGATTGCGTGAATGTTATCAGTAGACGAACGGTTGCGCGTAAGCTAAATGCATCATGTGCCGATAACAAAAATACGATAATTACCCCCTTGCATACAAGTATGACTTTTACATTGTCAAGCCAGACGTTGGTCCAAACTGTTTCAAAAGGATATCAGCAGATGGCAAAATGTGAGTGGCAGGTAGTCTGGTCGCGCGAAGACCTGACTTGCTACATGCAGATAACAAAGGCGCAAAACAGCCTCCGTAGCCGCGCAGTCTGATCAGCACCTTTATATAAAGAACTGTACATCTACTTTAAACGAGTAAAATCTCGTTATTCTATCTTCTCTTTGCAGCAGAACAGACACTTTGTGGGACAATAGCACATTTATTCGTTGAATTCGCTAACCGTTAAAATGCGTGATTCCGCTATTTTTCTCGCAAAATCGCTGTGAGCATAATAATTACGTACAAATTCGCTAATCAATAGCAACCCTCATACCACCATTCGATAGATCTATAATTATCTTTAAATATTTGAACTTGCCAATATTGTTGATTTTAGAGCCATAATTCTAAGCCCATTGACGCCTTCATCGATTGGTTTTAAAATTTAAGTTACTTGTATATCTATTGTGCCATAGATTTCAACACCTTGACTATATCCTGTCTCAGTAACCTTAAGAAAACTACCAGTTTTAAAGGAAGCATACAGATACTTAAATCGAGATATTGCGGCCAGTCTAAAGCTACTTACCAGTGGTATTGCGGTCATTTTTCCAAAAGGGGGTCTGCCTCTATTTTCCCTGACAAATCAAGAAACCTGGTTCACTTGGCTAAAACTAGGATGCAAAGGGCAAGGGCCTTTACTAACGTGTAAACACCAAGTAAAAAAACATTAAATGCATATGCAATATTGATTTTATTCATTATTTTACAGTGGTCTGGCGGTAGATTATGTTATAATGAAAATGATAGAGTCGACGCTTTTAAGTCGCTTTTCAAAGCAGAGATGGTCGTAATGCATTATTTTGCTGATAGACAACAAGCAGAACCATTGGCAAGAGCGTATATGCTCGGATATGAGCAAATGATGCGCAAAAAGAGTATTAAATCACGAAAATATAGAGGTCACTCACCTTCAAAACGCCAAAATATATTGATTTTTCATCAAAATCCTTTGCAACATCCGATTAGCGCACTGTCCGCAAGTCACGTGATTATCTACTGTGACAATGGGAGTAACAATCAACAACGAATCACCAACAACAGAACCACCGCCTTAGTACGGACAGCAGCCAAAAGCCACGGGGGTGCTTAAATACATTTCACTGATACCAAATCTTCAACCTATATTCTGCTGCTGTTGAAGCACACAAAATGTTATGCTCGCACGCAATTTCGCGTCAAATTCATTCATTCAACAGATATGGTGCAGATAAGCCATTTGTCAACACTCTTTGATTTCGCTTGGCCTTGAAAATGGGGTCAGTGTCTGCAAACACTAATCAGTTATCTTCTTAATTGTATATGTGTACGAGTCTGGTTTATATTCATACATTTGTGAAATCCGTTTTTCAACATTCTTTGAATGTGTGTGACCTTGAAAATTAGGTCAATGTCACCAAAATCTACTTGGGTAATTGTCGTCTCCAGTGATACAACTGTGCAAGTTTGGTTTAAATCCATCCATCCATTCCGGAGATATGGTGTAGTCAGTGAATTTTTCAACCTTTGACCTCAAGTTACCTTAAACATAGTGTCAATGTCACAAAGATCTAATCATTTATTTTCCTCTGCCTAATGATATATATTTTCATTTTTGTCAAAATCTATCAAACGTCAAAAGCCTGCATCCCCTCCCACAATTTCTGCTATGGTAAGCGCAATAATGCTGCAAAGATCATTGGGGGCAATGCATGTAGGTTTTATTGCATCTGGTCATCATGTTCTAGCAAAAATAGTAAGTGTGTATGATCAGGAAATATCACAATCACAAGTTGAAGACAAACCCTAAGCACCGCGGGGAAGAGTCACAAAACGATCATCAGACACCAGGTGGACAAACTAAGCAAAGCAACCAGCTCAATGTTGCTTTTAGATATACGGTAATTTTAGAATTCCTATATGCAGATATGGTGGAGTTTACAATTTCAAACTTGGCCAAGATGTTCAGGTATGAGATTGCAAAATGGGCCTCGTCGCGAGAAAACCTGTCTTCGGGGTTTCCGACAGGGCGAGTTTCAAACCAGTCTCCTCAGCTGCAGAGACTAGCTAGAAAATTGAAATGTCATCTGTAGCAAGTTTACATATAATACTTTCTAAAAAGCGAGTGACAAAGGCGCTGATCAGTCTGCGCGGATGCGCAGGCCGGTCTGCGCCTGTGTTGTTCACAAACCCCCGAAGACAGGTTTTCTCGCGTTACGGCCCAAATAATAAAGTGCTACCAGACGCTGTACACTGGCGAAGCTGGGGAAGGCCAATGCGTACAAACTGTTTGGTTGTCTCGATTTGTAAATTGAATGCATGTTTGATATGATATGCCATGTGTTCACACATTGCTCAAATCCAATGTAGTGAGGAAATTGCTTGTTCTTTACAAGAATTTTGTAATCGATTGTGCAAGCGAGAGCATATTGAATCTAATGCTTTAAATACTCAGAAATAAATATTTTTAATATTATTGATAGCAGAATTTCATTTTAGTGGAATAATTTAGGTCTTTTGCTAAATTTTATCGTAAACAATCAGAGTGATTGTTAAATACAATATTGGTCTAAAATCTCCTCTGCAACAAAGCATATTGAAGTAGGTATTTTATGGTGACTTAGTTTATAAATTTAAAAGAATTGTTAGAAAGCCTAATTTTAGTGATCAATTTAGAAAGATAATTAAACGTTATAAAAAAGTGGGATACAACATGGATATCATACGACAGTCTGCATGCCTGGTTGTAAACCCAATCACAGTTCATAACTATGATTTCATCTGTAATTGTGCGACGATGAGTCAGGTCTCAGACCCAATGATGACCCTGTATTAAACCTTTAATCCATTGGTTGGTGTCTAGTGCTTGTCTTTGGCTGGGCCCACCGTGGATCAGCTTGGGGTTTTCTTTAGCTCTGATTATCTGTGAGTCGTGAACCCTTTTTTGTTTCAATATAGTGTGTTGATTTGATTTGATTGTTTCTCTGTGGTGATGCTTTGCATTAGCTAGAAAGCCTCTATGAGAGCTAAATATCTTTTGTGTTTTAACAATAACAGAATCTAGAGAAAAGATTTGGCGCCAGTAAAATGCATCTAAACCCCCAGTGGCCACGGTTGCTGTCCGTTCTAAGACGGTGGTTCTGTTGTTGTTTATGCATTGTTTTATGGTCATCCCATTGTTTGTGGTGGTTCTATGTTTGGTATTATGTTTTGTTATGCATTCCTTAGTGTCATTTCTAGTTTTGCAATCATCTTGACGTAGAAGAGAGAGTTGGTTGCTTCACTTTAATTGGCTTCCTGATTTCTTGTGTCTGTTAGTCCTCACTTAGTTTTTATTAAAGGAGGGTTATGAACAAACGTGATATCTTTGTGACTCCTGGCAGAAATCGTGTCAGGTCGACACGCTTCCAATGATCGTTTTCTTACTCCTTAATTGTGTTAATGCTGTAATCACGTTCATATGTCTGAATTGGACCGAGTACAGCATTGGTATGTAACTACTGCAACGGCCAACTCCAGAAGTCTGGCGGGATCAATCTTCTCTGCTTCTTTTTCACAAGACAAGAACGTGTGGTGGCAAATAAGTTGAAAACCACCAGGTCATCATAAAGCTCCCAATACTGTAGGTACCGGACATAGTTACAGTGATGCCCTGATTTCTATTTCCCCATTTAACTGTTCCGCACTTGAATAATCTGTCTCCATCTGTGGTTACATCCAACACCATAGATGAGTTTATGGCTGGTTTGATGTTTGATATGAATTATTCAGCCAGAAGAGGTTTGTTTTGTTTTATTTGTTATTTCAAATTGCAGATTAAAAGCTTCATTGTGAAACTGCATTTGACAATCAAGGTGACTAATAAAAGTAAGAATGGGTGCAAAGATCAGGAATCGATACAATCAAGTACCACACCTGACCCAGGATACCACTGGAAAAGTGACAAACTCACAGTTAGACACCACAAACAAGAGCCAAGAGGTCAGCCCTTTCCCAGCAGGTGACCACAAGACACATATAAACAGAAGCGCACAAGGGTATAGCATCCTATAGGCCCATTTCCCAAGGTCCCTACACGTCCAAATCTCTGATTCTGTACCCTTCAAAGCAGTTCAATAAGTGTGAATTACTAGTGTAAATGTCAGTAAGAGAGTACCTTTTCATATTTCTGTGTAGATACCCGCTGCAAATGGGGATAGTAAAGATCCCTTTTATTGCTGCAACATTAATAGATTGCTAGATTTTTGTTTCTTCTATTTCGTCTTGCTGTTTGATTGATTGTAATTAAAGACCATATTTGAACCACCCGTCCGGTGACAATCTACATGGTGACTCTGAACTGAAATAATATGTATGAAATATAATAAATAATACGTCTATGACGTCGAAGTAGTACAGCGAAGTCCACAACTTCGCTGTTCAACGGCTATAAGGCAAGTGCCCTACAATGAATGGATATACAACCAACATGCTCAATATTACTTGTATATATGCTCACTGTATGACTTGGTGAATAGCCTTGAAATAGCATGGAAATGACATAGAAAACAATATGAATGGATATGAGTAAAGATTTGTGATAAAATGCCAAACGAACACCTCTTGCAATTCTATTACAAAATATCAAAATATCTAAATATCAAAATGTCAAAACACTAGCCTAGCAAATATATTAAATAATACGTCTATGACGTCGAAGCAGTACAGCGAAGTTCACTTCTTCGCTGTTCAACGGCTATAAGGCAGGTGCACTGAGGCATGCTAGTACTCATGTATATAAGTGATGTGACATAGAAGCAACGGTACATGCAGTTAGTATTAGTGTAATAGCAGGTGGGTATAAGGAAAATGAATGGAAATGGGAACCATCAGGACAAAGGTGAGTAGATCACATAGTTAAATAAGAGCATTCCTTTCTTTTACCTTTAGCAGCCCAAATCCAACCTATGACAGTAGTCATCATGATAGCAGAATGTTAGATGTTGACAGACACATATATACTACATTCAATTAGGGCTACTTTCAACTAATACACTGTAAATCCAACTTGTATGCTGTGTTGCAGGTACTCTGAAACACGTCAGTATTTGTGGTTCCGTTGAGACGGAGAGAAGTGTGTACATAGAGAAATTGTCAACGAGCACAATCTGGACAGATCAGCATATTTCACAATGGAAGAATCTTGACTTTCTCGGACAGTTAACACTGGGTGTGTCGCGGATCATCAATATAGACAACATTGATACTGAGGAGTTGGGTCGCTTGTACCATATACTAGGAAGTACTTGCACAAGCTAAATGTGAGACGAGTCTATCTCTTGATATTGGCACAATCGAATTCGATCATTACGTCAGAGTGGTGGCATTTAGAAAACTTTCGTGACTTTTGACACAGATAGTCTCAGCTCAACTGTAATTATTTTACAGCACATCTACAAATTATCACCAGCACTGAGCTTTTATTACACACCGGCCAGCATTTTAAGTCCTAGGAGTTGTGTCCCGAATAAATAAGCAGGGACCAGCAAACATGCCTATGTGGGTTCCATATGGGCTACCCATATGGAACCCATATGGGGAGTGCGACTGGATTCCTCATGGGTCCCATTTGGGTTAGCCCAAATGCGGGTTGCCCAGAGAGGTCCCATAATTATGGGTCTCATATAACAGCCCAATAAAGAAAAAGGAAATGATATCAACCTATTTATACAAACTTATTTCCTTGTTTATAATGCATGACTAGCTTCTACAGTGGCGGATACAGAGGGGATTCGTGTGGTTCGCTTGAACCCACTTTTGAGACAAAACAAACGAATTTCCAGAAAAATCAGCATAAACTATCAAATTATCAGGTACAACTTTCAAACCGAACCCACATTTGTAAATTTGAACGTCCCTGCTTCTATTCTATTATTTATTTATTTTTATTTACATGGGCCAGCGCATATGGGACTCATGTGGAACCCAGTTACACTGCTCATATGGGACCCATGATATATCTGTATCTGTATCTGCCGGATACTCCAAACACCTCTAGAAGAGTATTACGTGGAGGGCGCGCGAAAATGGCATAATAATCGGAATATAACATGTAAAGATGTATTGATAACTTGACAATATATAAAAAATTTGGAATTTCAACTATTTTCGTACTACAATTAATTATTGTTTAAAAGGAGACATACTGTGAGACTGGTACGACTAAAAGTTTTATATGGTAGATGATATTACGCGTGAATGATGATGATGATGATGATGATGATGATGATGATGATGATGATGATGATGATGATGATGATTGGTGTTGTGGAAGCTTTAGTGGAGGTGTTGATCAATTCCAGCTCGGAATGTTTCCAGGGCTGGACAGTTGATCAAGTCGGGGGTAGGTCATTCCATAGTCTTGGGGTTCTTGGGAAGAATGAATGTCTGTGTGCATCAATCCTTGAGTACGGGATGGAAAATCAATTTCGTAAAGTTGGTTTGATAAATTCAGGAAATTTAATTCTTACTAGGCCATGATTAATCTTGTAAAACATACTCAGAGAGGTAATTTTTCTGCGTTTCTCTAGAGTGGGCAGTGCAAGTTGGTTTAGCATGGAGGAAACACTACTGGTGAAGTTATAATCATTGAAGATGTAGCGGACAGCTCTGTGATGTACCATTTCTATTTGATTGATGTATTTCTTTTGCCAGTGATCCCAGACTGTTGCCGAATATTCTGATAAAGGCCTGACATAAGTTTTGTAGGATGTCTCTTTAATTTTGTGGATATTTGTTTGGATATTCCTTTTAATAAATTTCAAAGTATTGTTACTTTTAGTAGTCATCTGATTGATGTGTTTGCTCCATGTTAAATCATCTGAGATTTGGATGCCGAGATATTTTGCATTTTATGTAAGGTGAAGTGTGATACCATGAAGCTAATAGTCAAAAAGTACTGTTTTTTTTCTTTTTTGTGATCCTAATGACTTCACACTTCTCAGGATTGAATGCCATAAGCCATTCACTCACCCAGGATTCGAGAGTGGTAAGGTCTGATTGTAGGGCTTGACAGTCTGAATGATTTGTGATGGTAAGGTACATGATGGTGTCGTCGGCAAACAGCCTGATGTTGCTTTTGATTGAGTCTGGCATGTCGTTTACGTACATAAGAAAAAGGCAGGTCCCAAGTATGGATCCCTGAGGCACCCAAGACAGCACTGGGCATGCATCAGACTGTTCGACGTTGAGGACCACATTCTGTGATCTTCCTGATAAGAAGGACTTAATCCATGCAATCACAGTTGTGTTATGCCCAGTCGATGGAGCTTCAGCAGGAGCCTTTGATGGTCAACTTTATCAAATGCCTTGCTGACGCTCTTGACTATGACATCAGTCTGTCCTCCTTGGTTCAAGGTGTCATACAGGTCCTGAGTGAACTGGATAAGCTGGGTCTCACAACTGACCCTACTCCTAAACCCATGCTGGTTGTGAAATAGAAGATTGTTTTGGTCGAGATATGACATAGTATTTGAAATGATAATATGTTCTAAGGCTTTGCAACAGATACAAGTTAGTGAGATTAGGCGGTAGTTTTCCGGTTTGCATTTGGGACCTTTTTTGTAGACGGGTGTTACATAGGCATTTTTCCAATCGTCTGGAACAATGCCTTGAGAGAGAGATGTATTGAAAATATCTGTGAGAATGGGAGCAATTTCGTTGTGGAGTTCTTTGAGAATACGAGGATAAATATTGTCTGGGCCTGCTGCTTTCCCTGGGTTTAACTTAAGAAGCTGCTTAGATACGCCAGAGACTAATATTGTAATGTTTTGCATTGGTGGAGAGCTTAGTTTCCTTGGGAGTACAAGTTCAACAAGGTGCCGCAGCTTCAGGGGAACAAGCTTGGTGAAAACTGACCGGAATTGGGTATTTAAGATGTTGGCTTTGTCAGTTGGAAGTGTGTAATTTATGCCATTAGATTTTAAACTGTTAATTTCCCTACTGTCTGACTTTTGTAGTTTGATAAAGGTGTACAGACGTTTGATAGGTCGTCCTGTATTAGAAATGTTATATTGTTGGTCCATTACAATTGACTCAATGTAGTTGTTATAGGATTCTCTGAGTTGTTTTTGGATTGAGTGTTTCAAGGAAGTGAATTTTAATTTGAGGGTTGAATTTGACCTATCTTGTTTATATTTTGAATAGAGGCGATCTCTTTTGTTTATGAGACGTTTTATGCTACAACTGACCCAGAGGTGTCCATATTTTGGTTTACACATTTTTATGGGGACATATTTCTCTGTTAAATTATCCAATGCATTTTAAACTCTGTCCATTTAGTATTAGTGTCACATGAGGAATGGTTTTATAAATATGTTTGATGGTAAGCCTTCATTTCTGATCTAAACCAATCCCAGTCTGTTTTCTTAAATAATTTAATTGGTCTTTGTTTTTGTTTTCTTTTCCCAAGATTAATTTTAGGCTCATGATGAACAACATCATGGTCGCCCTGTCCTAGGGGTAGGAGTATCTTAGTACTGTGGACCAGGTATGGTTGATTAAGAAGAAACAGATCGAGAATGTTATCCTTTTTTGTGGGTTTTTTAACCACCTGTTCCAGGCTGAAATCATGCAAAGTGTCGAGAAAGGACTCATAGACGTGTCTGCAAGGGCATGAGCTTTTAATCTGCTCTGTTTCCCAGTCTATATGTGGGAGGTTAAAATCACCCAGGGCCCATATGTAGCTTGTTTTCGGAATTTTAGACAAGGAGTTTCCCAGAGCATCAATACTCTCATGGTCATTTTCCTTTGGCTTATAAAAAGAGCAAATGGATACATTTTTTAAGCCAGGCAAGTCTATTTTTGCCCAGATGATCTCAGATTCAGAATCTAGTTCTGGCTGACCAACCGGATTGAGGTAGTGTTTTATGGCCAGAAACACTCCACCCCCTTTTCTGTTTTTGCGGTCTTTTCTAAATATGGAGTATGAGTCTGTATCAAAGATTTCATTATTATAATGAGAATCATTGAGCCAGGATTTAGTACCTGCAATAATGTCAGGTCTTGTCTGATCCGTTAAATATTTTAACTCAAGTTTCTTTTCTACAACTGAGCGGCAGTTGATATTCAGGATGTTTATCCGTGTTGGCAGTGGTTTTGATTTTATTTTAGGAGGCTTTTTACGAGGTTGCCTAGGAGCCATTGGCGATGAAGAAGCCTGGGATGAACCAATGTTGATTGTAGAGTCATCATTGTTTCTGGCTTCTTGTGAGGTGCTGCAAAAATTTGAAGAATTCAGAATAGATGATAAAGATAAAGAGATAAAGATAAAGAAGCCTTATTTAACGTCGCTTATAATGTAACAGACAACATTAGCTCACGAGCTATTCTGCTACATAACAATATCTTTAACAGATACTTACCTGCCTTATTTTATCTTCCTAGCACAACCCCTTTTACGCGAGCATCAGCAAGGGAGCTGATAACCCATCTTTTTTACACCTTTGGGATGGTGCGGCCGCGGGATTCGAACCGGTAACAAGTCGTTTCGCCCCAAGACCAGTTCGCCCCTAGTCATTTCGCCCCTAGTCGTTTCGCCCCAAATTTGATGCCTAGACGTTTCGCCCCTACACCCTAGTCGTTTCGCCCCAAGACCCTAGTCGTTTCGCCCCACTTTTTAACCCTAGTCGTTTCGCCCCACTTTTTTTTATAAATCCCTTTAAACTGTTACATGTATACACTTCATAAAGATATGTTAAGCATTATTATATGATAATAATTTAATTTTAACGATGAACACGGTTCAGTAACAATGATAGCAATGAAGCCTTGTGGAACCCAGATTTATCTCTTTTAATATATCAAAAGCCATCTGATCGTGAGACACACTGCTATAAATTATTTGTTTATAATTGGTATGGTGCAGTCTTTAGGGTGCAGGTGTCCATTGAAAAGAGTTTGAGAGGAGTGTAGTGCGTAATATATGTAATTAGCATGACTAGGATAAACCGTGATAACAAAATGCAATGCTTACTAAAAGTACAGATAAAATATAGCATAAAAATAATTTTATATTTCCTTCAACCCTGCGGCAATACGCAGGGTGGCACTGATCTGCTCACTGCATTAAGCAAAGGGTCTGATCCACCAGTTAAAGTAATTCAACGTTTATTGTCTCTAATTAAAGTGTGCGGCCAGATAATCTTTAATCTGTGAGTCATTAACAGGATTAAGACTAGGGTGTCGAAAACATACGCCAATCAATCAGATCCAATTAAAATTGGATTGCTCAATTAAACTTCGATATGTCCGTGACGTGCTTTGACTTCCTGGTGAATGTACGTTTTTTATATCTGATTCTTGATCAACGAAGGCTTTGACCAACATGTGCACACGCGCAGACTGGACGGAGCCTTCGCCCACAGAGCTCCTGTTTGTATATTTCATAACCAACACAAATTAATTTTATAAACCACTTAGCTCCAATCAGGTTCCATATTAATATACGCACTATGTAGCATTTTACGAGTCTGTCACTCACTTCTTTCTTCAGACATGGAACAAATGGATTCCATTGCCGAGCACTTTGGGGTCAAAAGTTACAGATCAGTCGCCGCCGTTTGTGCAGCAGACAGCGGAGACTCATTTGTATTTGAAACTGACATCTTTTTGTGTAAATATTCTCATAGTTCTCTTTAGGATTCTAATTTTGGTTAAATAACCATTTCGGACTGCAATTTCCGCTCATCAAGTTATAATCTCAATAAGTGTTTGGTACGGAAAAGCTGAAAACATGAGGAACCCAGCCAGCATCCAATCTCGTGCGGCTGTCGGCCCGGCATTCGAATGGCGTTTCACTGGCTGGCCGATAGTCGCACGATTTTACGTGCTTATTGTGAAGTGGGCGGGCATTGGGCTAACCCAGCCAGCATCCAATCTCGTGCTACTATCGGCCAGCCAGTAAAAAATTGCAGTCTTGTCGAAATTAATGACCAACGAAGGTCAAAGGATAGACGGCCTAATTGTTGTCTGTGATGTTTAATTGTTTGCAATTAATTAGTGAATTCAACTGATGAAAAGTGTTATCTTGTCATTATTTCGTGTATAATTATGGTTATCCGTTTTACCCATTGGAAAGAGACATGGAAACACTTTGTCCATGTGTAAGATTCTACAAATGTGTCTTAATTGTATTGATATTAATCGCATATGCGATAAGTATTAAATTCTCATGAACTGGCACAATAGCTTTACACGAAAAAAAAACATGCACATAATCTTTATTTAAGACTTTAACTGTTAAACTACATTACTACTGGCATAAAGCACTGTCAATATATTTACACTAACTATTCACATAAGTTTCAACAAAATAGGTTGATTTTTCTTCTTGGGGCGAATCGACCAGGGGCGAAACGACTAAGGGGGCGAAACGACCAGGGGCGAAACGACCTGGGGCGAAACGCCGCTGGGGCGAAACGTCTAGGGGGCGAACTGGATCTGGGGCGAAACGACCCGGATTCATTCGAACCCACGACCTCCCGCTCCGAAAGCGGACGCTCTACCAACTGAGCTATCGAGCCGGATGATTTGTCTGAAAGTGTGTCCAGGGAGGCAAATAAGCTAGCTGTATTTATCTAGCTAGCTAGCTAATATCATTCCATCGAATAGCCTTTTTGAACTAAATACTTCTGTCTCAGAGGAAATTCTCTCAAGTTAAATAAACCAAGATCAAGATTGAATATCAGACATAATAATTTCAGTCAACGTGTGATCAATGCATGGAATCGACTTCCAGAGCAAGTAATATCATCTACAACTGTGAACGGATTCAAAA
Organism: Loripinus fragilis; assembly: GCA_964019695.1. Classification (NCBI taxonomy): domain Eukaryota; kingdom Metazoa; phylum Mollusca; class Bivalvia; order Lucinida; family Lucinidae; genus Loripinus; species Loripinus fragilis. Next base: position 58,241,961 of record OZ026524.1, on the reverse strand, counting down.
ACAACCTAGATAGACATTTTCAAGAATTACATGGGGTTTCTATGACTCGGTCGCTTAACCCCTAGGCTGCACTTTAGGGTGTGGCCAACAGGTATAACAGGTATAACAGGTATATTGCTAGCTGGGGAGCTCTAAGATCTTACTACACCAACAATATGGATAAATTTACAATTAATTTTTTATTATTTCTATTTGGTGGGGGAGGGGAATTTATTAAGCTTCCCTCCCCTATATCTACATATCTAGATTAATTTGAGATGATAACAGGTCACCAATTTAGGGTGCGGGTGGGTGGAGGAGGGGGTAGAACAACCCGGGAACATTTTGACTTGGGTACGTTTTGACTCAGTATGTATTGCACGATTGTTATACAAATAGTCGCAACCAAAGCGCTTGATGAACATTGACGCATTTTAACAAAAAACACAATTTTTAATGAATTTGTAGTAAAACATGCTGTCTTCAAAGTCATTAGGAGGCTCAGCTGCTTTAAGCTCATACAGAGACCAGCATTTTAAGGTAACCTATTGTTTATTTTGTGTTTCATAGTCAATTTTGTTGAAGCCCATTGTTAGTCATGAGTTTTCGTGACCATTTTTTTAGCTGGCCAGTGTAGTGGTAGTGTGGTCATGTTAATAAGGCAATTTTGGCCTTGTAGTGATAAAACAATATGACACCCGAAAAACATAGGTGGTAGTTTAGAACAGAACAGCCTTTCTTTTGTTTAATTACTGCCTGGTGCTCGCTTTCGAGCATTATCGGCAGGTGTACATTGTAAACTCTGGGTTGCAGGATGAAAGCCTACAAGTACCATTTCTACATTACCATGGGGTTCGTAACCTGCACAAGTGCTGCGTAGCGCAGTCGGTAACATGTCTGGCTACAGATGCGTGTCTGACTGTAGTTGCAGAACTGCGACTTTAGATTTTTTTCGATCTGACTAAATTTAAAGTCGCAGTGTTTTTGTGCTCTATCTTGACCAGTGATGGAATCCCCTTTTGTTTTGGGAAAAACTCGTTTCCTTGACAATCCAACCATTTAGACTTCTTCATGTGTTTTACATACACAACCAAAGTTATAAAAATGTTACCATTGACTTTGTTATCATGACATGATCAATGCAATCTGTAATATCATGTTCTTGTTGTTGTTTTTCGGTTCATCGCAGCCATTTTGCATGCTTTTCACGAGCTAGGGGTGATGACGTTTTTGCGATAAAATTCGGATGTTGAATTGATGAGACGAACTTAATAAAACGTTGATAAATATTATAATAAAACCTGGTACTGGTTATACTCCCCATGACTAGGTAAGGTATGTCAGTGCTTTTTCAAAAACTCAGTACATTATTATAATAAGATTAACAGTGGATTTTGGACATTATAAGAAACAAGTAGGTGTTTGAAGTTTGAAAATCAGGGCAAAATTGTTAAAGCTATTGATTCTGTTAACTTACTCAATGTTGGTACGCTCGCAGCAGTCATGCCCCCTATTTTCTATTAAATTATAACGAGTAATGACCTATTTCAGAAAATGAAAGTCGATTTCCAAGAATGGTTTGATTTTAATTTAATATAGCATGCCAAAGAAAATGAGATACTTACTTGACAGAAATCCTTAACAATCACATACCCCACCCGTATAAATCTAATTTTCGGAAAGGAAGCTTTGTCATGTCCCAAAATGTCATAATCAGACCGAAAATGGACTTTTCCAAAAAGGCGGACAATTGTTATTCTGATCATGTGCTCACGTGACAATTTCTCGCCAAAAGTAGCAAGCTAACTAGGGACCAAGCTGGCCCAGAATTTTAGGGAGAAGTGACTTCTCCCTGCAGGAAAATTAGGGAGAAAAGACAGTCAGATAGGGAGAAGTTATAGCGCAAAATTACGGCATTTTCTGTCAATTTAGAAGCATATTAGCCATTACACATACTATTGCCATTTAATGGAAGGAGAAACACGATGCAGTGGTAGTAGATTGTCTGATAATGTCACCATAGCTTGCATTTGTGTGGTGACAGAATGAAAATGAGTCTCCCTAAAAAAAAAAAAAAAAAAAATTTTTTTTTTTTTTTTTTTTTTTTTTAGGGAGACTCCCACTTCTCCCTGGGTCCCATTTAGGGCGAAATTTCGGCCCCTAGGGCGACTATTTCGCCCTAGTCGCCCCCTAGCTTGATCCCTGCTAACGTGAGAGTACATTGACCACTGAACCGAGAGAGGGTCAGCTCGTTTACGACAAGAAGCGATGGATTGGAAAGATCAGAATCAAATTACTTTTGCACAGTGACCAGTAAGATATTAGTGAAAGAAAATATTTTTTATTTCATGGCTAACCTTGCTGCACGCTGAATAGCTTTACTATCACACGCTTATGTTCAAATAGGCTATCAGTCAATACACACAGTTAGTACCCATCGTTTTTAAGGCGCCACATGAATCTTATATAGAGACATTGGGTGTTTTGACCTTCTTTTTGAACATGTGCGCAATGGTTTATATTAGAATTGTATAATGATGTCATTGTTTGAATATGCAAAACCATTTCGATTTTTTTCTATGTATTTCCTGTTAGCGGAAGTGGGGGAGTTCCTTACCTGAAAATAGTCCATTTTCAATCCAGTGACATCCGTCGGAATACAGAACCAGGGTAAAAAATTTGCATACTAGGTTGAAGATTGACCTTTATTCGTTGACATTCATCAAGATATTAAAAGAAAACCTATTACAAATGGTGAGAGAGGTCACCATAAAAATCAACCTGTATGCACAAAAAAGGATCCCAGTTAGATCGGTAATTGGTCATCTTTTTTTGCAAATATCTACATGTAACAAATGTATGGTGAGATGGTATTGGATTCTTTTAATCTCAACAGACCAGGTATGGTCATTTTTAGACCAATTATGATAATAAGGAAGGTAAAAGAAAACATTATATATTAGTCTGATTTTGGTATTTAATGTTGTTAAAACATCTGTGTATTCCGAAAAACGAAAGTAAACGTGTCATTGTCGGTACATTAAATACCAAAACAAATTCGTGCGTGACTTTAGTACCCACAGTAAAAGCATGCTCTTCAGCTCAGAAGACAAAAATGACGCCATGTTTTGAAAACAAATAGTGTAAACATTCTGTGTGGACAGGAGTATTTTATCTTTTTAGAACTAATCAGGTATGCATCAGCGGCAAACTAAATAGCGAAATATAGATAAACCTATAAACATACAAAATGGAGTAGTGTTAGAGGAAGACACTGTTTGGAAATGTGTTTTCAACTTGGTTTACGTCCACAATAACAGTAAGGGAAAAGATAGAGGCTTAAAAAATCAGGGCTATATGATAGTCTGACTGCAGATCCAGGGGTCGCGAGTTCGATCCTGGTCCCATACTTTCGTGGAGATTGATCATGAAACGATTTCTACGGTCATTCTCCTCCTTCCGCTGATTCATTCAAGAAGGGTTGTTGTCAGTTACAAGCGAAAGTATGTGCACGAATTACTGGTTAACCGCTTGTTCAAGCCTGCCCAGGAAAAAGTGTGGTTAGGTGAACTGACCATCCCGCAATGACCATAGCTGTTGACTTGGGACGTAAAGCAACAAAACAAACAAACAAACAAGGGGTGACTTCCCCTGCACAGGGGACACCCAGTTAATGTCCCGATCTGAAGGACGATATGCACTTATCTAGTGTCGTGATAGTGTTTTCAACAATCGATAACTATCTCTGATAGTGCACCCAACTATCGATAGTTTTGATAGTTAAGATAGCCAGGCAGATAACATAACTTTGTAATGGTTTATTTCAGTAGATTCATATTCAGACACAGTGAAGACATGTGATAAAACTTAAAGTAGCTGTTTTGTAACAGGGACCAAGCTGGCCCAGAATTTTAGGGAGAAGTGACTTCTCCCTCCAGGAATTTTAGGAAGAAGTTTGCTGATCCTAGGGAGAAGTGAGAGCTGGACGATGAAGTGTTAGGATGGATGGACGGACAGACAGATGGACCGACAGGCAGGCAGACAGACAGACAGATAGATAGATAGATAGATAGATAGATAGATAGATAGATAGATAGATAGCCAAGGAACACAAGCATGCAAAGAGTCCTTTATAGATTGCATATGCTGGAAAGGGCCATTTTTCACAGTGCTGTGCACTTTTGATTTTATAAACTTTACCTTAGTAAGTCTGCCCTTTCTGTACTAAATTCAGAAGAACTAATTATGTACCATTAGTAACCATAAGAGCTTAGACTGATTTACACACATGACTTGGTCTTGAAAGCCTCTGTCATTTACAACAATTTCTAATTTAATTATACTTTGTCACAATGTAATCACTTTGGCTGTTGCATGGTCATTGCAGGTTCAAAGACCTTCTACATGAAGATAGAAGATAAAAACAAGTTCTCTGTTACCAGCTGGTATAGTGGTTTCCTTGGGAGATAATTTTCTCACTCCCTATTTGACAAATAAAAAAGTATCAAGAAAGCATAAAGAGATGACTGTCAAAAAACAAGCTCAAAAGTGAGAAGACTGAATACATGTATAAATTGAATGGAAAACCTTGATGAAGTAGGCAGGCATAAAGTAGTTAAAGCATAATTGCACAATTATTAACAGGTTCAGGAAAGTCTATGGGTTTTTTATTTAATCAGTTGTTTAGTTTTTTTTATCACATAGACTGTTTTCTAACCAAGAAATTTGTTAAAACCCAAGAAATTTGAAAAGAGGAATATCATGGTAGGTTTTTTCTACATGGGTTCCCAATACTAGGGATTTTTTGACAGTTGATCACTGCCACACCAAGGATTATTTGTCAACAATTTTAACTCCTAAACAGTCACAAGGGAATTAGACAGGCTATTTCCCAAATTTGCCCAATTTCCAGGTATTCTTGCCAGGCCCCCTTTGGACAAAGATATTGATTGGTGTACCCTGCATTATAGTATAGTTCAAAATTAATAATTATCATAATTTAAAACCATTTTAATAATCAATAAACATACAACATTCAGACAGATTAAATCAAACATGTATACAGACAAATACTACAAGCTGCTTTGTTCAAAATTCATTCTTTCTACTCTTAGCCATGTTTAAGGATCATTGTTGAGAAAACCTGATAGTATCGTGATAGTATCATGATAGTATGCCACGATAGTGATAGTATCGTGATAGTGGACTGGTTTCTGTGATAGTGATACTATCATGATAGTCAAAATGGGCATCGATAGTCACCCCTACTGAGCTACCACGCTGAGCCTTTAATATAAACTCAGCCTTAAGGGTATGATGGTTTCATAATATGACAAGACAGGCCTGAGTACAACTGTAGCTCTGACAGGGGGTGCATTTACTAATCGGATTGGACATCAATAACCGTAATGGATTTTTAATTTTGCCTCTCAACTGTTCATTTCATGTAACATGGGAACATTTGTTACTTCGCCCTAGGTCTGGCTAGACTGTAACGAAAGTTTCATGTCAATTGTTCTTATTCCATTATTGATATACAACAGGGCTCCAGATAAAAGGGGGTAAAACCGTAAAGGGTATTTCAGCATTAATTTTTTGGAAATCGGCATTGAAAATTAAATTGAAGGGTAAAAGTACCTTTTGCAGTTTGAGGTTTCAGCACTGATACTCAATTTATGTATCTGTATCTGTATGGTTACGGTGTAGGGCTTGTTCAGCATAACACACCGGGGAAAGAGTAACTTAGTAGCACTGTGGGAGAGCTTGTTTGAAACTCTACTGTCTCTGCGCGTACTGTTTCTGTGTCAAGATTGTTCCACTCCACTACTGCTCTAACAAAGAATGAATGTTTTAGTTGCTCAGTTTTACAATGTTAAACTATGAAACTCCTGTTATTATTTGATACCTCAGTCCCAATTAACACGGACTGGTCACTTACATACAGATAAATGTATATATTGGAAGTACGTTGTCATGGCTCAACGGTGCCTGAGCTTTCAAAACTGACGTATGTTCCGGATTAAATAATCATATCTCAGTTATTTCTCTACATATCTTTGAATTTTTTTTTTCAAAAAGCACTGGTTCAATATACTATCTTTAAGACTGTATTGTTGAATTTATTTAAAGTTTATCTGTCTTTATGAACATCAGCGAGAAACCTAGGTACCTTTTTTAGCTGTTTTCGGCACTTTTAGTCGAAACCTGTCAGAAATCAACATTAAAAGATGAGAAAACTTCATATTTTTTTTTACTGTAACTCCTAATATTTCAGCTTTGCATACTGGGAGTAACCTCTTATACTCCCGTGTATGTTAAGAATCAATTTTATTGGCTGTAGTACTTTTAAATAGCCCTAAAATAAAGCCTCGACAACATTACTTTGTATTTCCGTCAGTGACCAGTCAGTTTATACTGGTTCGAGTTGATATGTGCCTGTCCAAAATGTTTTTTGTTTCACAACTTTCGAAATATTTCGCTTTCACTTGTCGTTTTTATCTGGTTGGTTTTAGAAACTCATTTGGAGATTATGTGGCGAAATCTTTTATCCTTAGTAAGAAAATACCTAGTAATATACACAACTTGTATAAATCTTGGAAGTTTTCTAAAAAAAATGTAACATGTATTTAATAAATTAATACAATCAACTTTTAAGCAAACAAAAATTGTCTTTTCTCATGGCTTTGCAACAGAACTGATGCTTCTAGGACTAAGTTTCTGCAATTTTATATTTTAAGTAGGGAGTAAAATACTCATTAAATTAAAAAGTAGGGGATGAAATACCCATTGGTCCAAATCCTTATCTAGACCACTGATACAAGTATCGTTTATTCCAAATCAGTCTATCTATCTTTGTTTTACAATGACTCACTCCATTTGGAACATTATGCCAGGGAATGCTTATTTTGAAGAACAAAAAGTGTTTTTGACTAAATGAGGAATGCCCTAAAATCCTCTGAGATCTAGGTATTGACCACCGAAGGAGAAAGACCACTCCAGTATGGAATAGTTTTTGGGGAAAAAAGAGGTCTTCAGGGCATTCCTGTATGTCTGGTGATCCTAACTACATAAAAGCAACGTAAATTATTGTTTTCTTTACAATATCCCCGTGTTAGTAACCTTGAACATCCATTTTTATTTTCAGGGAAGCAGGTCAGAACAAGAGAAGCTACTTTTGGCCAGCTGTACTCTGTACATAGGAAATCTTTCATTTTACACGACAGAGGAACAAATCCATGAGCTGTTCAGCAGGTGCGGAGACATAAAGCGAATCATTATGGGTCTAGATAAAGTCAAGAAGACACCCTGTGGTTTCTGTTTTGTAGAGTATCCTTTCTAGTGCAGTTTTGCATATGCCTATTTTTGTGTATGCAAGGATAAGTTAAAAAGAATACTAGGTTAGTTAATTTCTTTTGACATCAAATTTACCAGGCATGGCTTCGAGAACGCTTGTTGAATCAAGAGGCTCTGCCTAGGGATTTTACATGCATTCTCGAGGCCAAGCCTGGCAATCTACTTGATATCAAAAGATGGGAACCTTGTATTCTATTTATAAGTTTACCAATTGGTTCACTTTTCAAACTGGTGATTATGATGTTAATATCAATTTTCACATTTATTCAAAAAGTGCAATGTCACATTGACCTGATAGTGAGCGCAGTGGCTCAGTGGTAGAGTGCTTGACTCTAGACTGAGGGGCCGCAGGTTCGAGCCTCACTGGCGTCACTGCGTTGTGGTCCTTGAGCAAGACACATTTATCCTAGCTTAGTACTAGTTCAACCCAGGAAGACCCGTCCCTGTTTAACTGAAAGATTGTTGATGGGACGTAAAGAATCAAATCAAACAAACATTGACCTGATAATAATAATTTCTTGACCTGATGAAAATAACTTCTATAAGATAGATAACGTAATTTCTAGGGCTGGCACAATTAATCGAAATTATCGGTTAATTGGTCGATATACAATAGAAAAACTATTATCGGTGTGAAAATTTAAAAATCGCTTACTTTAAATGGATGTTCTGTTTATTGATTCAATTAAAATCCATGCGTAATTGCCTCGTGTGATGTTTTGTTTAGACCAGAAGTGCATTGTCGTAAACAGTAGATGTGTCTAAATTGCTGTAACAAGTAGTAAAACGTTGTACTCTGCAGGCTAACTCAACAACTGATTATTAGATAAAGTTATACTTGCACTTCCCTCTTTTAAAGAGTACAAAATTATGAAATGTTTGTCAGAGGAACAATCTAGCATGCAAGTTGTTTTTCTCTGCGGTTAAATTCGAGTTTAGAAGCTTTCAATTTTACCAACCTTTACAGTGGGTCTTATTTTACATAAAAGTTTTTGTGTTACAAGACTTCCTTTTGCATAACGTCACGCAACATGAAGTTGACAACATGAAATGGCCGACTGTCTCATTACCGACTTTGCCAATTAGTGAGTCAATTTTCTTCCATCAGAGTGGATGACGGCTTGTTATAAAATAAGCAAAGGTACCAACTTATATCTGAAACCTATTGTCATTTGAATATATATGAGCCACAATCTGTGAAAACCAGCCTTAATGACGAAGTCATCAAATTTGAGTTAATTGTACACACTTAATCTTTGAAGTGTAAAGAAGTTATCCTGCAAATTTTATGAAGTTATCTCCATTATTTATGGAAATATGGTCTTTTGAAACTATACACTGTCTTAACTTTAACACGCAACGTCAGAAACGTCATGACGTTGCTAATGACGTCAAAGTTAATTTCCTGATTTGCGGGTTCGTCGGGTGCATGAAAAACATGCTATTACTTGCTAACCTACTTTTTTATTATCCTCAGCATGTGTGCAATAGAATTCGCAGAAAATTTGACACTGATTCATTTTTGACTTAAGTTTGCATGATCTGAAAACGACTGACCATACTTTAAAAATTCTGACAGTTGCTAAGGTAAAGTTGTTGCCATGGAAACATATGGCATGAAAATAAGGAAATTTAATCAGAAATAATTGCCAATTTTATTCTACTATCCATCTGAAGAGGTTTTAAGACAATATTGGAACATGTCAAATTTCTTATTTTTTGGTGTTTTTCAAATGATTTTTACATAAAATGTCCTAAATGTCATTAAGGCAGGTTTTCACAGATCGTGGCTCATATATAATAACACACACTACTTATTTATGTTGCGAAATGATTGGGAAATCAATGTCATTAACTATGCAAAAGTTGTCAAAACGTTCAGAGACCTTCTTTCAAGTTTGAGCGATTACTAATTGGTTATATATCGAAATGCAAGGGCCGACTATCAATTAGCATTTTGGCTTCGATTAGCCAGCCCTAGTAATTTCTCAGATAAATGTATATATCAAAGTATGAAAAAAGTTAAAACTATGTAGATCCCAGACACTGCAAACAGGAACATGAATGATCAGAAATTCTGCTGGGCCTGATCTGGGTCCAAGCTTTTGGACTCTCTGGTGTTAGTCTTGAATAAATATTTTGAAAAAAGTTATGTTGAAAAATATCTGCAGATGGCAATAATTCTTATAGAAATTGCCCAACATGCAATGAGTTAATAGTTCAACAATGTCACAACATAGGAGCCAGCACATGAGATTTTTGTACCAAGAGCATATGTGATCAGCGATGGTTCAGGCAAGCCTATGTTTATTTGATGAGTCTGTTGGGTATGGGGATTATAAGAAATTATATTATTTTAGTTACATGTAGGTCTTTATCAGAATTCTACTTCCTGAACTGAGTTAGATATTATACAAGAAAAGATGGAGAAAATGCCATGAGATATGTAAATGGTACCAGGCTTGATGACAGAATAGTTAGAACAGACTGGGATGCTGGGTTCAAAGAGGGGAGACAATATGGTAGAGGAAAGACCGGTGGCCAGGTAAGAGTTCATGTAGTGCAGTCAATGTGTTCTTTCCCAAATCACTGATTTGACTATATAGTATGGACTGCAAGGTACTAGTATATAGTTCGATATTTGACCCCTTTTAGGTACAGCAGTCTGATGATAATTTGTAGAGTTGAAGTTTATGCAGCAGATTATACACATTCTTTTATTTTTAATTTGACAAAATTTGTGGTTGCTATGGTAACAGAATCAGTAATAATGCTGTACAAAATGCAAAAATCTAGATCCTGCAATAACTCAAAATTGTATATATACAAGGGTTGTCCCAGTAAATCGTGGACTTTTGTTATAACACAATATTGTGTTCAATTAACTCTATGATATTTAAAGGATGTGTTTATATACATATGGGGAACATCTTGTATAAATATGGATGGAATCACACTTTAGATAACAAATTTATGAACCTTTACTTGATGGTATGTCCGTGTGAGCAGGGCACATCAAAATATTTACAATGAAACTCATCTATTTCAAAAGGTAGTGTACATTTATTCAAATATCGCTGTTGTATTTCAAACAATGCATTGCCACATTAACAAGTAACTATGCAAGGCAAAGTGCTAAAAATTTGAAACGTTTGTGGCCATTCGCATTCATTTTATAAAAGATTATACATACCTACTACAATTCCATTTTTCAGAAAAAGCTAACGTTATGAGAACGGTACGTCAAAAAAATTAGACTTTCAATATTTTTGGCTAATTAAACACATAAAACTACATTCTGTTAATGTTAAATGATTTGTAGAACAGGCACTAGTATCGTAAAATGGATTTCATGTAAAATTATTTTAGTAATATCACAAAAGACAAGCTCGTTTTCGTCAATTTGACAGACCACATGCTATTTTTCAGTTAGTTATTTTAATGGTAAATATGTTATCTCGTATTAAATCTAAAAGATCTCACTTGTTTGTGTGCTTAACATATCTAAACTAACTATATAGTCATTACTTGAACCAGGGAGTCATACTCAACAAATAGATCACAATATTTGTTACCATTTCAGCTTATATAAAAAGAGTAGATTCAAAACATTTGGCCACCCTCTTTGAAAATACAGCAAAATAATTTGCGACATGCTCTGCATATGCTGTGACACCCTCAAGTAAAGGTTCATAACTTTGTTATCTAAACTGTGATCTCATCCATATTAGTAGAAAATGTGTTTTAGAAGTATATAAACACATCATACAAATTTCATAAAATTCCTGATACACAGTCTCACTTTATAATAAAAGTCCACGATTTACTGGGACAACCCTTTTAAAACAGTAACTTATGTGGAAAGAAGGCCAAATAAGCACATCGCTTTTTTTCAATTTGACATAAAGTTTGGTTGCTATGTTGACAGAAACAGCTGAGATACTCTACACATTGCAGCAATCTGAGTACTGCAATTACTCATAAATAATATAAACTAGGTTCTTGTAACTTGATAAACACACATACAACATGGTAAAAAGTGTTAATCACAACAACATTGTCAATATTGTAGATCACAAACAACATAGTAAATAGTGTAGATCACAAACAGCATGATAAACTGTGTGAACCACAAACAGCATGGGTAGCTCTGTGAATCACAAACAACATGGTAAACCTACTAGTATGACTCACAAACAACATAATAGTTGAATCACAACCAAAAATGGGAGGGCTCAGTGGTAGAGTGCTTGACTCCAGATTGATAAGTTGTGGGTTCAAGCCTCACTGGAGGCATTGGGTTGTGTCCTTGAGCAAGACACATTATCCTCTGCTTTGTACTGGTGGCTTCTTCAGAAGCCAGCTGATCTTGATCTATATTGTTTTCAAAAGAGGGTGTATCAAGCAGGGGTTTTGCTAAGTCCCAAAATGCCACTGGCCCGCAGGGCCACCTGGCCTGAAAATCTACTGGCCATCCAAATTTTCAACTGGCCCGACTGTTTTTCAATATCGAGGCCGCTTAGGATGTGAGTGCACTGACATCCTTTCATCCCCTAGCTTAAGCCCTATATATAGTAAATAAACTGGAAGCTACAAGAAAAAGATCTGGAAATTATTTTATTTCTTGAAACTCTTCGATCATATCAAATTCAAATGGAGTCGGCATCTGAATCAGAATCCGAGTCCACATCCATAGCTTTAAGAGTGTCATAGTACAATTACACCACACCCCTCTGAATGTCCGTCTCTACCTGCACATCAGAGTTGAGATTAGGCCCAGCTTTTCAATCAGGGTTCCACTATCTGAAACAAAAAGAAGTGATTTTATTTCAGTTTCCAATCTCTGAATCTGAAGGATTACTTACATGCTTGAATTTGGATAATGGGCTTTGTTTTTATTTCTATTGCAGATCAAAACATGAACAGCTAGCGTAGCCTACCACCTTTCCCCCTACCCCACCCTCCCTCGAACAAAAAATTAAGCATTTAAACTTTTAAAGGCCCTTCAGAACTCATGGAAATGATGTCAAGATGGTAGAGAAATTGAACAGAGAACTTTTCTCAAATATAAATGCTTAGCACTCTCCCACTGCCCGACCTAAAAAACTAAGTCCAACCCTTAAAAAAAATTTGGCATAGGTTCACCTGTATTTTGTACTTTTCTACTCACCCCCTACCCGATAACCCTGGCCATTGAAAAGTGTTGGACAAGAAGAAAGAAGGGGACAAGGTGGGTGGGGTACATTGACTCAAAGTGACAAATGTCCGCGTTCAATGTACCGCCTCGTCCTCATTTTACTTTAGATAGATAATAAAATGAGCCATACCTTCTCAAAGAAAGCAAATAAGCTTGGCTGATTTGTTTTGTTCTGGTTATTTTTGCTGTCTTCTGTATTTCTTCGGTAGCATTTTTTTCTTTTTCATTGAACTGGCAAACTCCCCGACAGGCGTCCTGCTGGCGATAATTTCTTCCCTGATACCAAGAGTTTGCTCGAGGAGACATTGTGTAGCTATAGGGGGTGCTATTCTACCGCCGAATTTGCAACCGGATATAGATACGAAACGGATAAGACCGAGGCTCTCCGTGTGCTGTAAACAAAACGAAAGTACAGCAATATTTACCGATAAAAAAGCTACTTTCAGCCAAAAAATAGCCCGCGGTAGCATGCGAAATCATCGGGCGCAGAGGCTTACAGAGAACACTGATCACGGTGGACGTTTTCAGCTGAAAACACTGACTTCTGATTCATTTTTCAGGCGAAAAATTCAACTGGCCTGGCGGACCTGCTACAGCGTGATTTAACTGGCCCGAGCTGAAAATTTACTGGCCCGGGCCAACGGACCCGCGCTAAAAAAAGCCCTGTCAAGGTTCAGCAGAAAATGGTAAAGATCCTATAACTGGTTGATCAAAAAATTTTGATTATCAGGACCTATGTAGCCTTTCCCAAAGGCCCAGAAATTTTCAAAATTCGCGAAACTTGCCATATCCTGTCATTTACTGATGAGATATATCATGTCATAGCCGAGAATATTTACGTAGCAAATATGTCTTTTAATGCTATTCACGAAAATTTCCGAATTACAGTAGTGCTTTCATTTTTATTTTCATATAAACATAATATTCCTACTTTGTAGCTAGTCTATAGGTTGTAGCTAAGTTCTAGATAATAATCATACACCTCCACTGCAGACAACTACATTTATAGACTAGCCATGAACATAACCATTCGGAAAGGAAAAAATATCATTACAACTTTTTACTTGTATTAATAACAACACTTTTATTATCAGTCTAGTAGCTAGTCTAGGACCTATGATACATGTCTTTAGTCAAGTGTACCAAAATTTAATTTTCTTATTTCTCAACCAAACATAAGTTGTGGGTACTCAAAAGAACCATATCAATGAAACGGTTGTTTTGAGCACCCAAAACATATGTTAAAACTGATGGGTAAGAAAATATTTAGGGATAACTGTCAGGCTAACCCTGCCGTTAGCCATTGTAGCCATTTTCTGCTAAAAATATAGATTGGCGACAAATAGAAGTCATTGGCTAAAAGTACATTCTAGGTGGTTCAAAAATTACATATCGGCAAAAAAGTGTAGTTTTGGTCAGCTTTGAATTTTCCAATATTGTTTTTATTTCCTTCACACATCATTATTGTGCCATATTTGGATGCTGGATTTTGGGTGTCAAGCAGTTTGGATCCAGATCAGGACCGACATTTTGTCGGGCCCGATCTGTGTCCAAACTGTTTGCAAATCTTCAGCAGATAATTCTGCAAGCGGACAAAGAGTTAAATACAGAACAGCTTCTTGATACTACTTTCTGGCTATAACTGGGCTAAAGTCAATTTCATTTAGCTCTATTTTTTTTCCGTTTGGCTAAAGTGTTGGCTACTACAAATTCTGTGCCAGGGTAAGCTGTGACTGTCAAAATTTTCATTTGGGGAGGTATATCATCGGGTGTATGATCTGAAATTAAGTTATAAGGAGACATGCAAGCAGAGCCGTAAAACATGATTTACGAACGTAAATCCGACGATATACCTCCCCAAAGTAAAGGTTTGAATATGGTTATCCCAATGCCAATGCCATTCTGCAGATTCGTCTCAAATTGGAACATTAAAAGTGGCATAAAGCCGCACACCATCCAACGAAATGACGTAATTAATGACATCAAACAATTTCCGACAGTATATTGCAGGATATACAGTGAGCCACTTTAGTAATGCACCACCTTTTCAGGGCCCACATTTTTTGACAAAAATGCTGGAATCGAACACTCTCTATGATAATTTACTTATTGACATTTTATCCGTTTGATGAAATCTAAAAAAAATAGCTGAATCACTCATGTGAATCATTCTGCTATGCCAAAGGCAAAACTGCATGTGCAACCTGAACATCTATATTTTTTATTTGCGTTTTGCACTAGGCATTATCCATGGTGATCGTTGTGACAGAAAAACACCAAAAACAATTATTTTATTCAAATAAAACCCCCTTTTTTCGGTTGTTGATTTCAGAAACACTGTTACTTTTTGAAGAAATGCTCGTTTTGACTTCATATTAACGTCAGTTACAATAATCAAACAGGTTTTCCTTCGCAAATTGTTTTGTTATGAGTCACTTGATGACATAGAAGTATCAAAACACTAAAAAGTCTTATCATTGACATGTCTTAGAGCCTTGGTAGTAGTGACGTCATCACTAATGTCAACACCATGACGCAAATAAATCCATTAATTTTTTTACGAAAATAAACGGCGGATACATGTTCATTTAAAATGAAATTTTAAAAGAAGTGTTTTGATAACTACTTTACCCAGTCATACGAAATTTTAACTAACTTTTAAAAAAGTACTAAAACCAACTTTTTTCAAACCTTGACCAGCTGGGAACCAAAACAGTAAAGCGTTTAAAAAATGATGAAGTTAACAACCACATTTCAGTCTTAGATATTGCCAAGAATAATTCGGATTTGATCTCTGGCATAGCAGAAATTCGACCCTGAAAAAAGTGCAATGTGATCTGAGTTTTATTCGAAATAATGCAATGTGAAATGGTGTTTTGAGGGTAGTGTCCTTCAAGATCCATTTTCTCACTTGTTTCTGATCTGATCACAATGAAATTTCAATGGCTTATGCAACTATAGATGCGCTTAACGCTGGTAGTCTCAGAATAAAAAATATCATGTTTCTTTTCCGAGAAATTTTACATTTTATAAGTGGTGCGTAACTAAAGTGACTCACTGTACTGTCTCGAATTTTTGACGTCCAATCAGATGTCGCATTGCAAAAGCAAGTGCATTAAAATTACAGTTTTATGCTCAAAAATTTGTTAATCTAAACGGTAACCTGCGCTATTTTAGGTGAGAGATGAATACAGAACAGACTATGATGAAGGCAGAGGTGGCTATGGGAAAATAGTAGCACAGAAGATTCGGACACCACGAGACTGACCTGCTAGAAGATCTCAAAATGCTTTATGTGATAGAGAAAAACAGCATAGATTTTCAAACTGTTTTCAGTTTGACATTCTCGAATCGAAAAAGTGTTAGGCAAGACATTCATTGGGCAATCTGATTAAAACTCAAATTATGTTAACTGTGTGGGCCTAATTAAATCATGATGTTACCCAATTAACAAAATGCGGCTGGGTCGGGTTTTAATCAGATTGTTAATCATGTTGATTGGGTAACATCCTGGTTTAATAAGCCTTAAAGGTTTTACTCTGGTCAATAGTGTCAGCCAACTACTAGATATGTAGATACTTAAGATACATTTACATATTCAGTGGCCTGTTTAATTATGCTATCAATGCTTTTATCAGTTAATGGTCTTTTTAAAGTGGTTCTTTTCATAAACCATACATATAGATAAGCGGGTAGCCTGATTTCTACCTTTCATAAAATAGTATGGTTGAGCTACAATATGACAAAACCAACACAATGAGTGTGCAGCCAGTGAAGACCCGGATCAGCCTGGACATCTGCCCGGTCTGATCAGTCTTCGCTATGCATTCAGTAGGTCATTAAGGACCCAACCCAAGCTTTCTTCATGCGGACAGCGAAGACTGTTATCAGTTAAGAAATGAATCCTTTTTTTTTAATGTTCATGGAATCATGAATACTTTGTTTCTCTTGCAAAGTAAGGGCTTCACTTACTTTGCAAGAGACCCGAAGTATTCATGATTCCATGAACATTCCAAAAATTGAATTTATTACTTATATTTACATTTTATATTATCAGTCAAGTATCAATTTTCAATTTTCACCTAATTTGGCTGTTTTTCCAGATATTTTGAATTAAATTAGACATAACGTAGGGTTTGGAAAAGCCAAAACGCTAAATTTCTGCACTTAACGTCAAAGCGATACGTGCTCAACGTCACGCAAACGTCAGTAAACAAGCAACGTTATTGGATGGACCTGACTTTAGCCCGCTCAAATGGCGCGTTGTGGGTGTGGCTTAAATGGATTTGTTCATGAAGGTATGAACCGCATCTCAAATGTAAAGGTTCATTTAAAGACTCGCAGTGGAAATGTAAATATATCTAGATGATGCCTAGGCTGCCATGAGTCTTCACATGATGAACAGCCACATTGTTTGTTTTTTCACGTCGTGGCTCATATCTTTTGTAGGACTCCTTGGAAACATCTACCAATGAGGTCCAATTAAAAAATAAGTGTCTGAAAATTTTAGATAGAGTAGGCACACTTATTTTTTTATTAATTTTTTTTTTTTCTGGAAAAAAATAATTTTATGCATTTTGAAAGGCATCTTGCCTTTCAAAATGCATCAAATTATATATTTTCAAGAAACCTGAAAAAAAATTAGGTAGGGTCGAGCTGCCCTAAACAGGGGTATTTTTTTATTTTGGCCTGAGCACAAAAACAAATATTTTCATAAGATATAAGAAATTAATCACCATTTTTCTATGAAAAATACTTTTCTAGTGCTATGCTTGAAAAGCCATGGTACATGTCAATATCACCCAAATGATGCTGTCATTGCCTTACATTTATTCTCTGGAAACCTTTTTACAGAGTACCCAGTCTCTCAATAGCTTGATCCCAGTTTACAAAAATTCTTGGGTCACACAGAGGATCAAAAGATATAAAAGGAGTTGAGGAAAAGAGATCAAATGTGAGGCAGAGCCAATCATTTCGTCCCTTTTTTCGCAATAAGTTTAATAAATTCAATAATACAGGAGCACAGATAATAGATTCTATTTTTCATATGGCACTAAAACTACTTTAAATGATGTTTTTGTGGCAAAAATCTCAAGATTTTGGTATATATACTGGATGCTGTTCTGGGCATCATTTCATAACATTGCCAAATATTTAATACACTACTGTATTATTGATTTTAAAACATGAGGTTATTACATCCCCAGATGGGACATCATATGACAAAGAGGGTTTATTTCTGAATTTACTTGTTAGCTCACCTGGAGGGAGATACAGGTCAACTTATGGCCTATGGTATGGCCGGTTGTCCTTGGTTCTAAAATCTCCATCATCGTCATCAGTTTTTAACTTTTTGACATCTCCAGAACCATAAGTCAGATTGAGCTGAAACTTCATTTTAGGCATCAGAGCATCATGGAGATTCAGAATTCCTTTAATTGTTCTGTTCTCATAACCAAGATGGGGACTGTGGGGGCTATCTAGAATTTCTTCAAAAACATCTCCTCCCAAACCATATGTAGGATTTAGTCAAAACTTGGTGGGAGGCATTGAAGCAACATGGAGGTTCAGAATTGCTAAAATTGTTCTATTTAGCTGCTAGTAACCAAGATGGCAGCCATCTTGTAATATTTGAGCCGTGTCATATGATTCCAACAATGTGGTATTTCAACAAGGGTAGACTCAGACAAGCTTGTGCAGCCTCCTTTTAAGCTTAGAAACGCCAAATGTTGTTCAGTCAGTAGCTTAACACTCTTAGAATAAAGGGATAAGCAAGGGCTCTGATCAGACTGCTCATATGCACAGGCTGATCTGAGGCTTTGCTGGTCGCACATACCACATTGTTGGAAATCTCATGCACTGGCTCATTTCAAACAACATCTCCTAAACCATATATAGGATTGAACCAAAACTTTGTATTGGGGCATCATGAATATTGTTCTAAAATCATTCTGTTCTGATATCCAGGATCTTCGTCATGGCGGCCTTCTTGAAATTCTCCAAATGACATCTCAGAAATTTAGTAGAAGTCATCAGGGCAATATGGAGGTTTTTAGAATTGATTAAATCATTACATTCTGATATCCCAGATGGTTGCCACAGTGGCGGCCTTTACTTCTCCAAACAATATCTACTCCTGAAATGTTAGTCAGATTGTACAGAAGCTTGATGGGAGGCAGCAAAGCATTGCTCAGAGATTTAGAATTGTTAAATGCAGTCTGATCTGACAGCCAAGACCGCCACCATGGTGTTATATAGCATGTAATGATCAGTCTCAGCCAGGTGAGCGATTATGTCCCACTTGAGCCTTTAGTTTTCTTCAAAATGAAGCTATTTGGATACACATCTTACATGTATCTAAGACTATTTTTACCAAAACCTATTTTGTTGGTAATAAGAGTAGGTTACATTATACTTCATCTTTTGCCACTATATTAACCCTTTGGATCTAATGGATTCTTCCTTTTGGTTAAGACAATAAACTTGGGATAGTCCATTGTGCATATCTAGGGTTGTCAGGTTATAATATTAAAAAATACTGTATTTTTTGGTCTGAAGATCTTTTTTACCTTGACAAACAGTGTAGGCCCTTATGAAATGCTGCATGGGTCTTCACTGTTTGTAAAAGTATCGTTTAGGGGTTTCTTGTATACAAGGAGTTAAACATCATCTTTTTGGTATCATATTAAATAATTTCATCATCATTATCATCATTATTTGCCCGTGTCTTTAACATCATCTTTTTTGTCATCACCAATTCATTATCATCATTTGCGATCATTATCATCCTCAGTACCATTAATCATCTTTTGTCAACAGCATCATTGCCAACATTTAACTTCATCATTTTGCCATCATCATATTTTCCAACACCATCTGATGTTGGTCTTCATATTTTCATCATCATCATCATTTTTTGCCATCATTTGCAACAGAAATGCAGTTCTGAACGTTCTTCTTTAAACCTTGTCAGGTTGAACAAATTAATCTTTTATCAGGATAAGATATACACATTATTATAATAGTAACATGATCTGGCGTACTGTATCACATGGAGTGGATTAGGTCATACCATCGGATCACCCGAAACGCGAAGGGTCAAGGGTGATCCAATGGTATGATCTAATCCACGAGATGTGATACTGTACGTCAGATCAAGTTACTTTTATAATAATTAATGTTTATTATATACCTTTTGCTGACATCATTTTGATTTTATAAATTGTTTTTGCCTTTAATCCACAAAAATTGTGGCAAATGTTTGCCAATACATTTTGTCACGTCATCTTCATGTCATATAATATGACGTTACGCCATCATGTTTTCCGTTTCTGGTTACAAGCTTGAAATTTACATTATGTAACGTCACGCAAAAGCAGGTAACCGACGTGAGCCTCGTTTTAAAGGATAGTTATCCTCAGTTCGTTTATCCGGATTTCTGTATCAGATGGCCAGAAAACAGACAGTTCTACAGTCATATCATTTATAGGTATATTATAAATTGCATGATTGCCTGAACAGCATAAAATTGTTAATACTATCTAACCCATCAATTTAAATTGTGTTCTGGGTGCTCAAAACACGGTCTCATTGACAGTGACAGTTCGAGTACTCTTAACATATGTTTGGTTGAGAATTGATAAAAATTATGCTGCATTTCATCTTGGTCTTCACTGTTTGTAAAAGTGCCCGTTTAGGGGCTTCCCAAATACATAGTGTTAAGTGAATCATTACCTGAATGGAAAACAGTGTCTGATGGAAGCCAGTTGATCTGGATCTACGGTGTTGTAAAAAAGTGATGTATCTGTGTTCAGCAGGACAAGGGTTAAAGTAAGATTTATCAGAGTATAAAGCTTACTCCTTGAATCAAATGGGCCTTGATGTGAGAAAAACTGTTTTTCGGGGGAGTTGCAAACAACAAAGGTATAGACCAGCCTGTGCATTCAGGCAGACTGATCAGCACCTTTGTAATTCGCTTATAGGAAAGTATCATATGTAGACTTGCTACAAGCCGTATTTCAGTATTCTAGCAAGTCTATGTAGCTTAGAAGGCTGGTTTCGGTATGACCTGGTCGGAAACCTTGAAGACAGATTTTCTTGTGTAGCGGCCCAAATTTTGCTGACCATGCATGTTGATGAGGAAATGGAATATCATATGATATAATGTTTTTAAATGCATTTCTGCAATAAAATTTGAATAAAACCTGGCTTGGTGTGTATTTTTGTATCAATGACGTGGATTCTTGGGAATGGTAGCAACATAGCTCTAGTTCTTTCGGTGTCTGTTGTTTTCAAAGACTTTGTCATAATGCCATGTTGAGAGTAAGAAATACGGTAAAATTTCGAACACTAGTTGCCTGCCATAACGGCCTAGACAAACAGTGCACATCCAGATCAGACTGCTTCTGAAGAGTCAGTCTGATCAAGGTCTTCCCTGTTTGCTATTCTGACAAGCATTTTGTGATTATAGCACTGAAAACCAACATTTTATTCGAGAGCAGAATGAGAAAAGTTTTAGAAATTTTAGAACATTTACCGTATGTATGACAAAATCCAAATTATCCAATATAGGCATTAGTGTAAGTACATTTTTAGAGTCATTTCTTTTGTTCAGATATGTTGACTTTGCTTAAAAAATGAATATGTAAATATGTTAAACTAATGCTAATAACTTGACACTGTAGTGCAAGTTGAAAATGAATATGTAAATATGCTAAACTAATGCTAATAACTTGACACTGTAGTGCAAGTTGAAAATGAATATGTAAATATGCTAAACTAATGCTAATAACTTGACACTGTAGTGCAAGTTGAAAATGAATATGTAAATATGTTAAACTAATGCTAATAACTTGACACTGTAGTGCAAGTTGAAAATGAATATGTAAATATGCTAAACTAATGCTAATAACTTGACACTGTAGTGCAAGTTGACAATATACAATTGATGCATTCTTTTGAGGTTAACATCAGGATTTGTCAACCCGAGAACAGTGATGTTCACTGAGGCGAAGCCGAGGTGAACATCACTTTCGAGGGTTGACTAATCCGGATGTTAACCGAAAAAGAATGCAACAATTGTTTTGTTATATGACACTGTCTCTCTTTTATTTTCATATTTATAAATTTACTCAAGTCAGATGTTCCTAGGAAGATTATTTCAACAATATACTTCCCACACTTCTGCAACTCTTATGAGATAAGCAAAATAATTGCATTTTAACCTATATATGCCTAGCGTCCTTTTTGTAGGATATAGGCAAATAGTGCAGACCCAGATCAGACGCCACAGAATGCGGCGTCTGATTAGGGTCTCCACTGTTTGCTTGCATAATTTTCTATTAAAACTTGAATAAAAATGAAAAATACCACCTAACATCCCTTAAAACAGAAATGGACTGTTCCAATTGATAACGGTGTGAAATTATATTCGGCATAAATGGGTTAAATGCTGTTCTCATAAAATGAACAAATTCTGAATTGAAACATTTTACCTGTGAAATATACATAAGAAATCAGTCAGTGTGGCAATATCTATTTTTAGCTCTCAGGTAGCAGTGACAAATCTTAATGTCATCTGGGCTAAATTTAGTTCAATCTATTTTTAGCTCTCTGTCAGTAATGTTACCTGTCTTTAGCTCATCACTGTTTGACATCAAGATTTGTCACAACCAGTGCAAGCTAGTTTCAGCCAATTAGAGGAGGTCTTTTATAGGAGTCATATAACAACAACCTTTGCTGTATGAAGTATTCAACTCATTTTGCCTTTAAGGGCACATATGTAAGTTCTAAATCCAATAAAATATGGAAGTTAATGTTACTAAGAGCAAAGCATCTATTTTTTTGTGGTGAAAAATCAATATAAAGCCAAAATAAATTACATATATGTGTGTGTTTCGGGTTTCCCGACCCTACCTAATTTTTGTCGCCACCTTAAACATTAATTTTGATAAAAAAGAAAGAAAGAAGAAAAAAATTGTTTTTTTAACATTTCTGAAATACAAAACATATATACAATGCACAATTAGTTTAGCAATTTCTTATGTTGGGCATCTTTTGTGCTCATCTTTGTGCAACATCGAACAATTACAATTGCAATGGCGAGAACAGGATCTCAGGCAAGTGAAACCACGAGTATACAGATGCCATCCTTTAAATAGGCATTTGGGGAGAGCAAGAATTGCAGGAGGGGTCAGTAAGCAAACTTCGCATTCCTTGAAAGTAATGCTTAAATGATAAGCATGTGATTTTTCGTTTGGTGGTCTTACATCTTCCTCGTGCATCATACGCTAAAAACACTATTGGCTATGTGGCAGATGTGATATAGATTTCATGCTGAGAAAATTAGCTGTCACCAATGATGTCAAAACATAGTCATCATTAGTTTTTTAGCTCACCAGAGCCGAAGGCTCGGGATGAGCTTATAGTATGGGACTCGAGCCAGCGTCCGTCCCTCTCTCCGTTTGTTGGTCCACACTTTCAAACATGAATATCTCTGAGACCAGCTGGTCGATTGTAATCAAATTTCATCTGGAGCATCATTGGGGTGGGGGATTGGCTGCATAAGGTTTTGGGCAAGATGGCAACAGATAGCTCCCATAGTGTTATAATGAAGAAAACCTCGTGACCACTATAGCTCCTTCATTTATGATTGGATCTTCTTTATTCTTGCAGGTAACTAGAACAACCATAATATCTTGAATGGGACCGAAATTCGGCAAGATCCGACCAGGGACTTATGAGTTAGCTGCCCTTGGGCGTCTGGAAAAATCCTCATGGACTTATAATGGGAGAAATGTTGTGACCACTCTAGTACCTTCATTTTTGGATGGATCTTCTTCATTCTTGCAGATAACAAGACCAACAATTAAAGCTTGGATGAGTTTGAATTTCGGCAAGATTGCATCACTGATTCAGAGTTAGCTGCCCTTGAGCGTCAGAAAAATTAAGAATAATGTTGTGACCACTCTAGCTCCTTCATTATTGGTTGAATCTTCTTCATTCTTGCAGGCAACAAGGAGACCCATAATATCTCGGATGGGTCCAAAATTCTTCAAGATCCAACCAGGGACTTATGAGTTAGCTACCCTTGGGCATCTGGAAAAATCCCCATAGACTTACAATGGTAGAAATATTGTGATCACGCTTGTGCCGTCATTTTTGGATGGTTCTTCTTCATTCTTGCAGGTAACAAGCCCTACCATAAAAGCTCAGATTAGTTTGTATTTTGGCAAGATTCCATCACTGACTTCGGAGTAAACAGCCCTTGAGCGTCTGAAAAATCAATGAAAAATCAATGAATAGTGTTGTGACCACTCTAGCGCCTTCATTTTTGATTGGATCTTCTTCATTCTTGCAGGCAACAAGGAGACCCATAATATCTCGGATTGGTTTGAAATTCGGCAAGATCCGACCAGGGACTTATGAGTTAGCTGCCCTTGAGCGTCTGGAAAAGTCCCCATAGGCTTATAATGGGAGAAATATTGTGACCATTTAGTGCTGTCACTTGGATGGATCTTCTTCATTCTTGCAGGTAACAAGCCCTATAATAAAAGCTTGGATGAGTTTGAATTTTGGCAAGTTTCCATCACTGACTTTGGAGTTAGCTGCCCTTGAGCGTCTGAAAAATCAATGAATAGTGTTGTGACCACTCTAGGGCCTTCATTTTTGATTGAATCTTCTTCATTCTTGCAGGCAACAAGGAAACCCATAGTATCTCGGATTGATTCGAAATTCAGCAGGATGCGACCAGGGACTTATGAGTGGCCTGCCCTTGAGCGATTGGGAAAATTCCCATACACTTATAATGGGAGAAATGTTGTGACCACTCTAGTGAATGGATCTTCCTCATTCTTGCATACAATAAGGACAACTATGAAAGCTTGGATGAGGTTGAATTTCGTCAAAGTTCCATTACAGATTTCGGAGTTAGCTGCCCTTGAGCGTCTGAAAAATTAATGAATAATAGTGTGACCACTCTAGCTCCTTCATTTTTATTGGATCTTCTTCATTCTTGCAGGCAACAAGGAAACCCATAATATCTCGGATGGATTCGAAATTCAGCAGGATCTGACCAGTGACTCATGAGATACCTGCCCTTGAGCTTTTGGAAAAATCCCCATAGACTTATAATGGGGAAATGTTGTTCCCACTCTAGTGCTTTCAATTTTGAATGGCTCTTGTTCATTTTTGCATGCAATAAGGGCAACTATTAAAGCTTGGATGAGTTTGAATTTATTCAAGATCCCATCACATATTTTGGAGTTAGCTCCCCTTGAGAACCTAAAAAATTAATGAATAATGTTTTGACCACTTTAGCTCCTTCATTTTTGATTAGATCTTCTTCTTACTTGCAGGCAACAAGTAAACCCTTAATATCTCGGATGGGTCTGAAATTCAGCAGGATCTGACCAGGGACTTATGAGTTACTTGCTCTTGAGCGTTTGGAAAAAATCCATATAGACTTATAATGGGAGAAATGTGGTGACCACTCTAGTGCATTCAATTTTATATTGGATCTTCTTCATTCTTGCATACAATAAGGACAACTATTAAAGCTTGGATGAGTTAGAATTTCGTCAAGATCCCATCACCTATTTTGGAGTTAGCTCCCCTTGAGCATCTTAAAATTGATGGATAATGTTGTGAACGCTCTTGCGTCTACATTTTTGATTGGATCTTCTCCATTCTTTCATCTAACAAGGACAAACATAAAAGCTTGGATGAGTTTGAAATTCTGCAGGATCCGACCAAGGGCTTATGAGTTAGCTGCCCTTGAGCATCTTGAAAAATCCCCATAGACTTATAATTGGAGAAATGTTCTGACCACTCTAGTGCTTTCAATTTTGAAGGGATCTTCTTTATTCTTGCAGATAAGAAGGACAACTATAAAAGCTTGAATGAGTTTGAATTTCGTCAATATTCCATAACCTATTATGGAGTTATCTCCTCTTGATCATCTTAAAAAATGATGGATAATGTTGTGACCTAGCGCCTTCATTTTTGATTGGATCTTCTTCATTCATTCACGTAACAAGGACAACCATAAAACTTGGATGAGTTTGAACTTTAAGTAGAACTAACCTCAGACTGTTGAGTTCACTGCCCTTGAGTGTTATAAAAAAATCTGCATGGACTTACAATTTGAGATCTTTTGTGACCACTCTAGCACCCTCATTTTTGAATGGCTCTTCCTCAGTCTTGCAGGTAACAATGAAACCTATAAAAGCTTCAATGAGTTAGATTATCCGCCACACCCAACCACCAATTACAGTGTTAGATGTGCTTGAGCGTCTAAAATATAGCTGTATAATGTTGTGACCACTCTAGCCCCCTTATTTTTCATTTGATTTTTTCGTCCTTGTAATAATCAAGACGTACATTTAAAGTGTATGTTTATGCTTTTTAACATTTTACTTGATTCACAAATAAATATTTCGTTATGGACTAATTTTATTTTCACAGA
Source organism: Loripinus fragilis (assembly GCA_964019695.1). Taxonomy (NCBI): domain Eukaryota; kingdom Metazoa; phylum Mollusca; class Bivalvia; order Lucinida; family Lucinidae; genus Loripinus; species Loripinus fragilis. The sequence goes on along the minus strand of OZ026524.1, from coordinate 58,215,967 downwards.
TCCATCTGGTTAGTTAATTACAGAAGCTTTTATAGCCGTGTATCTAATCTTCTGGGAGCAGTCATCTTACAGCTATTGGCACACATTAACCTGAGTTAACCTCAATATGCTGGTCTGCCAAATGATTGAAGCGGCACCTTTCAGTCAATTTCTTTATTTCAATATTGGATAATGGGTATTCCGTTTTAATTACAATCAACAGCCAAATCAATGCAAATTAAAATGTAACAACTGTCAAACGGAAAGTATTTTGTTTTTCAATAAGTTTCATTTGATTTTATTCTGTCTTTTTGTTAGCAAAATGAAGAAAATTGTTACAAAATATGTCGTCTGCTATAGTAATGATTAGTGCTTTAAGACTTAAATTTTAGAATTAATTATTAAATATGGGCCAAGTATCAAAATATACTCATCAATGCACACTCTGCTAAAAGCATTACTCTGAAACATTGTTATTTTTGCCTTTTGACTAATTTATAATTCTGCTTTGGTTGTGTGTAAGCAGGTGGAATTGATTCCAGTTTTGGTGTGTAGAGATCATTGACCTGAGAATGACCAGACTCCCATTAGTAGAAAAAGTGATTAATTACAGGCTAATAGAAGGGCATTCACAAACATTTAATGGGGAATTATTCCTGCCATACTGTAAACTCTTTAATAAACGCATTTAATAAAAAGTGTGAATTATCCCTTTAAGGATTAAAATGCAGATTTTTAGCTGCACTGGATGATGCAAAACATTAGGCTTTTTAATGTCTGTGAAGCCCGAACGCTGCTCAACCATCACGAGACACCAGGAAGACTAATTAAGCAAAGCAATCAGCTTTCTCTTCCCCATCAAGATGATTGCAATACTAGAATGGACATAAAGTAACGTACAACAAAACATAGAACAATTACAGACTCCCACAATGGGAGTAACAATAAACAAAAAGTCAACAACAACAGAACCACCGCCTTAGAACGGACAGTAGCCTAAGCCACCGGGGGGGGGCTTAAATGCATTTTACTGGTACCAAATCTTCGCCCTAGATTCTGCTGTTGTTGAAGTACAAGAAATGTTCAGCTCGCATGGAGGCCATCTAACTAATGCAATGAATCATCATGGAAAAACACTCTAATCAAATTACTACGCCATGATGAAACAAAGAAAAGGGCTCATGACTCACAGATAGTCAGAGCTAAAGAAAACCTCAAGTTGAGCCATGGTGGGTCCAGCTACAGATAAGCATCAGGCACCAACCCACGGATTAAAGCTTTACGTCAGAGCCGTCATAGAGTCTGAGGCCTGACCCACCGTCGTGCAATTAAAGAGGAAACCATAGCTATAAACCATGATTGGGTTTAAAACTAGGCATGCAGATTGTCGCATGATATCCAAGTTATATCCAACCCTTATATAACGTTTTACTATCTTTTTGAATTGATCACTAAAATTAGGTTTTCCAACAATTCGTTTGAATTTATAGACTAAAATACCATAAAATATAGGTTATGATATGCCTTGTTGCAGAAGAGTTTTTAACCCAATGTTGTATTTAACAATTAACTCTGAGTGTCTGTGGTAGAATTTAGAAAATGCTTTTCGAATTTTATGATATCTATAACCTTGTTTGAATAATTTAGCAGTTAAAAATAAGTTTCTATTGTTGAAGTCATCAACATTAGAACATACTCTAGCAATACGAATAAGCTGAGAAATATATACATCATGGGAAGGAGAGCAAGGAACACCTCCATCAAGAAATGGGAAATTTACTATTTCAAAATTAAAATCATCCCGTTTATCATAAATTTTAGAAGAAACTATGCCATTTGTTATTGACAAGTTCAAGTCCAAAAACGGAGCTTCAATATCAGAAGAATTCGCCTTATTTAATTGAAGTTCAATGGGATATATCTGACCTACCATTTGTTCAAAATAAGGATTATCAATATTAAGCAAGTCATCTAAATATCTGGAGGTAGAGTTAAAAGCTTCAATGACATCAGATTGATTATTGTCTGACAGAGACAACATATAGTCTCTCTCATAACAAAACAAAAACAAATCTGCAACAAGAGGAGCACAATTATAGTGTTTCCAGGACTTAAGTGACCCCCGTTTTTTGCTAATTATTCTTTAATTGTGATTTTAATTGAAACATAAATTAGAGAAATGAATTTAGATATACACCGCGTAATTGAATTTATTTTTTCCACATAAATATGAGTTTTTGTATAGGCTGAGATTAGATGAAATTTTGGTGTGTTTTTGCTGCTCCTCTTTGAATTAGTCCCCAAGTGAACCTAACGATATAAATTACACATAGCTTATACAGGTCAGTGGAGGTTATTCGTCAGTCCCATAGATAAGAGTGCGTAACGGAACATTATTTTTCCTATTTATCAACCAAAAAATATGTTGTGTGTACTCAAAACAACCGTCTCGATGATATGGTTCTTTTGAGCACCCAAAACACGTGCTTAAATTGATAAAGACAATGGCAACTTCACGCTAAAATTGCTAAACTGGCCCATAGGCGAGTGCATATCATTATAGCAATGTAAATATACCACGTGTATCTTTTGGGGTACACATGGGTATATTCACAGGGAAAAACAACTAAGTTATTCTTTTGTAGAGGGGATTTGGGCTTCACTTACAAATAAGGGCGTCTCCCAAAAATAAGTTTTAGTTACTCGGTGTGCATTTTAATCCACATGCTTAGTGTCGTTCTTCTTAGTTTAAAGCGGTTTAAAAAAAAAAGAAAAACGGGGGTCACTTAAAACCTGGAAACACATTAGTACCCATAGGAATACCGACAATTTGTCTATATAATTTTGAGCCAAATCTTATAAATATATTGTCCAAAAGATAATGGAGCGCATCACGCATTTTCTGACATCACCACAATTTATATCGTTTAGGTTGTTCAGAAGTAAACAAGGCATTTTATCATAACGAGCCAAATAAAGTGAGCCCTCTTTGTTAAATGTTTGTTCAATTAATTCTGTTAGTTTTTCTTTTATTAGATTATGAGGCAATGTAGTATAGAGACTAGAGAAATCATATGAAAACAAACCAGATGCTAGAAAACCTCTAGACTTCAATTTATTAAGAATTTCACCTGAATTTTTAATAGATCAAAATAAATTTTTACCATTTCTTTCATAAACTGTTGTGCAATATTTAATGGCATGGTTTTTAATTGCAGTGAGACAAGAAGTCAAAAGAATAGACAACTCAGTAGTTGTACATGCACTAGAATTAGCAATAAAACGCGACTTATAGGGCCGTTTTTGAAGTTTAGGTAACCAGTATAACGTAGGAAGCTTGCTATGGTCCTCATCAACAAACAACCCAAATTTAGCTGTCATATGGCATCGATGCCTATCAACGATAGACGTCTCATCAAGCCTGCTATGCTCATATGTTTTTGCAGTGCTAAGTTCTTGCTTTAGGGTGTTAATATAGTATCTTTTTCAAACGACCACAACATTGTTAGCAGCCTTATCTGCAGTGGCCAAAACAAACTTCCTATGGAATTCCTGGATCCCTTTCTTCAAGTGTCTAAAAGTGAATTTAGGTTTAGGTGGTCATGGTGGTAGAAGATTTAAATTGTTGTAATGAAATGAAATTCTACCATCAACACACCCAGGGAGCGGAAGTGACCGGACAATTGCGAGTGTACGACAAGTAACGGCACTTGCGATGTTGTACATTGGACGGTTGGTCACCTGCGGTATTGATTATTCATTTACACCCAAAACAAACTTCTTTTTCTTACACGAAAAACCCCAGCATATGCGTGTTTGGGGTTTAGAAGGTAAGTTATATTTGTGTGAAACTTTCTGGCTTGATTGAAATGATATTTCAGTGTCCATGTTCAGTGAATTTAAGTACTGATCACTTGTTTATCAACAACGGGTGATTGATTTTCGAATTTTCAAACATGAAATAAGCGTGCTTAAAACGCAAATTCACTGTCATTGGGGGTTTAACTCTTCTAATATTAGTACTTTCTAAGAAAACACTAATAATTTTTGTCAAAACAAAACCAGAGTATGGCAAATGGCGAAAACATGACACACGTGGGAGCATGGCACCGTTCAGTCACTTGCTATCGTTCGCTTACGGATTGTACATGACAACTGCGACTTTACTGAACGGTCACTTGTATACTGAGAGCTATATAAGCATACAAGTGCCAATATTTCACCTTTCCCTGTCAGGAAACGATTGTTCTAAAATGGAGTCTGCATTTATCGACTGCTGCATATATTCACCCACACTGCAGGCTATTTTTGCTCATATGAAGCCAAACATTGATCCTTAAACAGCAACTTAAATCTAATTCGAAAATGTCATAAGCTGACCCATATTTCATTTTTCCATATTTTATCGCCTGCTGCATATATTCACCGACAACACGGGCTTCTTACGATCATATGAAACCAAACATTGATCGGTAAAGAGCAACTTAAATCGGATTCCAAAATGCCATAAACTGACCCATATTTCATTCATTAAAATTATTATGAAGCATGATCCTGTATGAAATCCAGACTGATATGCCACGGATAGATATGGGTCTAATCCAACCCCTTCCCCCACCCCTACCACACACACAGGAGGGGATTTTACTGACTCTGATTTCCATGAAGTTCAATGTCTTGCATTTAAAAAAAAATGTTACCCTCTGACAAGTGTCATGTAATATTGTAACATACTATTACGTGTGCTCTTATGTTACATATTGAATTACTCCCCCATTTCTGGGAAATATTATATGCCTGTTGAATCTCCTGAAATGTTTATTACTGTTTCTTGGTCTAATTTTTGATGCTGCTACAAAGACAATTAAGTAACCTAGCAAAAACTGAAAATACTAGCTGCCTACCTTTTAGAATGTTTTATGCATTTAGAAATAGCTACCTCTTCATAAATTTTCAATAATAACAAAGACATGTTTTTGCTAAAAAGCATAGAATAAAGTCATGAGGCTTAAAAACACACACAAATATATTAAGCAGCCATGTTAATAGAGTGATTAACAGCAGTGTATTATAATAGAGTAGCATGCTTATCTTGAAACCATAGTGCAAAAAGTAACATATGTTACATAAAAATCTGCTTATGGGCACCCTCCTCCATTGCAGGGATATTTTATACACTATGAATTTCTAAAACTGCATCAAATGTATATAAGAATATGAGGTGCAAAATGACTCATGTTAGTTTCTGGCAGATTGGGGTTTACTGTGTTACTGCCATTTTAACTCTGTTACCCTGTAATAATCTCAAATCCTATTATGCAAATAGAAGTCAGATCTAATTCTTATTCATCATCATGCTCTATTGAACGCATTGAACGCTCTAAAATAAATTCACCCAACAGTAACAGTATGCAGTAAAACCAGCTTCATCTATAATAGTACTGTTAGATATGTTGCTTAATTTCAAATATATTGATATTTAGTGCAGAGATATCACTAGATCATTGGCTGTCAATTATGTCCATTATGGTCTTTTACAAACTCTTTATATAATCAACAAAAATATATGTTAGCTCTTCAGCAGATGTCCTGCAATATCAAAGTTTACTACGTTACCTTAAATATTGGAGTTCTAAAGTGATATCAATTAGTTCTTATTTTTACATGTAGTTTTTAATTTAACACAAATGACTTGTAGTATAATTGCATCAAATAAAGACACATACTTTACAGTTTTATGGGTAAAGAGAGGTGCTGTCTCTGTCACAGCTTTCAGAGAGATGGCCCATCATATTTGACATGTTGGCAGGATTAGATTTGTTTCACATGAGACAAACTTAGTTATTTGTGGGGCCATTTAGTCTATCATATTATTCTGTTCTATCTCCCTTCCTCTGTGAGGAGCCCAGACATAATTGAAATTTTGTTTACTGGGATATTAACTCTTAATTTAATCAATCAATTCAAATAATTATTACAACAATCTTAATTCAACGTATCTTAGCATTTCAGGCTAAAATTTTTACTATTTATGCCATTTTTGACAAACATAGGACCATATCATATGTTTAATATCATTATATATGTTACCCTAAAAATTGACAGAACATGGGAATTCTCTTTATTCAGCTGTTACTTGAATTCTATTATATCCACTTTGTTATGAATTTATAGCCTAATAACTTTGAACAAACCAATAAAATTGTGTTGTTAATTTTTTAAAAAGTTAAAAAAAACATAATGTTTTGCAAAGATAAATGTGGATTGACAATGACTTTTAATATTGGTATAAAGTTCTATTTTGTACAAGTTAGTAGCTATTTATATTTAGTGCAAAATTTGATTTAAATAAATTTAAACATCTCATGGTGTATAATTTATAGAAAGTACTAGGCATTGACTAGAATGTATTAAAGTAAGTAATACATACTACACATAACACAAAAAAAGCATAATAATACAATACACAAGCAACTGTTAAATATGGCCTTACACTATTCTTTATCAATAGTATAGGTTGCTTATATTATTTAAAGTGTCTAAAGGCTTACAGATAGGATTGTGTGCTCAGTCCCAATTTAAAGGTCTTTACCTTATAACACATTCTATTTATGGCCATCATACTCGGCAGCGTATAACTCTCATAATCATGTGAATGAATCTAACTATTTGCAGTTTTGCATTTGGCAGTAACATGCCTCTGAGGGTCATGATATTTTGAACTAAAATATGCATCAAAGTTTATCAAATGAAGATATTAAATAAGAAATCAGTAATTTATGTAGTGTAGTTCACAAATATAACGTATGTAACATGAAGTAATGTAAGTAACACACTTCTGCTTGATCAAAAACGCTGTTAAAAGCCATTCTGCAATGAAAGAAGGGCACATACAAGCTTAAAAATTATGTAACTATACATCAGAGTACCTTAACGTTGGCACCAAAATATTTATTATTGATTTTTTTGGGGTAACATATATAAGTTTGATGTTACATAATAATGTGACTTTTCTCTGATTGCTTACATACCTCACTCTGTGCTATATATATTGTAGCATTAGGAAAAAATCATAGAGACAAATAAAAAGCCCAAGAGGGGTGGGGACAGGTTCTATGGTCAATAACTTTTATCTTGGAAGCCTTTTATGAGTCCATATCGTTTGCAATATAGAATTGGAAAGTGTATCAGCAGCTGTGAGGGCAGACAACAATTTAAATAAGGTTTATTGTTTCATAGAGATAGATTTGTTGTCGATATTAAGAACTGTCTCAGTGACACACAGATATGGGTTTTACGTTTACATTTTTTACAAAATATAAGGAAAGCAATTAAGTAATTTTAAATCATTAAGGGAAAGCTTTTTTTTAAACTCATTCATAATTTATTAAGCCTGATCCTGTTTATATTTTATCCTGAAACTGTTGTCTATTTTCACATCTGGTGCGTATAATATATCCAATTGCACTTGATCATATGTAAGCTCACACTATGAACCCTGATTAGGCTGTTCCCAAATTACCATAAAGTAGCAGTCTGATCGTGTCCCATAATGTTTACACAAAACCTTATAAATGCACATCGTCGACAGATCGTAAGAAAGATTTGCAAAAGTTGGTTTGGAAATTAGAGGTTGAAGAATGAGTTGCAAAAACCCAGCATGCATATCGGAGACAGAATTTTGAAATCGTGTGTCCAGACTTTGCTTAGGATTTGCAACTCTATTAGCAGAAAGGAAAGAACAGTTTTAACAGTAAATGGACTTTGAATCGTGTTGACGTAACGTCAAAAGTACGGGATCATGTAAAAAAATTGACGAAGCGTGATCATTCATTCTTGTTTATTTGTGTCAACATCAAAATAGGAAAAATGTAATGCGTATAGTCTGTCAAAATTGACCTTAGACTGATTAATTTTCGCCAAAATCTTCGTGATATTCGTGCGTTTTCGTGGAGTACTCTGATCTTGGTTTTGGCACGCTTTTACAGAGAATATGAAGATAATGTCAATTCGATAATGCAAATGGTCTGATAGCCTAGTGGTTAGTTGACTACTTACAAATCAAGCATACCTGGATCGAAACTTGGATGCAACCTTTTTTCTATAATTGTCAAATTGCTTTCTTTTTTAAGTTAATATTGTTTGTAAATTTTACATCATCTTGTGATGAGCTTTACATCTTTCATTTGTATTTAGCCGCTTTTGTATTCATTATTCCCTAAGTTCCCCACTCTTTCCTTGTCAGCTGATAACATTTGCAAATAGTTTGGACCCAGTTCAGTACCAACAGAACGTCGGTTCTGATTTGGATACAGACCATTTGACACTCTGATAGTGTTCATGAAAGAATTTTTGAAAAAGTTAATTTTGATTAAAAGTCAGCAGATGATAGCAAAAGTCTCGAAAAATATTCAGCATGCAGAGAGTTATTCACATGTAGGCTTATTGAAATTATTCACGGTGCTGTGTTTGTTACATAAACACATGCTAAATGCAAATAAATGTATCCAGTTGTGCACAAAATCAAGAATAAAGACAAAGAAACTAGCAAATTGAAAAAAAAAAACGAAAAAAAAACTTAAATGCTACTGGACTCGAACCCACATCTTTTGAGTGCTAAAACACAAGACTATCCACTAGGCTATCGGGGAGTTATAATTAATTTCATTCAGAATAGTAATAAGCGAACAAACTCAAGCGCACTTTTACGAAGATTCACGATAACTGAGTAAAAGGTCATTGAATATTCATATGTCTCGGGTCAATTTTGACAAACAATACTATCTTTGAGACAATTATATTCTCTTCATTCCTATGTATTTTTGCTAAACATTAATCTAGAAAGTGCATAGAATTTTATAATTTAAATAACGGGAAACGTCAAAATAACGTTGAAAGATGTAACACAACTTGTTCACGCTAGGTTGAATTGCCATGCACAGAAAGCTCAATTAACGCACCGTATAGCATCGTACACAGGATATAGCGATTGTCGAAGCGAGGAAATCATCACACGTTGAAGTACGAGGTGAGTTTTATCCCCTTTTCTCATTGATACATGTGAAATATCATTGCAGAGACAATTTTCTGACATTGCTGATACATCGATGTTTATTCCTTAACTACAACAAAAGGTCAGCAAAAATCTATTGCAGCTACGAATAACAGAAATGTTCCGCTAATCACTGATGATTTTCTATTGTTTGCCACGAAAATATGTGTTTTAAAGGCTGTTTAAGTACACTATTAATACGAAATACATAAAGAACCATAGCAAATACCCCAGAAAATCATAGAAACCCACTAAAATACCCTAAGCGTACTTTTGAAGCTGCATTTGACGATTGAATCTTCTTTTTTTAGTCGTTTTAGTGTACGGTCTATAGGAGGGAAGTGTACGTTTTATAGCAAAAAATCCTGCTCGTAGTGTACGGTCGATTGCTAGACAAATCATTGTGAAAATCTTGTCAAGTGTTATAACTTTAACAGTTCTATATACATAGACTTACTATCTGTCAAACGTAGCATAGAGCCCCGCCTACTAATGGTATAAGTCATCCTGCTGTCTTCTTTGTTACCTTTACTGTATTGCAGCTGTAAATGCAAATCAAAGTTCGAATCATACACAACACATTGCCATAAATTTAATACAACGAAATAAATGTACAAAAAGGGCTGGACCCAGAGGGGTTGTTTACGAAGGGGGGGGGGGGGGGGGGGGGGGCACTGAAAGCCAAAGGCTTGAACCGACGGCGCAAGCAGCGACGTGGGAAGAGTATGAGAGGGAGATTGAACCGCCTCTCATTAAAATCTTTGTCTCTGAGAATGTATTTCAAGCCATTTAGAAACCTATTTTCCATATCTTATAGCCTCAATTTTAAGTAAGGTTGTACACTCAAACACCTTGTACCTAACTATTAGTTTTTCATTTCCTTGTCGTCCTCTTGGTTCCCAGGTGGGGGGGGGGGGGGGGAGGAGGGCACATCAATTGCAATGCAAGTCTGAGTCAGCTCAATGTTCAGAAAAAAACAGCAGAGCCCATATGAGGGGGGGGGGCTTAAAATTTGAAGAAAAAAAATGCTGGAAAAACAATCATGCCCACTCCTAAGAAAACATTGGGCACAGGTAGCCCTGTATTTTGTACTTTTTCATTCACCCCAGCCCAATAACATAGGCCCAGCACGGCAGCAGCCTAGGGCTCTCTTTTTAATTTCTCTGAGTCTGGTCGGGGGAGGGGAGGGGGCACAGCTATTGCATATTAGCTTGGCGACTACTGGACTACATGAGATTTGCAATGGAAGCAAACAACGGAATTGATGATAGCTGGTGGGGGTGGGGGCACACACTCCAGCCCCACAGCCTTGGAACTGGGGATAAATGCCCCCCACGCACCCAAATTTCCGAGTTTGGTTTGGGACTGGGAGGGGCACAAATTGCCGTATATACTTGCAATATCATATAATGCGCGAAAAAAGGTTCTTAGGGCACTCACAGCCTCTTGGGGGGGGGGGAGGGGGCACCCGTGGGGGGGGGGGGGGGGCACGTGAATCCAAGCTCCCCCACCTCCCTGGGACGGCACTGACAAAATAGTCAATTAATTACCAATGTTATGACAACCGTGTGACCAATGACATTGGACTTAAGGTAGAAGAGTGGGTAAAAATATACTGCGTGCTATGTCCGAAATTTAAAAACAGCACTCTAGATTAAACTTATACTTTTGCGCCACGACATGGAATTTCCAACAATTTGGCATTTTGACAAGTTTAGAAACTCCAAATGATGGTCAGTCAGTAGCTTACGAGTTATAGAATATTCAAGCGACTAGCTGTGCTCCGACCAGACGGTGCGTATGCGCAGGCTGGTCTGAGACTTTGCTGGTGGCACAAATCACATTGTTGGAAATGTCAAGTCGCGGCTCAAATTTTAATGCTTATTACAATTTCATACAACTAAGGAATATGCAAGCTTGTGCATATACCAGCAATGCATCTGTCTGTCTGTCTGTCTGTCTGTCTGTCTCCGTCCGTCCGTCCATCCGTCCGTCCATCTGTCTGTCATTTTGACTAAACCTCTCAAACTGTGTGTACACAATAAGCGAAAACCCAGCTTTGCCATCATATACAGAAAGATCCAGGATATTTGAACAGACATACCCAAAACTCGCATAATCTCGGGTTGTAATTTATAGTAATTTTGGATATTTGAACAGGCTAGCCCTTATCCCAGGAGGGGGGGGGGGGTACTCTAATTTTTTTCTCATTCGTAGGCTAGGGCACAGCATCTACATTTCTCTCCCCAAAAATCAGGAACTTCAAGCACCAAAAAAAAAAAAAAAAAATTTTAGCAGCCCATAAAATATCCCCCATTCTGTTCCTTGACCTTAAGAAAAGTCCCTAAAATACATAAAAATGACCCCTAAATATAGTCCAATTTTGTGATGTCCCCAAAAAATATCCACAAAATCTTCATACCCCAAAAAAAATTCATGTTTCTGAAAACCCCCAAAAATAGAAAGTAGTGGGATTCAAATTTTTGAACCCAAAAAATGACCAGAGCCTATGCATGTATGAAAATATCAGAGTACTCCCCCCCCCCCCCCTTCATTAAATACAAGTGTTCCCTTTATTTTACCACCCTCTATAAACACGAAATAATTAAATATATTAACCTTTACCCAATAGCCAAAACGGGCCACAATCTGCCCGCCAGCGAAACATCATTTAAATGGCGCATCGCTAGTGGTCGATGATGACCGGACATCGGTAGCTTTGAGCTTTTCCGAAGGTTCTAGACTGGCTCCAGTCTTTAAAACAATTTTTCATCAATGTGTCATATCATATACTTGTAGCCAGTCTAGCCAGTCTCAGTTTTAAAACAGAGCCATCAGAGTTAGACTGGCTACAAGTATATGATCGGACACATTGATGAAAAATTGTTTTAAAAACTGGAGCCAGTCTACAAAGGTTCCGAACCAATATTACTGAGGAAATTTACAGCTTTGTGCTTTTCCATGCGGGAGGGAGTCGTCTGGACCCCCCCAAGTACCCACTCCTCTGGATCCGCGCATGAATAAACGTCCTAGGACTATGAAACAATGTAGAGTAAGCTGCTAGAGGAGCGTTCTAATCAGGAACTGCGCTGTCTGCCATTGGACGCATCGATTTATGATACAGACACTAAGTGTGGCATTCACTTTTTCAGATTTTTTTCTTTTTGTAAGAGTGAAATGCCTTTGTAACCACTGCCCCACCCCCACCGGCCAACGCCGACACACTTACGAGAGACTGTACATAGCGGATAGCGGGGTCATTGTAAATATTTGGATGGTTATAACGTCTTGATTGCCCCCCCCCCCTACACTAACACACACCAACCCCGCAGAACGGGGTAAAGGCAAGGGGCCGGAATTACAATGCCTCCTAAAATTTAAGGAAGACATAAGTTAAGAATAGATTTTTCAAGATGCGAAAAATAACGTTTCAAACTGATTAAAATCAAAATAGATTCATTTTTTTCTGTAGATCACAATGATTTCTCTGACCACAAGTACTGCATCGATACAGGCAATTTGTTTAGCATTTATATAGCGTGTTGAAAATTTCAATACTTAACTTAAGTCGCCCTTAATTTTAGGGAGGCATTGTAATTCCGGGCCCTGATTTTTTAACATTTAAATCTGAAGACAGCATTACGATGATAAACATGAAATATAAATTAAAAATACGATCAACAAAAGCTGCACCGTACAGCCTTGGAACTTACTGGAAAGCTTCTACATGTTTAAAGGTACCAACCTCATTCTTAATTCTGATTTGACTCAGCTTTCTACCCAAGTAAAATTTCTGTTATACATGTACATAAATGGGCTAAAAGCACGGGAATCATTCGACACGAGTATGTCCACTTGTGACGGAGTGGGGCATATAACAGGGCACTGGAAAATCAACAAGGCGTTAGCCCCACTTTTACTCATAGGAGGGGTAGTAGTTACGGATAAATGATGCATAATTTAGGATAATGGGCTTCCATCAGCTATTAAAGGTTAACGGGAACGGGAACGACTGATTTAGATTTCCAACAAAAAACTTGAAATGCCTGGTATCAAGCTCGTGACCCCTGGTCTGCTAGGACTACACCACATATTGTGTGTGTGTGTGTGTGTGTGTGTGTGTGTGTGTGTGTGTGTGTGTGTGAGAGAGAGAGAGAGAGAGAGAGAAAGAGAGACAGACAGACAGACAGACAGACAGACACATGTAGAGAGAGACTTCGATAGACAGACAGACTGATAGACAGACAGACAGAGAAATAAAACAGACATACACAAAGGCACTATCCTCATGAAAACATGCTAAACTGCTAAACATGTAAGTTATACGCGGATTCAGGGAAGACTGGGGGCCCAGAGCCCACCCCCCTCCCCGTCCCTGTAAAGACACAAAGCTATACCCCTAAAAATCACAAGGTTACTAAGCCAGCGTTTAATGCTGAGCCATCAAATGACGTTTCGCTAACGATTATAGGAAATGACGAACGGACAAACAGAAAGGCGAAAACTATACACCCCTCAGCATAAACACCGGGGGGGGGGGGCATTACGACTGTAGATCTCGACATTTAATTTAATTTTTTTAAAGATCGTATGTACCTTGTCACGAGAAATTCGCCTTTGATACATTGGAAGAACAAATGCCCAGACCAGCCTGCGCACCGCCGGTCTTATCGGCGCCTTTGTTTCTAGAAAGTGTATATGAAAAAAATCAGAAATACCGTCAGACCTGGGCCCGCACTGTCTGTAGACAAAAAATGACAGACACGATGCCCCCACCCATCCCCTGACGGAAATCCCTGGAATTGGACATGAACGGCACACGCGGATCAAGTCAGGGGGGTCCAGGTCCACTGACAATTGCTGTACCCACCGACTGTTAAGGTCATATGAAGACGGAACCGCGGCTTTAGTTCTCATCCATTAGACTGGTGACGCAAAGGTTTTTTTTTTTTTTAATTATTTTATATGTGTGTGTGTGTGTGTATAGGGGAGGGTCCAGTGACCTCTTTCAATTTCTGAAATTCCAGGAGGGTCCAACATATGTTATCCAGGGGGGGGGGGGGGGGGGGCGTCAAACTTTTTTCCTAGGGGGTGGAGTCCAATTGCTAAGCGTGAGAACTTGTGATTTGTACTGGACCCCTGTCCCCGCTCTAGACCCACGCAATTATCACGAATTTGAATCGACTACGGCGATTCTCTCTTTGGCTGCTTATTTTCGTCTTTCATCATGTACCAACCTAGATGCATGTTTTTACTCTAATTTAAAGGTGTGATTTGGCGGGGTCTTTTCTATAGGTGAGTTAGCATGATATGCTTCTGTGCTTAGATAAAGGGATACTGTAGATTCTCTGCTTGCAAACTTGGGTTTTCAGAAGTGTGTATCTGCATACACCATGCCCAAAACTGCAGCCCAAGACATTCGCGGAAGGTACCAATATGACGTCAGTATACTTGTCTACTGGACTTGTGAACAATAAAGGTGCAGAACAGCCTGCGCATCCACACAGTCTGATCAGCGCATTTGTTTTTCGCTCATTTGAAAGTATCAGATCTAGACTCTCTGTAGCTAAGGAGACTGGTTTGATTCTTGCTTTGTCGAAAACACCGAAGGCAGGTTTATTTTGCGTCGAGGCCTAAATTTATTATTTCGGTCCTTGCTTATATTCTTATTCCCAGCAGGGTTTTCTATTGGACGTTTTAAGAAACTCTAAACTTGTTTCAGGTGAGAATAGTAGGGGCAGCTAAATCATTCCAAGAGCACATTAAATGTTAACCAAATGCAACTTCCTTAGTTTGGTCTAAAATTGTAAATGCTCAACACTGCAGATTGTAGTTGTAGAACGGTTGCAATCATCTAGGTTAAGTATTGTAAGTTTTGCATCCCGATTTCCATCTATTCTTAATAAAATAATGATGCAAATATATGCAGATTAAATTTTAGACGTAATTCACATTCACATCGGGAAAAGTAAGCATTAGTCTCTTAGCTATAGTGCGTACACTTATTTTGCTATATTACGTACACTGATGTGTCAACATACTGCTATTGACCGTACAGCAGGAGGGTTTTTTCCTCCTAAATATTGATGGAACCAAATGGAATCGGGGAATAAAACTTCGTTGGCAACGACTTATGACAATGTAGAAGCAATATGAAAGCAAATATTGATCTTTCTTAGCGACATGTTCGATAACATAAACATATTTCAGGGAGACGAGGCAAAAGTCGTGTGAAATACAAGTGATTGGGCAGGTCATTTTGTCAAATGTAGTGCTGACCGAGTATTCCTGGCTAATTCCCATAGCCACCGATAAACATCAATGTCTTAACAATGTAATCACTATATCCTTTAAGCCGAATCTTATAAAATATGAAAAATAATAGAAGAAACACCGACCTTGTACATCAACATGTGAGGATTTCCTCGCTTCGGCAATCGCTATATCCGGTGTACGATGATATACGGTGTAACGTTCAAATGGCGAGATTTTTTACGCTACGGCGCCTGTGACGTCAGTATAGATGGCACGTGAATTTTACGTCAATAGGCCAAACAAAAAAGAAGATGGACGCGGCCGCACGCAAAGTAAAAATTTGAAAGATTTCTAAAAAAATGGCCGTTTTTGAGGCACTTTTTCCCCAAAATGCTATAAAATGAAACTCCATTAAAATAATTGTAAAATATTTTAAATTTGACATACATTTAGATTGTTATTTGTATATTCGAAATATAAAATCTCTTGGGCGTTTATAAAGTGGTTTTAGCAATACATTTATAGCGTCTTAAAAATTGTCACAATTTTTAAAAACGTCGTTTTGGTGAACACAAATTTTTAAAAAAAATTGAATCTCTGATATATGCCTTTTAATATTTAAAAATTGAATATGTTTTTAAATACATTTTGAGCAAAATTTTCAAATTCCAAACATTTTGACGATTGTGCAAACAGTATTAGAATTGTTATATTGAGAGTGGTGTCTTAAAATTTGTCACACTTGCGCTTTTTTGACGTTTAAGACACGTAACGTCGAAAGATAACAGCTGTTAAAGCATTCGTATTTCTATGCAGAATTCGGGTACAGTAGGTTTAATAAGTGTTTATTTCGCTAATTGTGTAGAAGTGCAAATTAAAGAATCATTTCAGAATTATAAGAGATTAAAGGCTGCAAAAGGAAAAAGATAGATATACCAGATACTATGCACCCAGATCTCGTCAAAGCCAAAACAAACAAAACTCTCAAAAACGTGACGCTAAGACAAAGAAACTATAAGCTAAAAAGACAACAAATTTAAGATCGTCAAAGGGAATATTTGGCTAAGTACAGAGAAAAACAGAAGAACACCAAAACAGTTGAACCAAAAGACTTTTAAAGCAGGAGTTTTGAAAAAAAAACACTAAAAGAGTCACTTCGACGGGTATCTGTCATAAAGTCCTACTTAGAAAATAGTACATGAAAATAGTAACATCACCCGAGGAAATAGAAAATACAGCATTTTAGGTGATACTAAATCGATCATACAATCTACCAAGAAGATTTCCACTAAAACGACGTAATTAAAAATGGTGAAAACGACGTTCAGAAAGACGAAATCATTATGTTACAAGCGTGACCCCCAACTTTTGACGTTACGTCGTTATGAACGGCTCGGACCCAAGTCCATACCCATTGGCTTTCTTTAATAATCCTGCCCTCCAAACCCGTTTACTCGGACCCAGTATATTGGGCCCGAGGTATGGAATAAAGGGAAGACTGTGGATTTATATTAGAAATTTTCTAACAGGTACACGAAGTGTCGACGAGTTGTCTCGATTCCGGCTCTTCTCGCTCCGATGCGGCCTATAATATTATCACGTGATATAAACTTCCGGATTGATAATTTCATTGTTCCCGCCATTGAAATTTTGTCTTCCCAACATTTTCAAGCCGATTCTTTAAGGTTGTAAGTTATAATAGATCACACATTTCACAGGTCAAAAGTAGCGTTATTGCAGATTGAATATCAAACCGATCTGAACCCGAATTTTGATCCAATCGATGGCCGTTTCCCCACCGGTTGAAAGAAATAATTTCATGAAAAGGGGCTCAGTGGTAGAGTGCTTGACTCGAGACCGAGAGGCCGCGGGTCCGAGCCTCACCGGCGTCACTGCGTTGTGGTCCTTGAGCAAGACAGGTACCTAGATTTACCAGAAAGACTCAAATTATTGGAGGACCGCCGAAATACCGGAAAGACCTAAGAATAATAGGGAAAACAGCGCGCAACTGCCTAAAATGTCCGCGAGGGCGTATGGCAGAATACGAAGATAGATAGATAGAAATAGTGATTGATGCATCAGCGAATTGCGACAACTTTTATAATAAATAGCATATTTGTTGTTTATAATTTGATATGTCAACAATTCACTTCTTTGCTATACATGTAGTTCTGGGACCATAATCTAGTTTGTAAGTTTCATCATTATGGTTTTTATCAGGTCTAAGAAACACAGAAAAGGACAGAATTTCTGTCAAATGATAGAAGATCTAAATTTTGTTTCACAGATCTGGTTATCTGTCAAACGACAGATATATGCTGTTTGAAATGTTACAGTATCAAATAAATTGTACAATTTGAAAAAACTGCATACTGGTACATGTTGAAAACTCGTCATATTAACATCAACTACCTTTTAGAGAAGACCAGGGGTGTCTAGAATAGTGCATTTTCTGTGGAAATAAAGGAATACGCACCCTCCCTTTTTCCTTGTATTCTGGTCTTGAAAACACTCTAATTCAGGTATTTTTTGCCGTTTTCACCGATATTTTGCTGAAATTGAAACGGCGTTCTATCAATCTACCTGCAAGTCGCCATCTACCTTGACTGGTTGTCTCCTTTTTTATGAGTTCGTTTTTGGCCGTTTTGGTTGCAGAAGCTGGATTCGTTTAGTTGGTTGAAACTACGGTAGACAAGACAGTACAACATTTATATTGTTTAGGTTATTGGTAGTTTCGCTCGTGAGCCGCTTCACCCATGAGTAGGCCCTTGTTACACATGTTGATTGTTTCGCCAAATGGCTCATTTTGATCAATTATTGTTTCAGTTTGTCACTCTGTCTGTATTTGATTAACATGTATATTGGCATGCGCAGATGCAGGATTTTTTGCCAGGCGGATCCAGGCCCAAATTCCAGAAACAGCTCTGACAACGTTTGTTTTAGTCCTCAACTTAATTTACTGTTTTACAGAGGGTGTCCAATGGTTATTTCAAAGAAAACTATCATTGTCCAAGGTTTCAGAGAGGGTCCAACGTTTACAAGGGGGGGGGGTCCAATTTTTTTCCAGGGGGATCCAAATGCTAATTTCTATAGAAACGGATATAACTTGTGATATTTCAAGGGATAATTGAACAACACTATTTATATCAATGCTGCTTCCTCGCAGGAGATCCTTCGTTTATCGTTAGAGGAACTGTTGAACAAAATGTCAGTCTCATTTATTTGTAGTGAAATACGCCTATCAGTTCCCAGTAAACTATTAAACACATAAAACTTTGCCAACATCCGCTCCCCAGCTAAATGCCATTCCACTATCCGGAGTTTTGATGATGGGCTGAGAGACTGTTTGCTGGGTTTCCAAAACCTACCCTATCCTAATCCAATCATGCACGGGTCCAGAGTAGGGGATATCTGGCAGTCATTGCTGCAATAACTGAAACTTTTACAGCCTGTACAACGATGTAATTCAGTCTGATTACCTCTTTTCAAGCAGCGCCCACACACTACGTCCGAATCTTTTATCGTTTTCCAACAGAATACTATAATGCTCAACTGCAGCCTCTGCAGATAATCTATTTGAATCCAACTGAACTCATGGTTGTACGGACAGTTTCCTTTTCAATGGTTAAATGTCTGATTGACTGTGAAACAGCAGATGTACGATCCAAGCAACCTTTCTCTGGCTGACTGACAACAGGGGACTGTGGACTGGCTACCGTCTCCTTTTCTTGCCATAGGTTGTGCCCAGCGAGATTCTCAGCACGTACATGTAGCTGTCTGGCAATTTTCCTCCGTTTCCAGTAATCCTTTCGCCTAGCACGATCCCTTGCCACCTGAGCTGGAGATTTCTTCTTCTTTTGCTTTAGGTTCTGTGCTGGCCCGACATTGGAAGAATCTTTCTTATCTGTATGTGGACTTGCAGGCAATCTAGAAGCATGTGGTGAAGATATGTTCTTTCCTAGCTTTCGCCTTTTGTTTTTACGCAGCTTGTTGTCGGAAGAAAGTACTTGCTTATCCTGATGAGTTGCTGTTCGTTGAGCGGAAGCGCTGTTCTTCAATGGCGTCGATCCTCCATTCTTTGCGGGAAATTTGGTGATGTGAGAAAAATAATTCCTTTTTCGTATGATTTTATACGAGTGACGCTTCAAATCCCCTTTCTCAAAAGTGCAGATGATTTCTAAAAGGTCATCCGCCATAAAATTGGATGCATTGAGCTCTTTTTCATCTATCTTTTAATTATCCAAAACCCCCCTTTGAAATTCGCGTGCGGCATCTTCGAGCGCCATCTATTTTGTTTGTTTACAAGGAAAAATGATGGGAGTCGTTGCATTGGCCAAAGAGGCGCGGGAAATATGAAATTAATCAATCAGATGGCAAGATGCTAAAATTTGATGCTGTTGCATAGCTACCTCGTGTGCAATCGGAATACCTTGGTCGAATTGGCGACTTTCCCGTTCCACGCCACCTAGCGGGGAAAGCCCTACTGATAAATTAAATGGCTACTCGAGTGGGTTTAAAAATTGAAAAACCAAGGAATCGTAAAAAGTTTTACCTTTCTTTTCGCCAGCGCATTCATTTGGGCACAAATGGTCAAATTTATCCAAATGTTATCCTTTTTTTAATTGACGGCGGACAGTAGAAGCCATACACTGTGAGAAAATTGATAATTTTCTAAAATTTGGCCGCGACAAGATACGCAACTAGGGTATTTCGGCCGTGACTTTGCTGAAATTTTCCGCGGTATTCTTGCAGGATCGCGGCCTCGGCAGAACACTGTATTAAGGTAAAGATAAAGAAGCTTTATTTAACGTCGCTTATTTGAAACAAACAACATAAACTCTGTAGAGCTTTTATTGCGACATAACAGTATCTTTAACAGCTCTTACCTGCCTTACTCTATCTTCCTAGCACAACCCCTGTTAAGCGAGCGTCGGCAAGGGAGCTGCTAGTACCATTTTTTACACCTTTGGTATGGTGCGGTCGGGATATGAACCCACGACCTCCAGCTCCGAAAGTGGACGCTCTACCAACTGAGCTATGGGGGTGGTGAAAGGTCATCTAAATTCTTGTTACTCAATGTCAGGTGAGTGCTTCAGGACCTAAGGTCCTTTGGTTTTTAATCTGCTGCAAATTTTTGTGGCACTTTAAGGCCAACCTTAAAAATGTTTTTGTTTCCCCTTACCCGACCCTGTTTTACTGGTATAGGTTGGTCGGTAGGAAATATATTTTATTAACTAAAAATCTCAAATTGGATACAGGGCTTCCGTTAGGCGGACGTACGCCGTATATTACGTCCAAAAATCGGCTGCGTACGCCGAAATTACACATCAAAGACGTACCGCGGACTTCTGAAAATTCCTTAGTACGGCCGAAAATGGATATCGAGACGTCCTGTCTGCAGAAAAAATCCCGTCCACATTTACCAGATTACGCGATTTATGTCCCGCCTTCGTATTGGAAACTCATTTATTTTGTTTATTGACCACGCTAGGACGTCCCACTTGACTGATTTCGAGAGTTTTATTGACAGCCAGTGTCACGTGTAGGCTTCAGTCGGAAGCGTAATTACTTAAGCGTGTCATCCAACAGGTGTGAAATTTTTCAGCGACACATCTTGACAACTGCCTTAGAAACCATTCCCGCGAGACGGACGTCCAGTCGCTGAGCAATAAAGCGAAACGGCCAACAGCCCAATCACTATCCGTTTTGTTTGAAGTGCCGACGTGACACTTTGCACGCTTGTGAAATAACTTTTATAAACTCTACACGTCTGCGTCGTAATTAATTGTGTAGATCCTGTGCATGCGATAATTTAGTACTTGAACGCTCCTTCTACACAGGCACTACACCAACGAACATTCAACATATTAAAACCGAATGTTGTTTTGTTGCAATTTTTACGCTGTACAAGTACAAGCTTATAAAAAATAATCGTTACACAAAATAAGTACAAGCTTTTAAAATAAAAATTGCTACACAAACACTCTCCCAAACAAATCTATCTACCGTATCTACCCTACCCTACCCTACACTACCCTACCCTACCTAACCCGACCCTTCCCTTCCCTACCCTACCCTACCCTATTCTACTCTACCCTACCTAACCCTACCCTACCCTACTAGTCCAGTAGAAAACCAGAATGACCTGGAACTTGATTTTAAAGTTTTTTTCTTTGTTGATTCTTGTTGTTGAGGCATTGTACTTGATGAATCCAACTGATGCCACTCTGGCATCATTGAGCGTTTTGAAATATTCAAGATGGCATCCAAGATGGCCGTCAGTTAGGCTCTTAAGACCTATATGACCAAAATACTAGATCAAAAGCATTTTATTTTTAACTTTTCATGGATATTTCAGAGGCTAAATGTTACAACCAATTAAAATGGAACATTATTTTGATTCAGAAGGTTGAAATTTAAAGATGGCGTCCAAGATGCCGTCAATAAGGTTCCTAAGACCTATCTGACTGAAAAACTCGATATAAAGCATTTCAATTTTGACTTTTTATTGATGTTTAGAGGCCTAATAATACAAGCGGTTAAAATGAAGCATTTACTCATTTGATTCACAAGGTTGAACTATTAAAGATGGTGTCCAAGATGGCCGCCTTTAAAGCAAAATTGAAGCTGAAATTAAATATAGCAGTTTGTTACTATTTTCTGATAGTTTTCGGTTGTATTTGGTAAATTTTACTGGCATGTTATTGTTGTTTTTCAGCGTTGTTAATTTTTTAAGATGACGTCCACGATAACAGCAATAACAGGGTGGGAAATCACATGTTTTGCTATGATACACTGCTCAGAAAAAAGTAACAGACTCTTATTTTTGGTAATGGTAATGTTTTTGTGTTTGTTCTGAGATTGTATCCATCAATCCATGCACCATGCACTTATAATATATTTCTCATAAAAATTCCTACTTTGGTAAAAAATTTCTTCAAAAAATGAAGTGATATATGACAGGGTATACTGAACCAGCGATATCACTGAAAGCTTTGTGACCGAGTGTTTGATCAAAGTACAAAACTTTTTTGAATCATATGCGGAAAAAGTCAGTTGGATGGATGGATAAAATTTACAACAAAAGATACTTATGGAGTGAAGTGTATCAACACAAAAACAACCCCTGAGTTAGGTATCTGCATGCTGTAGATTTATCTTGACTGCTGGTTGGAATGGGCCTGTTTGCCTGGTGCAATTGTAACAACAATTACTACTTCTCTGGTCTGTTGCAAGTGCAACAGACAGCACAGATGGTTGGATATTGCTATAACAAATATAAATGCTGGTCCGGTGCAAGTATATCAGACATGCATGCTTGTAGGCACAAGTTTACAGATATGACTGTTGGTTAGATACAACTGTTAAAGACATGGGAAATGGCCAGATGCAAATGTTACAGACATGTCTGATGGTCGGGTGCAAATGTAATATACATGGATCCTGATAAGATGAAACTGTAGCAGATATGCATGCTGATAGTATGCTACTTATAAAGACATGGCTTCTAGTCAGGTGCAACTGTAAAATACGTGCATGGTAGTCTGGTGCAATTGTGCTTACCAGCCCGATAGTTGGGTACGAGCATAGGGACATAACTGCGGGTTTGAGGCAAGTGTAACATATAGACCTGCTGGTTCAGACACACAACTACAGATGTGCTTGTAAGTCAGTTGCAACTGATTCAAACATATCTGCTGGTAGATGCAACTTTAACAGACATGAATGCTGGTCGAGTTTAATTGTAACTGACATGCCAGGTGGTCGGGTGCAACTGCAACAAAACATGCCTGTTGGTTCAAAGTCACGTTTAAAACATAGGTACTGCAACATGCCTGCTAATCTTGTGAAACTGTAACAGATATAACTGCTTGGTTTCAGACATGTGTGCTGGTCCAGTGCCACGTAATCAAACATACGTAGTGGTAAATATGTCTGCTGACCCTTAAGCAATGATGTCTGGGCAGCTGATAAGGAGAAAGTAGACTAGACATGCACTCTGGCAGGATGTAACTTGAACAGACATGCCCGCTGATCCAGTGCAACAGTACCCAGCATTCCTGTTAGTTGGGTTCAATTGTAACATACATTATTGCCGGTGTGATGTAACTAACACGCATGACTGCTGGCCCCGAGTCTCGTTCAACGGCATGTGTGCTGGTTCAGTACCACATTATTAAACACATGTGATGTTAAGAATGATGGATATGATGAGCTGGTGGCATTACGTGGCCACTGTTCAGTGTAACTTCAACAGAATGATATGCATGTGGACTTGGTACTATTCAAACATGCCTCCTGGTCCATTGGAAAACAAAGAGAAAAGCTACTTGGCGGATGCCCCTTCATCAGACATGCCAGCTAACACTGTGAAACTTTATCAGCCAAGACTGCTACATTGTCAATACAATATACATGTTGTATAGAGAGTTGTTATGTCGCTGCAGCTGCAACATTATATGCCTGTTGGCCTAGTGTTACTGTCACAAACACTGCTGCTGTTCAAACATGCCTACTGGTTGAGTGCTGCTGCAAGATGGATGCTTGCTGGACTGTGGCCACTCAATCAGCATGCCTGTTGACCTTTTGTCACTCAATATTGCATGTTTGCTGGTGTTGTGCATCTCTATCTGCTATACCTGCCGTTATGGTGTCTCACTATCAGCCGTGTCTGCTGGTATGGTGTCTCACTATCAGCCGTGCCTGTTGGTGTGGAGCTTCATTATAGGTCATGCCTTTTGGTTTGGTACATCACTATCAGCCATGTCTGTTGGTGTGGTGCCTCACTATAGGTCATGCCTTCTAGTGTGGTGCCTCAATGTAGGTCATGTCTTCTGGTGTGGTGCCTCACTATAGGCCATGCCTGTTGGTGTGGCTCCTCACTTAAGGCCATGCCTGCTGGCCCGTTTTGCACTTCAACCAACATTTTGACTAGTTGAGTCAGACCGAAGGGGGATGGCTACAAGTCTGGTGCTAGTCTTGCAGAGGTGCCATTACATCAGAAATGTTTGCTGATCCGGTGCCACTCTCAGATATGCGTACTTGTACAGTGCAACTCTATCAGACATGCATGCTGGGTTCATTTATTCAGATACACGTGTTTGTAAAGTGCTTCTCCATCAGGCAAGAAATCTGGTATGTTACAAATTCGCCAGACATCCTAACAGGTTAGGTGGGGCTACCACCGGTTTGTAAAACTTATCGGCTACCATCCTGGACGCCATCTTGAATATTTCAAATTCTGAGTGGTGCATTTGCTGATCACTGGGATGTTACAAGGATAATGTCTGTAACTCAAGAATCAGTAAAATCAGCAGTTTGCATGCGAATCCCTGGAGTTTGTCGATCTCAGGGAAAATTTTCTTATATTTTTGTAATAAACTGCTTTTTTTATTTTTATATTTTGTCATAAGCTAAGTGTCTTCAACTAGATTCCAACGTCATAGCTAACAATTTGAGGAAAAAATGGGTTTGAGACATTTTTCCATATCTCACAATTTTTTAACTTATAATTGGTCTCCATCTTGGACGCCATCTTGAATATATCGAAATGCTCAATGATGCCAGAGTGGCATCACTCGAATTTTTCAAGGACAATATATGCACTACCAGAATCAACAAAGAAAAAAAGTTTAAAATCAAGTTCCAGGTCCTCCTAGAATTCGCCCAAATTCTGCCGGACTATACCTATCTATGCATTGTAAGGAACAAAGAATGATCTCATTCTGTATAAGTACAAGCTTATAAAGATTAATTGTTACACAAGTAAGAACAAGCTTTTAAAATAAAAATTGCTACACAACCACCCTCCCAAACAAATCTATCTATCTACCCTACCCTACCCATTCCCTATCCTACCCTACCTAACCCTACCCTACCCTACCCTACCCTACCCATCTCCTAAGGAACAAAGGATGATCTCTGAAATATATATCTTACTTTTCAAAGCAAGTTTGACAATCCGCCACACCGCGACAGTATCACAGAAAAAAAGGGGGACTTCCAAAAAAATCCAATGGGACTTCCAAATTTCAAGGGTAGGAAGTCAGGACTTCCTGAATTTGAAAGTTAATGGAAGCCCTGTGGATACCCATTAAACTTAATTGTATACAGTAAAACCTGTCTTATTCTTAAGAGGTCACTCAAAAAAAGGCATTGCATAATGCAGGTCAAAAGTATTGCAGAATGCCCTGGGAGCATTCTCAAATCTGCAATACTTTCGATCTGCATTTAGCGCCCATTTTGTGTATATCTTTGAGTGGCCATTTTAGGTAGGTTTTTCTGTATAGTTCTACTATAGGCAATAAAATTAAATACACAAACAATTTGGTAAGATAACACTGTTTACATTGTACAATTCTCTTGGGATGCAATGAAATTAAAAAAAAAATATCTTGACTGAAAATTGAAATAAAATTTTTTGAGTAGGGCTTTTATCAGGGTCGGTCGAGTAAGGGGAAATAAGTAAAATTTTAATTTAGGCCTAAGGTTAATTGTATCTTTTTGTCATTGCAGCATAGTTCATCTGAAACAGCAGGATGCCGGCAGCATCCCGCCCGAAGAGAGCTGCTCAAGAGGCGGTGCAGAGCATGGCTGAACCCGCTTCGGAGATATCATTGTAAGTTGGTGTTCTCATTCAGTCTTTCCTTGCTGGCGACCGCTTTTGTTGTCTGCTGATAAACCTTTGCAAACTGTTTGGACCCAGACCAGAACCAACAAAAACACTCTAGAGCTGCAACGATTCACTGAAATCATATCATATCGCGATACGTTTTCTGACCATACAGGTATCGTATCGTGAAGTCATCTCACGAAACACTAACTATACAGCACTTTGTATCATATATTAGAAATGAATTTTAAAAATATGTGTTTTTGTACAAAAGGAATGTTACCATTTTCCCTTTTAATTGTTCTGCTTTAATCAGTTAACCCTTTTCCATGCTAAACACTTGATATACCCTGTTTTGAAATAATGTAGAACAAGACCAGCTGGCTTTTGAGAATCCAGCTGATCTTAATCTACACAGTTTTAGGCTCTGCTTGTAAATACATGCTAATAATTGAAATATTTTAAAAGAATTTGATAAAAACTGGGGAAGAGTGTAGTACATAAAACATCCAGCATGACAAAGGTTAATTTTTGAGTATTTACTTCTCCTAAGGATCATTGACACTTGCTATGGGTAAATGCCTATGGTTTTGTGTAAAATTAAAAGTTTGTCAATCGTCCCTTTCTTTACCGTGAAGCTACCCTGACCTGAGTACTGCATGGCAGTGAAATCCATTTTCGATATTAAATGCTTCAAAGATGTAAAATTTTGGGTAGAACAATCAGTTTTACATTAAACTATATAGAAATCAGAAAACATTTTTTAAAATATCATTCCCCCCCGTGTGCCAGCAAAAGCTTTTGCCTGTATATGTGCTACCATATTTTACACTTTGTATGGAAGTGGCTTGCTGGCACAAGCGGGGGAAAGATGTTCAGCAGCCCAAAAACCCAGGGCCTAAGCCCATAAAATGCCCTTTCTACCGAATAAGAAATTAATGACAGTAATAAAGTTCTCTTGAACCAACCTCCTAAATTGCTTTGTATTCTGTCCTAGTTTAATATAAAGTACATAAATATTAAAAGTAGAATTAGCAAGATTTATGCATTTTTTCATAAGAAAAAAGCTCACTGCTATTTAATTACACATTCTTTTGCAAACATCCTGTACTTATCTATTTGCATGCTAGGGAATAGTTCATGTTTTTATTTTCGTCTGCTGACTTTCTTCAAAATTAAGTTTTTATAAATAAACCACCCCGGACCACCATCGGAGTGTCAAACAGTTTGGATCCAGATCAAGATCGATATTCTGTTGGTCTTCATCTGGGTTTAAACTGTTTGCAAAAGGCTAGTGGCAGATGACAAAACTCGCCCCTGGCATGCAAAGAGTTATAACATGTTAATACTTAGTGTTCTCTATATTATCTCATATAGGTATTGGATATACATGTATATGTATACCATAATTATTCGGACACTTTAAATACATTTTGACATGTTATGCCCTTCAAACAAAGCAAACGTAATTTTCAAAGGATCTAGTTAGAATCAGTTTCACTTTCCAATGCTAAATGGGACACTTTCATTCATTCAAAACTATTTATTTCTTTTGTTGAGCTTTCAATTTTGTATTATTTACGGTACATGTAGTAAAAAATGTACAGGTAACTTCTAAATTATCTCCCCAAAATGATTTTATTACAAAACATAGTTTGTTTTTAAAACAATTTCATCAATTATCATGATTCGTTAATACTCTGCATATTATATGTTCAGTAGGTATTACCATACCTAACAAATAAATCAAGAAAAAGTGCAGAAATCACTTTTTAAACCACTTTTCATTTTCATGAAATTTCAGACCCCTTCCCCATTCTACGCGCCATATCTCTCAAGTGCGTAGGAATTTTGAAAATATTTTGCTCGCTGGCTCTTGCCACTAGATTCACCTATTGCACTGATACTATATGCATGACACCAGAAGCTCAAAAGCAGCGTTCAGGGAATCAGAAAAATAGGCGTATAAGGCCCAAACCGTCAATGATCCTTTCATAGATTTATGTTGTTTCTAAGGTTCTAAAGTTGTCAAAAATGTATTGCGGTATGTATTGTATCGTGAGGCAAATATCGTGATACGTATCGTATCGTGAGGTAACTGTTTCGTTGCAGGCCTAAAGCACTCTTAAAATTGTTCCTGAAGAACTTTTTGAAGTTTATTACCCAGCATGCAAAAAAGTTAACAGATTGGCCTGATCTGTCATCAAATAGGCTGAAATAAGCATAATACCAGGCCTATTAACTTTGAATGAACTCCTCTTTCAGAAAAAGGCTGATCTGGCTTTGAGTTTATAAAACTTTTTCCATGCTCAACTCAATTAAGCGTGAAATTTAAATACTAATGCTGAAAATTTAAGGTTTTCCTTGCTTTCATACTCTTAGATATCAAATTTATCATGCTCATAAATGTTAAAATGCCAACAAAAACAATTGTTGGCATTTTAACATTTATGAGCATGATAAATTTTTTTGCTCAGTTGAGTTGAGCATGAAAAAAGTTTTATAACCTGGAAGCCGGGTTAGCCTTTTCCTGAACGAGGAGTTCATTCACAGTCTTCACGAAACACCGTCTGAGCCCCTGACATGTCTGGTAAAAATTCGTTTGGTCTTGTAAAAATCTTTTGAATTTTCAAGTACATGTATGATGTACATTTATACTTAGGCTTAAATGAAATGTTTGTATGGTTCCTGTTGCCTACCTACCCTAATTTTTTTAACCCTACCCTAAACATTAAAATGGTCTTTGGAGAGAAAATACCTAAAATGGGCACTTTTTCAGTATTTATCACTATTTTCTTTGTTAAATTTAATTATTTCCCTACCTACCTACCCTAAATTTTGTTGGCATGCAACAGGAACCACACATATATTTCATTTAGGCCTTATTTTATCTGATCCAGTCCTGTAAACTCTCACAGACTTTTGTGAACTCTGAATTCAGGGCTTAAACTGTAAATCTTTCCAAAACTACATTTTACACACCTTATATATGATTATGAAGTAGTTGGATGGACTTGACCAAATTTTGGGATTATTTTGGTGAAACATTATTTTGGTGTCTGAATATTTACTTTGCGATGGAATTTTCAGTACTATGTCCCAATGCATTGTTTTCTATAAAGTATGCAGAGCTCAGTTTAAAGCAATCTCTCTTACTTTCAGGGAAATGATGGTGGGCCCTTAAAATGAGCCAATGGCCCATACCACATTCAAATACATGCAAATTTTCAAATTTGAATGGGCCTTTTGTAATTTTTATGGGCCCTTTGCAAAATTCGATGGGCCCAAGAAAGCTTAATATCAACATTAGAGCAAAATTTACATGAGATTTGCATAGTTATATGGGGCCCAGCAAAAAATTTTAGCAAAACAATAATAGTTTTCTCACAAAATGGATTTGGCCCATTCCCTGCACTTTATTGCCTTTTTGAATTGTTTTTAAAATTTGGAATTATGTAGTGTGTGTAGCTAATTTCTATTTTGGAATGGTCCAATAATTAGCCCAGGTTTTTGAGCTAGGTCACTTCATAAGTTCCTATTCATATCAATTAATCCATCTGGATACTTGAATCCCTCTTTATGTGAGGAATTCATATAAATCATATATGAGCTAGTGCATGAGATTTCCAACAATTTGGTATGTGCGACCAGCAAAGCGCAGTCTGATCAGAGCCTTCGCTAGTCGTTTGAGTATTCTAATTTTTTTGATTGTTAAGCTACTGACTGAACACCATTTGGAGTGTCTAAGCTTAGAAGGAGGCTGCAGAGGCTCATCTGAGTCTACACATGTCAAAATGCCACATTGTTGGAAATCTTATGCCACGGCTCATACATATATGTATTTACTTATCCAGGCCTGATGACCAGCATGACAGTGACTTTGAAGAACCTGCTCCTCAGAGAACACGTAGGAAGAGGAAACCTCCAGCAGAATCATCTGTAAGTGTCTATACGTCCAGAATTTGTCCAAACACATTATTTGAGCCTGTATCCAGCATAAGGTCCAAGTTGGAGTACAGCGAAGAATCCAATCCATCTGCAAATCTGCACAGTCTGATCAATCTTAGTTTTCCGCCTGAAGAAACTTTAGAACCTTGGCTACCCATAGAGCGCCCATCAAAGACTTTGATCAGACTGCACGGATGCGCAGGCTGATCTGAGTCTTCGATGGGGACACATGCCATCTTGTACCTTTTGCTGAACACTGGCTTAATTATACTTAAGGAATAAAGAAACGCAACATATTGAAATATAATTTTGGCGTAGTTAAATGATGATTTGAGGAAATCACTTTTGGAATGTCTTATTGAATATTTATAGCATATGATGAAATACCAAAACGTCGTTTTAACGATTGTATTAATGCTACAACATAAAACATGTGAAAGCATAAAATAGGAAGTGAACATCAGAATGCGGTCTTTTGCATGCTTGGTTGTATGGCGTCAACCTAACAATGCCCAAATAAAAAGTGTCCAATCATATTCAAATAGCAGTCAAATAATGTGTCAAAAATGGCTACTTGAATACCAAGATGCACAATGACAAAGAGTACACATTTAACATCACATATAGCGGTCGGTTTTGGATCGGTGCAGTGATTCATTTACAATTTTGGGCTTATGGGTCCTGGGACTCGCTGTTTCCAATATCAATGAGTCCCAACTGCAAACTTATGAGTCCTAAACACTATTTTTAATGACAAGTCTGCAATACTTTTGCATCCCGGGACTCGCTGGGACTCGCTGAAATAAAAACTTATGCGCAAAAGATGCAGGATGCGCAGGTAACAAAATCACTGTCGGTGGTGCATATACGGGTAAAACAAACCAAGAGACACAGGACATACTTTCTCAGCAACACTAACTTTTCAGAAACCATAAAAATAAGTTAGCAGGGCATTAATATTGATGTTAGTCAAACAAAGCACATCAAATGATAGCAACTGATTATATGCGGGAAGTAAACACAACTTACCAACTGTAATTGATACTCTGTCACTGGACCATTCTCTCATTGGAAAACAAACATATAAAAATTATGGATGTCTCTAAAATGTAGGATAGCAAGTTTTGACGTCATAATGGAAGTTTTTATTTACGTCTGAAGATCTTAAGTCATCATTCTTGCAGGAAACGTACTTGCATTGAATCAAAGTTAAGCAGAATAAAAATGGAGTACGCATTTAATGCAATGCCTAAAACTAGCATTACATTGTATGCTTACAATGAATTGAATGAAGTGTTTGTTGCATTTCTTTATACCTAAAGTAGATTTCTTTTTAAGGTTTAAAGAAATGCAACAAGTAGATTTCTTTTTAACTGTTTACTTTTGACAATGTTAGACTTAAATTTTCACATTTGATTTTAAAGAGTAATTAGCTTCGAGTTATATTTATATTAAGCTCTCAAAGGTGTATGTATGGAGTAAATTAGTTCTTTCAAAATAGGAATTGAGCTTTTTGCTCCAAATTTTTATAAGGTACAGTTATGGCAATGTGCCTAGGTCAACCCGCATTTCAGGAGGACATTTGCATATTTTGGGGAACACTCCGAATATATCCCATTTTTACCTGTTAAATTGAATACAGTTTCAAATCAGGAAGTTTCTGTTCATTTTTTTTACTTGATTTTGAGCTCACTTTTGATAGTTTTGGCTCGAGAATGGGTTTAGAGGGTTATTGTTTGGAATTGCCAATTTATAATCAGGCCTTCAGATATCATAAGAAGTCATGTATAACTGAAAATTATTTTTCTTAGCATACATTATGGGTACTTAAAAGAACCGTGTCAATGAGGCAGTTCTCTTGAGCACCCAAAACATGTTTAAATTGATGGGTAAGAAAATAATGACAATTTTGCGCTCAAATATTTTGCTTAACTGGACCTATCCCTGAATATTCAATAGGGCAAACCCTTATGAAATGATGAATTCTGTGGTTTTTAGCTGGGTCTCCACTCTTTGTCAAAATACCTGTACGTGTATATGGATTTCCAGTGTACAAAGTGTTGCTTGCAAAAATTTTGATACACAGTAAAACCTGTGTAAAACGGACACTCTAAAAAAGACTGAAAATTGGTTTTCAAGACCAAGTATCCCTTAATCCAGGTCAAAAGTATTGACTTTGAGCGTTCTGCAATACTTTTGACTTTCATTAACCTATAAAGCACCACCTATAATTTGCAGCAAACGAAAATTTCAAACAGCAGACGATTCTCATGAAATAACATACCTTATTTTTTTCAAAATTAAAAAAGATGTTGCAGCAATTGTCATCTGCTGCAGTCGTGATTGGCGCTTTAAGGGTTAAGACCTTTGTTTTGTCTATTTTTGAATTTTAATGTACATGTATATGGATTTCCAGTATACAAAGTGTTGCTTGCGAAATTGTGATATGTGAGGAGTTCACTCATTTGGTTTATGTTTTTGTATCTAGGCACCAAAACGAGTCCGTGGTGGTCGAGGTAGTAGGGGGAGGGCAGCGCCTGTAGAAGAGGATGAAGGAACAGGGTCCTTGTTTGAGATTGTCAAGGCGGGAAGAGCAGCCCTACAGGTAATGGCAATGTTAACCATACACAGTACAGTGTTGTCTCCAGGTCAGAAATTTTGAGGGCCATGTTTGGCCCCCCTTTAGATTTTTTGGGAGGCCGTTTGAAATTTTTGAGGGCCATATACTACCATCAGTGAAACACAACCATAACCTTTTTTTTTACAAAAGCTGAGAAAATTGGGAGAAGTGATAGATTGCTGCTTTCAAAGACAGAAAAAACAGTCTCTCTAATTGAGAGAAAAAAAATCAGTCACTGATCAGACTGCTACTTGCTTTCTATTCTGAGAAATTCGGTTGGTAAATTTGAAATAAACATTATCTTGCTGTCATTGTATTTTATCTATCTGTCTACAAGTCTCCACTTATCTGAAGTCTCTGACCAGTATCCTCTTTGATCTATTCCACCTCTAATATCTTTGCCGACTTGAGCCTTTCCAAGTGAAAATGTTTGTTATGTAATTTGACTTAAAAAAAGAAAAAGCTGTCAAGATAATTTCCATTTACACTTGACTGGTCGGCTGAGGTGTCAGTAGTTATTCACACAAATAAAATCAATCCACAAAGTGTGATGGACAAATCCACAGTCGTATACGTGATATCGTGTAGACATTTTTGGCTGCAGTAAAGATTTTCAAAGGTGGCGGACGTGAGAGACAGCAAATCCTGAGTTTACTTTCATTTGCAAAATATGGCCTGTTTATTTACACATAGCGGCCAGCCATAGACGCTAACATGCTAGGGAAAATTGGATTTTATGATTTTCCTATTCTCTTTGCGTAGTTTGATCTGTTAAGCAAGAATTTGACAGAGAGAAGTGAGTGACTTGCAGAAAGTGGAAACGAAGCGGAGATCCAACCGATTTACTTGTCATTTTGTCTTTTTAACAGCAAATATCGCGATTCTTTTACTATATACCATACGCCCAGTCCTTGAAACTCACCTTCTAGCCCTGAAAGCGTAGAGAAACCGTCTTGAATGGTGATATGGGAGTTTCAAAATATGGACCTTGATATCGTGTAGACCACAGCTCTTTTCCAAGGTGTATGGTGACAGGGTAGACACAGTTTAAGGATACCGTGTAGATCCATAAAACTGGCCATCACCATGAAGCATTTTGTCTGATTTAAGCTACTATTTGTATTCGTCAGACTTGGCGATTGCAAACCATGATAGACTCGGTTACCTCTCATACTGATCTGAGCCTGCACTGCACTCATGTTCTATTTTAGCTTATATTCCTTAGTCATATGCTCAAAATGAACATAAACTAATGGCTGGATTTTGACCAAACTAGACTCAGGGTTCCCACACAACCGGGAAAACGGGAAAAGTCCGGGAATTAGATACTGGTCATTCACGGCTATGAAAAGTCCGGGAATTAGTACATTTGGGGCTTGGAGCCGTGAATTGTCCGGGAAAATTTGCAGTCTCGCCCATCCGCAACGCCATAGCTATGCTTGGATGTTGAACTTAGTCTTCCAACTTTTATTTCGCGAGAATACGGCTCAATTGTAGCTCAACTACGGCATTTGTGATAAAATGAACGATGGGATAAGTACTGGGGAGTTTTTATTGGTACCGGCCAATATCATACGATAGACAAGGGAAGTAACTCTAATTGGAATAGACTACAAATCAAAACAAAACTTAACGTTTTCTTGAGCATTTCTTCCAACATGTTTCAGAATACAGATTATTTTGTCCACATTGAAGGTTTGTATCATGAAATTATCTAGCGTTCTCACAGAATATTAATATTTTATCCCAATTCTTTCTCTAACAAAATGATAAAAATATTTAAAGATCGACGCTTGGTAAAAATCTTATGATTTCGTCGTCTGCTATAAACTAGCTGAGCGACTTACAGAGTGCATGATCTGAATGTTGACAGCTTCAAAATACCCATTGTTTGCTGAATAACAAGTCAGCATTCAGTGTTTTTATTTGGGATTTTAGAAAGCTACCTTTTCCTTCACATTTCGGAAAATATTTTAGTAAATTTGGGAAAATAAGTGCTAAAATACATGAAATTGGGAAAATAAAAGCCATTTTTGGATTGGGAATGACTCCCATATAAGGCTGTAAAAATGGTCAAATAAAATCACTGGCATTCAAAGTTTGCATCTGTCCAAGAAAAGCTACATCTGTGTGTAAGATTTGGACTCAAATGAGATGGAAAATTAAAGAGGTAAGATATTATTTTGACTATCTTAACTGTCTCTCTTCTATCAGACCTGAAGGAGTTGGTACTTTGGCGTAAGTTTCTGTAGTTCCAAGTACCCCACCGCCACTCCTTCATTTTTCTATCTTATCCCCACTTTATGTTGGCCGGGGAAAGGGCTGGGGGTGAACGTAAAATCATTATGTGTAGGGGAACCCCTGCCCAATTTTTTTTTCAGTGTGTTAACTTAGTTATTTTCAAGCTGGCCATTTTCAAGCAAATTCTGTTAAAGAGTAGCCCTACTCAAATTTGTTTATGGTGGGTTTGCATAGTTATTTTTAGCAGTTAGGAATCTAGGCCTACTCTGCACTTCCTTTAATGTATAGCTGTAGGATTTTTCGTGTACCCTATAAAAAAATTGAAGACCCTCGAAATAATATGAATGGGAACCCTGAGAATATTTAACATTGTACAGACTAAAAATGTCCAGGGGTATGGGTCATCTTCCCGAAATGGTGAAAATAAGCCCTGCATGTGTTGGACACTTGAAAACATTCTATTACCTCTTTGTGGAAAAGGTGCAAAGGTAGGTTGGCTAGCAAGGGCTTCTTTGGAGAGACGACTAACTGCCTAATAAGGAGATTAAAGTATGTACCACCAGTGTCAAACAGTTTGGACCCAGATCAGGCCCAAAATTTAATCCTGCCTGATCTGGGTCCAAACTGTTTGAAGAGCAGACTACGCTAGTACATGTTTATGTCCATAGTTCCAGATATGGGTGAAGACTGAAGATGATTTAAAAATAGGAAAAAAACATGCGGAAATGTAAAATGCATTTCAAAGCAATTTACATGTTGTAGATATTTGTAGATAGATAATCCTGATAAGTTTAGGCTTTCGTGCCACGAAAAACATCAGTTTAACGTGGAAAAGTCCTGGAATTTTGTATTGATGAGACCTTGAAAATCACCTGTTAAACCTTGAAAAGTCCTGGAAAAGTCCTTGAATTTGAAAATGAAAAAAGTGTGGGAACCCTGTTGACTTAAATGATCATTTTATGGTCCCTTCATAAGTTGCTTGTATGGTGACAGTCTGTAGCCTGTCTAGGTTACATTAGATTAAAAGGAATATTAAAAAACCTAGATAGCTCTTATATTTGAGCATCTAGCAGACTAGCATTACCTAGTGCCTCTGCAATGTTTGTTCAATTTGTAGATATGGGACAAAAAGCGGCCCAATCTGGGGGTCATGTGCTCTACATAGGCTTATATCTGAAACCTCAATATCTAGAGTGGACCTCTACCAAGTTATTGAAATTATGGCCCTGTGACCAAAGTGGCCACACCCAACAAACTTTACATTGGTGTTTATCTGGACCACTACATGCAAAGAGCCTTGATATTTGATATGAATTATCATAAGACCTATACCAAATTTATTAAATGTCGCCTGGTTCAAAAATGGTCACATGTTTTACACAGGTTATGTAGGCAAAACATAAAAATAATCTCTTGACTCAAACTGCTAGGCATAAAATCTTTATGTGGTACTTTATCAAGTTTGTTAATAGTATGATCCTGGGGCTACAGATACACACCAGGGGTCACATATTTTATATTGTTTTATTTAGAGAGAACTTTTAAAGTATCTTCCTGTCTGAAACCAACATGCCTTACAGCCTTAGTATTAGGTATGCAAAATCACAAGTTGATCGCTACTAGGTATGGACACTTTACTTAAATTATTATTATCATTTATATTATGTGGCTTCCTCAGGGTGCAATGGGTTAGTCTGCATTGTGTATTCGTAGCATAATGACCATCTGGCAAAATAAACACACCCTAGGGGTTAGACTTCTTAACACATTTTCAGGTTTATTTGGAGAAACGACAAACATTGGTTTGTTTAAAACCACAAAGGCATAAAAAACTTTGATATTCTGTATGTGGAATCTAATGGTATGTTCCCATTTCTTATGTAGAATCATCTATGACTTACCGTTTTGTTTGCTATTCTCCAATTATTCCTTTTCACATAAACTCAAGGCCGGGCCGCGTAGCGCAGTCGGTAACGTGTCTGGCTACAGGTGCGTGTCTGACTGCAGATCCAGGGGTCGCGAGTTCGATCCCGGTCCGGTCCCATACTTTCGTGGAGATTGATCATGAAATGATTTCTACGGTCATTCTCCTCCTTCTGCTGATTCATTCAAGAAGGGTTGTTGTCAGTTACAAGCGAAAGTATGTGCATGAATTACTGGTTAACCGCTTGTTCAAGCCTGCCCAGGAAAAAGTGTGGTTAGGTGAACTGACCGTCCCGCAATGACCATAGCTGTTGACTTGAGACGTAAAGCAAACAAAAACTCAAGTAAAGCATCAAAGAATAATTGGTTTAAATTCAGATTAGGACAAATAAGGCTAATATTTTGTTGGACCTTATTTTGTCCAATCCGCTTGCAAAGGTTATCAACAGAGTAGATACTAGCAGACATAGAGTAACTATTAGTAACACTTTTGTCTGTCCATAACTGTTTCTGATTGCCAAAATCAACGTTTTTTATCACAAAAATTACACATTGTGGTGATCAATAACATTTGACGGTAGACAACTTTGTTTTTGTAGTCCAAAACGACATATTGATATAAACCAGTGTACACATGATCTGGTGGCGTCTACCTTGGGTGTTAAAATTCATTTAAAAGTGGTTTCTTATCTCTTCATACAAACCTGTGATGTACTCTTTCGAAATTGAGACGTCCTATACATGTAAAATGGTTACTCTAAACATTGTTCAAAATCCAGCTATAAGTTTATGTTCATTTTTAGCCTATCTATGTTTAAGGTGTGTAAGCTAAAATGCAGCAAAGGCTCAGATCAGTATGAGAGGTAACCAAGTCTATTAGGGTTTGAATCCGCCAAGACTCACAATATTGGCTTTCTTAAAATAATGGGTTGCTTACATGTAAATCAGACAAAATGCTTCATGATGATGATTGCCAATTTTATGGATCTACACAGTATCCATAACCTGTGTCTACACAATATCCTTTCCCTGTGTCTACACTGTCACATTATTCACAAAAACTGCTTCTGTCTACATGATACACCACGGGAAAGAGCCATGGTCTACATGATATCAAGGCCGATATTTTGATTCTCGCATATCACCATCAAAGACAGTTTCTCTGGACTTTCAGGACTAGAGGGTGAGTTTCAAGGACTGCACTTATGGCATATAGTAAAAGAACTGAAATATTTGCTGTTAAAAAGACAAAAGAACAAGAAAACGGGTTGGGTCTCCACTTCGTTTCCACTTTCTGCAAGTCACTCATTTCTCTCTGTCAAATTCTTGCTTAACAGATCAAACTATGCAAAGAGAATATGAAAATCATAAAATCCAATTTTTTCTTAGCGTGTTAGCGTGTATGACTGGCCGCTGGGTGTAAATAAACATGCCATATTTTGTAAATGAAAATGCACTCACGATATACTGTCTCTCACGTCCGCCATCTTTGAAAATCTATACTGCAGCCAAAAAAGTCTACACAATATCACGAATACGACTGAAATCAGTATACCGTTTTCCATGCCTTTTTAGCAGAGCGGACCTGAGAGAAAGCATGTTTTTTTTATCAAAGCAGATGTTTGTACGGATGTTTGCAACTGAAATACTTCTTGGCTCAATTTGGGAGCACGCCAACGGTGGCCCACCAGTGCATTTCTAAAGGGCTGTCATGACTGAAAATGTGTGATTTGGGCAATTGCGCAGCCTCGGGACAACACTGCAGTGCTAGAATGAACATTTGAGCCGTGACATCATATGAGATTTCCAACAATGTGGCATTTTGACATGAGTAGACTCAGATTAGCCTATGCAGCCTCCTTATTTATAAGCTTAGACACTCCAAATGCTGTTCAGACAGTAGCTTAACAGTTATAGATTATTCAAGCAATTTGCAAGGGCTCTGATCAGACTGCTCTTATGTGCAGGCTGGTCTGAGCCTTGGCTGGTTGCACATGCCACATTGTTGGAAATCTC
Organism: Loripinus fragilis; assembly: GCA_964019695.1. Lineage (NCBI taxonomy): Eukaryota > Metazoa > Mollusca > Bivalvia > Lucinida > Lucinidae > Loripinus > Loripinus fragilis. Next base: position 58,177,321 of record OZ026524.1, on the reverse strand, counting down.
ATGTTGTGGCTCATTTGTTTTTCAGTTTTTTAAGCATAGGTCTGCAACAATATTTACCTTTAAAATGATATAATACATATCAATATATTTGCCTCTGAATGTTATATGTATTGCAATGCATTTTACTCTTCGGCTGCTTATCACGACCAAATCTTGCAACAGATGCGAGTCTGTCTGCAGATCCAGGGGTCGCGAGTTCGATCCCGGCCTGGTCCCATACTTTCGTGGAGATTGATCATGAAATATTTTCTACGGTCATCATTCTCCTCCCTTCCGCTGAATCATTCAAGAAGGGTTGTTGTCAGTTACAAGCGAAAGTATGTGCACGAAGTACTGGTTAACTGCTTGTTCAAGCTTGCCCAGGAAAAAAGTGTGATTAGGTGAACTGACCGTCCCGCAATGACCATAGCTGTTGACTTGGGACGTAAAGCAACAAAACAAACAAACAAAACGACCAAATCTCGTCTGCTGGTTCTTTCTTTTAAAACTTCCTATGGCAAACAGTATGAACCCAGATCAGACTGCTCCTCTTGGAGCAGTCTGATCAGGATCCACACTGTTTGTCTGAATGCTTAGAGCATTTACTCGAGCAGCTGACATTTCCAGGTGCATTTTTTCTTAGCAGGTGAGGGCTTAAAAAGAAACAAAGCATACATGCAGGGATCAAGCTAGGGGGCGATTTGGGCGAAATAGTCGCCCTAGGGGCCGAAATTTCGCCCTAAATGGGACCCAGGGAGAAGTGGGAGTCTCCCTAAAAAAAAAAAAAAAAAAATTTTTTTTTTTTTTTTTTTTTTTTTTAGGGAGACTCATTTTCATTCTGTCACCACACAAATGCAAGCTGTGGTGACATTATCAGACAATCTACTACCACTACATAATGTTTCTCCTTCCATTAAATGGTTATAGTATATGCAATGGGCCAATGGCTAATTTGCATCTAAATTGACAGAAAATGCCGTAATTTTGCGCTTTTACTTCTCCCTATCTGACTGTCACTTCTCCCTAATTTTCCTGCAGGGAGAAGTCACTTCTCCCCAAAATTCTGGGCCAGCTTGGTCCCTGACATGTGGGTTTTTATTGGAAGCCTCTCAAAATGCTTGAAAAGAGCACCATAAATGTTTTCATGGAGAAATGAAAAATAAAGACAGGCATGACTCTGCATGTTGTGTAATATTTCATGCTCAGGTCTCCCAATAAAAGTGTATAATTGAAAATTAATTTTCTTATTTCTCAGCCTTAACATATATTGTGGGTACTCAAAAGAACTGTCTCGTCTCAATGAGATGGATCTTTTGGTCCAACAACATATGTTTAAACTGATGGCTAAGAAAATACATTTTTATGATTAAAAAAGTTCGCGTAACTGAACCTATGATGCGTTTGGTGTGGTTTTCAGACTTTATTCAAAATTAATTTTTAAAAAAATTCTAGCTAAAACTTGTTATAACATATTTGTTAACCTGCTTCCTGCATGTATCTATTATTATTTATTTTCAGACTGTTGTAGATGACTGGATAGAGAATTACAAGTCCGACAGAGACTCCTCACTGCTTGAGTTGATACAGTTCTTTATACAGTGCTCTGGCTGTAAGGGAAAGATAACTCCACATATGTATGCAAACATGGAGCATGCTGAAATTATCAGGAAAATGACAGAAGAATTTGACGAGGTATTGCTATATTTTTCCCCTAAAATGCTAAATGACTACAGCAGATGGTAGCCTACGGTACATATAAATACAGTGATATTTACCAATGTTTGTATAAATAAATTTGAACATCCTTGTGATTAGTATCGTCAGAAAATAGTCTCTTTTAACTAATTATTTTCATCTTGTTAACACTTTTTCTTATGTGAATATTTAATTTCAAAGTTAGTTTGAAGTTTGCATAAAAACATGAAATTAAATTGTTAAAATATTGAAATAGATTTTAAATTAGCCAAAAATCGTTATATATTCAGTAAAACCTGTCTTAAGCAGCCACTCAAAAATTGACAAAACAAAGATCTTAATGGCAAATGGTAGCTTTTTGAAGGTCAAAAGTGTTGCAGAATGCTTCCCCTTGGAGCATTCTGCAATACGTTTGACCTCCATTAAGCGATAATTGGGTCTTGAAAACCAATTTTTTTTGAGTGGCCGTTTTAGACAGGTTTTGTTGTAATATGCAGCCAATGATACTTACTCCTATTTCAGCGTCAGTAGGTGTTGAACTTGCGCCAATTGACTTTAAAAGGGGTAAATGGCTCACTCTATAGATTGAACACTGCATATATAGAGGAGCCTACAAAGTGCTCATTGATGTTGTTTTTTTTAATTTATTACACGAGTTGGAGAAAAGTGATAAAATACAAGTCTTTCCAAGTATTTTATCTCTTTTTCGCAACTAGTTTAATAAATTCAATAATACAGAAGCACGAATGTTAGACTCTATTTATCACAGGACATTTAAATAATTAAAATCACATTTTGGCGTGATAACCTCTCAAAATTTTGCCATCCTTTACGCAAGGTTATAATGGACTTCATTACATAACGTTGGTAAATCTGTAAACCATTTTATTGCATTGTGTTATATCTCTCTCAGACGCGATGTCATGTGATAAATACATTCGTTTTACAGGAAAGTGGAGACTATCCATTGATAATGACAGGACCAATCTGGAAGAAGTTTAAGACAAACTACTGTGAGTTTGTACAGGTGTTAGTGAGACAGTGCCAGTACAGCATCATCTATGACCAGTATATGATGGATAATGTAATCTCACTACTCACAGGGTTGACTGACTCCCAGGTCAGAGCCTTCAGACACACCAGCACCCTGGCCGGTAAGTATATGTCAGAGTCATGTCAATAATACCATCTAAATGCTCATGTTTTAACCGATATAAATAAGCCCAGCATCCTTTTTATGGGACATAGACAATCATTGCAGACACCACATAGTGCATAAAAAGTAAATTTTGACCAGTTATGTCCATGAGCCCTAATGGGCCTGTATTGGTGTAATTTTGAGAGATGAGAAAGTTCAATATTTCCAGATTTAGCATTCAACCATGGCGCATAATTTATGATGTCATTTTAGTTTTCAAGTATTTCTAAATATGGTTTTAACATTTAAATCAGATATTTACTATATACAAAGCTTATAAAACACCGATTTCTCTTGCAATTTTATGATAGTAAGCTTTTTATTAATTTAAAAAGTGATTTTATAACTGTTTTGGTTCAATTCAGGATTAAACTGACACTCAGATAGGTGTACCTGATTGAGAATCATTGGCTCACCACTGAATGTTTTGTGCAGAATTAAGAATCCTCAGGTTATTTGGAAAAAGAAAATAATGTTAGCCGGTGTTCCTCAAACGGTACAAGTTGGCATGTTGGCCCATGGAAGACTCAGCTTAGCCAGATGAGCAGTTTGATCAGTCTTCCGGGGGCTGTGGAAATACCATGCCCAACTTGTCCGACCTGGTCCCATTTCATTCAGGACAAGTTTAAAATTTCTATTTATTTGTCCTTGGACAAGAACAAATGTATTAGGTTAATACAATTCTGTATTTCATATTCTGATTAATTATAATGAGCTCACATCTTGCATTGAAAACAGTGTGGATCCTGATCAGCTGGCTTCTTCAGAAGCCAGCTGATCTGGATCTACACTGTTTACAAGAGAAGCCAGCTGATCAGAATCCATACTGTTTACAAGAGTTGATATATATCTGGTTTCATACTGTTTTTTAAGAAAAGAATAAATTGTTTAAGCACTGTAAGGTATAAGCTAATTTGTTCTTTTGGACAAGTAAAATGTTCTATGGACAAGTACATTTTTGCTTTTTACTTGTCCCTGGACAAGTAGAAAATTTCACTATTTCCACACCCCTGCTTCCATGGGAGCCCTATAGGTATCCAAGGGTCCAACTTTTCTTCAGGCAGAAAACTAAGACTGTTGGGATGCGCAGACTGGTTTCAATCGTCGCTTAAAGCACAAGCCAAGTTGAACCTTAAACTGTACAACAGCTCATTCGTAATCTCTACTTTTAGCCATGAAACTTATGACTGCTCTGGTGGATGTAGCCCTCAATCTGAGTATAAATCTCGACAACACACAGCGCCAGTACGAGGCGGAGAGGCAGAAAAATCAGAACAAAAGAGCGACAGATCGTCTAAATCTTCTTCTGATGAAACGACAAGAACTGGAAGAAAATCAAGCAGAAATCAGGAATATGTTGACCTACATATTTAAAGGTGTATTTGTGCACAGATACAGGTGATTGCCAAATTAAAAAAAAAAATACAGTAGAACTTCAATGGCTCAAACTCTGATTGCTTGGCTGGCTAGAACTGTCATCATGGTCCCTACAGGTCATTTTAGGCATAATCCACCCCGGATGGCTGTAACTACCCTTGACTAAAACTAATTTTCATGACCCCAAGCCTGTTTGAGCCTTTGAAGTTCTACTGTATTTTTAGTATTTAAGTCCCTCCTACAGGCCTTCAGATTTATGGTGGGCCTGGGTAATTGTCCCATGATTATACCCCCCGCAAACTTTGTTTGTTATACCCCCGCAAACTTTGTTTGTGGTGGGTATACTGTTTTCACGTTGTCCATCCGTGCATCCGTCCGTAACATTTTGTTTCCTTTATATCTTGAAGAGTCATTGCTGGATTTTCATCAAACCTTGCAAACATGTTCATATATGCAAGACAAATACTTTAGAAAAAAGTAAAGCTAGGGGCCAATTCTATTAGAGTTATTTCCCTTTGTAGTTCTAAATGGCTTTTAATATAGGGTTTTATGCATATGCTATTATAGGCCATACATGGGCCGATCAACTGCTACCACAGCTTTTGATGGAACAATTTGATACTTTGCCTTTACAATGTAGACACATTGAACATATGCATGAAGGAGTTTGGTTCAGAAAATAATAATTTTTGACAAAATGACAGCTGTGAGAATTTAGACAATTTTTACCTAATAAGGCTTTTGTATATGCATAGATGGTGCCTTCATGGACCGATCAACTCCTACTGCAGCTTTTGATGGAACCATTTGATACTTTGCCGATACAAAGTAGACACATTGAACATATGCATGATGGAGTTTGGTTCACGAAAAGTAATTTTGACAAAATGACAGCTATGAAAACTTAGACAATTTTTCCCTAATAAGGCTTGTATATGCATAGATGGTGCCTTCATGGGAAGATCAACTCCTACCACAGCTTTTAATGGAGCAATTTGATACTTTCCCTATACAATATAGAGACATTGAACATATGCATAATGGAGTCTGGTTCAGAAAAATAATTTTTGAAAAAATGAAGGCTGTGAGAACTTAGACAATTATTCCTTTATATGGCTTTTGTATATGCATGGATAGTGCCTTTATTGGCCGATCAACTCCTACCACAGCTTTTGATGGAGTAATTTGTTACTTTGTGAAACAATGTAGACTCATTGAACATATGCATGAAGGAATTTATAATTTTTGTTTGTTTGCACAGATTCTACTGAAATCTTCTTTTCAAAACTAAGGTATGCTGGTTTGAACTATAACTTGTCAAGTTTTTTTCACCGACTCTTACTGTGCGGGGGGTATCTAATAAGCATTGCTTATTGACTTTTTTTCATTTCAAAATATGGCCCATCACTTTCTAAGGCAGTGGGCCCATCTTTTTTAGTTGTGAACAAATCTCACTTTAATAAAAAAAATATTCATTTTACAGCGAGTCGACAAACTCCACAATGCAGAATGTACATGTAGGTTGTCAGTACAGTAAACATGTCCTAAGCAGCCACTCAAAAAAGACATAACAAAGATCTTAATAACAAATGGTAGCTTAATGAAAGTTGAAAGGATTGCAGAATGCCCCCCCCCCCCCCTCCCCCCCCCCCTCCCCCCCCCCCCCCCCCCCCCCCCCCCCCGGGAGCATTCTGCAATACTTTTGACCTGCATTAAGCTATAATTGGTCTTCTTTTTTGAGTGGCGGCTCAAGACAGGTCTTACTGTATAATAAGCAGTCAATATACATATATGCATGCAAGTGTCTGTGTCAGTGTGTAGGTAAAGTCTACTACCAGAATGTCAGCTGTGGTTAGTTTGATATGCTTGGGCCCATCATTTTAGAAAATGGCCCACTTTTTTTTTTCTCCATGGGTCACTTCGGCCTACAAATCTTGAAAAAATCTGAAGCCCTGCTCCTAAGTCTTATACGCAGCAGAACCCAAACATTGCGCACTTAAGCCTTTTAAATTCTTTGGTTTAATAAGAAACAAACAAACTTGAAAAACCTTGTGCACAATAAAAGTCATCATTAATGCATACAGGAACAAAAACCATATAAATGATTTTTTTGCGATGTTTTCATACATTCTGAACTTCATTGATATGCAGATGGTTATTGTAAAGCATTTTGTGAGCTCTGTAATCAGTTTAATGTCAACAAAAAGGATCAAAGAAATCAACAACAAAAGTGGCTCAGTTGGTAGAGTGTTAGACGGGGAATCTAAGGGTTGCTCGTTTGTGAGACTCGCCGGACTCACTGTGTTGTGTCCTTGAGCAATCCATTTTATCCTCTATTTAGTACTGGTTCAACACAGGAAGACAGGAAATCATGCCAACATGACTGAAAAATTGTTGACTGGGACATTAAGCATCAACACAAACAAAAATACAGGAAGTCGGATAATGAGAGTGAATCAATATGCACAATACTGTAAATCCGAAAATTTTCACGAATAGCGTTAAAAACATACTTGCGACATTAAGAATTCGCGACTAGGGCATGATTTACCTATATCAGTAATCGACACTGTGATTTTGCGAGGATTTTATTTTCACGAAACTTCACAGATGCGAAGTTTCGAAAAAATAAAACCCTCGCGAAAATTTCCGTATTTACAGTAAGTGAATCGGATGCAGTCGCGATGGCCTCTTCCGAGAAAATCAATCACTTCGAGTCTTGGGACTGCATGTTTAATATTCTATGTTAATTAACTTAACCCTTTGTATACTGGGAGGCTCTAAAAGCAGGGCTTGAAAATAGCACTTGTCCGCTCGTGTTTACGAGTGACTCCGGCTCCAGGGCAAGTGAAAATTTTGATATTTCTAGAGTAAATAAAGTTTTTATCGCATGTATTCCAATATTTTGGTGATACATGGCATGTGCCTACTTTAAGATATTTTTGAGGTCTGAAAGGGGTACTTTTGCAAAAAATGCAGACCAGATGAAATGCAGCATAATGCTGCATTTCATCAGGGTCTGCACTGTTTGCTAAGGCCAAAAAAAAAAAAAATATGTGTGTTTCAGGTTTCTTCTTAAAATTCACCCTGGGTAGGTAGGTAGGTTTTTTTTTTTTTTTTAAATTTTTTTTTTCTCCCAAGCGACTATATCAAAAGTACTCGGATCAATAATAGATCTTTACTTGTTTTATACATATATTTGTATATTCTAAAATTTCAGTGTGTGGAAAGGTAAATATCTTGTATCAAGACCAAGAAGTGCAAAACCTTGTGGAATTTGTGTCTGTTGAGAAAAACAATGAATTTAAGCAGAATTTGTATTTTCTTTTTTATTTTCTTCTTTCTTTTAGCAAAATACTGCTTTTTTTAAACTTGTAAAAAAACAGAATGCAGTCTTCAACCTTTTTCTGAGAGCACCCTAAGTGGGTGGGGGTTGGAAGGGGCTAGATACCCATGAAACCTGATTCTAAAATGGTGGTAAAATGAATGGTTTGAATGTTTTACTCCTTCATGCCAAAATTCACCCTTAAAAAAACACAATCCACCCTTAAAAAACTAAGTCCAACCCTGAAAAAAAATTGGGCATAGGTTCCCCTGTATTCTGTACTTTTCTATTCATCCCCCAACCCAACAACCCTGGCCATTGAAAAGTGAGGGTAAGACAGAAGAGGAAAAGGTGGGAGGGGTACATTGACTCATAGTGACAAGTGTCCGCGTTCAATGTACTGCCTTTTCCTCATTAACCTTAGATAGAGAACAAAAATGAATATTTACATTCAATTCCTGTATATATTTCCACCATTCAAGTTTTCGTAAGGCTGTGACTTTTCTATCTTTGAAATTGATTCAGTGTTGAAAATACGAACCTCCTTTTCATCTCTTCGACCGTGGATGGTGAAGTCTGCTTTCGTTGCTGACTGCTTGACTTTATTGAGAGGCGGATGATGTTGAAGACAAACGTCTCGCATGTTCATACCATTCGAAAATGGCCTGAGGACGTTAACCGCTCCCGTTATATGCAAGCATTTCTGCATGCGAATCGAAAGTATCGAAGCCATGTTGTTGTTGTCAATCGCGCACTCCTCCGGACGCTTGCAAATATATACACCTTCTAGATGTCATGCGTTTCAATGATAGAATAAACGACTGGTTGTCGTTGTTTTACCGCAAATACATCGCGACGATCAAACTTATATATAGACAACCAGTCTACTCATTGCGGATAAACCGAAAAATAGAAACTAACCGCATCGGATACAATGACTGCAATGGAGAAAATCGTCCGAATCGGCGTGTTTATTTTTTTTATTTAAAAAAGCGCTTAAAAACAATTGAATCGGCCAATTTTCGGCCGAATCGGTCGGGAAACCTGAAACACACATATTTTTTTTTTAGGCCTAAGATTAAAACAACCTTCAGGGGCAGAAAACATTAAAATTCTACCAGGGCCCCTTAAAGTTCGCAATGGGCAGTCCCATACTTATTGCATGGGAAAATCCATCAGAATACAAAGGGTTAATAAGATCAGGCACTGAAAAATTAATTTCAAAAATATGTACGAGAAAAAAATGCACCTCTGATCTATAAATTAGTTGCTCTTGTATTAGATTAGCTTCTAACATTGTTACAGGGACACACAGGCAGATATCAGGTCAATCTGTATGAAGGAGATTGGTGTCTGGATGAAGAAATATCCCAATATGTTTCTAGATGATGGTTACCTCAAATATGTTGGTTGGACATTATATGATAAGGTTTGTATAAATATACGAGGGCTGAGCAAAAAGTTTGTAGAATTTCATGATAACTTTTTTATTTGACGTCCCATTGTCTTTAGATTTTCACATGCGTAAATATGGTCAAATATCAATTTCCAAGTAAAATTTCATTTGTCTAAATCTATTTTAAATATTTTTATTTAAACCTTAAAAAATGCAGGGTCCACTACCCCGGAGCACGCCGTTAATTCACTGATGTCACGCTTTAAAAAATCATCAAATTTCAAAATTGACTTATTCATATCTACTGAAACTACATCAACGTCAAGAATGGTGCCATTTAATGTTCCATTCTAAATTTCCAACGTCACTTTCAAAAAATAAAGGAATGGCGATTGTTTTTGTGAGCCCTATTGGAGGAAAAATACAGCAACATGTGGTTTAACGGGATGTGAAAAAAATTTGCACAGCGATAAAAATTCTTTTTGAGCTTATGATATTTGCCGACTGAAACCTATAATTTAATACAAATAGCTGGGGAATTATCAGAAATGTAAAAAAAATGACAGTGTTCAAGTGGTGTCAAGGTTTAAGCGATGAAGAAAGACCTTTGCATAAGCCCAAGGAGTGAGCACGCAAAAATAATAAGCGGTAAACTTTTGATGTGTATCTGTGACGTCGTGCAAAAGACAGCATGCAATCGTTAAGAGAGCTGTATAATCCTCGTATTAAAAAGTAAGAACTATTTTGCATGAGCTTTTGCACATGCATCATCTATTCACACGATGGGTGCAAAAATTATTGACATTTGAGGGGCAGGAAAGAATGGTTATTGTCTGAAAGTAGTTTTTGACGGCCAAATATGCATGAAGGTGATAGGTTCCTTAACATGATTATCATGTGTGATAAAATCCGCTTTGGCAAGTTTGACTCCAAAATTAAGCAGCAATCTTAACATTAGAACAGAAAGAGCTGGAGGTCGAAGTTGCTAAGAGCTGAGAGAGATTTAAGTTAAAAATAGTGTGGATAAACAAGGAATCTTGCTATGACAAGCTGTAACCATGAGGGTTACGGTCAACTCACAGTATTATGTAAATGTTTTTAATTTATTCTATAAATTTCTGATCGACTAGAGATATGAATTGTTTTACATTTAGATTTATTAATTACCGCTAATTATAAGGTACAGCTAATGTGCATATATGCAGCAAAGACCATTATTAAACGCTGATAGAGCGTCGTCATGACGTTTAAGATAGTGTCAAATGACGTTAACGTCATGGCGTGCTCCGGGTACACTTTACATACGTTGTAGAAGGAGTCATAGCAACAAAAGATTTCTAGCGATTTGTCTGAAACTTTCAAATTTTGTCAGGTTTGAATGGATCTTAAACATGTAAAAATTTGAGTGCAACAACACAAGTACTTTTGTTTTTATTAACAAATTCTATGAACTTTTTGCTCAGCCCTCGTATACCCATAGTTGAGAGTTTTCAGCATTAATCCTGAATTTAGAGTTTTGAGGCTGACTTTCCACAGAAAGTCAGCCTCAAAATACTGAATTCAGCAGATTACAGTAGTTTCTCATTTATTTATAGTTTTAATATCTTTTATAAAAAACAATAGACCAATTTCACTTGAAATGGTTAATGTTTTGTATGTGTCCGTATTAAGATTTGAAATTCTTAATTTCATAGTTTTTGAAGTATTTTGAACTTTCACTCGTGTATACGACATATATGTTAGGTGGACGATTATATATTGAAGTTTGTAGAGTTGAGTTATTGAAAATATTTTTCTTATTTATCTACCAAAACATGTTGTAGGTACTCAAAAGAACAATCTTGATGACTGTTCTTTTGAGCACTCTTAAATTGATTGGTAAGTCTTAAAGAGAAGAATTAAAAATTTTATGCCTAAAAATGTTCCTCATCTGGACCTATGCTATATGATAGGTTTTGTATAAATATATATATACTATGCACAATAAGTTTAGCAATTCATTATATTTCGCATCTTTTTGTGCTCACCTTTGTGCAATATCGAACAATTTCAGTTGTAATGACGAGAACAGGATCATAGGCAAATGAAACCACGAATTTACATACGTCATCACATCCGTTGTAAGTAATGCTAAAATGATAAGCATGTGATTTATCGTTTGGTGGTCTTTCATCTTCCTCATGCATTATACGCCGATAAAAACTATTGGTTATGTGACAGATTTGATAGAGATTTCATGCTGAAAAAAATCAGCTGCCATCAATGACGTCAAAACGTAATCATCATTTGATTAAACTTCTTATGTTAATTGGCGTATCAATTCAACAGAGAATCAGTTTACAAAGATATCATAGGCTTACAATGTAACTCGTTTTATGGTTGATTAAAACCTTAAGTTACTGAAAAATGGTGCGACGCATTTGCGAGATAACGGTGATGTTAGATTTTATCTTTCGGCTTGTGCTCTGTAGCCTTGAAGATGTTTCATTCAACAGTATTTGTCTGAATTGTTGGAAGGAAACAAGCAGTTCACTTGTTAATGTGGTCCAAGAAAAACCGACTAGAAACACAGTTTAGAGGCGGTAACGTAAAAGCATTAATAAAAACGTCAAATTGTGAAAACTTGGTCCATTTATTTCTCTGAAAAAGTTCAGAAAAGTACAGCATTTGCTATGCTTATTTGGGTTTTCAGTGACCAAACAATCGCTTGATAATGGTTTTGGCTTTACCCAAAGATCAGAAATACCCACGTAACCTGCTAGTCTTAAAACTGAACGTCACTTTAGCACGATCGCTGCATTTGGTAATTCTGTATGTTTTTTTATATGGAAATTCTTGTCAGATGATCGGTGCTTGTATCTTAATGCCAGCAAATGTAACTCGAGATCTGATGTGGATGGGCTCAGACATTCAAAATGATTGCTAAATTTATTGTGCATAGTATACTGCAGTATCAGTGTATTCAAAATGCTAGTTCATAAGATAAAAAAAAGTTTTGGGTACTTAGTGGAAGCCTCACAACATGAAATATACTCAGCGTCAATGAATAAATACCAGTATTTAAATTTTGATATTTTGGAAAATATATAAAACAGCTCTATGATTACTTTTACGTTCATGTTTCTGATCAATGACATACTTGTTCGGAGAGATGAAACAGTTCCACGAGCCCTGAAACTATGGTGCACATGCTTTTTATGTTTTTGTAGTTTTTTAGAATTTGAAATCATCATTTTTGGAAGACAGCTTGCCAGTACATGCCCTAGACGTTTTCATTTAAAACGCCACGAAAATGGTTTAAATTATCCCATTAAACAAAAAAAATGAGGGTCAAACTTTCACCAAAATTTGGCATTTTCATTTACAATGCAATGGAAACTACTGGGTTCCGTCAAGGAATGGGTATAATGCATTCGGATGTGATGGATACCGTTTTCCAGAAAAGTGATGCATGGGACTCTCAGGGATAAGTTTGGCTTAGAATACCACAGGAGAAAATATCCCATTCGGCCAAAACTGATGAGAAATTCTGAATTTTAGCAAGAAATTCTAACAAAATCCTTTGCTTAATTACATTTTGCTACGAGTTTTTTCTCCCATCAAGCCAATTTCAATGAGATTTTTGGCAGAAAAATGAGCAAATCTCTCACCCAAAATAATCCATGCACTCCATGCCATAAAATTGAGTACTGAAGTATCCGCAGTTCTTTGTCCAGAATTAACTAAAAATTGTCCTATGTTAAGTGTATGGAACTTATTGTTAACTTTTCATTGAGGCTGAGAATATATTGTAAAATGAATTGTCAACTGCAGTAGTGATTGTTGTTTTGAGGATTAATTTTTAATGTAATTGAGTGAATAGTGTCATTAATGCACAATTTGCATGCACAAAAATCAACAATGAGTCGGGACAAAAAAGGGTGGGGGGATATAAAGGGTCAGATGATTACATTGTGAAATACACTGCTCAAAATATTAAAAGGAACACTGCGTGTTTTGCCATTGATCACAATACAAATGAACTCTTAGTCCGACTCGTAGCAAGAGTTGGATCAATGAGGCAAAAACATGTTTGTCCTGTGATAAGTTTGGTTACCAATCAAGGATGATGTTTCTTGATAAAAATGAAGTCATCCCTTTCCAGAAATGTCCATGGAACGCTTTATGTAAAAATGGAATTTTGTTAAAAATACCCCTCTTTTCAAAACCAAATTTAAAGACCTTGTTTCAATCAAACACCACAACACAATCATTTCTGTGCGCTCAATAGCCTTTTAATGTTGTAAAAATCATTAGGTTAGGCTATTTAAAAATTCCGAGGATTCTACAGAGTTACAGAAAAAATTGCCATTTTCAAGAAAATTAAAAATTACAAAATTTTAGCCATGAATTTGAGCAGGCATTGTTTTGTCAACTACTTTTTTGATCCAATACTTTGACTCTCTTTGCAAAGATATCAAAAGAAACTGAGTTTCTACCTTATTAACTAGTGAAATATATGGCTTGTCTGTAGGACAGGGGTTAACATTATCACCTATGGAATATAATCAGGTGTTCCTTTAAATATTTTGAGCAGTGTATATGGCTTGTTTTCAGATGGGGGATGTGCGGTTGTGTTGTTTGAGAGCCCTGTACCCACTGTATGAAACACCTGACCTCTGTCACAAACTAGAGTATTTCACCAACAGATTTAAGGTAGGAAAATATGGCTAAAATAATGTAGCGCATATATGTAAAAGCACTCTTGAAACATTCATACACAGTTGTCCACTGAATTGGCTGGCCTGTGTAACAAACTAGAGTATTTCACCAACAGATTTAAGGTAGGAAAATACGGCTAAAATAATGTATCGCATAAACGAAAAAGCACTCTTGAAACATTCATACACAGCTGCCAACTGAAACACCTGACCTCTGTCACAAGAGTATTTCACCAACAGATTTAAGGTAAGAAAATATGGCTAAAATAATGTATCACATATATAGGTAAAAACACTCTTGAAACATTCATACACAGCTGCCAACTGAAACACCTGACCTCTGTCACAAACTAGAGTATTTCACCAACAGATTTAAGGTAAGAAAATATAGCTAAAATAATGTATCACATATATAGGTAAAAACACTCTTGAAACATTCATACACAGCTGTCCACTGAAACGGCTGGCCTGTGTCGTGAGTATTTCACCGACAGATTTAAGGTAGGAAAATAAGGCTAAAATAATTATCTCCTACATTTATGTAAAATCACTCTTGAAAGGTGCATGCACAAAGCTGTCCTCTCATCTTGTAAACCAGGGTTTACACAGGCCAGGCAGTTCAGTGGACAGCGGTCTTTGAATGTTTCATTCAAGAGTGCATTGGTATCCTGGGTCAGGTGTGGTTCTTGATTGTATTGATTCCTGATCTTTGCACCCTTACTTACTTTTACAAGTTTGATTCCCTGCTTTTCCATTCTGTTGGATAAAATTTAAGCCTTGACCCCATCCCCATATGGCCTTAGATGTTGGTGGGACTTTAAACACAAAAACATGTGGAGCGCAGTGGCTCAGTTGATATATTAAAAAAATATTATAGATAGAAGCTTCATATTTGGTCAGCTGATTCAGAATGATGAGAAGTATAGCTTGAAGAGTACCATCTTCTTGGGCAAGCAAATGGTTGGGGGCATAATGTTTCATTAACACAATTTCTAGACTTTTCTATCACAACTTAAGTTTTTTTTAGTGATTTTTGGGAAATTCTGTTTTTTGGCCACATTGTATCACATTCATTCCATAAAAGAAAAAATCGAGAGAAAAAATCTGACCTACCTACCCTATTTCAGTTTTTCAAACGCACAGTCATATTTTAATTTTTTCCTGCCTAATCTGTAAGACTTCCATATTAAAATTTCAGTCCATTTTAATGTATAAAATTATATTCAGTCCACTCATGAGATGTTGGTATTACATCGGCAAACAGAGAATATTCAGAGATAATGTACTTTGTTTCAGGATCGTATAGTAGAGATGACATTAGACAAGGAAACAGAAGTGGCAGTACAGGCAGTTAAGCTAGTCATAAGTATCTTGAAGTGAGTAAAATATTAGCTTATTGATTGAGAGAGAGAGAGAGAGAGAGAGGGAGAGGGGAGGGGTAGGGGGTGATGACTCTAGACAAGGAAACAGAAGTGGCAGTACAGGCAGTCAAGCTAGTCATAAGTATCTTGAAGTGAGTAAAATATTAGCTTATTGATTGAGAGAGAGAGAGAGAGAGGGAGAGGGGAGGGGTAGGGGGTGATGACTCCAGACAAGGAAACAGAAGTGACAGTACAGGCAGTCAAGCTAGTCATAAGTATCTTGAAGTGAGTAAAATATTAGCTTATTGATTGAGAGAGAGAGAGAGAGAGGGAGAGGGGAGGGGTAGGGGGTGATACTCCAGACAAGGAAACAGAAGTGACAGTACAGGCAGTCAAGCTAGTCATAAGTATCTTGAAGTGAGTAAAATATTAGCTTATTGATTTGTTTTTGAGGAAATTAAAAAAAGTGGTGGGGGGGTGGGCATGCAGGCGTCAGTGCTGGTTACTCTAATCTGTTGCTGATTTTGTCATAGCTGTTTTGCGTTAGGCTTAAATGAAATGTATGTGTGGTTCTTGTTGCCTACCTACCCTAATTTTTTTAACCCTACTCTAAACATTAAAATGGTCTTTGGAAAAGAAATTATCGAAATACCTAAAATGGGCACTTTTTCAGATTTTGTCACTATTTTCTTTGTTAAATGTTATAACAAAATTTAATAATTTCCCTACCTACCTACCCTAAATTTTGTTGGTATGCAAAAGGAACCACACATATATTTCATTTAGGCCTTAGCTGGAGCCATGATATATTGCACAGATACAATGAATATGAATAGAGGTCCTTTGCAGTGTGCAAACCTGTTTTAAGAAAATGGGTTGCCGTTTTACTTGCCCAGTATGTCAAATGTGATATCCCATTTTCATTGAGCTCAGATGTTAATGCTAGATTGACCCTGTTAAGTGAAAACCTGGCCAAAATTTGGATAAAATGATCGACTAATTAACAGCAAAATTGGGATAAATTAATGACATAGAACATAACAAGTGTAGCAAAATATATCCTCAAAATCAAGTTTTTTTAGATTGTTTAATGCCAACCATACCACTAAAGTGTTTAAGTATCATTCTGATATGGGTCATTGTTTCTCATAAGAAGTAGTGGTCTCATGGTATTGGGAAAAAAGGTGGCTATTTTCGATTTGGAATGGGGCCAAAATTTGGCCCCTAGAGAAGGGCAGAAAATGCTGTGGCTTAGCTACATAGTCTAGCTAGAATAATTGAAATTTTGCTTGTAGCAAGTTTAGCTAATATATGTTTCTGACAGAAAACGAATGGTTCTCATCGTGAGAAAACCTGTCTTCGGGGTTTCCGACAAAGTGAGATTCAAACCAGTCTCCTCAGCTACAAAGACTAGCTAGAAAATTGAAATTTCGCTTGTAGCAAGTGTAGATATGAAACTTATTAAAAAGCGAATAAAATAGGCGCTGATCAGTCTGCATGGATGCGCAGGCTGGTCTGTGCCTGTGTTGTTCGCAAACCCCCGAAGACAGGTTTTCTCGCGTCGAGGCCCAAATAACAAATAGGCTGAGTAGACTACAGATGTGCAGGCTGTGGACCAGGACTTTAGTTAAGAGTGGGTAACAGAAAAATAATTTACTTATTTCTAAACCAAAATATATGTTGTGTACTCAAAAGAACCGTCTCAATGAGACGGTTCTTTTGAGCACCCAAAACATGTGCTAAAACTTATGGGTAAGAAAATATTTGCAATTTTACGATGAAAATTTGTGTTTTTCTAAACCTGTGGTGTGGACCTTTGTAACGTTGTTTGCATGCAAAATCAGGTGTTCTCAAATACAACCTAATCTGACAGCAAAGCTTTATTGACATGATTTAATTTATTAATTTCAGTTGCGGTGATGTTACGTTGACTGACAAAGATTGTGAGAATGTATATGAATTGGTCTACTCGTCCCACAGGCAGGTAGCTCAGGCTGCCGGGGAGTTCCTGAATGCCAAGCTCTTCAAACATGACGAGGAAAATTCAGCACCAGTCAAGACGGCTAAGGGTAAAAAGAGAAGCATCAACACACCATTAGTGAGAGATCTCGTACAATTCTTCATAGAGAGTGAGGTAATTAAGCAAAATATTTTAGCAGAAAACTGTGATTATTTTCTTATCAGTTTAAGCATCATGTATTTTGGGTACTTAAAAGAACTGTCACCATGAGATGGTTCTTTTGAGTAACTACAATCTATGTTTTCAGGAGTCTTGAATATAAATTAAAAATAGCACTAGATAAAGTTACAGATAAACAAGATATTTTCAAGAGCGTATATTTGGGATTATTTTCTTATCTGAGATCCTTTCTAACATATTTTGGAGCTCAAAAGAACCATCTCAATGAGCCCACAATTTTTTTATTAAGCCAGTGATTTATATTTACACTGTTTTAAAAGAGGGTATTCTATTATTTTGAGAAATTTGAGCATACAGTACATATATTAGGTCAAATTTTCTATCCTTTCAAGGTCTCACAGTACTATTGCATTTTCCTATATAGTTTAATTTTCAAAATACACATGTTATTTCTACAGGACATCTCCTTGATCATTAATCAACACTCAATCCTGTTCAAAAACGCAAGAGAAACAAAATAAACAGTGAAAGCCCAGGTTTTGCCAGATTGATTTTCTAAAATATCTTAGAGTTTGTGGAGACCGTACTTTTTTCAAATTTCCTGCCGCTCCGACCCAAGAATACACTGACCTGGAAAAATACTTTTCCCAAAGTGGAAACAATACAGAATGAACTGAAACTTACAGGAGCTGTCAGGCTAAAGGAGAGCTTCTAGTTTGTAAAATAAATCATGACCAGGTATAGTGTTTCCCGCAATGCGGAATGGCGGGGCGCTCCGCCACGCTGCCCCTGGTCCCCGCCCCGCTGCCCTAAAACTCAGATAATTTGCCTTTTTGTGCGCCCTGATTTGCCCTTTTCTTTGTGCTACTTTGCCCTTTTAGCGGATCACGGACGAAGTCTGTCATCGATATCTGACCACTTCAATTAAAAACATCCGGTAATGCGTAATTATCACCGCGGGAGGCGGTTGGCTGATAGAAATAGAATACCTCGTGTCATATTCAGAAGCGTGTCGAGTGGTTCCCTGCTCTGATGAGCTAATATTGTGTCCTTTGTGTATTACGGTGACCAGCATTGTTGGAAATTCCGAATACACAGAGCAAAGACAACACAAAAATCAATATTGTGAGGTAATTTATTACAACGCCAAAGGTTTTTGCAGTGGACTAAATTAAGCAGATACGTGCTATGTGTATTCTTTTGATAATAATTGTAGTTTGCTTAGCTAAATTTTTACTATGATATTCATTAGAAAAATCATTGCAGAGCAGCCAAAGTCAGCAAGTATAAGCTTTCTCAAAAAGCTTGGTCTTTGCCATTCAAGTCATATTTTAAACAGAACATGTAGAAACATATTTAATCTATCTATCTATCTATCTATCTATCTATCTATCTATCTATCTATCTATCTATCTATCTATCTATCTATCTATCTATCTATCCATCTATCCATCCATCCATCCATCCATCCATCCATCCATCCATCCATCCATCTCTGTCTGTCTGTCTGTCTGTCTGTCTGTCTGAGTCTATCTGTTTGCCTACTTATTGAGTTGAGTTCTACAAAATGTGATCATACAAAGAACAGATCCTGTCAAATAAAAACACTGCTTTACTATTAAAGTGCCAATCACTACTGCTGTAGACAGCAAACTTTTTTTTTTTTTTCTTAATTAAATTAAGCTTGAGACTTCTTGTGAATCACCTAGCTACATCCTATTAAAAAGATGTTTGTCTGAAAAAAGGGACAAGGCAATGAGCAAAGAAGACTTTTAAAACAAGTTTCAGCTAGTTCAACAATTTATTTTCTAAAAAAAAACATGTCAGCAACAAAAACCTGCTGAAACAGTAGCTTATATTTATACATACTCTGTCAATCCATAATTCAAAAACAATAAGCACAGTAAATTGAATTAAATTTATTGTGGAAATTTTAATTTGCCCTTGACACACATTTTTTTGATTTTTAACGTGGGTTGCCGAGTCGAGAGGTTGCCCTCTTGACATGGGTTGCCGCACGTTGAAGTTGCCCTTTTTAAGGGTTGCACCCTGCCCCTTTTTCAGGCTGCGGGAAACACTAAGGTATCAGCAGAGCAAAAATTGGGGTTGACCAAAGTACTCCCGTACTTCTTTCTAATGCTCATAAATCCTATTGCACCCACACTCACAGTGCTTAATCGTACAGTGATACATTGAATTCAGTTAAGTAAGCATGGGACAGTCTCATATCATCATCATAATCAGATTTTTTATTAACATGCAGGTGCATCATCCAAATCAGTGGGCAATAGCAGCTCGCATAGCAGATCTCACACCTGATTTTAGGTGCTCCTTTCTTGAGGGTCAACTGTCGTGAGCTTCCACTCACGGCAGTCTTTCTCCGCCAGTTTCTTCCATGTTAGCTAAGGCCTCCCTGCCCCCCCCCATCCCCCCCTCCCCCCGCCTGCCATCAATCTGTATATCACAAGCTGTACTGACTGTACCACTAGAATGCTCCAAACCAGCACCAGCGAAGCCTTCTCTCTCTCAAAATGATGTTGAGGTCCTCAAGCTCAAGCTTTGCCAGTAGCTTTCTTGACCTTACCTTAGCCAATTCCTCTGGCTTGAATGATACTGCAGATCTGTCTGATCATAGCCCTATTATTGCCCTCCAAGCGCTACAGGGTCGTCTTGGTCAGTGGCATGGAGCATGGTGCTCCGCATGCAAGAGCTGTATACATGGCCACGGGTCTTGTAAGAGAGGTTGCGGGATGTGAGAACTGGTAGTAGCTCCCACGAGTGGTGACCGTTATTTCACAGCCTCCATCAGCAGAAGGAAGCTACCTCCTCCAGCTTGTCAGGTCGGACCTGGACTTCACTCTGTGGTCTGCCGTCAATAGGGTAGGCATTTCCCATGCACGGCGCACACCTATAAACAGGATTTGGTGTCAGTCGTTGTAGCCCGCTGCATTTCTTATGCACCCAAAGTTTGCAGCCATTGCAGTAGAAGCTGTTGTTGCCTACTCCTGTTCGTCAGACAGCGCATGGGTATTCGCCTCAACTCTGCAAGAGGTCCTGGTCTGTACCACAGATCATGACCTTTGTCTTTCCTGCATTTACCCTCAAGCCCTTCTTCTCCATGGCTTCTTTCCATTTCAAAAGCCTCCCGAGACATTCCTCTAGGGAGTCCGCAATGATGACAAGATCATCTGCATATAGGTCCTCCCAGGGAACACCAGCCCGAAACTCATGTGTCAAGGCCTCCAGCACAACAATGAAGAGCAAGGGACTGACAGAGTTGATTCTAGGCTGCGGGAGTGTGTAAATTACGCTTTTTTGGCAGTATTGGCCCCAAATTTCAAGTTCCCTGCGTGGCTACTTCCGCAAAAGGCCAAGATTTGGCGCAATTCCAGTAATCCTGTGCGTATTTTGGTCCTTCTGTTTGTATATTGGTCCCTTTACTCTATTCCATCTGTTTAATTTCGTTAATTTCCGCCGGTCTCGTCGTCTTCTGACGAGACTTAATTTCTATTGGTTGACGCTGAATTGATCATTTCTACTTATTTGCGAAATGAAATGCAGAAAAAAGATAATGACAGTGTACAAACAGGCATGCAGGAACCTCAAACTAAAGACCAATAAACCGTTGTACCTCGTTGGCCCACAGAAAATAAAGAAAAAAGTTTGAGTGCAGAGACGGTGAATGGCCTGGCAGGGAAATCATTTCTGAGGAATATTAATTTGTATTCTACCTACCATGGTCGCATCAGGTATGTGCCATTTAGTAATCTATTTTCCAAAAACCTATCATTCTGGAGAAGAGGGTGCTATGATTACATTTGTTTATATTCAAATCAGATACCCCTCCCACTCTTCTCCCTCTGTCTTTGTCCAACACTTTTGAAGGCCAGGGTTATTGTGGTTGGGGGTTGAACAGAACAGGACAGTGCCTAAAGACGACCCCTGACTCGATTTTTTTTTAGGTGTGGACTTTTTTATACCCCGCCACACTTTAGTGTCGGGGTATTATGTTATACCTTTCGGTGTCCGTCCGTCCGTCCGTCCATCCGTCCGTCCGTTCGTCCGTCCGTCCGTGCTCACCATTTCCGATCGATAACTTGAGTATTTATTCACGGAATTTTTTCAAATTTTGCATACATATTGTTATCGGCGATGAGTGGTATGGGATTGTTAATGGGCAAAATCCGTCCATTTTTAAAGGAGTTACTGCCCTTTTTCGTATTGGAAAAATGGTTTCTGGCCTGTTATTCCTTTACTGTTCATGATATCTGAATGAAACTTCACAGATATGTTGCACATCAAAGGTTACATATTGTGACTAAGGACCCTCACTCTGACCTTCCCAGTTTGTGAGTTATCCGCCCTTGATAGGTCTGAAAAAAGGTTTTTGACCTATTGTTCCTTTACTATATGGAATATCTGAATATAACTTCACAGATATGTTTCACATCAAAGGTAACATATTGTGACTAAGAACCGTCACTCTTACCTTTCCCGTTTGTGAGTTATCCGCCCTTGATTGAATTAAAAAATGTTTTTTACCCGTAGTTCCTTTACTATGTGGAATATTTAAATGAAACTTTACAGATATGTTTCACATCAAAGGTTACATACTGTGACAAAGAAACATCACTCTTACCTTTCCAGTTCATGAGTTATCTGCCCTTGATTGATCTGAAAAATGGTTTTTGACCTGTAGTTCATTTACTATATGGAATATCTGAATGAAACTTCACAGATATGTTGATCATCAAAGGTTACATATTGTGACTAAGGATCGTCACTCTTACCTTTCCAGATTGTGAGTTATCCACCCTTGATTGATCTGAGAATTGGTTTTTGGCCTGTAGTTTCTTTTACTATATGGAATATCTGAATGAAACTTCACAGATATGTTGAACATGAAAGGTTACATATTTTTAGTAAGGACCGTCACCCTTACCTTTCCAGTTCATGAGTTATCTGCCCTTGATTGATCTGAAAAATGGTTTTTGACCTGTAGTTCATTTACTATATGGAGTATCTGAATGAAACTTCACAGATATGTTGACCATCAAAGGTTACATATTGTGGGTAAGGATCTTCACTCTTACCTTTCCAGATTGTGAGTTATCCACCCTTGATTGATCTGAGAATTGGTTTTTGACCTGTAGTACATTTCATCCGTCCGTGCTCACTGTTTCTGATCGATAACTTGAGTATTTATGCACAGATTTTTTTCAAATTTTGCATACATATTGTTATTGGGGATGAGTGGTATGGGATTGTTAATGGGCAAAATCCGACCATTTTCGATTGAGTTACTGCCCTTTCTCCCTTTAAAAAATGGTTTCTGGCCTGTTATTCTTTTACTGTTTATGATATCTGAATGAAACTTCACAGATATGTTGAACAGCAAAGGTTACATATTACAACGAAGGACCGTCACTCTTACCTTTCCATTTCATGAGTTATCCGCCCTTGATTAATCTGGAAAATGTTTTTGACCTGTAGTTCCTTTACTATATGAAATATCTGAATGAAACTTCACAGATATGTTGACCATCAAAGGTTACATATTGTGACTAAGGACGTCATATCACTGTCTATCTCAGTTCTGTTGCTATTTAGGCATTATATATCTCACAAAATAACTTTTGGTGCCCCCAGCAGTGGCGGGGTATCATGCAGTGCTTGCGGTGCTTTTATTTTTAAGGGGTGAGGGGCTGGTCAGCATTTTTTTAGAAAAAACACCATTACCCATTTGATTTGCAGGTTGGCCCCTTTTTGGGAACACAGGGGGGGAGTTGGCTCCTTCTCGACAAATCCTAGAATCAACTCTGGACTGAGTTTGGTAGATCCTTGGTAGACCCCGACCTTCACCTCTAACTCTTGGCTGAAACCCTCACCAACATGAACCCGGCTTCGGGGATTAGAGTACATTCCCTGGACTAACCTCATAATCCATTCCTCAACACCTAGCTTTCTCAGGGCCCACCAGACACTGTCAAATGCTTTCTCTAGGTCCACAAAGGCCATATAAAGCCTCTTCATCACTGCTAGATATTTCTCCTGCAGCTGCTTGACCACAAAGATTGCATCTGTAGTGCCTCTTCCTGGGACAAAGCCAAACTGGGAGTCGTCAATAGACACCACCTGTCTTATGAGACCATGGACAATCCTCTCAAAGACCTTCATGGCCTGCTCAGTCGGCTTGAGGCATTGATAGTTGCCTCTGTCCAAGGCATCACCCTTTCAGTGTCAATATTTTAGTCAAATACTCTTTATAAGGCATGCATTGCCATGAACTCTACATTGGCATAAAATAATGATTCTCATCCCTGTCTTTATTATCAAATACTGTGGGCCATATCTATAGATCTATTTTCTATCCTTTCAGTTACATGAGCATGGAGCCTACCTAGTTGACAGTCTCTGGGATATCAATGAAATGATGAAAGACTGGGAGTGTATGACTGATCTTCTTCTAGAAGAACCTGGCAAAGGAGAGGAAGGTAAAATTAGTAGGGCTTTTCATCAAAGATGGAGCTGAATGAATATTGCAAGATCATGCTGATTTTATATGCTATGAAATTTTTCTGCTAAGGTCATCCTTAAAAAATTCTCAGTTTTCTGTCGCCCGACCTACTCACTCCAAAAGCCACCTACCCAAAATATTTTATGGCCGTTTCAGGAAAATACTATTTTTTTATTCTAATTTTAAACTTTTTTTCTTTATTTTTAATTTTTTTCAACAAATCTGTGATAAAAAAATACCTCCCTACCTACCCACCTGGAGTTAGGTGACAGCAAACAATTTTTTTTAAGAATGGACTAATCCAAGCAGAACAAGCACAAAATCTGTTTGCCTTGGGCAATATCTTGCTTATAACAGGTCACTTATTAACCTTAAAAGCACCACCTCCAACGGTGACTGTTCCATGTGTGGGGCCCGGGAGGGGTCATTTGTAATGAAAAGGGGAAATGTTCTAAATTTTCGAACACTAGTTGCTTGACAAAAAAGCCTAGACAAAAAGTGCAGACCCAGATTAGACAGCTTCTGAAGAAGCAGCCTGATCAGGGTCTTCCCTGTTTGGTTTTCTGGCAGGCAGTTTGTAAATTCCAGCCCTAAAAACCAATAAGAAAATGAAACTGCGTTCAAAATTTTAGAACATTTACCATAAATTTTGATCTTTTCTTGTGGAACAAAACATGTTTTGATAAAAAATCATTCAAGTTGTTCATTCATAAAGATATACGCAAACAAAAAAGAAACTTCCGATTTTCATGGTACTGTTTCTTTCGATCCAGTTAAGATTTCGCAACAAAAATAAAAACAAAATGTTTATCAAACGTCGTACGCACAAAAATTGGTAATTATTTGATTTGTATCTTCTTCTTGAAGGGTTATTGAACCTAAGGTGCACACAGCTTTTTACATTATCATCAGGAAGTTAATCATCAAAACCTGACACATGTTACGTTAAATGGCAGCCAGAAACGTCCGACGAAGAAAAAACATCTAAAAATCCCAAGTCAGCTTACTAAACGAGCTTAATTGCAGTTCAAAACCGTTAATTCACGAAATTAACTGAAATTACCTCCCTTTGAATAAAACAAATAACAATTCAAGAACTGCCAAATCTCCTTAACCTAACATCATTTTGAGACCGTTTTTGTTTTAAATTGTTGTGTTTGTTTATGACAACAATTACACAAAAGAGAAAAACAAATCTCTGGCTGATGTTGGGCATCAAAGGTTTACTAAATCTGTGTTTTATACCCTACCCCTTACTGCAAAATCATCAGAGAATTTCTATTATTAATTGTTTTGATGCTGATTAGTCTTAATTAATGTTGAAATGCTTGTTATTGCGAAATAAAGGCACAAATTTGTTTGATTATGTTGATTATCAAAATGCTCAACCAAAAATGAATTTTCTGAGTGTTTCACACACGCTCGTGATCGATGTTAGTATGTTACAGGTTCATGGCTGTGTTCGTAAATGCAATGCATACATCTAGCATGCATAACATCTTACTAGAGAATTTGCTCAGTGATGTTTAAATGTGCTTGAACGGTTTGGGATTATGACGGACACACAAGCTATTGATGTGACTTTTGATTTTAAGGGTACTCGCGTTCGCTGGGTTGTCAGCGGCTCTACTGATTATCAAATGAATGTCTCTAAGGTGCAAACCGTTGCTAAATAATCAGAGTGTGTAATGTGAAAATTTGAATGAAATGCGTTCATACATTTGGAACAGGCAGACATAAACGTCAAGCGGACATAACTTTATTGTTTCAGTATATAAGACTGATATAGCTTTTTTGGAGAGAGTAAAAGGCGTCAATCTGAGAACTTATTTTGTATTTTTCAGCTTTGGATGACCGACAAGAGACAAGTCTCATTGAAATCATGGTGTGTTGTGTAAAACAGGCAGCTACTGGTGAATCTCCTATAGGAAGGGGACCTACAAACAAAAAGGTACTGGTTTGATTGTCAGAGAAAATGGAGAAATTGTTTTACTGTCAAACTTGTACAAATGTCCACCTATTAAATATACAGCTCTTCTAAGGGGCCAGTTTCATTCCTCTCAAGTAAATACTAATTAATGCAAATGGATCTGCATTATTGTTAGCATGCACCTGTTTAACATGGGCCATAATGGCCAATCATCTCTAATTTATCACAGGACGACACATCTGGAAGTGATATATATGCCATGCATTAAAATCGATAAAGCACTAGTTTACATATTTAATGAGGTCCTTAACATTTTCACTTTAGAAATGAGATTTCAAAATAGTTTTAATGTTATCATAAATAGAATCTTACAGTCATGCTCCTGTATTATTGAACTTATTATTAACCTGTTTAAAAAAAAGCGATAAAATGCTTGGCAAGCCTCATTCCCTTATTCAATTTGTTTAATAAATTCAATAATACATGAGCACTCATGTAAGATCCTCTATTTTCATCTTAAATTGTGGGAGCGCTGTGGCTCAGTTTGAGTATTAACTGTCACACTCTACTGTGATAACACTTTCGGTAGAGAATTAGATATAGAGAATACTAGGTGAGTGTCTTTTGATATCAAGTTTACCAGGCAAGGCTTTGAGAACGCTTGTTGAATCACTAGGCTTGCAGAGTAATTCAACATGTGTTCTAGACGCCTAGCCTGGTAAACTTGACATCAAACAAACTAGTACTTATTACGTAATTATACCCCCCGCAAACTTTGTTTGTGGTGGGTATACTGTTTTCACGTTGTCCTGTCGTCCGTCGGTCCGTAACGTTTTGTTTCCTTAATCATTGCTGGATTTTCATCAAACCTTGCAAACATGTTCATATATGCAAGACAAATACTTTAGACTAAAAATTAAGGGCTAGGGGCCAATTCTATTAGTTATTTCCCTTTGTAGTTCTAAATGGCTTTTAATATAGGGTTTTATGCTTATGCTATTATAGGCCATACATGGGCCGATCAACTCCTACCACAGCTTTTGATGGAACAATTTGATACTTTTCCTATACAATGTAGACACATTGAACATGTGCATGAAGGAGTTTAGTTCAGAAAAAATAATTTTTGACAAAATGACAGCTGTGAGAACTTAGACGATTTTTCCCTAATAAGGCTTTTGTATATGCATAGATAGTGCCTTCATGGGCCGATCAACTCCTACTACAGCTTTCTTTGCCTATACAATGTAGGCGCATTGAACATATGCATGAAGGAGTTTACTTTGCCTATACAATGTAGATGCATTGAACATATGCATGAAGGAGTTTGGTTGAGGATTTTTTTTTTTTTTACAAAATGACAGCAGTGAGAACTTAGACCATTTTTCCCAAATTAGGCTCTTGTATATGCATAGATGGTGCCTTCATGGGCCGATCAACTCCTACTACAGCTTTTGATGGAGCAATTTGATACTTTGCCTATACAATGTAGACACATTGAACATATGCATGAAGGAGTTTGGCTCAGATTTTTTTTTTTTTTTGACAAAATGACAGCTGTGAGAACTTAGACAATTTTTCCCTAATTAGGCTCTTGTATATGCATAGATGGTGCCTTCATGGGCCGATCAACTCCTACTACAGCTTTTGATGGAGCAATTTGATACTTTGCCTATACAATATAGACACATTGAACATATACATGAAGGAGTCTGGTAGGAAAAAATAATTTTTGACGAAATGACAGCTGTGAGAACTTTGACAATTATTCCCTTATTAGGCTTTTGTATATGCATAGATGGTACCTTCATGGGCTTATCAACTCCTACTACAGCTTTTGATGGAACAATTTGATACTTTGCCGATACAATGCATTTTTCCCTTATTAGGCTTTTGTATATGCATAGATGGTGCCGACATGGGCTGATCAACTCCTACTACAGCTTTTGATGGAACAATTTGATACTTTTCCGATACAATGCAGACACATTGAACATATGCATGAAGGAGTTTGGTTCACAAAAAATAATTTTGACAAATTGACAACTGTGAGAACTAAGACAATTATTCCCTTATATGGCTTTTGTATATGCATGGATAGTGCCTTTATGGGCCGATCAACTCCTACTACAGCTTTTGATGAAGCAATTTGATACTTTGCCGATACAATGTAGACACATTGAACATATGCATGAAGGAGTTTATAATTTTTGTTTGCACAGATTCTACTGAAATCTTATTTTCAAAACTAAGGTCTGCTGGTTTGAACTATAACTTGCCAAGTTTTTCACTGACTCTTACTGTGCGGGGGGTATCTAATAAGCATTGCTTATTGACTTTTTTCATTATTGTTTCTTTCTGATTTGTCTTCGTCCGAGGTGCATCCGGCCTGCATCATGCTTAAACATTTTCTTTAAACAACATCTCCTGAACGTCTAGCCCAAATTTAAAATAATTTTACATGAATGCTCCCAATAATGTCCTCAACCAAAATTGCATAAATGGTTCCGCTCCGCTGAACACGAGAGCCACCAGAGCTCCAGATAAGAAATCTTTTAAACAACATCTCCTGAACCACTGGTCCAAATTCAAAATAATTTCACAGAATTGTACCTACCAAAATTGCTCAAATGGTTCCACTCCACTGAACAAAGGGGCTGCCAGAACTTTAGATAAGAAATGTCTTTAAATGATATCTCATCCTGAAGCACTGGTCCAAATTCAAAATTATTTCACAGAATTGTTCCTCATGATGCCTTCTACTAAAATTGCACAAATAGTTCCGCTCAGCTGAACAAAAGGGCTACTAGAGCTCTAGATAAGAAATATCTTTAAACAACATCTCCTGAATCACTGGTCCAAATTCAAAATAATTTCACAGAATTGTTCCTCATGATGCCTTCTACCAAAATTGCACAAATGGTTCCACTCAACTGAACAAAGGGGCTGTCAGAGCACCACATAAGAAATATCTCTAAGTGACATCTCCTGAACCACTGGACAGGTCCAAATTCAAATTAATTTCATAGAATTGTCATAATGCCCTATACCAAAATTGCACTAATGGTTCTGCTCTGCTGAACAAAAAGGGCCTCCAGAGCTCTAAATTAGAAATATCTTCAAATGAAATGTCCTCTTGAGCCACTGGTCCAAAAATAAAAATGATTTCAAAGAAATGGTCCTCTTGTTGCCCTCTACCAAAATTGATCAGAAGGTACAGCTTAGCTTAACAACATGGCAACCAGAGCTTAAAATATAGAATCAACTTCTTTTAAAATTCCATTTTCCAATTTTAAGCCATCTATCAATAAATATATCTTGGAAGAATGGCAAACTTCATGGAATAACAGCATTGGTAATAAACTTCTTGACATCAAACCAACTATTGGTGAATATCAATCAGTTGTTCGAAACATTAGAAGAGAAGAAGTAGTTTTAGCTTGACTCCGCTTAGGTCATACAAGAGTCACTCGTTCACACTTACTACAAGGTGTAAAGCATCCACAATGTGTTGGTTGCGACGCACCATTCACTGTACGTCACTTCCTTTTGGAATGTGGCGATTTTGCACAAGTAAGAAATAATTGCTTCCATGATGATAACATGAATGAATTATTTCAAGATATATATATTGATAGTATTATGACATTTTTAAGACAAATAAATCTTTTTAACAAAATCAAATTGCTATTTTTAAAATTATGTTTTGTTTTACATTTGTATCAGACCATAATACAGATTTTTTAATGTTGTATTCTGTTCAGTTAAAGAACATGTACAGTTATCTGAATAGCTCTTTGAAACTGTCAGATATTGTACGTGGTCTCTCCTGTCAACAATCGTATTGCAACTATTTATCATTATACAAACTCATCATCATCTTTCCTTTTATTTTATCTTATAAATTTTTACTTTTTCCATCTTCACCATGTTTAGTTTAATACCGTCTGACACTAATGACCCACAAGGGTTGATGCGTCGTTAAGAATCAAACAAACAAAAAAAAAAAAAAAAAAAAAAAAGAGCTTAAAATAGAATAATTAAATCATATCTCCTTTGCCACATGCCAATACCTTATCTACTCATCTGCCTGGACTCCGGTGAGCGATACCGGAGCTAAAAATAGAAATATCTTTAAATCATATCTCCTTAGCAACATGCCAACACATCATCTACTTATGCGTCTGGACTCAGGTGAGGGATCCAGGGCCCTAGGACCCTCTTGTTTGTTGATTTACCATCATTGGCGACGTCATTCAAAAAGTGCAACGTCATCATGACCTGATAAAGACTCATGCCGTGAGATAGCCAATGTTTAACAGGTCAAGCTAATATTAGAGGAAACTGATAAAAAAATTACTAGATTATTCTGATAGCAGAAAGAAGTAAAAATATCAAACATGACATATATTTATATACCTCGATCTGACAACATACTTTTATAGATTAGTTACTAGCTACTTTTTTATTTCCTTATAGTTGACGGTCAAAGAAAACAAGGCAGTATCGGAAGACAAAGCCAAGTTAACAGAACACTTCATTGTCGCTTTACCACAACTCCTACTCAAGGTAAATATGGGCCCCCACTGGAGAAAACCTGTCTAAGGGGTTTCTGACAAACTGAGATTGAAACCATCTTGCTCAGCTATAGAGACTAGCTTGAAAACTGAAATTTCACTTGTAGCAAGTCTAGATATGATACTTTCAAATAAGTGAATAACAAGGGCACTGATCAGACTGTGCAGATGTGCAGGTATGTCTGCGCCTTTGTTTTTCTCAAACCCCTGAAGACAAGTTTTCTCGTGTTGATGCCCATATATATACTGAGGGAAAAAAGTTTAGCAATATACTTTGAGGATTCACAGTTTAGAAGAAATAGGACTTTTAATTATAGAGTGTCAAAAATATATGTTGACAAACGTTCACGAGTACGATGGCATTAACAGGTTGACATTTCACATAATGTAAAGTCTGATTTTATGCCCCCTTGCTAAAACAGCTTATCTGGCAATAGTGCGAATAGTTTTTGACAAAAAGTTTCATTTTTCTGTCAAATGTTTAGATCCAAAAGTCAGAAAGTGAAAAAGGTTTAAAACTGAATGTTATGTTTACCCTTGATGTACAATTTTTAGTTGAAAATCGTATTTTTCCAAATTACCTCCCTTTCAATTGAATAACGTGCGAAATTGAAATGCTCAGCAGATCAAATCCTCAGTATGAAGTCGGATTCTGTTTCTTTTGACCACTTGCGGGTAGCCATTAGGTCATTTTCAAACAACACGCATGTTTGCGTACCTTCCAGATAAAAAGATCTAATGCGTCAAAGATCCTCTATGGGAAACTCCATTATAAATAATTGCTAAACTTTTTTCCCTCAGTATATTTTTATGTCCCCCTACATGGTATTATAGGGTATGTGTGTTTGGAAAATTCTGTCAAGTCTGAATTTGAGTAACTTGAGTTAAAAGTCAGTTGGTCTGTAAAGAATATACATAGATAAACAAAATTTGTAAGCGTAAAAGTGTGGGTATTTTCTAATTTATTTATTTTAACATGTGTTTTTGGAGCTCAAATTAAGCGTGCCTGAATTTTTTAATTTATTTTTTAAGTTAATTTTGAAAGAAGTCAGCAGACGACAACAAACGCATAGAAAATTATCCAGCATGCATAGAGTCAATTTCAGGGCTGGAATTTTTTTCAAAGTCCACTTGTCCCATAGGATGAGTGCCATAAAATTTTTATTCGTCCTAAAATGATTCTGCTCGCCCTACATCATATTGTCACAGAATATTTTAAACCAAAAATCTGACCAAAATACATGCAAAATAAAGCACTTGCTGTCTCACGGTACTCCATTCAGCTCCCCTGTCATTAAAACCTTTCAAAACTTGCTGCCTTTAAGCCCTGCCTAAATATGTTTACTCTTCTTGTTTGGCAGCTTGCTTTACATTTTTTTCACTACCCCCACCACCTTGTTTTGTCTGCTTGAAAAACAGGCTCATGTCTTGGTTTTTCCAATATTACCGGACTGGTTTTAAATTTTTCAAATAGAAAATACACTGCTGATTATTGATTATTCAGTGTGATACACTGTCTGCCTTGTTTTGGCGGTAAGCGTTGCTATGGACAACCATAGTTTATGCATTCGTGACTTTAACGAATTAAACACAATGTTTCCAGATAAATAAATCAAATTCCTTTGTGTATATGGCTCTTTCATGATTCTACAGTACAGACCATGAATCCTTTTATTATCTGAAAGCAATTCTCACTCGCTCTTATACCCCTATTCCACACAGGCCACCAATCACCTGAATTGCTAAGAATTGATTTTTTTTTTATTTGGGGGGATTTGTGAGGTTTCATTAATTTTTTTTCTCCAATTGTGATGTTCTACGAGTCAGTCCCGATTCAGATACAATGTCGTTACGAATATTGGGGGAATCAGCTCAATTTGGCTGAAATTGTGCAAGAATTCATTACAATTAGCAAAATAACATTAGAATATGCTGCACGAAAGTTAAGGAATCAATTACGAATCAGTTAAGAATATGACGAATGCAGCATGAACTTGGCACGAATTAACAGAAATCCGCGACGATTTGCTACAATTGGCGAGATTTTCTCTCACAATAGTTATAAAAAAAGGCCCTTACATGCTTTGGGGCATCAGTTCCAAAATGAATGATCCTCGTAAAGCAGCAGTAGAATTGATCCTGCAACTTGAGTGCTGAAAACGGCTTCTTATATAGCTAGAAGAAAACAACTACGTGAAAGTCGAGAGGCCCTGACCCAGACTCTTTTCTCTGGGAAAATATGGCAGTTCGCCATTGGCAAAATCACCAGCCAGGAACTACTGACTGATCCTGATTGTGCTTCAGAATCTGCCAAATCTGTTTCAACTTCTAGGACTGCTCACATGAGCGTGATGGGGGTAATTAATCTTAGAGAAAATCCTTCTACTATCTCTTCCTTGGTTTTATTGCTTGGCTTAATCTCCCGATTCCCCACGAATGAGCTAAGAGTAGCTATGAATGCCCAAAAATGCCTCCCAATCGATTACGATTAAGTTACCATGTCCAAGAATGCCTTAGAAATTTGGTATGAATCACGCAGGATCGCATCGGGTAATTCATGAATTCGTGAACAGTTCAAAACTTTTGAGCCGAATTCCCGATATACCTAGCAATTGCAAGAACTCACTACGGGCTGTGAGAATCAGTTAAGATCTTCATGAACTGAGTATGATTCAGCCAAGAATCCAAATATTTGTCAATTTGTGTCAATTTGTGGATTCGGGACGCGTGTGGAATAGGGGTATTAAGGATGAGCAGATTAAAAAGTTTACTTGTCAACGAGAATTGCCACTCGCCGTGGCGAGCGGTCGAGTAGAATTTTCCAGCCCTGAATTTAATAAAGAGATGAGCTCCCTGACCTGAATCCATTGTATCCGAAGTTAACTTCAACTATCCGGATTTTGGGAGCCCAGTGGCTCAGTGGTAGAGTGCTTGACTCGAGACCGAGGGGCCGCGGGTTCGAGCCTCACCGGCGTCACTGCGTTGTGTCTTTGAGCAAGAACATTCATCCTAGCTTAGTACTGGTTCAACCCAGGAAGACCCGTCCCTTTATAACTAAAAGATTGTTGGTGGGACGTAAAGAATCAAATCAAACAAACAACTATCAGGATTCAAGTTGTGGAGAGTCAACTGTACAGGGGCTGACTTGATTTGATAATTTTAGAGTGCTGAGATTTATTCCGAGTAAGCCAGAGCCAGAACAGCCGCATAAAACAACTTACAAGAAAACTGGGCGTTTTGGAATACAGTAATTCCTGTGTTAACAGCCACTTAAAAATAGACAAAACAAAGACCTTAATGAAAATGGTAGCTTCATGAAATTCAAAAGTATTGCAGAATGCTTCCCTTGGAGCATTCTGCAATACTTTTGTCCTGCATTAAGTGATAATTGGTCTTGAAAACCAATTTTTGGTCTTTTTGAGTGTGGCCATTTTACATAGATTTTACAGTACCCACATCTACGCCAGTATAAATCAAGATTGATCTTTGAATGATGAAAATATCAAACAAAAAGATGGCTAGGAAGAAAAAACGATTAACACACTACATATAATTTCATCTTTCTTTCCAAATATGAATAAATCTACAGGCATTAAAAAATATCTTAGAACATGCAGGACATGCTCTTCTTGTGGTCGAACAGGTCATGTGACTGTTCTGTTCACACCACTGTTGAAGATGGAGCACTCAAGAGTTCTAGTGATTTCTGTTCTGCCTGTTCGGAGTAAAACAAGTAGAGGGAACAGCTAAATCAAGTCCGCCCCAGGGGTAACAGATAAAGTTTTAGAAGTTCAAAACTATTGCCCTGTTTGTACTAAAAGTTTTGATGTAGGTAGCAGTTTCTTATTTATCATGTTTATATCAATCAGTTAAGGCCCTGATCTTGTCTGCCCTTCTTGTCTACACTTTAATTAAAGTTACCACATTATGTCGCGTCTGGAAGTGATATAATGCCATGCAATAAAATTGATAAATCACTAGTGGTTTACAGATTTAGCAACGTTACGTTATTGCGTCCATTATAAGGTTGCGTAAAAGATGGCAACATCTTGATGTTTTGAATTGTTTTCACGCCAAAAAATGTGATTTTTAAGTAATTTTAATGTCCTGTCATAAATAGAATCTAACATTCGTGCTCCTGTATTATTGATTTTATTAAACTCTTTTGGGAAAAAGTGATAAAATGATCAGTAAGTCTCATATTT
This sequence comes from Loripinus fragilis, assembly GCA_964019695.1. Taxonomy (NCBI): domain Eukaryota; kingdom Metazoa; phylum Mollusca; class Bivalvia; order Lucinida; family Lucinidae; genus Loripinus; species Loripinus fragilis. The sequence continues at coordinate 58,142,921 of OZ026524.1, read as the reverse complement.
TATCACTTCCCCATTTCATTTAATAAATTCAATAAAACGCGAGCACTCGTGAAAGATCCTCTTTTTATTTAGCGTCAGATCAAATTTTTTAGATCATATTGGGATTAGCTACTATATGATTGTGTTTTTGTATGTGCTAAATGTTGTTATCCTCTATAAATAAAGTCTCTACTTACTTACTTACATAATAATATTAATTTTGTCTTTCTGCTTCTAGTATTTAATGGACCCAGAGAAGGTGGCTAACCTTTTGATGATTCCACAGTACTTTGATCTTGAAATCTACACAGCTGGTAGACAAGAAAAGGTAAGATTTCACAGAAGCATGGGATTTTGACATTAATCAGGTCATGTTCTGTTTGGTCACGCAGGTGAAGTAAAAAGTTAAAATGATGAAGTTAAACTCTAGACGAATCGAGTATGTGGTCCTTGAATTTACCAGCTTTGTCTTTACGAATCCTGTATTAAAACATGTCTGATTGATTACATGTTTCTAAATAACACACTTAAGCACAGGTTCACTAGATATTACAAGATGACAGTGAAAATATAACTACAACAGATATTACTAGATGACAGATGATAACATGTTTTACCAGCCAACATATTAACTTGGCAACACAGGTTACTAGGTAATACATATAATTATTAACACAAGTTCACTTTAATTTCCAGAACCTTGAAGGCTTGTTGAGATATCTTCTTGAGATCGTAGAGAAACACACAGATTCAGAGGTGGGTATTCTGGAGTTTTCTTCTAGTTTTATGCGCCCATTTTGAAAAAAAAAATTTGTATTATGGCATGTCGCTGTCTGTCCAACGGTCTGTCTGTCCCTCCTTCTGTAAACATTCTTCAATTATGGGTAGTAACCTCTAGATATGGAGAACCTCCATGGACAAGCTTATATCCCAATCTTCTAAAGCAGATTAACTCCTTGCCTACTAGTGTCGTCTGCTAATAACCTTTGCAAACAGATTAAACCTTTGCAACAGATTGGACCCAGATCAGGACTGACAAAACGTCGGGTCTGATCAGGATCCAATCTGTTTGACACTCAGATGGTATTCCTGAAAGAATTTTTAGAATAAGTTGATTTTGAATTCAACTTTTTAATCAGCAGATGATAAAAAAGCATGAAATATTTCCCAGGGGGCAAAGAGTTAAAATATCAGAATCAATAAATGGGGGTAGGGGGTATGTTTTGCATAACGTGTACCACAGTATATTAATATGACTGTACAAAATTCAAAGGCAGTATCTAATCCTAGAAATATTTTGTTTATATTTTTTAGGTGCTTGAAGCGTGTTCAAAGTGTTACGAATGTTTGTGCAATGAAGAGTATGCAATCAGTGGGAAATGTGACGTAGCTAAGAAGACACTGATTGATGGTTTAGTGGTAAAGTTTAAAGAAGCCATGATGGATTATTTTGCAGAGGTAGGAACTTACTGATCATCTGACATTTCTCCACAATATCAAGATGTGTTAACTCCACTCCTGATGGCTGATGGCTTGGAAATACCGAAACAAGGCTTTTCCCAGCAATTTTGGGAAAAGCCCCCTGGCCAAAATTGGGAAAAAATGATCGACTTAACAGCAAATTGGGAGAAATTAAAGACCTAGATCATAACAAGGGTAGCAAAATATATCCTAAAAAAAAAATCAAGTTATTTTAGATTGTATAATGCCAACCATACCACTTAAGCACAAGTGTTCAAGTATCATTCTGATATGGGTCATTGTTTCTCAGAAGTATTAGTGGTCTCTTAAAAAGGTAAAAAAAAAATATATATATTTTTTTCTCTTAATTGGGAAAAAAGGTTGCTATTTTCAATTGGTAATGGGGCCGAAATTCCGCCCCTAGAGAAGGGCAGAAAGTTTAAAACTGTCAGAAATTGAAAACCAAAGTGATACTACATATGGTTCCTTTAACCCTTTGTATACGGGAAACCTCAAAACTAGTCATTTTGCAAACAGTGAAGACCCAGATGAAATGCAGCATAATACTGCATTTCATCAGGGTCCACACTGTTTGCATTGTGCATTTGATGGTTTGGTGGTAAAATTTATTATTTCGCAGAGGTAGGTACTTACCGGCATTTTGCCACAGTATCAAGATGTGTTAACTCCACTCCTCCAGGCTGACAGCATGGAACAAATACAGAAATGTTTAAAACCGTCAGAAATTGAAAACCAAAGTGATACTACATGTATTCCTTTAAGTTAAGCTGATGTTATATCGTATATTATCATATAGACCTCGTCGCGAGAAAACCTGTCTTCGGGGTTTCCTACAAAGCGAGTTTCAAATCAGTCTCCTCAGCTACAAAGACTAGCTAGAAAATTGAAATTTCGCTCGTAGCAAGTCTAGATATGATACATCTCGATAAGCGAATAACAAAGGCGCTGATCAGTCTGTGTGGATGCGCAGGCTGGTCTGCGCCTGTGTTGTTCGCAAACCCCCGAAGACAGGTTTTCTCGCATCGAGGCCCATATAACGTCACTGTTATTCATTGGATAACATCATGTCATATATAATGTTATGACCACATGTTACATAGCACTTTCGGTGGGAACCTTTAACGTCATGAGACATCCATGACAACAAAGCAAATTAGAATTGAAATAAACAAACTTCGAAGCCTCAGAAGGAGATAAAATCACATTTTAAAGATCATATGATAAACAGAGATTAACAAAATCTTACTCTCGTTATCATTTCATATCAAATTTATTAAGCTCGCCAAAGGCTCATTTGATAAATTTCATATTAAATGATCACTCTTATGTAAGATCCTCTAGATATGTATCACACCATCAACTTAGGCCTTATCAGTGTCAATATTTTTGGGCAAATACTCAATATAAGGCATCATGCATTGTCATGAACTCTACATTGTTAGAACTCTACATTGGGATAATTATGTTCCCCCTGTCAGCTCTGTAAGTAGAACACTGTTAAAGCTATTTGGTTGAAATTCATACACTTCTAGAGCACATTGAGACAATGTGTCATGCACTAAACTAGATTTTTTATGTTTTTCACATTGATTTTCGGCGATAACTTTTTAACAATTAATTTTAGCAAGTTGTATTCGCGATCAAAGTTGTAGAGAAAAATTAGCGCCGATTTCTTCAAGTGGCCCGAAGTTTGTGGCACAAACCGATTTTTGTGTACATAGATGAAGCTTTTGCAATAAATTGAATTCAGCCAAAATTTCTAAGTCTTATATTGACAGGTAAATTTCGTAGAGGCGTGACAGAAAGGGTTCATATCAAAAGAATATTCACAAGGGGTATATATTCAGTTATTAAACGGCTGTTAATAGCATAATCCCGTCGTATAAAGACACAGAATGTACCGTGCATATTCAGAATCTACTATGAGCATGATCATTTGTAGGTACAGAAGCTGTAATATCGCATTACGCAACATTTTCCTCTAATGCACATGCTCATAAACGGACAGTGTCGAGATGACCCAACTAGCTTAACGCACGAGCGAATCAGGCGCGATTTCCTATATATTTGAACAAGCCATCCATCATCTTTCTTATTACATTGGGGCGGTGCAATGTAACTTTTTGACTGACATATTTGACTTAGTTTATTTGCGCTTTGCTTAAAATGCTCAAAGAGTGCATCTATGCGCAGAGTTAATTGCAGTATCTATGATGTAGGAACGGCTTGGAGAAGTTGGCGCTAATTTTTCTCTACAACTTTGATCGCGAACACAGTTTACTAAAACCAATAATAAAAAAGTTATCGCTGAAAATCAATGTGAAAAACATAAAAAATCGAGTTTAGAACTATAACTCTGCTTTGGATATTTTGGAGTTATTTCCCTTTGATCAATTGCAATGCTATTTCGTGTCCGCTCTATAACTTGATAACCGTTAGAGGTATTTCAACGAAACTTCATACATTTGTAATCCACATTAAGACGACATGTCATACACAAGAACCATAACTCTTGCATGTATATTTTTCAAATTATTCCCCTTGTAACATTACTAAATGCAATTTTGTAATTTTTTTATTCCTAAAAGGGGGAGACATCTGTTTTTTTCGTAGAAAAACCATTCTAGTTATCATATTTGATTTTTCAGGGGGAACAACCAGATGACGATGAAATCTACGCTCTCATTGCAGCTTTAAAGCGGCTGTATGCTTTCTCATGGTAAGACACTTTAACTTCCTGCTTTGAACTTTACTGTGTATTAAACTGCATTTGTAATATTTCAATAGTACAGCTGAACTTCAATGGCTAGAAGTTTTTGTAGACCATGAAAATGTGTTTGATATAGGGGGACTTGTGCTATGCAATACAACATGACCTTGCTTTTAATAATTTCCTATCAAGGGTCCAGATAAGCAAATTTTTTAAAATAAATTTTGATTTTTTTTTATCCTTGGATCCACTCATAATCACAGGTCATAGAATGCATAGGTCAAGATGAACAAAAATTTTGAGCGTGAAATTGTAAATATTTTCTTACCCATCATTTTAAACATGTGTTTTGGGTGCTCAAAAGAACTATCTCATTGAGACGGTTCTTTTGAGTACCCACAGCATATATTTTGGTTGATAAATAAGAAAAAAATAATTTTTAATTACACACTCTGATCTGGAGGCCTGTCACAAGTTGTAGAATTATCATTGAATTCACTGTAATATATTTCAGTTGCCATGACTTGAGTTCCTGGGAGTTATGGGAGGATATGCTACACATAGTGAAGCAGGCAGCTGATAATGTGGAACTGCCAGATGAGGTATGTTAACCCTTTGTATACAAGTGACTCCAAAATGAGTACTTTGGCGAACATCAAAGACTCAAATGAAATGCTGCATAATGTGGCATAATATCAGGGTCTACACTGTTTGCTAAGATAAAAACGATCTTCAGAGAAAGAACTGATTTTATTTCGAAATTATAACCTATGACCCCTTTATATAATACAATGGACCAGATTAGGTTAAAAGGGTTAATGCATAGTTCCACATTATTGCATAAAAGCTGTGTCGCACGTTATTAACAGCCATGTATTAACTGGCAAAAACCCATGTACTAATCAGGCAATTCATGTGCTGTTGATGCAGGGCTTTTGTACTAGACATATACGCATTCTAGGCCGTCACAAAAATTGACAACATCAAAAGTGATGTGCATAGGAATGAACGTCATTTAGTGACGTTTTGATTACATAACTCTTTGCTCTGGAACAGGCGTTTTCAAAATCTACAAATCCTTCATGCCTTTGCGCGCCATTATAAGTATACAAAAATGAACTTTTAGAAGCATTTTTCCAAAGTTTTCAGGTGACAAAATGACTTCATGCAATAATAACAATCAAACACGGATTTCTGATTACATTAACATCTGATAGACCCCTGGGGGGACGTTAAAACCCTCCCCTTTCTGGCTCAGGTATCAACATCACCCTCGGGTCCAGCAGATGTTAATGCATAGAAAAACATGTTTGATCCCTATATTGGCAAACTTTAGAATGTTGATTAGGAGTATTTTCTTACCCATCGGTAATTTTTGGCTGCTCAAAAGAAGCATCTCATTGCAATTTGAGACACTTACAACTTATGTGCTGGTTCACAAATCAGAAAATTAATTTTAAATGATCCCCACTTATCTAGAGTAGTGTGTTTTGATTTAGTTTTTCAAGCCGTCTGTGCCTTTCTACTACTTGGCAAGATGACCACCAGATCTAAAGATAGAAATGCCCTTTGTAAGAATATATCCTCTATTGCAGCTGTTCCGATTTCAAATTTCTGCATGTTGGTGAATTATTGACCAGATCTGGATCCAAACTGTTCAATACATCAGACGACAAAAAATATCATAAAAAATTACCCTGCGTGATCGGCTGTATATTAATTATTTCAGATTGTATGTAAAGCCCAGATGACGTGCCATACATTGTTATTGTGGAACTTGCAGCAGATGGGAGATAACCCAGCCCAGGTTGGTACCACACTTTATCTCTTCTCTCAGACTCTGCTAGTTTTCTTCAATTTTTTATCCTCCGACGAAGTTGGAGGGATATAGTTTTGGCGTCGTCCGTGCGTCTGTCCGGAATGCGGGTCAAATCGGCCTTGGGTCAAGTCGGCCTGAGTCAAGTCGGCCCGGGTCAACTCGGCCCGATAATATATCGGCCTGGTCATATTTTGCCTACTTTTTCATAAGGGATGCCAGTTTGAATTGTGTTTTATATATAAAATGTTCAGCAAAAGTTTGAGGGAAAAATGATTGGTTCTATCTATATTGCTGGTCTATCAAACTTGTTTCAATCAACGGGTCCGACTTCACTACGGTAAGAGAGACGGACAAGAAATATATTTTTGAGTTGTTTATTCTTATTTTCTTTTTAAGCAAGAAGGGAAAAAATCAGCGGTACCAGCTTATGATGGATCATATATATTTACAAATATATGATCCTTTCGTGCTAGGACCCGTTAGATTACTAATTCAATTGCCAGAAAAAGTCTGCAAGATATGGGAAGTCAGTGATTGAAAACGTGTGAAAACTTTCATTAGGTTCAAGGCAGCCATTAACTTTAATCAAATGACAAGTTCTGAAAGATTATACATGTACAAAACAAACCATTTACCATATACGTAACTGAACGCTCTGAAAATACATCGGGCCGAGTTGACCCAGGCCGAGTTGACCCAGGGCCCAGTTGACTCAGGGGCCGACTTGACTTCAGGCCGAGTTGACCCGCTACCTCCGTCTGTCCTTCCATCCGTCCGTCCGGAACCATATCTCAGTACCTATTTCTCAGATTTGATTCATTCTTGGTACAAATGATAAGTACCATGGACTCTCGATATCCTATAAGTTTGGTCAAAATCAACTCCTTAACACTTGAGTTATTGCCCTTGTTTTAGTATAGGCAATTATAATGCAAAACCTATATTAGCTTTTTTTGTGTGATAATCTTCACATTTCATCAAAGCTATTATATTTAACAACTTCTAACTATTAGACCATGATTGCCAAGTGCCTGTAGATAAGCATGGCAGTGTCAAAGTTTTACCCCACCCCTTTTGACCCCGCCTAGGGGGTCAAAGGTCAAATATTTAAATTTTGCAATAACTAAGGCAATTGTTAATATTTTTTGCTGAAATTTTGCATGTAGGCAGAGCAACAATAGATATGAAACATATCAAACGGGATTCCAGTTTTAAGGTCTAGGTTTGATCCTGTGAGATGGACTTAGGGGGTGGAGCTGAGGCCAAAATTAAACTTTTTCAGAATATGGTCATGTTGCATATCAAATTAAAGCTGACGACGCTGGCAGCAACATGGTAGCAAATATTTTGACCACAGACACATCTGCGACCCAGGGGGTGGGGTCAAAAGGTCAAACTTTATCTTTTTCTGAAAGAAGTCATGTTGCATATCAAATTAAAGCTTACAACGCTGGCAGCAACATGGTAGCAAATATTTTGCCCACAGACACACCCTTGACCCAGGGGGTGGGGTCAAAAGGTCAAACTATATCTTTTTCTGAAAGTAGTCATGTTGCACATCAAATTAAAGGAAATTGAGCACAGAGCACCATGAAGGCAAATATGCTGTCATTACACACACCAACGACCCCAGAGGTGGGGTCAAAAGGTCATTTTTTTTTCTTCTAAGATTTGTCATGTTGCATATCAAATTAAAGTGGAAGAAGTGTAGACCTACATTCAAGGTAACACTTTGAATTTACACACACCCTTGACCTCTGGGGTTGGGTTTAAAGGTCATATATCGAAATTGTGCAGGTGCAAGTATATTTTTTTTTATTAAACTAAGCACTAAAACATACTTGACAGGCATTTGTTATGATCTGAATAATACTGAAGGTGATCTAAGGGCTAGATAAAATGGGATTTATGTTTTGTGATTTACATGTTTCTCTCAATAACCCTTCGTCGGGGGATATAAATTCGTCGAATTTGCCTTGTTTCCAGTGGAATAGTAAATGGAGTACATTGACAATGTACAAAAAAGTTCCAGATCTCTATGAGCTCGAGCTAGCTATGTGATTGATATTATTTGTTTGTTTCCTAATGGATAAATGCAGATCATCTACAGACAACTGGAAGGTTCCATTTTAGAAATTTAGCATTTAAACACTTAAAAAACGTCAATGGATAATCTTAAACTTCAAAAGTTCATTGAACATTTGAAATTTCAATCCCATAAGGGAACTTCATGCAAATTTGAAGTCAAAGATGAAATGCTTTTTAAACCAAACATTGTGTTATGGGCCAGGCACTCTCAACTATATATCTACATAAGGTAGATTTCGCATAGCTTATAGTATATAATTTCTGACAACTGCGTCAAAGTGTTGACTCTTTGGCTCATTGGTTAGAGCATTGGTCTTGTACCGGGGCGACCCGGGATCGATTCCCAGCGAAGGCACGGGAAATTTTTCAGCTATGCAGAACTTTGTTATGGCTATCATGTCGTAAGAATTGGCTGTCATGTCGTAAGAATTGGCTGTCATATTTACTTCCAAATATTCTAACACCTTACCCCCGACTCTTTGGCTCAGTGGTTAGAGCATTGGTCTTGTACCAGGGCGACCTGGGATCGATTCCCAGCAAAGGCAGGGAAAATTTTTCAGCTATGCATAACTTTGTTATGGCTATCATGTCGTAAGAATTGGCTGTCATATTTACTTCCAAATATTCAAACACCTTACCCCCCCCCCCCCCCCCCCTGCCCCTCCTCTGCCATTTTTACCCTGAAACATGAGCAAGTCAATGCGACTACCAGATGAGGTAGTCAAAATGTAGCGATGGAATGGTAAACAGTGTAAACCCAGACCTGATTGCAGGAAAAGTCTGATCTGGGTTCATGCTGTTTGATCAGGCCATCTGTCTGGTAAGTATGGTGTATTTCTCTCTTCTCTTTCCTTGTCTGCTGATAATCTTTGCAAACAGTTTGGACCCAGATCAGGACCAACATAATGTCAGGACCGACATAATGTCAGTCCTTATCTGGATCCACAGCGTTTGGCACTCTGATAGTGTTCCTGAAAGAATTTTTTGAAAAGGTAATTTTGAAAAATGTCAGCAGACGCCAACAAATGTGTGAAACATTACCCAGCATGTCTGCAGACGCCAACAAATGTGTGAAACATTACCCAGCATGTAAAGAGTTAATTTCATTGTGAAAGCTTACATGGTACTCCTAACAATCATCACAGTTTGAAGGGAAAACCCCCACAGATTTAGATAAACAAAAATTTTCAGCGTAAAAAATTTTCAGCGTAAAATTGTAAACATTTTCTTTGCATAATTTTTAACATATGTTTTGGGTGCTCAAAAGAACCGTCTCATTGAGACAGTTCTTTTGAGTACCCACAACAGATGTTTTGGTTGAGAAATAAGAAAATTATTTTTCTGTTACACATTCTTGATTCTTAACTAAAGTCCTGAAAATAAATAAACCCACCCAGGATTCTTGACATTAAGAGAATTAAACCTTATAGAAAAAACTGACAAGAGAACTGGTGAACCCCGCACAACTGGCAGGGTTTTACACCAAGTTGAATGTTTGGGGGTCCTTGGGACTCAACTTTGAATATGATGGGGGTCCCATCATTGATATTGGGGGTCCCATCTTTTTAGATAAGCTTCGAATTTTGGAAGGTAGTACATCCTTCCATGAAGGCTCAGTGTTGTCCCCAGGTCAGTTATTTTGAGGGCTACATGTATGTTTGGCCCCCTTCCGATATTTTGGGGGGCCATTTGAATTTTTTGAGGGCCACATATTACCATCAGTGAAACACAATCCTATACGCTTTTTTTTTTACAAAAGCTGAACTTGTCCCTATAATATGCAGGGACCAAGCTATATAGCCCTTAAATTTAGGGGGAGTGCTTCTTCTCCAGTACAAATAGGGAGAAGTTTGAGAAAACAGGGAGAAGTGATAGACAGAAAAAAACAGTCTCTGATCAGACTTTTCTCTAATTGAGATAAAAAAAAAACACAAGAAAAAACAGTCACTGATCAGACTGCTACTTGCTTTCCATCCTGAGAAATTTGGTTGGTAAATTTGAAATACACATGATCTTGCTGTCATTGTATTTTATCTATCTGTCTACAAGTCTCCACTTATCTGAAGTCTCTGGTATCTTTGATCTATTGCCGACCTGAGCCTTTCCAAGTGAAAATGTTACGTAATTCGTCATATACAAAAGAAAGAAAAGTGTCAAGATAATTGCCCTTCACGCTTGAGCGGTCGGCTGAGTTGTCAGTCAGATTATTCACACTATGAAAAAATCAATACACAAAGTCAGTGATGGACAAATCAGTATACGTTTTCCATGCTTTTTAGCAGAGCGGACCTGAGAGAAAGCATGATATTTTACGACTTTTTTTCACTGCCGATGTTTGCACGGATGTTTTCACTTCTCGTTTACCTACGAGGTCAGTGCAGCAGTCTAAAACAAGAGCACCTGTCCTATTTATTTATAGATAGCCTGTAACTATGGGAAAACCGGAATCGTTACGAAATAACTTTTTAATGAAAGGCACAACAAACACATCTGCGTCCCAGAGGACGCAGGTAAGGTGAATTGACGGGTCCTACCTAATGATTTATGCGTATGAGACGCAGGATATTGCGTCCTGTAAAATCCTGAACTGGTTATGCTTTCTTCTACTGGAGACCTCAAGATCTTAGTCATCCTTAGAATTATCCTTCATTTCACAATGGACAAGACACAGAGGTCTTGACTTCTTTCTTCTTCTTCCTACCCTATTTTTTGTCCTGAAATCCTGTCCTATTATAGTGTATGATTTTGTTTTTACAGCCATCAATAGAGAAACTGAAGAAATGTCAAGGAGACCTGATGAAATATTGTACTCAACTGTTGAACCATCCTCGACCCAAGGTCAGCGAAGACGCGTACGTCACAATTTGTGACTCCCTCATTATCTACAGCAAGAATCTCGGCGAGAAAGCCGGCCTGAAGCCACTAGTGTATGAGCCAGACAAGAATCTACAGAAGCAACTGAGTAATTTCCTCGAAGATAAAGTCTTCCTAGATGATGACGATGGTGAGGACAAACAAAAAAATTATGTGTACTGTAAATTCGGAAATTTTCGCGAGGATTTTATTTTCTCGAAACTTCGCATAAGCGAAGTTTCGTGAAATTAAAACCCTCGCGAAATGGCAAAATCACTCTGTCGTTTATTGATATAGGTAAATCTGGCCTTAGTCGCGAATTTTTCACATCACTAGTATGTCTTTTAATGCTATTCGCGAAAATAAAGTTCTCGCGAAAATATCCGAATCTACAGTATATGGGATTTCTGATCCTACATAGTTAAACCCTTTTCATCTGGGTCTGCACTGTTTGCTTAGATAAAAAATAATTGCTAGGGACAGAAATACATCATTTTATAGGAATTTTGACTGGCAACCCCTTAAAAAACAAACAGTTACTGGACAATTCCATACTTATTGTATCAAGATGTATGGACTAGTCCATCAGAATGAAAGGGGTTAATGCCTCGGGTATAAAGTATCAGGGGCATAGTGATTTGCATGCATGCTTGCAACACATTTTAACATTGGCCATAGCTTTTCAGGTAGTGGACCTAGAGCTTTGGTATTTCACACATGTGTACATCTTGTGTGAATCACTTTAAATATACCAAATTATATGACTGGCTTTTTACCTACTTTTAAAGATAAATAGATTATAGCTCAATAAAGCTATACTGTGATTGCATTTGTTCCAGTTTCAGTTTCACAAACACATCTTGCTGGGCCGCGTAGCGCAGTCGGTAACATGTCTCGCTACAGTTGTGTGTCTGACTGCAGATCCAGGGGTCGCGAGTTCGATCCCGGTCCGGTCCCATGTGTGGTTAGGTGAACTGACCGTCCCGCCATGACCATAGCTGTTGACTTGGGACGTAAAGCAACAAAACAAACAAACACATCTTGTCATTCAAAATTGGCTTGTTAACAAAAATAACCCATTTAAGCGGAATGAAATTTCCCACTCTTATCAGTTAGGTCAGTCCATTTCCGCTTTAAGGGTTGTCGGGTACTATTTGTCATTTTTATTCAATTTCATAGAACGTTCTGTAAGCAAACAGTAGGAACCCTGAGCAGACGCCACATTCTGCAGCGTCTGGCCTGGATCTGCACTGTTTACCTGTGTCCCACAAAAGGGGCACTAGGCATATATGGGTTAATATAGCATCAAAGGAAAAATATTAACAAGGGGCTTATCTCCTTGAGCAAGACACATTTATCCTAGCTTAGTGCTGGCTCAATCCAGGAAGACCTGTCCCTGTTTAACTGAAAGATTGTTGATGGGACGTAAACAATCAAATCAAACAAACAAACAAGGGGCTTATCATGACTAGTTTCTATCAGATTTACTTAACTCTTTAGTGTGTGAGCAATATTTTATTAACTTCAGTCCAATTACAAGTATACAATAGCATGATAAAGCCAGATTTTTTGTATTAGTTCATTTACGAACCCTCCTACTGTAATTTTTTGGAAAGAAGGAAAAAAATAAAATTCAATTTCTAAAAAAAATTTTTTACTGTATCCGCTGACTCTAAATATTATTTGTTTGATGAAAAAAATAATATTTCTTTGAGGTTCTGCCTGTGTATTTTTGAGAGTTACACTGTGAAAAGTGATTGTCCTGTCCAGATTTTCAGGAAAATTTGAAAATTTAATACAGGCTGTTGGTTTGTCCTACTAGTTTTACTGTTTTTTTCGGGAAATATTAGAAGAAAAAAAAGCTCTGAAAATGACCAAAAAAAAAAAAAGCTCTGAAAATGACTAGTTAACTGGTCATTTTCATAGCTTTTTTATTTATTTTTTTTCGTCCCCTCGACCCTAAATCTAATTCCCGTAAATCAACTAATAAAAAAAATCTGGCCTAAACAGAGAAAAAGTGTTGTCTGGTGATAACCTTTGCAAACTGATCAGAACTGACAAATTGGCAGGCCTAATCTGAATCCAAACTGTTTGTCAATGATGGTATTCTGAAATTATTTTGAAAAATATTTTGAAAACATTTATAAAAAATCGGGATGAACAGTGTTACAAATGAACCATGTTATAAAGGGACAATTGTACAAAGGAATTATAGGAAAATGATCATGGTCATTTTCCTATAATTCCTTTGTAAAATTGAATGGTGAAAAAAATTGGTAACCACAACATGACTGTCTGATATCCAAATCATTTTCCGATAATTCCTTTATAAAATTGAATGGTGAAAAATAATTTGGAGCCACAATGTAACTGTGTTATATCCAAATCCGTTTTATAACAAGGTGTGTTATAAAGGTTCTGCGCTGTATTAGGATTCAAGTTATTGAAAGTTTGCTGTTTTTATCTTGCAGAGGAAGTAGATGAGAATGTGAAGATTGAAGAGTTACACAAGAGACGTAACTTCCTGGCGTGTTTCTGTAAACTTGTTGTGTACAATGTCATCTGTATCAGAGTTGCTGCCCCTATGTTCAAACACTATATGAAGGTAAAGTATGAACTGACAGTTTGAGTTGGATTTTCAACTCAGATATAAAGACTAAGTACAATGAACTCTAGTTAAACATTTACCATGCCAAAACCAAATAAATACTCTTTTGAAAGCAGTGTAAAAATCAGATGTAGATATTCTTTTGAAAATAATGCAGAGGAGGAGGCAGCTAATCAAGGTCCACTTTGTTTTCCAATTTCCACACAACATGTTATTTCATAGTACTTAGGCCAAATAAAAAAAATACCTGCGTTTAGGGTAACTCAACCCTATCTAAATTTACTGGTGAAACCTAGATTTTTCCCGGTAATCTGGGGAAAAAATACAATTTTATGCATTTTGAAAGGCGAGAAAAATATGTGTGCCTATCCTACCTAAAATTTTCAGACCTGTTACCCGAACACACACTTACTTTTTATTTGGCCTTAATCATATTATTGATCTGTATTGCTTGAGAATCTATACAAAACATATCAATTTATTCAAAAATGAAAGGGTTTAAACTAATTTGATTTTTATTTATATAATTAATGCCTAACAGCTTTGTAAGAACTGAGTTACATTAACCAATATAAGCCTAGCATCCTTTTTATGGGACATAGGCAAACAGTGTAGATCTAGATCAGACACCGCAGAATTCGGTGTATGATCAGGTTCTCCACTATTTGCTTACAGAATGTTCAATTAGAATTTTAATAAAAATAAAAAATACCCACCAACAACCCTTAAAAAGGAAATGGGCTGGTCCAATTGATAAGAGAGGGAAATTCCATTGGGCTTAAATGGGTTAAAGTATATAAAAAAAACAGACATAATCTTTATAATTTTGTAACTATTCAGGACAAGTAAACAGAAATGTTTCACTTGTCCAGAATGAAATGGAACCAGATCTGACAAGTAGGACATGTTATTTCTTCACTGCTCTCTATGAGTCCAATCAATAAATTTTTATTTCAGTTCTACAATGACTATGGTGATATAATCAAGGCAACTTTAAGTAAAGCTAGAGAAATCAACAAAGTCGCCACTGCCAAAACACTAGCAGGTAGTTTAATGCAGGTAAGTGAAAAGTTGGAACTATTCCATTGAGTTACCAACACCCTTGATCAGTCAGTCAAAAGCAATTAAAATTTTGATGCAATTGGGTATAGTATTCTATTCCAAGCGCCACCCTTACATTCCTTTAGATGTTAGCAATGGATGAAGTAAGAAAATCACGACAAGAACAAAAGGAAAGAAAGGTGCTACTGGACAAGGGTGGGTGGGAGGGCAAACTTCTGAACCAAGGTCGTCGTGCAACTGGAAATAGTAACCAATGTCCCTTCCAGTAATGTATGCTCCCTTAAGGGTGACTCTGTCACTGCAACATCTGAGCAGCAACTGAGTCGGTGGGCGGAGCTAACAGTGGAAGACAAGGATGCCGCTTAGATTAGTTTTCTATTCCAAGCGCCGCCCTTACATTCCTTTTTGATGTTAGCAATGGATGAAGTAAGAAAATCTCAAATTTCCCTCAGTATCACTGCAAAACCATTAGTAGTGTTGGCTTTCCCATGCTATGGCTAGGTTGATTATATTCTTATCATATGGTTTTGGTACTCAAAAGAACCGTCTCAATGAGACGGTTCTTTTGAGTACCTACAACATTTGTTTCGGTTGAGAAATAAGAAAATAATTTCCAATTACACATCTGATGTCCTGATACTTTTTGTCCTAAATATCTGAGCAAACTGTGTAAACCCTGGTCAGACCTGTCCTATGCTGTGGAAATAGCAAAAATTTGTTTCTTGCCCAGGGACGAGCAGATGGCCGTTATGTACATGTTCAAAGAAATTTTACTCAATAAATTCCAATGAACAGATTCCTGATGAAATGCATTATCATGACACTATGACAAAAAAACTTTTTAAAGGGTAAATGTATATACGTATACATGAAAAATTTCCTCTTATTTTCAGTTATATAAAGAGCTTTATGCAGAACAGGAGGGACAGATAGACAGATCCGCTGATGCTTTCCAGTCTATCAAGGTAGGTTTACACATCTTTGTTCAGCCTGGAACCCTTTCTGATGTTTGATCATAAAAGGGCCACATAGAATATGCAGTAGACACAGCTTCAAAATTTGTTGCTACTTAAGCAAACCAAATAGGACTAGATATATCATATGAATCTGCTAAAGATTCTGCTTGAAAAATTGTGTAAATCGGCCCTCAGAAGAAGCTGGCTGATCTGAATTATTTTATACTTTGTTCAAGACTAACAAATGTTGGTTCAGAAAAAGCTCAAAGGTTTTTTTTACACACAGTATATTAGGGCTGCAACGATACAGTTACCTCAGGATACGATACGTATCACGATATTTGCCTCACGATACGATACGTATCGCGATACATTTTTGGCAACTTTAGAACCTTAGAAACAACATAGAATTATGACATTAGGAGAAGTTAATACTCAAATATTAACCTAAAAGTTGTCATGCTGGAAGTTTTATGTACTACACTCTTCCCCAGTTTTTATCAAATTCTTTTAAAATATTTCAATTATTAGCATGTATTTACAAGCAGAGCCGAAAACTGTGTAGATTAAGATCTGCTGGATTCTCAAAAGCCAGCTGATCTTGTTCTACATTGTTTCAAAACAGGATATATCAAGTGTTTAGCATGGAAAAGGGTTAACTGATTAAAGCAGAACAGTTAAAAGGGAAAATGGTAACATTCCTTTTGTACAAAAACATATATTTTTAAAATTCATTTCTAATATATAACACCAAGTGCTGTATCGTTAGCGTATCGTGAGATGACCTCACGATACGATATGCGTATCGTCACGCGATTTGATATCAGTGAATCGTTCCAGCTTTACAGTAGATTGTGGATCCCTGTGCTAATTGTTTCAATATCTATTTAGCAATACAACTGTAAAAGAAATCATTGAAATAGCAAGTTGACCTTTAGCATTGTGAGAAAATTAATCATTTGCTATTTTTAGCAAGTGTTTGATAATATTTAGTTTGATCCATGTATGTTAGTGTCATTTATTGACATGGGTGAAAATGTCCGAATTATTTCTGAATTCAGAATTTTGAGGCTGACTTTCTGTAGAAAGTAGGCCTCAAAATTCTGAATTTAGCAAATTGGAATAGCTGTTCTGAATTTTGTTGTTCATCTAAAGACAATGACCATTTTCACTTGAAATTGTTAATATTTTACAGTCATGGTGCAAGTTTTAAGATTGAATTTTTAAAGTTCAGGATTTTCACCTGCTATGGAATGACCATTGCACTATCAGGTTCAACACGAACCTCCCTCGATCTGTTTATTATCCAAAAGTAGCATTTCTTTTTTTGAAAGAGTATTTTGCTTTGTCTTGCAGGAATTAGCAAGAAGATTCTCCCTATCGTTTGGACTTGACCAAGTCAAGAACAGAGATGCAGTAGCAGCCTTGCATAGGTAAAGTTGTTTCTGGGATGAACCAGTACTGAGCAGTAAAGATAAAGTGCCTTGCACAAGGACATGAAACTGCGCCAATGATGGGATTTGAACCTGCAGCCTCTTGTTCATAAGTCAAGCACTCTACTAACTGAGCTTGATGCTCCCACAATTTAACAAATTGAGCTGTCTGTAAGAAAATTGGCATTTTTTGGTTGATAAACAGTTGCACGCTCAAAATATAACATGTTTTATAATAGATAAACCACTATAGTTGGCAGTCCATTTCATGAAAAAAAACTTCTGATGGCAAAATGGGGTAGATGACATTAAAAGGTTGACATTTCACATAATGTAAAGTTTGATTTTATGCCCCCTTGCTTAAACAGCTTATCTGGCAATAGGGTGAACAGATTTCGACTAAAAGTTTCATTTTTCTGTCAAACCATTAGATCCAAAAGCAAGAAAGTGAAAAACGGTTAAAAACTGAATGTTATGTTCACCCTTTTTGTGCAGTTTTCAGTTGAAAATTGTATCTTTCCAAATTACCCCCCTTTCAATTAAATAACGTTTGAAATAAAAATGCTCAGCAGATCAAATCCTCACTATGAAGCCGGATTTTGTTTCTTTAGACCACTTGCGGGTAGCCATTAGGTCATTTTCAAACAACTGATATGTTAACGAACCTGCCAATTAAAAAGATCTAATGCTTCAAAGATCAGCTATGGGAAAACCCATTATAAATAATTGCTAAATATTTTCCCTCGGTATATTATTGAATTTATTAAGCTTGGTACGAAAAAGTGATAAAATGCTCAGCAAGCCTCACACTTTATCCCTTTTTCCCCAAACTAGTTCAATAAATTCAATAATACCTGAGCAATCATGTAAGATCCTCTATGACAAATTGCTGCTGTTGATTTCAATGAATCAATAATCAGAGTTTGAAAATGGTTGTTTACAATAAATGGGCCTCAGACTTCCAAACATTCCAATGTTTTGACCCTTTTCATTCTGGATACCGATAAACAGGTAGTTTGGCAAACAGTGAAGACCCAGATGAAATGCTGTTCGTGGGGCATTTCATCAGGATCTGCACTGTTTGCTAAGATATAAACAATCTTCAGGAGCACAATTATATTTAGATTAAAAAATGTTGAACTGCTACCCATTAAAATATAAAATGGACAAATCCATGCTTATTGTATCGATATGTATGGGAAAATCCATAAGAATGAAAAGGGTTATTGGCATGCATACATGTGTGGTGTGTGTCTGCCTTGACAGCTAGATATCATGGGTCTAGAAAAGCAACATTTTTGTGTGTAAAATTGTGATTTTTTTATGCATTAGTTCCACATATGTTTTGGGTACTCAAAAGGACCATCTCATTGTACTGTCTCATTGAGACGGTTCTTTTGAGTATCCACAATATATGTTTTGGTTGATGTTTAGACTGCTCAAAAGAAACGTCTCTTTGAGATGGTTGTTTTGAGTACCCACAATATGTTTTGGTTCTGAAATAAGAGAATGAATTTGCAGATATTCGCACACTTATCTGGCGGTTTGGAATGCTCATTAACCATAAGAGCTACAGCTTGGACCTTGGCCATGATATGTGTGATGATGAGATGATAACTTGATTAACTTTTGACAAGAGTCTAAAAACATATTTTCAGAGTTTTGGCTCTTGTTTATTAGCTCACCTGAGCCGAAGACTCATGGGTGAGCATCTGGCGTCCGTCCGTCCACAATTTCAAACATTTTCTCCTCTGAAACCACTTGGCCAATTGAATTCAAATTTCATATGAAGACTCCTTAGGACGCGGGAACGAAAGTCTGTTCAAATGGTCTAGGTCACATGACCAAGATGGCCGCCACGCCCATATATGGTAAAAAACCTTTAAAAATCTTCTCTAGAACCAGAAGGCCGATAACCTTGGTACTTGGTATGTAGCATTGGGGTTGCAGGGCCTACCATTTCAAATGATGATCCTAGGTTGACCTTGACCTACTTAATGTCAAGGTCAAATTTGCTTCCTAATGGATTTAAATGGGAAAATTTCTGAAAAGTTGATTTTTTGAAAACTGTGGAAGCCTTAGTCATTATTTTCACTTGATATGTTTAACCTAATGAGACAATGGCTATCAATAAGTTCAAAAGTTCAAGGTTGACCTTTCAGCTTAGGTCACTCATATTGGAGTCCCATCAATATATTAAAACATAGTTTTCTCACAAAGCATTAGCCTAATTGAACTCAAATTTCATGTGAAGACTCCATATGATAAGTTAGCCAAAATTTATGCAAAATATTTTGGTCATATGATGCCCATATATGCTAAAAACCATTTAAAAGTCTTCTTCTCCAGAACCAGAAGGCCTGTGATATTGGGACTTGGTATGTAGCATTGGGGATGTGGGGCCTACCAAGTTTGTTCAAATGATGATCCTAGGTCGACCTTGACCTACTTAACGTCAAGGTCAAATTTGTTTCCTTATGCATTTAAATGGGAACTTTTTTGAAAAGTGGATTTTTTGAATACTGTTGAAGCCAAAGTCATTATTTTCACTTGATATGTTTAACCTAATGAGACGATGGCTATAAATAAGTTTCAAAGGTCAAGGCCACCAGACCCATATATGGTAAAAACCCTTCAAATATATTATTCTCTGGAACAAAAGGTCAATGGCCTTTGGACTTGGTATGTAACATTGGGGATGTGGTCTCTACCAGGTTTGCACAAATGATGTATCTAGCTTGACCTTGACCTACTTAATGGCAAGATTAAATTTGATGCCTAATGCATTTATATGGAAAAATTCTTGAAATGTTCATTTTTCTATAATTGTTTAAGCAGAAATCATATTACATTCGAGAAACCTTATGAGACAATGGTTTTATATAAGTACCAAATGTATAGCTGACCTGTGACCTTTTATCCAGTGCCACTTATTTGGACTGCCACGTACCTATCTAAACATTGGTTTCTCAGAAATCAGTGGGCTGTTTGATGGAGTATTCATTAGATTGTTTTAGGTCACTTGACCAAAATGGCTGCAACCCCCATATATGGTAAAACAAAATATGTTTTATTATAAGCCGTAGTTAACCTTGACCTATTTTGACATATTAAAGGGATCAGGTGAGCGCCTCAGGACCTTCAGGTCCTCTAGATAGAAGATCCCCATCCTAATGGACAAGCATATGGGCCTCAAGGCGACAAAACCTGTCTTCAGGGTTTCCAACAAAGTGAGACTCAAACCAGTTTCCTCGGCTACAGAGATTAGCGAGGAAAATGAAATTTTACCTGTGGCAAGATTAGATATGATACTTTCCAAAAAGGAAATAACAAAGGTGCTGATCAGACTGCGGATGCCCTCCGCGCAGGCTGGTCTGCGCCTTTGTTGTTCCCAAACCCCTAAGACAGGTTTTCTCGCGTTGAGGCCCATATGGTTGGGGCACAGTGTTTAACAAACACAATTTCTCGTAATATCTAAACCGACAAAAATCAATGATAATAAAATAAGCTTATTTAGCCTTTCTTATTTTGCGTTTTGTTATACTGTTGCAGGGAGGGTATACTGTTCAGTGTGAGTGAGACTGACATCAATGACGCCAGCAAGCCACCGCCAAACGTAGCTTTCCTCGAAATTTTGTGCGAGTTCACGAACAAGCTGATGAAACAGGACAAGAAGACAGTGTAAGTTTGAGTTTTATTCGAATTCTTCACTTTTTAACTCTTGGCATGTTAGGTAAATATTGCATGCACTTTTTTAGTTGCTTGCATTTTTTTTAGATTAACTTTTTCAAAACGTTGCAATCTTTCTGAATATCATTATTGTCACAGTTTAGATACAGATCTGACCCGACAAAATGTTGGGGGTCCAAACCATTTGAAAAGTTTTTCAGCAGACAACAAAAGTCGTCAAACTTAAAGAGTTGAACAAGGAAAATGAAAATTTGATATCAAAATAATTGTTGTGATGCTTGTTTAAACATTCAAGTGGCACTAATGGTTGAAAGTTTTCAGGATTTTTCTTTTATTCAGGATTTTGAGGCTGACTTTCCATAGAAAGTCAGCCTCAAAATCCTGAATTTGGCAGGTTCTAAAATAGCTTGTTTGATTTATTCTCAGTTTGTCTAAACACAGTTGACCATTTAAACTTGAAAATGTTGATATTTATAGGCATACTGCAAGTTTTAAGATATGAATATCAAAAGTTCAGGATTTTGGAAAGGGGCTCTTTCATGGTATGGGAAATTAACATGGGAGTCTGCCCACGCTTGGAATTTGATAATATTATGTTTATTAATTGTCTGGAGTATGACTTTTATATTTATGGTGCATTTGAGTTTTTATGCAATTCCAATGCTAATTTATGACGTCATGTATAATATCACTACAATACCTAAGGGTATCCAGTTATAATCATTTCTAAAGTATTGACATATCATGTAACGGGCGCAGAAATGCTTTATTAAATAACTATATCATTAATAAGTTCGTTGATACTATAAATGGCTTTGTATGTATTAGGATAGAGTGTGGGCAATCATTTTTATGAGATGGTACCCCAATTTTCAACTGTATATTTTGTATTCAGTGAAATTTGGAACTAAAATTTTCACATGTTGCGGTCTTTGTCAAGATACCATTTCAACTTATAAACTTTCCATATATGTTAAGAATATGTAGACAAAATTTCATGAAATTCAAGGACCGGTAACATATTTTTTCAACTTGATATAAACACATGGCCCTAATTCATCGAAATGTAAAAAACACAATAAGTGTGTTTCAGTGTAAAACATACTTGAATACTTGCTTAGTTTGAATCACCATGCTAGTACGTTTATTGGTAAAAGTTGGTATGTTCAGTGTTTTTACCTATTACTGATTGGAAAAAGACAAAAAACAATATTCTTTCATATTAAGTGTCATGATTCTTATTTAATGAAGTGCTTTCACAATAATATTACCCAAAACCATACAATATGGTGACACTGGACTTACCACATCTAGTTTAGAACGTTAAAACTACATCTAACCAATGTTACACTTAATATGTAACATTATTAAGAATTTTAATTCATACAGAAGAGAAACCTTATGACAAGTCAGTTCATACAGGAGAAGAACCTTATATCGATGGTTTTATAATTGTAGGCCTCATTAATAAACCTGGTTCACAAGAATAAGCCCCTGTCAAACCTATTGGTTAAAATTAACCATTTTGGTCACAGAGAACTCTTGGCTTCAACGGTATTGCTAAATTAATGCTTAAATCTTCTCTGTTTATTCTGTTTTGTAAAACTGATGCTGATTTCCATCAAATGGCAACATTTATTCTTTGGCTGGATGTATATTCCAGGCATACAGTTTCGTTTCTGGACCTCACTTATTCATGTAGAACACTGTTCTGTGGTACCTTTGATATGACTCTGTTACACTTTATCCTGGTCACGGCACCAAAATGTGGTTACTGGAGCTCAGTTGGGATGTATAGAAATATTCGGTCTTCTTGTTTTCACACGTTTATTGATAGGATATTATGTTTCTTAAACAATATCATGCAGGACTTGAGAAAGTGATACACATTGTCTTGGCCATTTAGTGCCATGACATGGGGCCATGACCTTTGGCATTTCCGGCCATTGAATCATTTGAAATTGTCTAAACATGTCTTTCTTTAAGAAAAGTGGAAGTAGATTTAAAAACAACCCCCTTCTGTTGAGTTATTGATTCATTTCAACTAAATAATTAATTTTGTTAAAACTGACCTATACCCATAAGAGGTAGGAAATGACAAAGTTACCGGCTTTGGGTTTTCATGAAATTTGGCTCAGATCAGTAGGATATATATGGCATGTTATTGTGATAATATGATATCTTGACAAAGACTAGAACATATCGATCTTTGGAATTTAATGTTGAATGTTTTGTAATTTTTTGAAAAAAAATATTGAAATTGTATAATCACTTCTTCAGAAAACGTAAATCATAATACATCCAAATGATTTTTTGGTATTAATATAATGCCTATGGTATTTTTGATTTAATCTGGATGATAAATCATAGAAATAAACAAAACTATAGATTTAGGACATGGAAATTTAGAGACAGGTGCCACCTTACAGGTGGAGTACGTCAGGGTTGCTTCCTAAGCCTTATTCTTAACAATCTAATTCAATACATACATTTTCATAGTTTGTATATAACGAGTCATTATTATGCAAAGTTTAAAGAAAATCCATGCGTGGGCACAGATGCAAGACCCCCTTTTGAACTTTCACCCATGGGCACTCAAAAATTGCAGCAGATGACATTTTAGATTTATTCCCTAATAAGGCTTGATATTACATGTGAATTGTCTGCCAGCATGAAAACATCAAGATTTTTCTTGAGCCGCGACAATGTGGCTTTTTGACAAGTGTAGACTCAGAAGAGCCTGTGCAGCCTCATTTTAAGATTAGAAACTCCAAATGATGTTCGATCAGTAGCTTAACAGTCATAGAATATTTAAGCGACTAGCAAAGGCTCTGATCAGTCTGCGTGTATGCTGGTCACACATACCACATTGTTGGAAATCTCATGTCACGGCTCATATATCCGGCACAATTGGCGTCATTTCACTTATTGCTACCGAATATTTAATACTTTAGTGTATTATCCATTTTAATACATGATAATATTATATTTCCAAAAATTGTTGATGGGAAGTATAGAGTCAAATCAAACAAACAAACAAATATTCCCATACACAACGTCATATGATATGGCCATTCAATTAAGATCCTCTATCTATTTCATAAGTGCATGTATCATATACAATAATGTATATTAATTGGGCAAAATAAAAAAATACCTGTGTTTAGGGTAACCTGACCTACCTATATTTACTGATGAAATCTAGATTTTTTTTCAGATTGGTTGGAAAAAATATAATTCCATGCATTTTGAAAAGCGAAATACCTTTCAAAATGCATAAGATTATATATTTTTTTTTCCAGAAAAAAAAATATTAAAAAAAAACATGTGTGCCTACCCTACCTAAAAATTTTCAGACCTGTTACCCGAAACACACCAGTGACCGGGAAAGAATTTTTTTCTATGCGACAATGGCCCTTCATAATCCAAAATCAATGTGACATTTTGAAAACCAATGTGACATTTTCAACCAATTATCTTGTATTTTCCTAGTTTTCTTAGCCTTATGACCCGACTGCACCGAAGACGATGGTGACAAATTCTCATCTGACGTAGATGGCAAACTTTGTTCAGACGACGACACTCTGTCTACAATTTGCGTGGAGTCAGATTCTGTGACATTCGTGACAGGTTGTTTATCGGACTCGGGGCCGGGCAATGTTTGAGATGAAACTGGGTTAAATGGGTTATCTTGAGTGGATGATTTAAATAAGTTACTGATTAGGCCCTGATTATCCGGTCTTTTCAATTTTTTTTAGGTGGCATGGTCAAAACAAAAGTAAATAACTCTTGATCCGCGATCGTTACAGCGCAGACAATGTTTACTATTTGCAGCGTTCGCACAGACCAATGACGTCATTAAAACATGTGTAGTTACTCGGGTGCTTTATTGTAAATGAAAAGCGTGAATCACAGCGTCTGTATTTATTTATTTGTACTCACTTGTTTCGTACTCACCTATTTCGTACCGAAAATGATCGTAAAAATCGGAAAGAGACCTGGGCTCATCCATTGCAAAAAACGATGTGACATTTCCGTTTTTAATGGGACTATGGCGCATGGTGCATGCCTTTCCCGGTCACTGCACACTTATTTATTTTTTGACCTTGTTACAGATTGAACTATTTGGACAAACAGTTAGGCAATATCAATCCAGTTCAGCGTAACACCGAAGAATGGCAGGCACTGCTGACCTACAGGAACAGCTTGGTACAGGGAGAACATGAGATCCACCCTATCACATTGAAGCAGGCCGCACAGAAACGTTACGGCAAACGTAAACAACATGCACCACAAGAAGGTATGTTGAGAAGATTTCACCCATTTAAGCCGAATGCAATTTCCCACTATAAGCAATTGGACCAGTCTATTTCCTTTTTAAGGGTTGTTGGGTGGTAAATTCCATTTTTATCCAAATTTTCATAGAACAATCTGTAAGCAAACAGTGGAGAACCTGATCAGATGCCGCATTCTGCGGCGTCTGATCTGGTTCTGCACTGTTTGCAGATTTCCCGTAAAAAAGGTCGCTAGGCTTAAATGGGTTAATGGAAGAAATAGAAGGTGGATATAACAACTTTTAGATGTAAAAAATCATTTAAGAGATACAGTAAAACCCGCCTTAAGAAGCCAAAACAGATCTTAACCCCTTCATTGCCTTACCCGAGCAATGCTTGGGGTGAATAACGCTTCCTATATACGCCATAACCCCAAGTGTGGCTCGGGTTAAACACGGTGTTGTTTATATGCGTGTTGTTAGCACGATAATATTCAAGGGACAGAATTCAATTATCCTTATGTGCTCCAGGACTGCAACGATACAGTTACCTCACGATACAATTGGTATCACGATATTTGCCTCACGATAAGATACGTATCACGATACATTTTTGGCAACTTGAGTACCATAGAAATAACATAGATCTATGACATGATAAGCAGTAAATACTCAAATATTAACATTGTCATGCTGGATGTATTAATGTACTACACTCTTCTCCAGTTTTTATCCAATTCTTTTAAAATATTCTAATTATTAGCATGTATTTACAGGTAGAGCCGAAAACAATGTATATTAAGATCAACTGCATTCGCAGAAGCCAGATGATCTTGTTCTACGCTGTTTCAAAACAGGATATGTCAAGAGTTTAGCATGGAAAAAAGTTTACTAATTAAAGCAGAAAAATTAAAAGGGAAAATGGTAACATTCCTTTTGAACAAAACATATATTTTTACAACTTATTTCTAATACATAACACTAAGAGCTGTATCGTTAGCGTATCGTGAAATGACCTCACGATATGATACGCGTATCGTCAGTAAACGTATCCCGATACAATACGATTTCAGTGAATCATTGCAGCTCTAATGTGCTCTATAATGAAACAGTTAACTTTTCCAAGATTTATATCATAAGTCCGCGGCCAAAAGCTTGCTTTTCACAGGGAAAACAGCCCTTTTGATGAAGAACTCGTTTTTTTTCAAAGATGGCAGGCGATCGTTGCATTAGTCTGTTGTGTTTCTTTGAATTAGAGGTTATTTTGGAAGCCTAAAATGGCTTGTATATGGATGACAATCAGCAATGGTAAAGGAGGAAATTCCTGCCATTCTCACATTTTTGAACCATTGTCTCCTAACCATTCCAAAACAATGATGTTGTAAACGAAAGTAGACATTCATGTATTTACAGCTGTTGAAAAAAAATCTTTTTGACTTGCTATCACTAGAAAACATTATTTCAGACATTGTACCAAATGTTTCAAGCAAGCAGGAAAAAATTGGGTGTAAATTGGGTTATGATTTTGTATGAAATTTTATGTAACACCATAATAACATCAAAATAGCCGTATTTTCCCCCGGCGTATTGTGTGCATTATATACGGCAGTGAAGGGGTTAATGACAAATGGTATTTAAGACAAAACAAAGATCTTAATGACAAATGGTAACTTAATGAGGGTCGAAATTATTGCAGAATGCTCCCCTTGGAGCATTCTGCAATACTTTTGACCTGCATTAAGCGATAATCGGTCTTGAAAACCATTTTTGGTCTTCTTTTTGAGTGGCCTCTTAAGGAAGCGCAGTGGCTCAGTGGTAGAATGCTTGACTTGAGACTGAAGGGCCCTGAGCTCGAGCCTCACCCGCGTCGCTGCGTTGTGTCCTTAAGCAAGACACATTAATCCTACCTTAGTACAGGTTCAACCCAGGAAGACATGTAGAAACTGCCCTGGTTGAACACAGGGTGTTTGGTCAATGACCAGGCTAATCTGGGTCTTTTGACTTGACATTTTTTTAAGAAGAGGGGGGTGGGGGTGTAGGACGAGGCAATTGTTTAAAAAAAAAAGATATGTTTTTTCAATTGAACTTATTCTAACAAAATGCCTGGCCGCATAGCGCAGTCTGTAACGTGTCTGACTGCAAATCCAGGGGTGGCGAGTTGAATCCAGGCTCAGTTCCATACTTTCAAGGAGATTGATCGTGAAATATATTCTACGGCCATCCTCCCCTATGCTGATTGAAGAAAGGTTTTTGTAAGTTACTAGCGAAAGTATGTGCATGAAGTACTGGTTAACCGCGGCTTAGTCAAGCTGGCCCAGGAAAAAAGTTGTTAGGTGAACTGACCGTCCCGACATGACTATAGCTGTTGACTGGGACATAAAGCATCAAACCAAACCAAAACCAACAAAAAAAAACATTGACAATTTTGTTATTTGTTGAACAGGTGAGGAGTCTAGTGCAAGCGATGCTTCTCACTGGTCTGAAGCTCCCACACCAGCTCCGAATGTTGGCTTCCCGCAACACCAGTCCACGGCGGTGAAGAGAAGACGTGTCCACGACGAAGAGAGCAATCCGTCAGAAATAGGCTCAGAACAAGACTTTCAGGACTCGTAAGTATTTACCGCTTTAGCCCATTTAATATCAGTGTATGTTCTCAATTTGGTAAATTATGGTAAAAATTGGAACATGATTCCATAGGTAGAGACAAGCAAAAATGTTGAGCATAAAAGCCTGTGTATCTGTGCAGGATGATCAATGCCACTCAATATAAGCCAGCTTAGATGAAATTCCTACTTCTTATTCAGGGTGGGGAATCACATGGTTTTTGTTATGATACTCTGAATGGACAGTCTCTCCCTACATGTTTAAAAAATAATCGGCTTGAAATTCATGCAATAGTTCTGTTTTGCAGTCATCAGTACTCTACACTGCACACTTTTACTTTTGCGCCATGGATGTAACGGGGGTCACACATGCTTGAAAAGTACTTGAATATACAGTACTGTCTTGAGAAGCCCTTGAAAATTAAATTTGCCTTGAAAAAGTACTTGAAAAACACTCAAAGGCCTTGAAAAGTCCTTGAATTTTACCATTTACAGGAGGATTCAACACTGTTTTTGGAGACCTAAATCAGTATAAAATGTGGTGTCTTTATTTGGTGCAGCATATGCTGCACCAAATAAAGGCACCACAATTTTATACTAATTTTCTAAAATTGATATCTTTAGTAATGCAGTCTAGCATTTAAAAAATAGACTTTAAACGTGTAAATCTGTATTTTTCGTAAGTATTCAGTCCTTGAAAACAGTAGGAAAGTCTTTTAGAAGTCCTTGAAAAGTCCTTGAATTTTACACAAACTTGCCTGTATGAACCTTGTGTAAACAAATACAGGTACATACAGAATCCAATTGGATTATTGATTTTTCGAGTTGAAAGGTCATGTTTAAACTGTGCAGTATATAGTACTTTCATAATTTTGAAAAGCCTGTGCGAATATGCAAGATGTCTTGATTTTGGTTTACAGTATTTGCCATTATCTATTTCCATATTTTGTCTGTGCAAAGTGCAAAGGCTCTGGTGAGCCTGCACAAATGTACAGGGTCGCCAGAACATTTGCTGCTCGCCTCTGTGGGAAGGTACTATTTCATACGAGCTGGGTTTTAGCAGCTTTGAATATAAGGGTTGATTTAAATGGATTTGTGTTTCTTAAGTTATGTTTTCTTTTATTGCACGATTTGTTGTTTGCTTAAATTTTTGAAGCATGTTATTTATTCAACCATGCAGTTTGATCATCTCTAGTCATACTTGGATGGCTTCAAACGCAAATAATTCTGACAAAATGACCCTATTTTTTTTAAACACTTCTTATCCCAAAGGCTCATACAAAATTTGCTCCGTTTTACGCCAATCCATCCATTGGTTTCAAATACTGTCAAACATGTGCCACTGGTCACCAAATATCAGAAACCTTATAACATCAGCTGCAAAGTAAGAAAGGCGGTAAAGATCAGTCAATACAATCAAGTACCACACCTAACCCAGGATACCACATGGGAAAGTGACAAAACACAATTAAACATCGCAAACAAGAGCCAAGAGCTGGCAATGAACAGACTTGAAATTATGATAAACACAAATGATCCACAAATTAAGTACCGCCTTGGAACAGTCAGTAAAACTATTTTACTGGAGGGCTTAAACCAGTTCCACGGCGCCAACCTTGCCCGTAATCCTGATGTGGACCAGGACACATTTGGGAAAGTGACAAAACACAACAAACATGAACGCCAAGTGCTCAGCCCTTTCCCAGCAGGTGACCACAAGGCTACAAGGAACAGGCACGACAGCACAACACACACAAACATGAAGCATAACTAACAAAACCGATCCACAAAAACCCTCCTGTCGAAATGCCTTGGAAGGGGCATAGCGGTCCATGGCACACAGCGGTCAATGGTCATAAATATCCGTCTCAAACTGGGTTGCTGTCTTTGAATAGCCATCTACAATTGAGTCTGCTTAGCATGAACTAAAAGATATGGAAGGGCTGTGAAGCACTAAAACATATAACTATAGCCGATTTTGAAATTCTGTAAAACTTGTTAACATTGGAGAGTAACATTATCCTGTTGTTAGGGACGTCAGAGATTTGACATTTTCCGATAATGCCTTCTGACATAATGTAAAATGATCTATTTTCAATCCAATAATTTTTTATCAAAATGTCAATAAAATTAAAATCTACTGACACCAAATTAAAGAAAAATGTTTAAACTTACAGTTTAGCTATGCAGATAATTTCATATTATTGAATTTATGTTCTTAATGATTAGTTGAACATGACCGACTTTCTAAAAGTGAGGACGGCCGCCATTTAAATTCATTTTATACCTCGTTTAGGTGACCTTTTTCATCATTTGTAATTTAACAACCGATTGGTTTTCTTTTAATATCTTGATGAATATTCAAAGATTAAAGGTCAATCTTTAACCTGATATGCAAATTTTTCATCCTGGCTCTGTATTTTGACGGATGCCATTGGATAGAAAATTGCCTATTTTCACACAAGGAAATCCCCCACTTCCGCTTAAAAGAAAAGCACGGAAAAAAGCCAAATGATTAATGAATATGTAAACAATGATATCATGCAAAAATTCTAATTTTAAACCATAGCGCACATGTCCCGCATGAAGGTCAAAGACGCCTACTGTCTCCATATAAGATACACACGCCGCCTTAAAAATGCTGGGTACCAGCTGTGTGTATTGACGGATAAAGCTGACAGAAAAAGTATTTGACAACAAATCTTTAAAACTCAATAACTTTAACAATTTTGCACCGATTTTCAAAATTCAAACTGCTACTTGTTTCTAATAATGTCCAGAATACATTGATGATCTTATTTTAATATTTTACTTAGTTTTTGAAAAATCGCTGACAGCCCTACTGTTGTGGTACTTGATTGTATAGATTCCTGACCTTTGCCTTCTTAACATTAAACCTATGAATAGACAAGACTTTGAGCCGTAACATGGAATTTCCAACAATGTGTTATGTGTGACCAGCAAAGCCTCAGATCAGCCTGCGCTATGCGCAGTGTGATCAGAGCCTTTGCTGTTGCTTGAATATTCTATGAGTGTTAAGCTACTGACTGAACATCAATTGGGGTTTTTAAGCTTAAAAGGAGACTGTACAGGCTCATCGGAGTCTACACATCTGAAAATGCCACATTGTAGGAAATCATGTGTCATGGCTCAAATGTTTGCCAAATAATTATAAAAATCTTCCCAGACAGAATTACTGTTATTTTGATATCCAGACCTGTGGTCCCTTAAACAGAGGTTTAGATAAACAAAATTTTGAGCGTAAAATTGTAAATATTTTCTAATCCATCAGACTGAGTTTGAACATATGTTTTGGGTACTCAAAAGAACCTACTCATTGAGACGATTCTTTTGAGTACCCACAACATATGTTTTAGTTGAGAAATAAGAAAATTATTTTGGTACGAAGGCCTGCTTAAAGTAGATAATGTACCATCCACTGTTTTCCATATCAAACTGGATGGGAAATCCCATTAGTCCAAAAAGGGTAGATAACAGTTGATTTTATGCTTATTGGCATTTACTATTATTAAGATTTTAATTTGTTGCATGTTGGGTCATTTATCATGCTTTGTTGTCATCTGCTGACTTTTCAAAATTATTTTTTTCCAAAAAAAATCTTTCAGGAACAATACCAGAGTGTCAAATAGTTTGAGTCCAGATCAAGACCAATGTTCTGTGAGTCCTGCTCTGGGTCCAAATAGTTTGCTAAAGTTTCATATCAGCAGACGATAAAAATCACTTTATGATTTTAATTATATCCTTTTTGGTTCTACATACCCCGAGACAAAATCTTTTGTGCGTGTGTTTGTTTTTTCACCAAAAAATGACAATATTTTACATATCTCTCAAAGGTTTAGATAAACAAAAATTTCCTGCGTAAAATTGTCAATATTTTCTTACCCATGGTTTTTAGCATATGTTTTGGGTGCTCAAAAGAACTGTCTCTATGAGACTGTTCTTTTGAGTACCCACAACATATGTTTTGATGGAGATATAAGAAAATTATTTTCCTGTATGCTTAGTGCAGGCATGTCACCAAAAACATAATAATATTTTACATAACTTTGTCTGAAAACATGTAATGTGGTGCTCATTGGAAGTGTCTCATTGAGATGCTTTCAGTGAGTACTCACAACAAATGTTTTTTGGTATAATGAGAAAAACAGTAACCTTGATACCCCAATCTTATCTTTGGCTACGGCTACATCGGTCGAGATAAACAAACATTTTGAGCATAAATTGTCAATATTTTCTTAACCCATCAGTTTAACATATGTTTTGGTGCTCAAAAGAATCGTCTCATTGAGACGGTTCTTTTGAGTACCCACAACATATGTTAGGGTTTAGACAATTAAATTTCAATTACGCACCCATAAAGCCTGGGCTATGAATTTTGTTTTCTTTAGTTACCCTAAGTGTTATTGCAGAAATCTTTAATTTACATTTTGCATGTTTGGTAAATTTTTTCATGCTTTTATTGTCATCTGCTGTTCTTTTTCAAAATTAGCTTTTTCAAAAAATTCTTTTAGGGTCACTATCAGAGTGTCAAACAGTTTAAATTCAGATCTGGACCCACAATCTGTCCATCCTGGTCTGGGTCCGAACTGTTTGCAAATGTTACCAGCAGACTACAAAAGTTTCCACTAGCAAGGAGTTAAAGAGCAACAAAATTTTAAATTTTGTCTGCAGCAAATTGTAGAAGGCTCTTCACAGGTTTAGATAAAAAAAATTAGAGTAAAATTGTAAATATTTTCTTACCCATGACTTTTAGCATACGTTGTGTGTGCTCAAAAGAACCGTCTCATTGAGATGGTTCTTTTGAGTACCCACAACATATGTTTTGGTTGAGAAATAAGAAAATTATTTTTCTGTTACACACTCTTAACCAAAGTCCTGCAGTCTTAAAACATGTAAAAAGTGAAGAAGGAAATGTCTAAGCATGAATACTTGGGGTTGTTGTGGTATTATTTTGGTATTTCTGTTTTAAGTTTTGTTTTTTCTGTGTTTCTTTTGTATAGTGTGACTTTAGATATGTTGTGATGTGGCAGAGGTAGTGAGCAGACGACACCGTCAATAGATGAGATCGGACAACGGGGGCTTGGATAGCAAAGGAAATGATGATGAGATGAATAGTGGAGTGAATTTACTCAGTTAAAATGATTGACCTGACTTTATTAACTTCGGCCACTAATTGTGACTAAATATCGTCTGCTGTATCGTATGGTAGTCCATTTAAAATGTGTATAGCAAACAGCGTGGTAGACTTAGTAGAAGAGCTGTCTAGTGTATGCCAAAATTAGTCTTTGACACAATCATTTACATGCAGCAGACGACTTCAGCAGAAGACTTTTTCAGATGGATTTTTTTCATAGCAGGCCAAGGGTTAACCCTAATGATTGACATTTTTAACCGTTATCCCACCACTTTTTTTTTGTTGTCATCTTTTTACGTCTGCTGCATGGAATCAGGTGCACTTCAGACTAGATTTTATTATGGAAGCAAACAATATGAACCCTGATCAGACT
Organism: Loripinus fragilis; assembly: GCA_964019695.1. Classification (NCBI taxonomy): domain Eukaryota; kingdom Metazoa; phylum Mollusca; class Bivalvia; order Lucinida; family Lucinidae; genus Loripinus; species Loripinus fragilis. The sequence continues at coordinate 58,109,837 of OZ026524.1, read as the reverse complement.
GCTCCCAAGGGAGCAGTCTGATCTGGCTCCATATTGTTTGCAATATAGGCTACCTAAGAATAGAAGAAGATGAGAGCAGCAGATAACGAAAGTTGTGACTGATTGAACTGATTGACTTAATTAACAAAGGCTATCTAAATGGCCATTTTACAGTGATATAGTCTTTTATCACATGGCATCGTGTCTAGAAGTGATATAACACCATGTATTGAAATTGATAAACCACCAGTGTTCAACATATTTAGTAACGTTATATCGTCAATAACAATGTTGTGTACATATATATGAGAAAATCTTAACATTTTCATACCAAAAATGTTGATTTCATAGGAACTGTAATGTCATAAGATGAATAGGATCTAACATTCATGCTCCTGCACTCATCATCATCATCGTCGTCAAGCCGGGCCGCGTAGCGCAGTCGGTAACGTGTCTGGCTACAGATGCGTGTCTGACTGCAGATTCAGGGGTCACGAGTTCGATCCCGGTCCGGTCCCATACTTTCGTGGAGATTGATCATGAAATGATTTCTACGGTCATTCTCCTCCTTCCGCTGATTCATTCAAGAAGGGTTGTTGTCAGTTACAAGCGAAAGTATGTGCACGAATTACTGGTTAACCGCTTGTTCAAGCCTGCCCAGGAAAAAAGTGTGGTTAGGTGAACTGCCCGTCCCGCAATGACCATAGCTGTTGACTAGGGACGTAAAGCAAACAAACAAACAAACAAACAAACAAATCATCGTCGTCATCATCATCATCATCATCATCATCATCATCATCATCATCATCAGGTTTTTTATTAATGTGCAGGGGCATCATTCACATCATCCAAGCCTTGCATTTTATCTCTTTTCCCCAACTCGTTTAATTAATTATATCCCCGGTACAAAGTATATAGGGGGTATATAGTTTTGGCCTTTTCTGTAATTATGTTTGTGTGTCTGTCTGTAAACTTTTTTTTCTGTCAAAGATTTCTCAGCAACTACTTGACTTAGGATTCTGAAATTTGGTACAAAGCTTGATAGTGATGAGTTGTATTGTGTAACAAAAAAAAAACAGCCACGTATTGCTTATCAGTCCCTTTATTTGTTCATTTTTCTTTCTCCAATGAAAATTTCTGTCACAGATTTCTCGGCTCCTATTGGAGCCAGTGTTTTCAAATTTTGTGTACACCTTCAGGTAGGCAAAGTGTATTTTGTAAATGAAAATTAAGATACTTACCCTCATTTTGCCTCCTTTTTTCAATTTTCATTTTTTCCTTCTGTCACTCTTATATAATACATATTGGCATTTTTTTTCTGTCAAAGATTTCTCAGCAACTACTTGAGTTAGGATTCTGAAATTTGGTACAAAGCTTGATAGTGATGAGTTGTATTGTGTAACAAAAACAGCCTCATTTTGCTTATCAGTCCCTCTATTTGTTCATTTTTCTTTCTCTGCAGTGGAAATTTCTATCACAGATATCTCAACTTCTATTGGAGCCAGTGTTTTCAAATTTTGTGTACGCCTTTAGGTAGGCAAAGTGTATTGTGTAAATGAAATTAAGATGCTTATCCTCATTTTGCCTTCTTTTTTCAATATTTCAATTTTTCCTTCTGTCACTCTTATATAATTCATACAGGCATTTTTTTTCTGTCAAACTTTTCTCAGCAACTACTTGAGTTAGGATTCTGAAATTTGGTACAAAGCTTGATAGTGATGAGTTGTATTGTGTAACAAAAACAGCCACATATTGCTTATCAGTCCCTTTATTTGTTCATTTTTCTTTCTCTCCAATGAAAATTTCTGTCACAGATTTCTAGGTTCCTATTGGAGCCAGTGTTTTCAAATTTTGTGTACACCTTCAGATAGTCAAAGTGTATTGTGTAAATGAAAATAAGATGCTCATCCTCATTTTGCCTTCTTTTTTCAACTTTAAATTTCCTTCTCTCACTACTATATAATACATATGGACATTTTACTGTCAAGGGTTCACAGCAACTACTAGATTTAGGATTATGCAATCTTTAACAATCTTGTCTTTTCTCTGAAAGTGTTACAACCTCTGATGGATACCGCCGGGGGTATGTGAGCTTTGCTCACTTCTTGCTATATTTTAATAATACTTTATCACTCTTGTAAGATCTTTTATGAAGCAAGTTTCAGATTATTGTATTTTTGGTTATCCATCCATCCATCAAGTCATTCTCTTTACATGCGTGCTCACCTACCCAGTGGATCTAGAAGTTTGACAGGGATTTCCCTACCCTTCTGAATTTTAGCATGAAAACGTAATTTTCCGGACATTTCATACCTCAGTGAAACGCAGAAAAATAACTTTCAATTCTTAAATGAGATATAAGCAGTATAAAGCTATAATATATTTGCTGATTTAATTGCCATTCCAAAAAACTCATGAAAAATTGCATAAAAATGTGAATGAAAACCTGTTTTCATTCACATTTTTATGCAAATTTTCATACATCTATAACATTGGTATTTTTGTTTGGACTTTCATGAAATTTTCACCAAAATGTAGAACTAAAGATATTGGGAATGATATACACCATTTTGGAAGTTTTTGCTTATTTTTGAATTGGGAAGGGGCCAATACAGGACCCCAAATGAGGCCTAGGAAAATCCCTGTTTGATTTTTGAGCGAACCTTTGTGAACAGTAATGACTGGTAGGACTGTATTAGGTTAGGTCAGCCTTTGCTGATTGCCTTGTCATGAGAAATCCCAATTTTGGTTCATACTAGCAACAAAGATGCAGACCAGCCTGCACATCCATGCAGTCTGATCAGTGCCTTTGTTATTAGATATTTGGAAAGTTAAATAGCTGAACTTGCTACATGCAAACTTTCAATATTCTAGCTAGTCTATGTAGCTGATCAGGCTTGATTGAGTCTTACCTTGTCTCAATCCCAAAGACAGGTTTTTTCAGGTCATCCCTATATAGTCTTGAAACCAAAATATTGTCTCCCTTGTAAATATGCCACTTTACGTTTCTAATTTAAGGCAAGACTTTCTTTTGTTTGGGAATTTTTAATACTACACAGTTCAAGTATTTTAGTATTTTAGCTTTGGTTGGGCTGGAATCCTCACAGATGCAGTGATTGTGCAATAAATATTCATCTAAACATTCATTGTTCTTATTCAGATTGCAGGTCAAAATCATCACATTAGAAAACCCCTTTAATTAGTTACTTATACTGTATGAAGAAAGAATCTCATGGTCCCTGAGGCAGGGTATAATACCGTATTGAGTAACAGACTCCCAAAATGCTGTCTGGGAAACTCCTTGTGAAAAATCTGCTCATTTTTTGAGAATGAAATACAGCCATTAAAACAAAAAGCCTTATACCTGGCATGAATTTCCTATTGTTTTGCAGTGAGCTAGTTTTTGTATCGTTTTACATTACACACAAAAATGATTAGAAAATTAGTCTCACCATATTGGTTCTTGTCTAGTTCAGGGGAATTCAGGTTTTTTCTCCCACGCAAACATAAACTTTTTCTTTGCTCACTATTCAAATGTTTTGTCAGATAAAATAAGATCAGGAGTGTCACTTGCATTGTAATTATGAGTGTGTTACGATGAAATGCACTCGATGCCATGCAGCGATGTGAGTCACAACGGGTGCAAGTGATCTGAAGGCGGGGCTAAGTCACATGATTGTCATCATTTGCATGTCCGTGTATTACTTCGCACTATTTATCATTGTCAGTGGTTAAAAATGTAAATTATTTTTTCTTCTTCATTGAAACCATCACTGGAAGGTATATAATATACAGAATAGTAAATTGTCTTCACTCTGATTGAATATACATGGTTACAATTGGAATGTACCGTGTCCCATAGTGCAGTTGGTAGTGAGGCTGACTGCAGATCCAGGGGTCATGCAGCACAGTGGCTCAGTGGTAGAGTGCTTGACTCAAGACTGAGAGGCCTCGGGTTCGAGCCTCACTGGTGTCACTGCGTTGTGGTCCTTGAGCAAGACACATTTATCCTAGCTTAGTACTGGTTCAACCCAGGAAGACCAGTCCCTGTTTAACTCAAAGATTGTTGATGGGACGTAAAGAATCGAATCAAACAAAACAAAACAAAGATCCAGGGGTCAGGAATTCCATCCCAGTCCCATACTTTCATGAAGATTGATGATGAAATAATATATATCGTCATTATCCTCCTTCTGCTGATTCAAGAAGGGCTGTCAGTTACAAACGAAAGTATGTGCATGAAGTACTGGTTAACCACTTAGTCAAGCTTGCCGAGGAAAACAGTGTGGTTATGTGAAATGACCATCTCGACATGACCATAGCTGTTGAACAAAAACAACTGGAGGTTAACAGGATGAAAATTTTGGATGAGTGGTACACAAAAATAATCAGCCTGACAAGGGTTAAAAGCAACAAACATTCAGAAAAATGTCCTATTATCTGGAGGTGTTTTTATTTACTGATCATTTTATGAATATAAAATATTTTTCCCTTTCTAGGAATGAAAAATGTTTGTAATTTATATGATTATGTTGTAATATATGTATATATTTACAGATGTTGTAGAATAAACAATAATATGATATCTATCATTTCATTCTTGTTTAGCTCACCTGAGTACACAATACTCTTAGTTGAGCTATTGTGATCAGGCTTTGTCTGTAGTGTGAACCTTTTTCTTAACAACATCTCCTAAATTACTACCCCAAAATGCAAAATATAATTTCACACAAATGCTCCCCTTATGCTTTTTTTAGCTCACCTGAGCCGAAAGCTCATGGGTGAGCTAATAGTGTACCAGTCACTCCGGCGTCCGTCCGTCCACAATTTCAAACATCTTCTCTGAAACCACTGGGCCAATTAAATTCAAATTTCATATGGGGACTCCTTAGGATGCCGGAAGGAAAGTTTGTTCAAATGGTCCTGGTCACATGACCAAGATGGCCGCCACGCCCATATATGGTAAAAACCCTTTAAAAATCTTCTCCAGAACCAGAAGGCCGATGACCTTGGGACTTTGTATGTAGCATTGGGGGTGTGGGGCCTACCAAGTTGTTCAAATGATTCTAGGTTTGACCTTGACCTACTTAACATCAAGGTCAAATTTGCTTCCTAATGCATTTAAATGGGAAAATTTCTGAAAAGTTGATTTTTTTTTAAAACTGTGGAAGACTTAGTCATTTTTCTCACTTGATATGTCTAACCTAATGAGACAATGGCTATAAATAAGTTCCAAAGGTCAAGGTTGACCTTTGACCTTTCAGCTTGGGTCATTCACAATGGAGTCCCATCAATATATTAAAACATAGTTTTCTCATAATCCATTTGCCCAATTGAACTCAAATTTCATGTGAAGACTCCTTATGATAATTTAGCCAAAATGTATGCAAAATATTTTGGTCACATGACCAAGATAGCTGCCACGCCCATATATGGTAAAAACCCTTTAAAAATCTTCTTCTCCAGAACCAGAAGGCAGATGACCTTGGGACTTGGTATGTAGCATTGAGGATGTGTGGCCTACCAAGTTTGTTCAAATGATGATCCTAAGTTGACCTTGACCTACATTACGTCAAGTTCAAATTTTCTTCCTAATGCATTTAAATAAGAAAAATTCTGAAAAGTTGATTTTTTTGAAAACTGTTGAAGCCAAAGTCATTATTTTCACTTGATATGTTGAAACTAATGAGACAATGGCTATAAATAAGTTTCAAAGGTCAAGGTTGACCTTTAACTTTTCAGCCAAGGTCTCTCATATTGGAGTCCCATCAACACATTAAAACATAGTTTCCTCAGAAACCACTAGGCCAATTGAATTCAAATTTCATATGAAGACTCCTTATGATAGGTTAGTCAAAATTTATACCAATTGTATTGGTCACATGGCCAAGATGGCCACCACGCCCATATATGGTAAAACCCCTTTAAATATCCTCTTATCTGGAACCAAATGTCCAATGGCCTTGGGACTTGTTATGTAGCATTGGGGATGTGGGCCCTACCAGATTTGCACAAATGATGAATCTAGGTTGACCTTGACCTACTTTATGGCAAGGTCATATTTAATTTCTAATGTATATATATGGGAATAATCTTAAAATGTCCATTTTTTTCTATAACTGTTTAGGCCGGAATCATAATACTTGCAAGAAATGTTTAAACTAATGAGACCACAGTTTTATATAAGTACCAAATGTCAAGCTGACCTGTGACCTTTTATCCAAGGCCACTCATTTGGATTGCCACCAACCTATCTAAACATCTTTACTCAGAAATCACTGGGCTGTTTGATGGAGCATTCATTAGATTGTTTTAGGTCACTTGACCAAAATGGCCGCAACCCCCATAAAACAAAATGTTTCATTATAAGCCGTAGGTGATCTTGCCCTATTTTAACATTATTAAGGAGATCAGGTGAGCGCTTCAGGACCGTCAGGTCCTCTAGTTTTAAATTTCTAAACCAATACCGCTGTACTAACAATGGTTGCCAAAGCTAAAACGGAAAATGTTCATAAGGCATCTATTGAATGGATGGCCAAAATTAAATGAATTCATGTAAGTATTTTTTCATTTAAGCCTTTTGCAAAATTGATCAAATAGCCCTTTTCCATTGTAAAGATGAACATCAGCGTTAGAAATAGAAAAACAATCTTTAACTGAAATCTCCTGAACAACTGTCTCAGTTTAAAAATTATTTCTCACAAAGGTTCCTTACATTGCCCTCTGCCAAAGTTTCTCAAGAAGTTCTGCAAAGTCTTTGAAATACAGAATTGCCTCCAGCTAGGGTTAAAAACAAATGCATGCAATTGTTTGTCTAATCATCTGTCAATCTAAAAAGCAAACAAATGAATATGACCAGGAAATGCCACAATCACAGACCATTGACACCCAGAGGAAGGAGACACAAGAACACTTTCAAAATTTTCAAGATTATTCATGAATTCAGGATTTTGAGGCTGATTTTCTATTGAGGCTGACTTTCTTTAGAAAGTAAGCCTCAAAATCCTGAATTGGGCAGATTATAATAAGCTTCTTAGATTTATTTTCATTCCATCTAAACACACAAAAAAACAACAAACAAATGAACATGACCAGGGAATGCCTCAAGCACATCATTGGCACTCACAGGAAAATATATACATACACATGGCGGAAAGTTTCAAGATTGTTTCTCAAAATCCTGAATTGGGTACATTATAATAAGCTTCTCTGGTTTATTTTCAGTCTATCTAAAGACAATACACCATTAAATTTTAATTTTGAAATTGTTAACATTCTGTAGGCATAGTGCAAATTTGACATTCTGAAATTCAGGATTTGGGAAATTTTGAACTTGCTTGGTTGAAAATTCAAAAATACCCTTATCCTGAACTTTAGAAAATCACCTATGCATACACAAGCCAAAATGGTTACCTCTCTTCCCCAGCAATAATGAGGACCGTAGCTCAGTTGGTAGAGTGTAGGTCTTGTTACCAAGAGGTTGTGGGTTCTAATCCCAGCGTTAGAGAGGTGTTGTGTTCTTGGGTAAGACACTTAATCCTCAAGACACTTTATCCTCAAAACTTTTGAAATATACCCAAATATATAGCATAAACCTTTGACCTATTTTAGGTATACTGTGGATGGGAGCTCAGTGGTAGAGTGCTTGACTGGAGACGGAGGGGTCGCGGTTCGAGCCTCACTGGCATCACTGCGTTGTGTCCTTGAGCAAGAAAGTTAATCCTGGCTTAGTACTGGTTCAACCCAGGAAGACCCGTCCCTTTATTACTGAAAGATTGTTGATGGGACATAAAAAATCAAATCAAACAAAAGCAAAGGTATACTGTGGATGTATAGGTTCCAAGGACATTAGTATTTCACAAACATATGGGCCATGAGGTTTTGGTACATATCGCAAAAGTCCATCCTGAAGTATCCAGAGGGCCTGGAGATCTAAAATTTCATCCAAGCCTTCCTCTACTTCAGAAGTTTATGCGAGAAGTGAAGGCTCAGGTCAGACACTGTGCGTATGCTCAGACAGGCTTACCAGAGTCTTGGCTACTTCCTGATGTGATAAGTACCAATATATTGTGTTCTGACCCTAATCTATAAACACAAGTTTTGGGATTCTCACAAGAATTGTCTCTTGAGAAGGTTTTTCACTCAAAAAAGACCAAAAAATGGTTTTAAGACCCATAATCGCTTAATGCAGGTCAAACATATTGCAGAATGCTCCAATGGGAGCATTCTGCAATACTTTCGACCTTCATTAGGCTACCAGCTGTCATTAAGATATTTGTTTTGTCTATTTTTAAGTGGCCACTTAAAACAGGTTTTGCTGTACAAAAATTATAGCCCCGCTTTGAGAAAAATGGGGGCTATATTAGATTTGGACTGTCCTTCATTCTGTCCTTCCATCCAAATTTTGTTTCCGCTCAATATCTTGAGAACAAATTCATAGAATTTCACCAAATTTTATATATGCATTCATACTGACAAGATCTACGTTGGGATTGTTACAAATTATTTTTAGCACATTTGTACCAGAGTGATGGCCCTTTATTTACTCAAAAATTATGTTTCATCTCAATATCTTGAGAACAAATGGTCAGAATTTCACCAAATTTTATATATGCATTCATATTGACATGATCTACATTGTGATTGTTACACATTATTTTTCGCACATTTGTACCAGAGTTCTGGTCCTTAATTTGTCAGAATTTGGTTTCCACTCAATATCTTGAGAACAAATGGTCAGAATTTCACCAAAATTTATATATGCATTTATATTGGTAAGATCAAGAATGGGATTGTTCCCTGATATTTTTCACCATTTTGTAACAGAGAAATGACCCTTGACTGATGTTTTTTACAGCATGAAAAGCGCTACTGTGGGGCTATAGTCAGATTCTCTGACAATTCTAGTTTATTTTGTCCTCACTAATCTTGACGCCTTTGTTATTGACAAACATTTTCTCTTTGCTGCCTTCCAACACAGTGGCACTCCTGGCCACTCCCATGGCTCATGGATGAATTCTAAGCAACAGGAGATGATGAGAAGAAATCAGCAGGAATATGGAAGAGGAATGCACATGGAAATGTGAGTAGTGCTTGCAAATGTATTAATGCACATGGAAATGAAGATTATTATCCCCCGATGAAGTCGGAGGGATATAGTTTTGGCTTCGTCCGAGCGTCCGTCCGTCCATTCCATCCGTCCGTCCGTCCACACTTTTTGTCTGTCTGGAACCATATCTCAGTACCTATTGGTCAGATTTGATTCATTCTTGGTACAAATGATAAGTACTATGGACTCTCGATATCCTCAAAATCGACCCTTTAACACTTGAGTTATTGCCCTTGTTTTAGTATAGGCAATTATAAGGCAAAACCTATATTAGCTTTTTTGTGTGATGATCTTCACATTTCATCAAAGCTATTATATTTAACAACTTCTCCCTATTAAACCATGATTGCCAAGTGCCTGTAGATTAGCATGGCAGTGTCAAAGTTTTACCCCACCCCCTTTGACCCCACCTAAGGGGTCAAAGGTCAAATATTTAAATTTCGCAATAACTAAGGCAATTGTTAATATTTTTTGCTGAAATTTTGCATACAGGCAGAGCAGCAATAGATATGAAACATATCAAAAGGGATTTCAGTTTGAAGGTCTGGAGTCCGAGCCTGTTGGGTGGACTTATGGGGTGGGGCCAAGGTCAAAATTAAACTTTTTCAGAATATGATCATGTTGCATATCAAATTAAAGCTGACGACGCTGGCAGCAACATGGTAGCAAATATTTTGCCCACAGACACACCCTTGACCCAGGGGGTGGGGTCAAAAGGTCAAACTATATCTTTTTCTGAAAGTAGTCATGTTGCATTTCAAATTAAAGCTGACGACGCTAGCAGCAACATGGTAGCAAATATTTTGCCCACAGACAGACCCTCGACCCAGGGGTGGGGTCAAAAGGTCAAAATATATCTTTTTCTGGTAGAAGTCTGTATTGTTGCATATCAAATTGAAGGGAATTGAGCACAGAGCACCATGAAACCAAACATGCTGTTATTACTTACACAACGAACCCTGGGGTGGGGTCAAAAGGTCATTTTATTTTTATTTTTTAAAAGAGGTCATGTTGCATATCAAATTAAAGTGGAAGAAGTGTAGACCTACATGCAAGGTAATACTTTGAATTTACACACACCCTTGACCTCTGGGGTTGGGTTTAAAGGTCAGATATTGAAATTGTGCAGATGTAAGTATATTTTTTATTAAACTAAGCACTAAAACATACTTGACAGGTGTTTGTTATGATCTGAATAATACTAAAGGTGAACTAAGGGTTAGATAAATGGGATATATGTTTTGTGATTTACATGTTTCTCTCAAATAACCCTTCGTCGGGGGATCCAAATTCGTCAAATTTGTCTTGTTGTATATGGAAATGCTATTGTACTAAAAGCCATTAAAAATGCAATATGGAGTATTTGTTAAAGTTTGGCAATAAAACGGCATAAACGGAAAGGAACAAAATACTGTCTTACCTTTTAAGGAATAAAGATACGCAACAGATAGAACATTGTAGACTATATTCGTATCAACATGTTCAGCCAAAACAGACACAAGCATTTCAAAAACAATTATCATTATCATCACAACATTTAATAAAATCAACTTCTGTTATAGGACTCCTATAAAAGACCTCTGATTGGCTTAAACTAATTTTCACTGCTTGTGACAGATCTTGATGTCTACCAGTGATAAGCTAAATTTAGCCCAGGGCAGGTCGACATCAGGATTTGTCAGTGCTGCCAGACAGCTAAAAATAAATTGAACTAAATCTACCCCAGGACAGGAAGACATCACTTTTTTCACTGCTGCCTGACCGCTAAAAATAGATATTTGAAAAAGGTAACATGCCTACATAAAAAAGTTGGGGGGCTTTAAATCAATTACGTTTTAATGGTTTTAGTATATTTGAAATGGAAATATACAAGTGATGACCATTGAAATGTATTGCACAAGGAAATGTATTCCTGTACATGGAAATGTGCAGGTAATTTCTTGGAAATGTAAAATATTTCACATTGAAGTGTTCTAAAGTTAGTTTGATATGGAAACATTAGTTGCATTGCAAATGGAAATGTAACTATTGCACATAGAAAAATGACATTATTGAAATGTGAAAATATTACACCTGTGAAAGTTAGTATTGCACTTGTTTTTTTGCCAAATAATTAGGATAGTGTATTTAAAAATAATGGTTGTACATGCATATGTCAGAACATGCAACTGTACATAGAAACAGAGATTTTCCAAGGCCTGATTTTTGGCCGAATATCGGCCCCTTCCCAATTAGAAAATGAGCAAAATATTCTCAAAATAGTGTATATCATTCCCAATTTCTTTGTTCTACATTTTAGTGAAAATTTCATGAAAATCCAAACAATAATACCAAAGTTACAGATCATGAAAATTTGCATAAAAAGGTGAATGAAAACATTCACATTTTTATGCAAATTTTCATGAGTTTTTATGAGTGGGAATTTACAGCTTTACACTGTGAATTTCTTATATGTTTTTTAATGCATTTTTAAATGGCTGTCCAGTTCTTTTAGACTGCATCAAGTTTTCCCAATTTTGATGGTCCAAGTGCTTTTTTCCCCAAATTCAACAGGCCCCTGGCCTCCACTTCAGAAAGGTAGGAAAATCCCTTATAAATATGTGGCATGACAAGGACAACAGCAAAGATGTGTAGGTAGATCATAACAGAGTGTTGGTTATATACCCCAGCATGCAGGATTTGAGCGGAGTATTTTATTTACAGGCCACGTCTGGAGCCGGAGACCAGTGAACCTAGTATTGGGGAATATGAGAGTCCCCAGCAACAGTACAGTGGACAACAACACGGTTATGATGACAGCTCACAGAGTATTGATGATGCTTCGGTATGTGAGATTTTAGCTTCTAAAGGCCAAATGAAAAAATACCTGTGTTTAGGGTAACCCGACCCTACCTAAATTTACTGGTGAAATCGAGAATTTTTTTCAGGTTTTCTGGAAAAATATAATTTTATGCATTTTGAAAGGTGATAGATAAGCCTTTTAAAATGCAGACAATTATATTTTTTTCCAGAAAAAAAAAATCGAAAAAAAAAAAAAAATGTTTGCATACCCTACATAAAATTTTCAGACCTGTTACCCGAAACAGACTTATTTTTTATTTGGCCTAACAAAAGTGTCTTGCTTTTAGCTGCATTCCAATAAAATGTGTGTTTCTTCAGTATTACTTTGAATGCCATTGAATTGGCATCCAGCCTGATCTGTACCAAATTTAAATGGTTATAAGATGAAGGTTTCCTCAAGAAATATTTCCTTTACTTTTACAAGTAATTTAATGTTCAAAATAAAATCGTAAATATTCTTATTTTTCCATTGAAAAAAACAACAACATTTGTTGTGTTGCTCTTAGAGATACTTCCAATTGGTACCCACAACTAAATGAGAACTAGGAAAAGTAGCAACTTGACTAGGACTGGGGAGTTTACAGTATATGTTAAAAAATATTTAACTCTTTAATGTTTGTTCTTTTCGAGGTTAAAAACCTGTGTTAGCAGTGGGGACAGTTCTCTTGTTTATTCACGGCTGGGAATCACATATTTTTAACTTTTATATTTTGATATACTTAAAAGGACCCTTGTATTTCTTAGCAAAGGTAATAGCTGTCCTCTCTCTGTGTACCACTTTTCAGTCCACTTATGGACGGACCATATATATTCTTTTTGGAAAGAGTTGTAGTTTGGGCAAACGCACAAAATTTCAAGTAAAATCTTTACGGGAACAATGTCATATCAAATGATCCAGACAAAAGATGTGTTAGAAATAGACAATAATAGCAGAACAGAAAATAAAAAAACAGGGTTTGCACAGACTTGGAAAAGTACTTGAACATGAACTGCTGGAAAATCATCCTAAGGCCTTAAAAAGTCCACAGATCTTACAATGTTTTCAAGAGGTAATCCCTGTTAATGTCAATAGAGACCAAAGTCAGTATAAAATTATGCATATGCTGCACCAAAGAAAGGCACTTTTCCATACTAATTTCTCCATTTACTCAGTTTAGCATTTCCGAAGTTGAATTTTAAGGGGTAAATGAGATTATTTTTTATGCTTGTTGCATGCCCTTGAAAACAGGAGTATATTAGAAGTGCTTGAAAAGTCCTTGAATTTACATAGCCTTGCTTATATGGGCCTCGACGCAAGAAAACCATTCTTCAGGGGTTTGCAAACAACAAAAGCACAGACCAGCCTGCGCATCTGTGCAGTCTGCTCAGCGTCTTTATTATTTACTTATTGGAAAGTATCATATCTAGACTTGCTATGAGCTAAAGTTAAATGTTCTAGCTAGTCTCTGTAGCTGAGCATGCTGGTTTGAATCTCACTTGGCCGGAAACCCCGAAGACAGGTTTTGCCGTGTTGCGGCCCATATGAACCCTTAAAAAGCTACTTACCTGTGCCAAGAAACCAAGAAATTGCAAGAATTCTCAATTTTTATGTGCAGTATATCAAAACCAAATTCACATGATTCCCAATCCTGTTATTGCATAAAAATGCATGATATAACAGTAATGTTTGTGCACTAACATGTGACTGATTCTAGTCTATAGATAGCCCAACACATTAGATTTTGGTACCTATAGCAAAAGCCTCCTTTAAACACCCATGCTGATGTATCCAATGCGGCTAGAGGGCTACATTTTGGTCTGAGTCTTTATCTACGTATTCTAGCACTAAAGGTTCTGTGGAGTCTGCCCATTTGCGCTGCTACTGTCCTGCTAGCCAAGAGTGACAGTGATGTTGTGATTTGTTTACAATTGTTAATTAAAATATAAACTTGTACACTCCACTTGAGCGAATGCGAATCAATAGATCACTTGTGCTTTAATCCTATCCTGTGGATAGGATTAATACACAAGTGATCTATCCATTCAAAGTCCCTGATAACTTGGTAAACACAAAATGATGTCACTATCTCTCTTGGCTTGCAGGACAGTAGCCAAAAGTGAAGGTGATAAGTACCAAAATCCCATGTGCTGGCTCATATAATTCCCTATTCAATATTATATTGTACAAGATTTGTCATTAAACATTTTGATATGTGTTTCATTTCTGCAGCATCCAGGAATGGTTCAGCAGTCTCCGGTCCAACACCCACCCCCTGCCCTGACCCCCCATCCTCCTGGTCCCCTAACACCCCACCCACCACCTGCTCTGACACCCCACCCACCACATACCCCAATGACTCCTATGGCGCCACATACGCCAATGTCGACACATCCCATGATGCAGCCTAATATGGGTCATGGACATGATGTAAGTATGGCATGATACACTGGTTCCCAGTTCTTATCTCAGGGTTCCCACAAGCTCTGGAAACCATGGAAAATCACTAAAAAAGTTCCATGCATGGAAAAATCATGGAATTTGAAAAAACCTGAATAATCATGGAAAAGTCATGGATTTTTGTAAAATAATATGACAAAACTACCAGTAGCCAGAAAACTAGCTGTCGGACACTTGTGTGTCCGACAGCTAGTTTTCTGGCTGCTGGTGGTTTCAAGTTTTAATTATTCCGAAACACATGCATGGTCTACAAGCATGCTGTTGTTGCTGCATTCCACATTTATGCATGGCATGGTGAAGTTGCTGTTAAAATGGGTGGTTGGAGTCTGTGCATTAAATAGTCATGGAAATTACAATGTTGATCATGGAAAACATGGAAAAGTCATGGAATTGTGTTTTTGAATTTCTGTGGAACACCAAAAGTCGTTTGCTTGTCGTTTGCTGAAATGTTTTAGAAGCCTCTTCAACAAACCGTGTAGATCCAGATCAAACTGCTCCTACAGCTCCTGTAGGAGCAGTCTGATCTGGGTCCACACAGTTTGCTTCTATACTTACATTAACCAATAATGTTAACAAATATGCGCAGCAGAAGACTTGTGCAGACAACAATTTCAGATGCAGTTTTTTTTGCTGAGGCTTTAAGGGTTAATGTATTCATTTTTTTTGCAAAAGAGGAGTTCAATGACTCAATGGTAGAGTGTTTTGCTTGGGATAGAGGGATGACTGGTTCAAGCCTCACCAGAGGCCCTGTGTTATCCTTGAGCAAGATGCTTTATCCTCTGCTTTGTTACTGGTTTAACACAGGAAACCTCATGGCATGACTGAAAAATGGTTGACTCGGTCTTAAAAGTATTAACTAAAACAAACACCTTTTTTTTTGCATGCCATGTAATTTTTCTTGCTTTTTTGTTGTCTGCTGATTTTTTAACCTCTGCTTAGCCTAAAGTGAGATACTAGTATGCCATTGTTCCAGTGCCATCCATTCACATTTTCAAAGAAGTATATCTCTGAAAGTCAGTCAGCCAATTATGATCAATTTCATGTAAAAGCATCATCAGGTAGGGGGAAAGGTTGTATTAGGTAGGGGGAAAGGTTGCATCAGGTAGGGGGAAAGGTTGCATAAGGTTTAAGGGCTGATTGGATGGGAGCTCTGGTTGCCATGGCAACATAAAGCTTCCATAGACTTAAAATGGGGGAATACATTATAAAAATATTTGTCTCTAAAGCCATGGGGCCAACAGCTTATATATGTAGTAGGTACACAATGTAGCAATATCTAGTGGTCCCCTACATAAATCCTTCCATTCAAGTTCCTGCCATGTTCAGTGGATCAATAGCTACCATAGAAGTATAATGGGGAAAACTACTTAATAAAATCTTCTGTAAACAGGAGGCCCACAGTTTATATACTATGCACAATAAGTTTAGCAATTTCTTATGTTTCGCATCTTTTTTGTGCTCATTTTTGTGCAATGCCGATCAATTTCAATTGCAATGACGAGAACAGGATCTTAGGCAAATGAAACCACGAAATTTCAGATGCCATTCTTTAAAGGTCTTGTGAACCTTCAAAAAACTTTTTTTTTTAAACTAAAATTGATTGAAAAGCCAGTAATGAGAGAAACAGAATGTCGAAAGCCCCATCGAAAAATTCAATATAGTTACAAAGTTATGAAGGTTTCAAAATTTAACTAGCTGAAAATATGCGAGAGGCTCATATGACGTCATTTGAGCTTTTTGAAATATTAAATTTAATGTATTTCATTTATTTTAACATTATCTAATATTTTATTTGCTGAAATTGATTCAATATGATAAAACACAACATTTACATATAAAAGCTTTATTGTGGTGTTTTTAATTTCTTAGAAATCACTCTATATAAATTTTGACATTTTGAGAACATCATCTTGAAACAATAATGTGGGCGGGCTTATATGCTAATTTGCATAATTCCAAACTTGCATAACTTTTGACTGGGTTAGAATTTTACGATGCGGTTTTCAGCATTCTGGTTTTCTCATCACTGTCATTTAAATCATGTAGAGTTTCAAAAATGTTTTTGAAGATTCACAAGACCTTTAAATAGGCATCTGGGTAGAGCAAGAATTGCAGAAGGTGTCAGCAAAAATCACATCCGTTGTAAGTAATGCT
Source organism: Loripinus fragilis (assembly GCA_964019695.1). Lineage (NCBI taxonomy): Eukaryota > Metazoa > Mollusca > Bivalvia > Lucinida > Lucinidae > Loripinus > Loripinus fragilis. Next base: position 58,093,317 of record OZ026524.1, on the reverse strand, counting down.
AAAATGATAAGCATGTGATTTTTCGTTTGGTGGTCTCTCATATTCCTCATGCATCATACGCCTATAAAAACTATTGGTTATGTGACAGATGTGATAGAGATTTCATGCTGAAAAAAATCAGCTGCCATCAATGACCTCAAAATGTAGTCATCATTTGATTAAACTTCTAATGTTAATTGGCATTTCAATTCAACAGAGAATCAGCTTACATAGATATCATAGGCTTACAATGTAACTCATCTTATGGTTGATTAAAACCTTAAGTTACTGAAAAATGGTGCGACGCATTTGCGAGATAAGGGTGAGATTAAATTTTATCTTTCAGCTCGTGCACTATAGTAGTGAAGATGTTTCATTCAACAGTATTTGTCTGAAAGTGTTGGAAGGCATCAAGCAGTTTGACTTGTTAATATGGTTCAAGAAAACCCAACTAGAAACACCATTCAAAGGCGATAACGTAAAAGCATTAGTAAAAATGTCAAATTGTGAAAACTTGGTCCTTTATTTCTCTGAGAAAGTTCAGAAAATTGCAGCATTTGCTATGCTTTTTTGGTTTTCAGTGACCAAACAATCGTTTGAAAATGGTTTCAGCTTCTGCGAATGATCAGAAATACCCTCATTACCCACTAGTCTTAAAATTAAACGTACTTTAGCACGACCGCTGCATTTGGAAGTTCTGTATTTTTTAAATGGAAAATCTTGTCAGATGATCAGCGCTTGTATCTTCATGACAGCAAATGCAACTTGAGATCTGTGTGGATGGGCTCACCCATACAAAACAAATTGCTAAATTTATTGTGCATAGCATTTTATCTCGTTTCCCTAACTCGTTTGATAAATTCAATAAAACATGAGCACTCATGTTAGATTCTATTTATCATATGACAAATACTTTGAAATCTCATTTCTGGCGTAAAAAGGTTATCATCTTGTCATTATGATCGCAACATTGTTATTGACGTCATAATGTTTCCTGTAAATCTATAAACCACTAGTGGTTTATCGATTTTATTGCATGGCGTTATTTCACTCCCAGACGCAACATCATATGATTAATTTAATTTGAAGCAATGTTCAGTGGCCCCCTACATAAACCCTGGTCCAAATTGGCCTCACCAGAGAGTCATTTGCAGTTGAAAATCTGATAGTAATATTGAGACTACCCTGTATAAGCACTGCTTGGATAGAACATGCTTGAAGGCCAAGTAAAAATTATGTGTTTAGGGTGAGTTGTCAGATTTCTTTTTTTCTTTTTGAAAATATATCTTTGTAACACTGAAAATTTGGATTGAAACTATATTTAGTGTACTACATGGCGGAAGTTTTCAGGATTATTCCTGAATTTAAGATTTTGAGGCCGACATTCCACAGAAAGTCTGCCTAAAAATATTGAATTTAGCAGATTATAATAGCTTCTGATTTAGCTTCAGAAGAATATAAAGACAAGTTCTGATGACTTTAACATGAAATTGTTATTGTTTTGTAGGCATACTGCAAGTTTTTAAGATTTGAATTTCTAAAACATATTGAACTTCCACCCATGATGCTAAAATTTAACTAACCCTTGTCCTGCTGAACCAAGATTTATTTTTTGTTTTAAAAAGAAAACACACTGTAGATCCAGATCACCTGGCTTCTAATGAAGCCATCTGATCAGTATCCATACTATTTTCCACTCTGATTGAAAACACATGCTTATAGGTGGAATGCTGCAGGATTAAAATTGGGGAAGAGTGTAGTACATAAAAATATTCAGTATGACAAGGGTTAAACTATTGAGCCAGTGCAAAACAAACCCAACAAAAATATGGAGCAGGCTGGACAGTCTTTTACCGTAATTCCCCATATTGCGCCAATTTGATGTTTTCCAGAAAGTATGGAAGAGCAGTTAGGCATGGTCACAGGTTTAGATAAACACATTTTTTAGCTTAAATTTGTAAATGTATTCTTACCCATCAGTTTTAACATAAGTTTTGGGTGCTCAAAAGAACCGTCTCAATGAACCATCTCATTGAGACGATTCTTTGAGTACCCACAACATATGTTTTGGTTGAGAAATAAGAAAATTATTTTTACACACTCTTAACTATTGGCCTGGGCGTTGGTAATCCGAAACACATTTTTAGCGTGGCCTAAGGCACTATTTTCCAAGCAGTGAATGTATGGCCTGGGAACTATCCTTGTGGTCTCAGGTGGTCATAGTGCCATTTTCAGTTTTGCTTCCATTTTCTAGTGTTGGGTAAATTTGTAGGAATTTTACGCATATTTTTTCATGCTTTCATTTTCTAGTGTCGGGTAAAATTTGTAGGAATTTTACGCATGCTTTTTCATGCTTTCAATGCATTTTGAGTTTTGCTTCCATTTTCTAATGTCCGGAATATTCGTAGCAATTTTACACATATTTTTTAGGCTTTCAGTGTATTTTGAGTTTTGCTTCCAGCTTCTAATGTCCGGTATATTGGTAGGAATTTTACACATATTTTTTAGGCTTTCAGTGTATTTTGAGTTTTGCTTCCATTTTCTAATGTCCGGTATATTGGTAGGAATTTTACACATTTTTTCAGGCTTTCAGTGTATTTTATTGAAAATGTGGAATGCTGTATCCTGTACAATATTTTTTATAGCCCCACTTTGAAAAAGTGGGGCTATACTGGATTTGGTTGTCGTTCATTCTGTGTTTCTGCCTGTCATTTCGTTCGTCATAATTTAGTTTCAGCTCAATATCTTGAGATCAAATTGATCGAGTTTTACCAAATTTTGTATATGCATTGATATTGACAAGATCTAGATTGGAATTGTTACACATCATTTTTGGTACATTAGTAACAGAGTTATGGCCCTTGACTGATGTCAGAACTAATTGATAGAATTTGACCAAATCTTTTATGTGTTTTGATATTGACAAGATCTAGGTTGGGATTGTTACCTGTCATTTTTCGAAAATTTGTAATATAGTTATGGCCATTGATTGATTTGACAATATCTTGATTGGGATTGTTACATATCATTTTTTCGCACATTTTTAATAGAGATATGGCCCTTAACTGATGTCAGAATATCGTTTCCGCTCAATATCTTGAGAACTAATTGATAGAATTTTTCACCAAATATTGTATGTGTACTGATATTGACAAGATCTACGTTGGGATTGTTACCTGTCATTTTCACACATTTGTACAGAGTTATGGCCCTTGATTGATATCAGAATTTTGTTTCCCCTCAATATTTTGAGAACAAATGGACAGAATTTCACCAAACTGTATATGCTTTGATATGTACAAAATCTAGGTTGGGATTGTTACCGGTCATTTTTTACAAACTTGTAACAGAGTTGTGGCCCTTGATTGATATGTTTTACATCATGAAAAGTGCTACAGCGGGGCTATAGTTAGATTCTCTGACAATTCTAGTTTTCAGTTCATTAATACTTTTGTGTGTAACTTTTTTATGCCCAAGGTTTTGAAGATCCATGGTATATTAGTCCCCTCCGGTTTAAAGTATAACCAGAGGGGACTTTGGTACATTTTCCCTCCATCTGTCTGTATCTATCTGAATTTGGATCCTTCGATTACTCAAAAAGTATAACCTATGGAGCTGGATATGTGTATAAGAGGGCATATGGCGATTATGCACATTATTTTTACTGTGTAAAAAAGCCACTCTCATAATGACAGAAAATTGGTTTTCAAGACCAATTATCGCTTAATGCAGGCTGAAAGTATTACAGAATGCTCCAAGGGGAGCATTCTGCAATACCTTCCACCTTCATTAAGCTACCATTTGTCATTAAGATCTTTGTTTTGTCTATTTTTGAGTGGCCGTTTTACACCGGTTTTACTGTATATAGTTTTACTTTTAGATACATAAAAATTTATCATTAATATTTAATCATATTAAAGCTGCATAGTCTGTAACTTTTGATCTTCTAATTTTAGAAATAAAGTTTCTATTTTTCAAGAATACAGTAAAAATATTCAAATTCAGGTAAACATTTTCGTAAATCTTATCAAATTATCACTATCAAAACAACATCATTTATGTTAAAAATCAACTGTCTAGAATTATTGGAGGGATGTAAATAATTAAAAACAAGAGACAAACACCTTTTTTATTAGATAATTCACTTTTCCATGCAGTTTTCAGCTGTACTGAACATGTTTATCGTGAAAACAAAACTTAATTCTATTTTTACAAATGATTTAAAAAGAAAAGAACATTTTTCGAAAAATGTTCATAGTTACAGACCTAGTCTCTTTAAATTGTTTGGGAGATTGTAACCAATGTGTATTCGTACAACAAGAGGTTTCTTTTCTTCAGCTACATTGTCATTACTAGCTAATCAATCTTTGTTAGATAACTTTCACATGCAAGCTAATCTGAGTTAGATTTATATTGTTCATGAGGAGAAGGGCAGTATGTTTGAAATTGGGAACATGACATTTTGTTCACCCTCAGTAGATTAACTCTTTGCATGCATGCTGGGTGATTTTTCATCTTTTGCAGATATTTTTCAAAATTAACTTTTTCATTTTTTTTTTTTCAAAATTAACTTTTTTCAAAAAAGTTCTTTCAGAAATACTATCATAGTTTCAAACAGTTTGGATCCAGATCAAGACCGACGTTTTGTCAGTCCTGATCTGGATCCAATCTGTTTGTAAATGTTATCAGTGGATGACAAAATTCACTGCTATAGCAGTCAAAGTTAGATCCTGGTCCAATGATTCTGTAAATGATTAAATATATGTAAGAATATATAGAGGATCTTACATGAGTGCTCATGTTTTATTGAATTTATTAAACGAGTTGGGGAAGAGATAAAATGCGAGGCTTGCCGAGCATTTTATCTCTTTTTCGCAACGAGTTTAATAAATTCAATAATACAAGAGCATGAATGTTAGATTCTATTTATTATATGACAAATACTTTGAAATCTCATTTCTGGCGTAAAAACGTTATAATTTTGTCATTATGTGTGCATCGTTGTTATGGACGGCATAACGTTTCCCGTAAATCTATAAACCACTAGTGGTTTATCCATTTTATTGCCTGGCGTTATTTCACTCTCAGACGTGACGTCATATGATAAAATGAAATAAAACATTGTTTAAACCAAAGAGTTAAAAGGATGAACAAATTATAAGCTCTCCCGTAATTTGTTTTGTATTGTTTTAATTTCATAGGACTACAGCCAGCCAGGATACTAAAGAAATGGCACTGGAAGACTTTGTGGGGTTTGCTGGATGGAATGAATATCCACTTGGAAACAGGACAACAGGGCCAGGCTTTTACCATAAAAGATCATCACAACGGGAACAATTTATTACCATAAAATTATATTAACAGGGACAGTTTATTACCATAAAAATCATCCCAATGGGGACAGTTAATTACCATAAAAATCATCACAACGGGGACAGTTTATTACCATAAAAATCATCCCAATGGGGACAGTTAATTACCATAAAAATCATCACAACAGGGACAGTTTATTACCATAAAAATCATCACAACGGGGACAGTTTATTACCATAAAAATCATCACAAAGAGGACATTTATTACCATAAAATATCATCACAACGGGGACATTTATTACCATAAAATATCATCACAACGGGGACAGTTTATTACCATAAAGATCATCACAAGGACAATTTATTACCATAAAAATCATCACAACAGAGACAGTTATTACCATAAAAATCATCATAATGGGGACATTTATTACCATATAATATCATCACAACGGGGACAGATTATTACCATAAAAATCATCACAACGGGGACAGTTTATTACCATAAAAATCATCATAACGGGGACAGTTTATTACCATAAAAATCATCACAACGGGGACAGTTTGTTACCATACAAATCATCACAACCGGCACAGTTTATTACCATAAAAATCATCACAACAGAGACAGTTTATTACCATAAAGATCATCACAATGGGAACAGTTTATTACCATAAAAATCATCACAATGGTGACAGTTTATTACCATAAAAATCATCACAACGGGGACAGTTTATTACCATAAAAATCATCACAATGGTGACAGTTTATTTCCATAAAAATCATCACAATGGGGACAGTTTATTTCCATAAAAATCATCACAACGGGGACAGTTTATTACCATAAAAATTATCACAATGGGGACAGTTTATTACCATAAAAATCATCACAACGGGGACAGTTTATTACCATAAAAATCATCACAACGGGGACAGTTTATTACCATAAAAATCATCACAACGGGGACAGTAATACCATAAAAATCAGCACAACAGGGACAGTTTATTACCATAAAATCATCACAACGGGGACGGTTTATTACCATAAAAATCATCACAACGGGGACAGTTTATTACCATAAAAATCATCACAACGGGGACAGTTATACCATAAGAATCATCACAACGGGGACAGTTATTACCATAAAAATCATCACAAGGACAATTTATTACCATAAAAATCATCACAATGGGAACAGTTTATAACCATAAAAATCATCACAACAGGGACAGTTTATTACCATAAAAATCATCACAACGGGGACAGTTTATTACCATAAAAATCATCACAATGGGGACAGTTTATTACCATAAAAATCATCACAATGGGGACAGTTTATTACCATTAAATGTCATCACATCAGTTCTTGTGACAAAATAATGATCAAATTGCCATTTTTAATTTGTACTCTTAAGCATTTGAGCTTGTGTATGCTAAAACCAACAAAATGATTATGTGCTCAGCAAAGACACGGTTCAGCCAGTTCTGATCAGTCTTGGCTGTACAGATGTGGATCTCGTTGATCCTTATTGAGTGCACAGTGATTACTCTTAGACAAATACAGTAAACATTCTAAAATTTCGAGCACTGGTTGTCAGCCTGAAAAAGTCTAAACAAAAGGGACAGACCCAGATCAGACTGCTTCAAGGTCTTCCCTGTTTGCTTTTCTGACAATCATTTAGTGAATGCCAGCCCTGATAACTAGCATTTTATTTGAGAATAGAAAGACGAGTGTTCAAAACTTTAGAACATTTGCCGTACACGAGTGAATGTTCTATAACTAGTGAATCCTAAAAATTCAAATCCTAAAGCATTTAATATACTAATATCTATGCTTTATTAATATTTAGAAAAAAAAGGGGGTAACTGTTCGCATCAAACTTAAACCCCAGAATATTGAAATTTAAAGATATACCTAAATTCAGGAACAACTCTGAAGACTTTCACCCATGCTAATAATATGAGCCGCGACATGTGATTTCCAACAATGTGGCATTTTGACTAGTGTACACTCAGACAAGCCTTTACAGGCTCCATTTAAGCTTAGAAACTCCAAATGATGTTCATTCAGAAGCTTAACACTCATAGAATAGTCAAGCGACTAGCAAAGGCTCTGATCAGACTGCGCTTATGTGCAGGCTGATCTGAGGCTTTGCTGGTCCCACATACCACTGTTGGAAATCTCATGGTGCGGCTCAATTATGATGATTTGCATCCTCAGTAAACAATTTTGGAGTCATCTAAGGATGTTTTTCCTATAGGTTGAACCAGTACTTAGTAGTGGAACCAGCACTTGCTCAGAACAAAACACAGTGCCTCCAGTGAGGCTCCAACAAGGGACATCTGAAGCTTAAGTCCATCTCTCCACCGCAGAGCCACTACACTCCTCATGACTTCAGGCGACAAAAATATTTCAATATTGCACTTGTCCTGCAGGATGAGTGACTTACAATTTTCACTTGTCCTGCAAACACATGCACTTGTCCTTTAAAAGCATTCGCAATAAATAACATAAGGGAGTAATGTGTTATATGACTCCCTCGAGTAATTCTTCCCAAAGCACTCGTCCTACAGGAAGTGTGCTTTGGGAAGAATTACTCGTCCTTTCTAGATTTCACTCGTAATTACGAGCGGATGAGTGGAATTTTTGTCCCCTGGACTTTGTTGATATTCTTCACTGGGTGCACAGTTCATGTTGTTGCTTACATGGGTGAAAGATTTCAGGGTTATTCCTGGCTGAATTCAGGATTTTGAGGCTGAATTTGCAAAGAAAGTCAGCATCAAAATGCTGAATTAGGCAGATTATATTAGTTTCCCCTGATATACTTTCGGGTAATCTAAGACAATTGATCATTTAAACCTGAAAATTGTTAATATTTGTAGGCAAATGATTCGATTTTCTAATAAAGTTCAGGACTTTGTAGATTTTGTAAATTTTGAACTTTCACCCACGGTTATATCATGCACTTGCTCGTTTCTCTTCAATGTGCTCATGTGACCAACCATGAAAGTACCAATTTATCATTTTGTGCCACCATGGCAAACTGAAAGGTCTTATTATAATAATTAAGCTTTTTGTTATATTGGCAGTCTTTTGATACCACCAAAGTGTATACCAAATACTTGACTACTTGTCAATTTCACTAAAAATAGATCTGAATGAGCAGAAGTAAACCGTGTAGATCCTGATCAGCTGGCTTCTGAGAAGCCAGCTGATCAGGATCCACACTGTTTTTCACTCTGCTTGTCTAGTTTAGAAAAAGATGACAATAACTGGAATTCTGCAAGCTAATTGGCCAGTTATTGGAAGGAGTGTAGTACATAAATTTAACATGGTATAAAATTAAAAAAAAAAAAAAAAAACTATTAAGATTGCGAATTTGCTACTTTCATGGTTATAAAACATTTGTGATGGTAGATTTTAGTGTTGTATAGTTTTGTCTTTATTGTGTGGAAAATAAAATTGTGGATGATGGATATTGTTGTTTTACGATCATTATGAGTGAAATAATGTTGATGGATAGTAGCTCCAGACAGCACCTTGAACCTGACCAGGACAGATGTAGTTTTTCGTCAACCTTATATTCTCATGCTAATAAAAAGAAGGCCACCCCAATTCTCCAGCTTTATTGAAAATAAATACAGACATGAACCTGCTTTAATTATAAATTATATATTGTAAGTCATATTTTGTATGACCATCGCCTTTATGAATGCATTCTGTGAGGCTTTTGCGCATGCTCAAAATAAGCCTTGGGTTGTACCCCACCCCTCGTGGAATGCATTGGCATTGTTCAATTATCTTGTGTTCAAATTAAGGAAATGTGACAGATGGGTTGCGATACAACCATGTATCTGCCAGCCTAGAAGATCCCAGGGGTAGCCAATCAGAGATTGATTGGGACCTGAAAGGCCAGTCAAGGGGGTATGACATGGCCAGATTGCAAACAGTTCCTTGTCATATTGCATGTATGAGGGCATTGTCTTGCTGGAAGAGAGAAATGTTTCGAACAGTCTGATAAATTTGCAGGACATGTGGGTGCAGGACTTCATCTACATAGCGTTGGTCTGTAAGTGACCCCTGTATTACTATGCAAATTAAATGAACCTTATACAAAGCTCACGGTGGCCTTTATTTTAGCATGAGTTTTCTATGAAAATCGTCCATCTGGTCTGCTTATTTGCTATTGTTGGGAATCATAGGAACTGTAGTTATGCCTGGGTCTATAGTTACTTGCTGCCTGGGGTCCATAGGTGTGACATGCTATTCTTAGGATCATGAGGAGTGTTGTTTGCTTGTTTTGATTGTTAACATCCCAGTCAACAATTTTTCAGTCATGTCGAGACTGATCTTCCTGGGTTGAACCAGTACTAAACAAAGAATCTCGAGATAAGCACTCTACCACTGAGCCACTGCTCTTTTGGACTTTTATGCTATGCCTGGAGTTCATAGTTGCGACATGCCATCTACACCTGGGGTCCATAGGTGTGACTGCTTTATGTGGGGTTCATTGGTGTGACAATACTACAGGGTGGCCACGGACTCTGGAAAACAGGGAAAATGGTCAGAAAAAATTCCCTGCAGGGAAAAATTAGGGAATTTGAAAATGATCAAAATAAGGGAATTTGAAAAAAAAAATGACATTTTCTTATAATGTCAAACCAGTTTAGTTGTGGCTACTGCAGATTTCCTTTTGTATTATTATTAGAGAACCGTAGGTTGTAATGACCATTGAACTATGAAGCCCAATTTCTGAGCATGCCTGTGAAGGCAAAAGCTTGATTAGTCTGAAAGTACAGTTAGTTCTAAAGGGGTACGTGCATTAAGGGGCTATTTTGGCCCCCTGTAGAGCCAAAAACTGAAAGTTGCTTTTCACCAATTTCATCTTGTTGGTTTATTAGAAGAATAGCCCAAGTGTAAAATTCTGGCATTTATTTTACTTTTACTGGTAGCTATGGTAACCAAAATGGCCGACAAAATAGGCTTAAAATAGAGAAATTGACATTTTAGGCCAAATTTGAGGCTTTTGGAGACCGATTTTTTAGAATTAGATATCAGCACAAGCAAATACCAGAAAAAAACTTTTAATATATTGTGTGCCGTGATAATTCTCATAATCTGTTAAAATATTTTTTTGGTATTTGCTTGTGCTCTATATTAATTCCTCTGTTACATGTCTCAAATTTGCTCCAAAATGGCCGTTTTCCTATTTTCAGCCTATTTTGGCGGCCATTTCTGTTACCATAGCAACCGTAAAAGTCGAATCAATGCCAGACTTTTACACTTTGGCTATTGTTCTAATAAACTAATACAAAGAAACTTGTGAAGAGCAACTTTTATTTTTTGACCTCATAGGGGGGCCAAAATAGCCTCTTAATGCACGTACCCCTTTAGACCTAACATTTCATTCGTACTGCAGATCAAAAGTTCTTGGTTTGACCTGGAAAAATTATTATCCTTTTTGATATAACTTCCTTTTAGTCCATTGTACAAGTTTTGTCTTTCCTGTAGTCTATCAAAAGTATATCTCGGCCTATGTAAACGCAGCAGATAAACCAAAATTTGGTTGATAAAGATAAGACCTTGTATTTTGGTTGTATGCCAAAAACAACAAAAAGCTTTTGTTGGTGAGGCAGAGAAATTTCGTCTGCTTCATAAATGTAATGCTGTGGAAGGCTAGAACAGCTGAAGGCCTACAAGTAGTCCTACTTTTCCTACTTTCAGAAAACATCTACTATTCCTACTTTTTGCCCCAAAACGCCAAATTCATGATTGGTTTCAGGAAAAGCTGAGACCTAGAGAATTTGCAGCATTTATCCTACAGCTTGTAGGGGCCTAGGCGTCCCCAGACCTCTAGCCTTATAAAGTAGGCGATACACCAGATCATATTCAGCAGTTTTCCAGCTTGTCATGACTGCTAGCTGCCAAAGACATGATTTTTAAGATACATGTACTGTAGGAATACTTTCAGAGAAAAATGCTTTTTGAGGGGGCAGATAACCCTTAAAACTCTATTTTTTATCATCAGATTCCTGCTTCTTATCTTCAAATGACTCGTACTTTTTTCTGACTTTTTCAACAAAAAGCCTGAGACGTGAGAAACTTTTGCCACAGAACTCAAGTTGAAGAATGTATGCATGCATCAGCACTACAAACTGTAGAATGCGTCAGATGAACCATCTCATTCTATTCTATGGTCTGACTACAAGTGGCATATTATACTAATAGAGTAACACTAGATGAATGCATACCCCTGTACCCAGTTTCACAGCCAAAAGAATGTCATAATTTGTATTCATATAAGGTCAGAAAGCTTTTTAATTACACATGTTGATTTTTGTAGAAATCCTGCTCAGCAGTAAAAGGATATACTGACATCCCTTGCTGTTTTTCTCCTTTTAAAGAAACCAAATATCAAATATGATTTGATCTGATTGTATTTGACATAATCATTTGGGCTAATGTGCAACAGTAGGTGCTGCACAATTCTAGGGAACATGACTGTTATTATGCTACATATAATGGTAAGCAGTAGGACCATATAATGATCTGCTATATAGTATCTATGAGTAAGGTATTTACCTAGTACCTTTACAAATGACAGGTTATGCCTGGAGACCATAGTACCTTGAAGTTTCATGGGAAGAGCATTCTATAGAGTAATACTATGCCTGGGACCATAGTACCTTGAAGTTTCATGGGAAGAGCATTCTATAGAGTAATACTATGCCTGGGACCATAGTACCTTGAAGTTTCATGGGAAGAGCATTCTATAGAGTAATACTATGCCTGGGACCATAGTACCTTGAAGTTTCATGGGAAGAGCATTCTATAGAGTAATACTATGCCTGGGACCATAGTACCTTGAAGTTTCATGGGAAGAGCATTCTATAGAGTAATACTATGCCTGAGACCATAGTACCTTGAAGTTTCATGGGAAGAGCATTCTATAGAGTAATACTATGCCTGGGACCATAGTACCTTGAAGTTTCATGGGAAGAGCATTCTATAGAGTAATACTATGCCTGGGACCATAGTACCTTGAAGTTTCATGGGAAGAGCATTCTATAGAGTAATACTATGCCTGAGACCATAGTACCTTGAAGTTTCATGGGAAGAGCATTCTATAGAGTAATACTATGCCTGGGACCATAGTACCTTGAAGTTTCATGGGAAGAGCATTCTATAGAGTAATACTATGCCTGGGACCATAGTACCTTGAAGTTTCATGGGAAGAGCATTCTATAGAGTAATACTATGCCTGGGACCATAGTACCTTGAAGTTTCATGGGAAGAGCATTCTATAGAGTAATACTATGCCTGGGACCATAGTACCTTGAAGTTTCATGGGAAGAGCATTCTATAGAGTAATACTATGCCTGGGACCATAGTACCTTGAAGTTTCATGGGAAGAGCATTCTATAGAGTAATACTATGCCTGGGACCATAGTACCTTGAAGTTTCATGGGAAGAGCATTCTATAGAGTAATACTATGCCTGGGACCATAGTACCTTGAAGTTTCATGGGAAGAGCATTCTATAGAGTAATACTATGCCTGAGACCATAGTACCTTGAAGTTTCATGGGAAGAGCATTCTATAGAGTAATACTATGCCTGGGACCATAGTACCTTGAAGTTTCATGGGAAGAGCATTCTATAGAGTAATACTATGCCTGGGACCATAGTACCTTGAAGTTTCATGGGAAGAGCATTCTATAGAGTAATACTATGCCTGAGACCATAGTACCTTGAAGTTTCATGGGAAGAGCATTCTATAGAGTAATACTATGCCTGGGACCATAGTACCTTGAAGTTTCATGGGAAGAGCATTCTATAGAGTAATACTATGCCTGGGACCATAGTACCTTGAAGTTTCATGGGAAGAGCATTCTATAGAGTAATACTATGCCTGGGACCATAGTACCTTGAAGTTTCATGGGAAGAGCATTCTATAGAGTAATACTATGCCTGGGACCATAGTACCTTGAAGTTTCATGGGAAGAGCATTCTATAGAGTAATACTATGCCTGGGACCATAGTACCTTGAAGTTTCATGGGAAGAGCATTCTATAGAGTAATACTATGCCTGGGACCATAGTACCTTGAAGTTTCATGGGAAGAGCATTCTATAGAGTAATACTATGCCTGGGACCATAGTACCTTGAAGTTTCATGGGAAGAGCATTCTATAGAGTAATACTATGCCTGGGACCATAGTACCTTGAAGTTTCATGGGAAGAGCATTCTATAGAGTAATACTATGCCTGGGACCATAGTACCTTGAAGTTTCATGGGAAGAGCATTCTATAGAGTAATACTATGCCTGAGACCATAGAATTGACTGATGCCTAGTAAGCAGATGAGTGACATGCTTTGCCTTGGTTTTGAAGGACAGAACATTCTATGGAGTAGCATGCTATGCCTGGGGTCCATAGTGTTTTACCCAAACTAATACCATAACTCTTTACCTGCTAGTGTCATCAGTTGATAATCTTTGCAAACAGTTTAAGTCCATTTCAGGCCCGACAAAAAAAGTTGGGCCTGATCTGAATCCAAAGTGGTTGACACTCCGATGGTATTCCTGAAAGAATCTTTCAAAAAAATAGATGACAAAAAACTTGCAAAATTACCCAGTTAACTACTCACCTTACTTGTCCTAGAATTTGTGTCCATTTTATAGCCTGCTAAGGTCTATTAAAGGGTGTCATGGACTGACAAATAGTGTAAACCTTGATCAGACCAGTCCTCCTGGTCTGGGTTGACACTGTTTACTCGTCCGTCTGGATATTTAGGGTACAATTAATACACAAATATAGTATATATATTTAACTCTGCCTAATGGCGTTGTCTGCTGATAACCTCAGCAAACATTTTGAACCCAGATCAGAACTGCATGTCTGGCCTGATCTGAATCCAACCTGTTTGACACTGATGGAATTCCTGAACTAATTTTTCAATAAAGTTGATTTTGTAGAGAAAAAAAATCATGAAAATTCCAAGCATGCAAAATGGTAATCTAGCTTTGGAATGGAGGATGATGAGTAACACAAATCCTAATTTGTGGTTTATTTTTCAAATAACTGCACAAAACCAGTAAAACAGCACTTTAATGGATGTTTGTATCACAAATGAATGAAGATAGGGAGCGCAGTGGTAGAGTGCTTGACTCGAGACCGAAGGGCCGCGGGTTCGAGCCTCACCGGCGTCACTGCGTTGTGGTCCTTGAGCAAGACACATTTATCCTAGCTTAGTACTGGTTCAACCCAGGAAGACCCGTCCCGCATAACTGAAAGATTGTTGAGTGGACGTAAAGAATCAAATCAAATCAAACAAATGAAGATTTCACAGTTGGTTTTTTTAAGCACAATTAAAGATAAGTCTAGGAGTCTTACCCTCTTTATCATGACAGCCTAAATTCCCATTAGCCTAAATTCCCATTGGTTATAATGTCAATGTAAGTTTGCCATTTTAATTCTGGAACAATGTCTAATTTTTGAACAATGTCAGAATGCCTTTATGAAGAGTTCGAACATTAAGTAGGCCTCCAGGTAAGATCGCAAAACTGATTTTTTTTTTACTATTTCTCAACAAAAACATATGTTGTGGGTACTCGTCTCAGTGAGATGATTCTTCAGAGCGCCAAAAACATGTATTTAAACTGATGGATAAGGAAATATTTACAATTCACGCTCAATTTTTCTGTTTTATCCCAAATTGTGATTGATGCAAGTGAAACTAAATTCTGTTATAATTGATGGCATTGTAAAGAGGATTGATAATATACAGATGTGACAAAAAATTATCCTTTGCGATTGGGATGACAGGAGAAAACCTGACTCAATGGGCCGGTAAAGCAAATGTTTTTAGCGTAAAATTGTGATTATTTTCTTACCCATCAGTTTAAAGATATGTTTTGGTTTCTCAAAAGAACCGTCTCATCGAGACGGTTCTTTTGAGTACCCACAACATATGTTTTGCTAGAGAAATGAAAAAAGTCAATAAGCAATGCTTATTAGATACCCCCCGCACAGTAAGAGTCAGTGAAAAAACTTGGCAAGTTATAGTTCGAACAAGAAGGCCTTAGTTTTGCTAAGAAGATTTCAGTAGAATCTGTGCAAACAAAAATTATAAACTCCTTCATGCATATGTTCAATGTGTCTACATTGTATCGGCAAAGTATCAAATTGCTTCATCAAAAGCTGTAGTAGGAGTTGATCGGCCCATAAAGGCACTATCCATGCATATACAAAAGCCATATAAGGGAATAATTATACCCCCCGCAAACTTTGTTTGTAGGGGGTATACTGTTTTCACGTCCGTGCGTCCCTCCGTCCGTAACGCTTTGTTTCCTTAATAACTCGAAGAGTCATTGCTGGATTTTCATCAAACCTTGCAAACATGTTCATATATGCAAGACAAATACTTTAGACAAACAAGTAAGGGCTAGGGGCCAATTCTATTAGAGTTATTTCCCTTTGTAGTTCTAAATGGCTTTTAATATAGTGCTTTATGCTTATGCTATTATAGGCCATACACGGGCCAATCAACTCCTACCACACAAAGTTTGCGGGGGGTATAATAAGAAAAATAATTTTCTTGTATGCACTCTTATCTGGAGGCCTGTGACTGTAGCATGTGAACAAAAAAGGCTCAGACCAGCCTGAACATCCAGTCTGATCAGCACCTCTGTCATTCACTTGTTACAAGCAAAATTTCAATATTCTAGCTAGTCTTTGTAGCCGAGCAGAGTGGTTTAAGACTTCCCTTGTTTTCTGGCTGACAAGCCCACATAATGCATTTGAGCCGCGACGAAGGATTTCCAACAATGTGGCATTTTGACAAGTGTAGACTCAGACAAGCCTGTGCATTAGAAACGCCAAATGATGTTCAGTCAGAAGCTTTACACTCAAAGAATGTTCAAGTGACTAGCAATGGCTCTGATCAGACTGCGCGTATGCGCAGGCTGATCTGAGGCTTTGCTGGTCACACATACCAGTGGTGGAAATCTCATGTCAGGGCTCATTTGGAAAAGGTTGTCCATTATGAAAGTTACAGGTGTTTTAAAGGTTTTTCAACCCAATTAAAGGATTTCAACCAAATCAGTCATTCATCTAGGGGCCTGTCATGGTTACTTAACAGGATGATACAAGCTGTACCTGTTGTGCATTAATTTTTCTGTTTATTTGTTGAACTGGTTTTAAAGGGCACATTATTTTTAAAGAGGACATGTATCTATGAACAGATCAAATCATACAATGAGATGATTCAAATGAAGATGAGACGGAGGTAAAGTTTTCAGATGGGGGTCAACAGCACATCATCTCTTTCCTTGTAGCGGCAACTTGTTGTCAGCTGATAACCTTTGCAAACAGTTTGGACCAAGATCAGGACCAACAGTATAGTATAGTATGTCGGCCCTGATCTAGATCTAAACCGTTTCACACTCAAATAGTGTTCCTAAAAGATTTTTTTTTAAAGTTAATTTTGAAAAGTCAGCAGACAACAACAAAAGCATGGAAAGTTGCACAGAATGCAAAGAGTTACAGGCACTATGCTCAGAAATTATGAACATTTGTTACCTAACACAAATAATAAACAGAAAATTTGATAATCTTCCAAGACACATGTGCATTTTTTTGTTGTTTTTAAACATGGCAAAGTATCACTATATTTTCATTTTTGCCTT
Source organism: Loripinus fragilis (assembly GCA_964019695.1). Lineage (NCBI taxonomy): Eukaryota > Metazoa > Mollusca > Bivalvia > Lucinida > Lucinidae > Loripinus > Loripinus fragilis. Next base: position 58,076,336 of record OZ026524.1, on the reverse strand, counting down.
TAAGAAAAGGACATCTGAAGTTTTAATGTATGATACTATTACCAATATCAAATGTTCCATTTGATTGATTTGACGGATGAAAAATGTTCATTTTAAGGGCCTTGATAACCACTTTCAAACCTGTGTAATGTCCAGTCCAGGCAATATTAAAATCAGCCTGCTCAGCCACAGAATAGGATCTCAATTTAACATACTTACACCATCTTGGCAGAGAAAGCTCAAACATTAGTGCTGATGTGCAGGCTGATCTGCCCATGTGCTGTTACTTTCTGGCACAAGCTGAGGCGAGTTCAGCAATGTGAGCGCTTGAAGAGCGCTTTTAAGCGCTCGTACTGATGTCAGGATTTACACATTACGAATAAAGAGTTACCAGAAGGAGCCCCCATGAGCTCTGGAATTGTTGAACTGGTTGACAAATTTGGAAGGCAGATATCAGCCTAGATAAACATGTAGATGTGGTACTTTTAGCAGGTGACCATGTAAAGCTCTTACAAGCCTGCACATTGTGGGCAGTCACACCCAGACCAAAAAATACAGACCTAGACCCACTGAATAACTGCATGTACCTCAACCCTTTTCGTTCTGGGTACTAGTAAACAGGTACTTTGGCACAGTGAAGACCCAAATGCATCAGGGTCTGCACTGTTTTTTAAGATAAAAATTATCTTGACTTAATATACCGAATGGACAATTCCATACTTACTGAAACATCATGTAGGGATTAATCCATCAGAATGAAAAGGGCCAACGAAGAAATTCTATATAAAACCTGTATTGAGCAAGAATCTGTCTTTAGATCTGAACTTATTTTGCTTCTCATATGAAAAGCAAAATCTGCACTCCAAAAATATGTGTTAACTTTGCCAGCTAGTGGACCTAGTGGTAACTCTTGTCTGCTGAATACCTTTGCAAACAGTTTAGATCTAGATCAGAACTGCCAGAAAGTTGGTCCTGATCTGGATCCATCACTTTGATGGTGTTCCCGAAATAATAAGAAAAAGATCAGCAGACAACAACAAAAAAAAAAACATGAAAAATTACCCTGCATGAAAAAATACCCATACACATGGGCAGCTCAGCCTGCACATCAGCATACTGATCAGCACCAATGTTTCTCTGCCAATATCAATATATGCTACATTCAATATTCCATTTTGTGGCTGAGCAGGCTGGTTTAAATATTGTCTAGACTGGAAATCTGCCGTATTTTGTGTAATACATCTATAATGGTTCATATATCCTTTTCAATTATATTTTGAGAACACTTTTCTTGAAAATTTGAATTTTCACCATTATTCAGCTGAAACTCGTAACCCCATTATGTTAAATTTTTAGAGTGACTAGTCCAACTGAAAGTAGTAAGTCTGAAAAACCACACAGGCACAAACAGACAGATGAATGAAGAAAATGGACCTTTGTTGCTCGTGCAGACAAAGGGCAAACAAAACCGATAAAAATTCATGTATACAAAAAAATGAAAGACGGTGTAAATCTGATAAAATGGCCGAAGGGGTTTCATCAATATCCACTTTTTTTTAACTTGCCCAATCAAAAATATTTAACTTAGGTACACGGCAATAATAAATGGTCATTTATATAAATTCAAATTCTTAGAATAATTCCTATATAAAAGCTTTAAAGGTAAAAGCTAACTTTTGAAAATAAACTCCAGCTAGCACATAGATTTTGGTACTTATCACGCCCGTGAGCAAGGAAGGCTCAGGCTAGTCTGCACAAATGTGCAGACTAGCCAGAGCCTTCATTGCTCCCACACAAAAAGTATGGATGTAGATGAGGGTTCTGACCAAAAAATTAGACATCACACCCTACTGGATAAGTCAGCATTGGTGTTTATTAGAGGCATTTGCACATTTAATAAGTACCCAAATCGTGTTTGCTGGCCCATATATGGAAAGCTTAATTGTACAGAATGTTTTCGTCTTAGCTCTTTGGATGCTTAATTGCGACTAAATATCGTCTGCTGTATTCTCTGCCTGTCCATTTAAACATCTCAGTGGATCAAGATCAGAGCAGTCTGATCTTGATCCTCACTGTCTATATGCCGAATTAGTCCTTGACGTAAGCATTTACATGCAGCACACACATTTTCAGATGCCTTTTTTACGTAGCAAGCGAAGGGTTTGAGTTATTTTAGTTTCTTCCAATATTCACCAAGCTTCTTTTTTTTATTAATTTTTCCAATTTGGTTTATATTGAGGTTTGATGGCATTGTAAACAATATTTAAGTCATGTCTGACCAAATAAAATTGTCTACCGACTACAGAGACTACCAAGACTGAAGACAGAGAAGCCTTTGTGTCAAATTCTAAGAACTCTTCGTACAACAAGTCGTTGTCATCTTGAAAGACTGGGTCTGCTGTTAGCGTTCGTTTTGGAATGTTTATCGTTCTGAATGAGAGTCTGTTCAAACTGTTCGAGCAACTGTATAAGAACTTTTTTCTTGAACCTCCCTGCCTCGTGAACAATGTCTTTGATGAAAGCCCGCTTGGTATCTAATGTTCCCTGAACTTTGTTCATGAAAGAAAACAATTTTTCATAACCTGAAACAGAAAAATGTTGCACATATAGAGAGAGATAAACGTGAAATCAACTCTTAATAATCCTTTGTATATTAGTTACTCAATATTGGTAGAGGGTATTTCAGGGTAACAAGTTTGTGAAATTATTTTGAATTTGGGAAAATAGTAATTACGAACAATGGGTTTGAAAAAATTCTACTTTGAGCTCTGGCAGCCAATTTGTTCAGCTGAGCAAAACTGTTTATGCAGGATTGGTAAAGGGCATTATGGGAAAAATTTGTGAAATAATTTTAAATTTGGTCCAGTGATTTGATACTGGAGATGTCATTTTAAGAAAAAGCTGATGACAACAGACAGACACCTGAGTATGACCAATCAAAACGTACCTGTCAGCTAAAAAGTGGTTATTTTCCATATTCTAACCAATTGAATACATAAAAAAAGCGTCTCACTGACAATGTTCTTTTAAGTGCCCACAATGTATATGATATGGGAGAAAACAATTCAGAAATACATCATATAATCTGAATCAAATGTGTCACAAATTTAAAACCATTTAAACCTTTTCATTCTGGATACCGGTAAACAGGTAATTTAGCAAACAGAGAATACCCAGATGAAATGCTATATTAGGCGGCATTTCATCAATGCAGCATTAGGCGACATTTCATGGTCTGCACTGCTTGCTAAACCTAAAAACAGAATTACTATACATCATTTCACAGAAATTTTGGCCAGCAACACCTTAAAATACAAAATGGACAATTCCATACTTATGAATATCAATATGTATAGGATAATCCATCAGATTGTAAAAGGCTTTAGCTACCACTTCAAGCTATAAGAGTTTCAGTAATCAAAGTTTTATTCTATAAATATTACAAATTATTACTGTACAGGCCTCTAGATAAGAGTCTGTATTTGAAAAATAATTTCTTATTTCTCATCCAAAACATATGTTGTGGGTACTCAAAAGAACCGTCTCAATGAGACAGTTCTTTTGAGCACCCAAAACACATGTTTTAATTGATGGGTAAGAAAATAGTTTCAATTTTGGGCTCATAAAAATTCCTTATCTATACTTACTTCTTCCTGGTTTCTTTAACTCCTTACACACTTGATGTCGAAGTCTTATATTATTCGCCCAAATGTTCATATTTAATTCCTTTTTATTGGCACTGGTTTTACCAGTCTGATTCACTATTTCATTCTCAGGTTCACTGGGCGGAGACTTGGGACTGAGACGACCATTTTTAAGAGGAATATGATTGGTCAGTTCATTTTCAGAGGTCTCTTCTGATTGGATAATCTCTTCTGGTTCTTCTTTTATCACAAGAGCACTTTCTTCTTCAGAATCTATTGCTTCTGAAAAAAAAAAAAATTAATCAAGAAATAGATTCACGCTCACAGTGATTTGTTGCTTAATATATCACTGGCTGGAGGTCAGTCGTTAAAGTGAATAAATCATGAACGCGAATGATTTATCCAATTATGACTGACCAAATTTATTTTGATTCGAACACATAAAAAGATTAAAAACATGAACGAATCCTTCATAGTCTATAAAAATTAGGCCATCTTTAACAAACTGTCAGAATTTCCTGCAACTCTTGTTTAGACTGAAATGCGTATTTTTACGTACATTTTGAACATCAAGTAGTTATAAAAACGATGTTAGGCCATCTGTTGTGAGCGTTTTAATGCTGTATGTGATTGATAACGCCATGAAAATCAAAATGGCTATCAAATGACGTCACACCGGTTCGTGCCCAGTCCGTGCAGTGATTTATCAACCAATAAATCACTGAGTTTTAGCATTGGCTATATAGGTGAGGTGTGTTAGGATCAACTATAAGGCATGGTTTTCTCTTCCTTAATTACAGGATTTAGTGTTTACCTTGAATACTCAGACAATTACAGTGTGGAAATATACTGAAAGACTTCAGAAATGCATCCCTAACTACCCTTTATATATTTCAAAAGACAGCTTAATATAAATGCCCTTTGCTTTGATGATGTCATCATGAGCTGGCTTCTTCAGCCAACACTTAAGTTTTAATTGTGCAACTTAACTTGACGATGCTACTGCTTTGAATAAATTTAGCCGCTGAAACAATTCTTAAGTTATGGAGATTTTCAAGTCATTGAATGAACGGCTGCAGACAGATAAACTTCAAATAAGCAATCAAGCTCTATCATAGACCTGCCAATCAATATGTGAGTGATTCTTCGATGACTAACAACAAACTCCATGACCCACATTTGGTGATTCTGGTGTTTCTTGTTTTAAAGAAGTAGGGAATCTTTCTCTGACAACATTTTGTCACATAAAGCAGTTGAACCCTATCTCAAAAAGGATTACATTTTTAATGCTTTAAATGAATTTTAATTGGACAAGTTTTTCGTGTTTTGCTTACAACCGTACAATCAAAATAACTGTTTTGCATTCTTTTTCGAGACCAATCCAAGTGTTGCATTTCTGAAGTCCATAAGTATAATATGCCCTACTTGTCTGACATGGTCCCATTTCACTGCATTATCTTACGATAGGGAGCATTTTCAAATACGGACCTATCTGATTTGAGCATTGTGGGTGCATGTGACATAGTTACCTGTTTACTGAATGCGTCCCCAAATCATGTGATCCACCCGATTGGTTGATTTAAACTTGTTATCAATCTGCCTCATCACATGTCACTGAAACCACTTTATATGACCCAAAAATGTTTTAGTGTAGAAAATCTTATCATTGTTTCGCTAAATACTGTAATACCAATCCTTGTTATTGTTTGGCTACCAAATGTTACTTGATGTCTCGATAAACAGATTATTTATAGCCATTCAGCACTTGTTCCTTTTTTAACGTAGTGGTTCGGGTAATGCACACCGCTTATTGACACAAACCCGACTTTTCAGTCATGATGTGCCTTAGCAGACAGGTTGATTATTTAGTATCGCGCCTGGGCAAGACACTGCATTTCACTGAGGACAGGTTGGAAATTTATTCCAATACTGTTGATACAAAGCTGTTCAGACAAGGAAAAGCAAGTAATGACATTCATATTGCTCAAAATCGTTAATCCTTTAACCCTTCACCTCATATAGAAGCCTTTTAACAATTTTGCAAACAGAGCAGAACCAGATCAGGCAGCTCTATTAAGAGCTGCCTGATCTGGGTCTACTCTGTTTGCTTATGGAAATATGATCCTACACTTGTTGACCTGGGCCCGGAATTACAATGCCTCCTTAGAGTTAAGGAAGTTAAGTATTGATTTTTCAAGATGTGATTATGAATAACATTTAAAACTGACTAAAATCAAAATAATTTTATTTTTTCTAAAGATCACAATGATATCTTTGACCACATATACTGCATCGATCCAGGCAATTTATTTAGCATTCATTATAGCATGTTGAAATATCAATACTTAACTTAAGTCTTGCTTATCTTTAAGGAGGCATTGTAATTCCAGGCCCTGACAAGTGATTTCTTTGTTCTATGTACAAACGTGAATGTTTTACTGTTTATATAATTATTCATCGTGGGTGGAGCTCAGCATGAATATTCATGAGGGAAAGGGTTAACATGCTGAATAAATTGATATGCAAATTCCAGTTCCATGGTTTGATTTATCATTATGAACTAGCATGTTGTACAGAAAAGTGGGGATCCTGACCAGCTGGTTTCTGAAGAACTGGATTTACACTGTTTTCTAAAGTACATATCTCCTTCCATACTATTTTCAAAAGAATTTCTAAATATATGGTTTTAGGGCAGGAAGGGCTAGGCTGTTAGCTTTAGGAGGATTATCTCTTCTTTGGGACAAGCACATTATGGCCATTTACTTGTCCCTGGGTAAGTATCAAATTTTGCTATTTCCACACCCCTGCTAGTTTGTTTTTTTTTTTTTTTTTTTTTTTGTTTTGTTGCTTTACGTCCCAAGTCAACAGCTATGGTCATTGCGGGACGGTCAGTTCACCTAACCACACTTTTTTCCTGGGCAAGCTTGAACAAGCAGTTAACCAGTAATCGTGCACATACTTTCGCTTGTAACTGACAACAACCCTTCATGAATGATTCAGCAGAAGGGAGGAGAATGCCCGTAGAAATTATTTCATGATCAATCTCCACGAAAGTATGGGACCGGGCCGGGATCGAACTCGCGACCCCTGGATCTGCAGTCAGCTTCGCATCTGTAACCAGACACGTTACCGACTGCGCTGCGCGGCCCGGTACCCCTGCAAGTTATTATGTTTATCTTAAAATAGAAATTGTGATAATGTGATATAGTTTTGTGTCTGAAAGGGAAATACTCAGAAATAGCATAAACTTCAATCAGACTGCCACTTGTTTTCATACATAGCACTAATCACTAGAGATAATCAACTGAAAATGACGTGTTTGAGTAACTTCATGAGACTATGATTACATCAATCAGGTTTTAAGTTAAGAGTGTGTAACACAAAAATATTTTTCTTCTTTCTCAACCAAAACATATGTTGTGGGTGCTCAAAAGAACCGTCTCAATGAGACGGTTCTTTTGAGCATCCAAAACATATGCTAAAAATTATGGGTAAGACAATATTTACAATTTTACGCTGAAAAATTGTAGCTCTCAGTTGACAAATCTTTGAAATAAATAATGTAATATTGCCTCATGACTTACCAATATCCACCATTTCCTCGGGTGGTTCTGTTTTAACAGGTACTGGCGGAGGTGGTGGCTCCACTTTCACAATTACTGGTGGGGTTATGGGACGTCTAATTGGAGTATCTTTGGGTAGAGGACCTGAAAAAATGAACATACATATGAGCCTAGTTGCGAAAAAAACTGTTTTGTTTGGTTGTGGCTTAATGTCCCAGTCAATAACTGTGGTCATGTTGAGACTGTCAGTTCATCTAACCACACTGGGCAAGCTTAGACTAGCTCTGGCTCTGACCAGTACACTGTACACATACCTTCTCTTGTACCTGACAGCCTCCCTTCTTGAATCAGCAGAAGGAGGAAAATAACCATAGAAAATATTTCATGATCAAAGGGGCCTGGCTGGGATAGAACTCACAGCCCCTGTATCAGCAATCAGACTTGCTAACAATTGCCCAACAGGACCAGGCGAGAAACTCTGTCTTTATGGCCATGTACAGCTCAGACCACAGTACCAGCTCATCTAAAGATACTAGCTAGAAGCTGTAGCAAATGTAGCTATTAATTATAATATGTCTAAGCAGCAAATAATATTGGTGTTGAACAGGAAAATGCCAAAGCTGGCCATGCTCTTTGTAGTTCATATATTACAGTTAACATTCTAAAATTCAGAACACTTTTCTCTTTCTGTCCTAAAACAAATATTGGTTATCAGGGCAGGAATTCACAAAATGCTTGTCAGAATAGCAAACAGGGAAGGCCCTGATCAGACTGCTTCTTTAGAAGCAGTCTGATCTGGGTCTGCACTGTTTGTCTAGGTCTTTTTTGCAGGTAACTAGTGTTCAGAATTTTTTTGTAGCAGATTTTAATACATGTATTACATATTACACAGTCCCTTATAGGAACATAATCAAAATATGATTTTCTTATTTCTCAATAAAAACATATGTTGTGTGTACTCAAAAGAACCCTCTCAATGAGACAGTTCTTTTGAGCACTAAAAAGTTAAAAACATACGTTAAAACTGATGGATAAGAACATTCCCAAATTTTTTGTCTATCTGGACCTATGAATAGAGCTTTAATGGATCATTCGGGCCTCAAGGTAAGTATTTTCACATTCAATAATTTATTTCCATGTGTTCAAGATTTTCCAGATTATTTAGAGGTCGCAACAGCTTGTTTCTGTGTGGAGTTGGTAAAACTTCTCCCTGTGCATCAATATAGTGTTGATATTTTTTCATGTTCTGGTCCTTCAGGAATATTGGGTTCCGGCGGAAAGCAGAATATCGTTTAAGCCGGTGCTAGGGGGCGTGAGAATTATTACACTTTCCATTGGTTCTAATGAACAGACTCAATAAAATCGAATCTGCTGTTTTCTTATATTGAAGGTTCTCTCTATTTCTGAAAGGATCCTTTTTTCCAGATTATTTAGATATTTGCAGTATGCCTAAAAAATAATCAATTTCAAATTTAAATGCTCAACAGCTTTAGCAGCTCATAAAAATTTCACTCATGAATGTATTTCTCAACAAAACATGTGTTCAGGGTACAAAAAAGAACCATCTCAAACTCATGACCCGACTATAGCAGTCCATAGATGTAAAAGTGCAAATACGACTGCACTATGGGCACAAGCATTCTAGTGTGTGTGTTTGTGTTGTTGCTTTACATCCTAGTCTAAATTTCTTTAGTCATATCGGGTTGAACCAATACTAAGCAGAGAATAAAGTGTTTTGCTCCAAGACACAATGCAGTGCATCTAGTAAGGCTCGAACCAGCTGAGCACCATCTCGATCTCAAGTCAAACACTCTACCACTGACAGTCCCTTAGATCAAAAAAAAATATTTTTCATATTTCTCAACCAAAATATATGTTGTGGGTACTAAAAAGAACCGTCTCATTGAGACGGTTCTTTTGAGTACTCAAGACATATGTTAAAATTGATGGGTAAGAAAATATTTACAATTATATGCTGATCAATTTTGTTTGTCTAAACCTATGCACTAAGCCACTGCACTCTTCTCTATTTTTAGCTTAAATGTGTTAAAGAACTCACCAGGTTTTCTCTTCCTCGGTCCTGGAGACGAAGGAGGACTGTCTATTGTTCTTTTGTTGGTCTTATTGGCCTGACCCAGCATAGAATCTTCCGCTTCATCCACCATAATATTCTGAAGAGATACAAATATACAAGTAGCAAAGGAGCAAACTGGTAGATTTCATCATAACAAGGTTCATACAGGCAAGTTAGTGTACGATTCAAGGACTTTCAAGGACTTTTTAAAGACTTTCCTACTGTTTTCAACGTCTGAAAACTTATATTAAAGACTGATTTACACATTAAAATACTACTTCAGAAATGTTGGACTGTTTATAGAATATTAATTTATGTAAGTAAGTATGCAAAGATCAGGAATGGATACAATCAAGAACTACGCCTGACCCAGAATACCAATGGTTAAGTGACAGATAGACACCACAAACGAGAGCCAAGAGGTCAGCCCTTTATTAAGAAAATATTTATAAAATTGTTGTGCATTTATTGGGTGCAGCATATGCTGCACCAAACAAAGACACCACAAGTTTATACGGATTAAGGTCTACAAAGACAGTGTTGAATACTCCTGTAAATGGTAAAAATTCAAGGACTTTTCAAGGCCTTTGAGTGTTTTTCCGATACTTTTGAAGGCAAATTTAATTTTCAAGGACTATTCAAGACAGTCCTGTATATTCGAGTACTTTTCAAGCCTGTGCGAATCCTGCATTAACTCTTTGTATTCTGATAGACCTCTGGCCTTGTTTGATACTTCATTATGGATGTTTAAAGGAGGATTTTGCGCACATACAATACTAACCAAATTCTCACTAACTGGCCCAAATTTTATTAAATTAACCCATTTAATTTCCCACTGTTATCAATTGGACCAGTCCATTTCCCTTTAAGGGTTGTTGGGGATATTTAACATTTTTATTCAAATTTCAATAGAACATTCTGTAAGCAAACAGTGGAGACCCTGATCAGATCTCTCCCCCCCCCCCCCCCCCCCCCTCTGAAAAACGTAGGAAAATCCCTGTAATCAATTGAACATCCTAACCAAACTGTATCAAACTTTAGAGAGAATTTCATTGGTCTACCACAGGTTAATATTGAATACTTTATTATTATGTTTATTATTATTATTGACAAAATCGAATACATGTCATGCCAAGCGTACCTTGTTAACTTTGAAGGGGTTTCCAAACATGTGGACTCTGGATGGTGTATTTTCAAGTTCCCTAAGCGGTGACGGCTGTTTCTTCAGGTGTTCTTGGTAATTACCCATCTGTTGTATAGGAACACTATGCTGCTCATCTAAATTAAAAAGGAGCATTTGCTATTAACCTTTGCATGTTAGAATGCCATAATGTTAAAATTGGTACCTTGGCAAAGACCCAGATGAAATACCACAGAATGTGTAGCCTTCATAAGGGTCAACACTATTCAGGGGACAAAAATATTTCAATATTGCACTGGTCCTGCAGGACGAGTGACTTACAATTTTCACTCATCCTGCAAACATATGCACTTGTCCTTTAAAAGCGTATGCAATAGAGAACATAAGGGAGTATTATGTAATATGACTTATTTTAAAGTTCCTTATATCACTGCTAAAATGATATTTACCCAGTTAGTTTCAGAAAGTTCTGCATCCCATATAATGACAACAGTCAATACTCAGAAAATGCTAGTTTCATCCTCGGATTTTTCACCCTCACCCTCGAGTAATTCTTCCCAAAGCACTCGTCCTACAGGACGAGTGCTTTGGGAAGAATCACTCGTCCTTACTAGATTTCACTCGTAATTACGAGCGGACGAGTGGAATTTTTGTCCCCTGCTATTACCTAAGTTGTTGTTGTTGTATCTAGGCTCCGGCCAACAAAGACTCAACTTCAATAAGCCATATGGCAGGGAGAGAATTTGATACCGAGTAAATGAAGGCGCTAGAGTGGGCACATTCCCTGCTATAGCCCTATGGGAGCTATCTGTATGCTATGGAAACCAGATCTGGCCCAAAACCTAATGCAGCCTTTACTCCACCCCAATGATGAGATTTGAGATCAATCGACCTGCTGGTCTCAGAGATATTAATGTTTGAAGGTGTGAACTGATGGACGCACACACTGACGATGGCTCGAGTCCTATCCAATAGGCTCACTCTGTGAGCCTTCGTCTCAGGTGAGCTAAAAACTATGGTGGCTTGGTGTGAGTTTATATACCATACTCTGGAAACCAACTGTCATGTCAGCGTAACGGTTTGAGTCTGTTTTTACCAAGTGGAAAGAAGCTGGAGTGCCCTGAGAAAAGAACCTGCACATCGAGCTTGCTTGGGACCGACAGAAAATGAAACAGGCATAGCAACAAGCCTTTGGTCTGTTGTCATGAGCCAGCTCGGATAAAAACAATTTTCATCAACTATATCTTAATTTTGCAATTCCAACCTGTGACCTCTTAAACATATATAATTAATCATCACATTCTTAATGTACCAATCTTTAACATGTTCAACCCTTAAAGAGCCAATCACGACTGCAGCAGACAACAAATTTTGCGACATCTTTCCCAATTTACGACAAAAATAAGGTATGATATTACATGATAATCGTCTGCCAGCAGACGATTCTCATGAAATATCATGTCTTATTGGTTATTTTTTAAAAAGCGGCAAAATTTGAAATCGTCGTCTGCTGCAAATTATAGGTGGCGCTGAAAGGCTTAAGGGAGATAACATCATTTACATTAAGAAAGGGTTAATACCGTATCAGTCAAAATTACCACAATAAGCACAAAGAATAGATTCAACATGTTCAATGCTCTTTTATCCTATCTGGACTTTAGTTAAGAGTGTGTAACGAAAATTTAATTTTCTAATTTCTCAACTAAAACATATGTTGTGGGTACTCAAAAGAACCGTCTCAATGAGAGTTCTTTTGAGCACCCAAAACATGTTAAAATTGATGCGTAAGAAAATATTTACAATTTTATGCTGAATTTTTTTGTTTATCTACGCCTGTGTCCTTTGTATGGAAATCAGAATTTATTGTGGTAGGGCTCCGCTGTGGTGTAGTAGATAAACCACTCTCCTTGTACCCAAAGGTCCGTCCCCAATTTGATCCCAGCTCTCCCAGTCTGTCAGACGAGACTAAGCCATGGTCCCCTCCCCTGGGATGTTAAAACAGAAAACAGAACCACTGCCGGTGAGCCTTCGGGCGCTTCTGGACATGAGCATGATTTATTTTATAACCTTGGACCTGGACTGATGCAGTTATTTGAATGCACTTACCTGTATCGAGTAGTTTGGTTGATGTGAAAGACGTTTGTAGAAAATTTGTTCTCATTCTAGCAATCTGATCAACAAGGTTCTTACGAGGTATATCATAGGGATTTCTGAAACAACAAGTAAGAGTACAGATGAGCAATATTTTGAGCTTTTAACTGCTTTTATTTTCTTATTGATAAGATCAAGTGTATGTTTTGGGTGCTCAAAAGAACTGTCTCATAGATAAGCGTCCTTTCCTGTCTTCACTTGTATATTTACAATTTCAAGTGTCAGGACTCTCACACCCCTTTTTTGGAATGGGGCCGGGGCCCATGGAATTGGGAAAATTAGTGGCATTTTGACTAAAATTGCGAAATTTGACATCGTCCTTATGTATTAAGTTTAATTTAATTAATTGCTATCAAATTGTTATTACGTAACAAAATGTTCTGTATTTGTATTATATGAAATAAAGATGGGAATTTTTTGTTTGGAATTGGGGAAAAAACATACTTTTTGGCATTTGGTATGGGTCCCCATTTCGGCCCCAAAATTAGGTGATCGAGAGCCCTGAGTGTGTAACAGTTGACATGCACATGACATAACTGCTGTTCATGTATGCCAGAGTGGCAAAAAATAATGGCAATTCACACAACAGGGAACGAAAAAAAAAACAGTTTTATGTTGTGTGCTTTCACAGGTGTAGAGCAAATAAGATATGCGGTAACATAATTGATCATAACTGCATGAATATTGCTCCCAGCAGGGACTGTGAAAAATTTCAGGACATTGTTATGGCATTGAGACATGTCTGTTGTTATTCTAATTGCAAGTGTTAGATACTTTATCAAATACAGTCCATTCTGAAGAAAATGTCATCTTTTTTTCATTAGAAGATACATGTACTATTAATAAATCACGATGCCGGTCAAGGTAGCCTTTTACATGTAGGTAAACGTGGTAGCCCTCCCCAAATAGTATCAAAATAACTCAAAGGATATAAAAGTTATTGATCACACTTACAAGCATTCATCTACTGATGGAGGGACAAATGCAAGACTGATCCCAATATTCCCCAAACCTTGTTGGTCATCGAATGAAATTGGACACATCATTCAGTGATGAGTATTGCTTGTTCATTTCACATTTCTCTTCCACTTTGTCCATAAACAGGGGAAAAAACTCTAGGGGTTGGCAGGAAAAATATAGGGTATGCTATTAATAGGAAACCAGGCCTTTAGTTAAGAGTGCATAACAGAAAATTAATTTTCTTATTTCTCAAACAAAACATATATTGTGGGTGCTCAAAAGAACCATCTCAATGAGACGATTCTTTTGAGCACCCAAAACATATGCTAAAAATTGTGGGTAAGGAAATATTTACAATTTCACGCTGTTTTATCTAAACCTGTGGGAAACAAAAAGACATTTTAGCCTAAGAAAAAGGTCTCTTATTTGAAAAACAAAATGAAACACCCACATACCTAAAATGTTGAGGTTTGATATCTTTGTCAGCCACAGCAACTGTGAAGGTATTGTAGTCAGTCAACTCCTGTTTCAAGCTTGACAAGTTACCACCCACATTCTTCAGTAACTGGCTGAAGTCTTTTCTTTGTAGAATAGATGTCTTCATTCTAAAATTGAACATAGAAAAGATCTAAATCTGGAAGATTACCTTGACACACCTTAAAGGATCAGTAAAATCAGGTTTCTCTTTTTTATATCTTGATTTATATGCAGTGATTTTGTTACCTGCGCATCCTGCATCTTTTGCACATAGTTTTGTCTCTGGGATGCAAAGTTTTTATATCAGCGAGTCCCAGGATGCAATAGTATTGCAGACTTGTCAGTAAAAATAGTGTTCTGGACTCTTAATTTTGCAGTTGGACTCATTGATATGGGAAACAGCCAGCCCAGGACCAATAGGCCCAAAATTGTAAATGAATCACTGTATATGTTCTGGGAGATGATGCATTGATAAGTTAGGGTTTTTTATGCAAACCAAATATCAATGTGTCTTGATCCGCATCTGAATTAAGGGTGAGGTTGGCGCCGTGAAACCAGTTTAAGCCCTCCAGTAAAATGTTTTACTGACCATTCCAAGGCGGTACTTCTTTTATGGATCTTTTATGTTTTTCTGTCTTATTTGCTATGCCTTTGTGCACGTCTGTTTTTTGTGCCTTGTGGTCACCTGCTGGGAAAGGGCTGATCTCTTGGCTCTCATTTGTGGTGAATAACTGTATTTCACTTTCCCATTGGTATCCTGGGTCAAGTGTGGTACTTGATTGTATCGATTCTGTCTCTTTGCACCCTTATTTACCTTGGAAAAGTTAAGGCAATCTTAAATCAAGGACTTTTCAAGATACAATCATGGACTCTGTACCAGTTTTCAAGGAAATGTTTTCAAAAAACGCATACCCTTAATTCCATTTCACTCAATAAGAGTAGTAACTATAATTACCTGGAGCTAACTTTAATTCCTTCATGTGGAGGTACCTTAGTACCAACAGAAGCTATGAGACGATCCATCTCCATTTTGGCCTGAAAAAGATGAAAAAACACAAGTCATAATTATCATATCAATTGATATGAGCCAAAACATGAAATTTTGGTGCTTAAAATAATTTTAGTGTTACAGTGATGTTTTTACCTGTGCATCCTGCATTTTTTGCGCATAATTTTGTCCCCGAGATGCAAAGTTTTCATTTCAGCGAGTCCCAGGATGCAATGGTATTGCAGACTTGTCATGAAAAATAGTGTTCTGGATTCAAAAGTTTGCAGTCTGACTCATTGATATGGGAAACAGCCAGTCCCAGGACCCACAAGCCCGAAATTGTAAATGAATCACTGGTGTTATGTGATTTATAAACAGAATAGAGCATTCTTTCCCCTGTATTATTGAATTTATTAAATGAGTTGAAGAAAATGATAAAATGTGAGGCTCTGCCAGGCATTTTATCTCCATTTAGCAATAAGTCTAATAATTACAAGATCACTCATGCAAGATCCTCTCTTCAAGCAATAGCTACCAGACAGCTGGCCCAAACAGTACAGACCCAGATCAGACTATTTTTTGCTGTAGCAGTATGATCAGCCTTCACTGTTTCCTGTCTTCATATATAGGGATGACTGTTTCAGCCATAAATGACTATTGCGATAGTATTGACATTGCAGGAAGTACCATTGCAATACTATTACTATTGCGGAATACCATTGCAATACATCTACTATTGTGATACTATTGTCGGAAACATTTATGCTTGTTTGAAGGAGAAAATTAAGAATATGGTAGGACTTTTCTGTATGTACAGGTACCAATTTTTGTATGGAAACAAAAGAAAAATTTCAGAATATTGTCAAAGTCTTCTTATTTTGCTGAAATGCATGGGAGGCAAACCACATATGCATCCTATTGCCATTTAAATTTCTTTTTGTGTCTAACCAAACAATTTCAAAGTGAAAATCCCTATGTCTAAAAACTATTGAAACTAGTATTGCGATATTGAAAAGACTATTGTCGACACTATTGGTATTGCCACTTTCCTATCGATGTTGTAACATTGCCTAGGTTACTATTGCCATATATCGATAGTCCGATGTATTGTTACATCCCTATTCATATACTGAGAAGAATTTTGTGATTCAAAGTTCTCAGAATCGCAATTTTTACTTTGTCTCAAAGTTGCGAAAAATTACTATTTTCGTTTGCAAAAAATGTCTATCAAAACAGGCCTATATATGAGAATGTGTATTTAAAACTAATTTTCTTATTAATCAACGAAAACATATGTTGTGGGTACTCAAAAGAACCGTCTCAATGAGACGGTTCTTTTGAGCACCCAAAACATATGTTAAAACAGATGGGTAAGTATTTATTAGCAATTTTATGCTCAAAAATTTTATAATCTTGACCTACGTCAAAAGCTAGACACAAACCTGATTCTTGAGTTTCTTAAGATATGTGATCACACTATAGCTGAGACAATTGTCCATGCTGTCGGGAACCAGGTTATGGGCTCCCATCCTAGCCAGGGCCCGCTTCAAGGGCTGGGCATAATAGCCTGGCATCGCTTTGATATAGCTGTCAAACCTCTGTCGCCACTGGGGAGTTGGTTTCAATTTGTGAACTTTAAATAACTCATCTGAAATAGACGCATATAGTTAGAGAAAAGCTGTGTATTTGCATTTTCACCCAGTTAAATTAAAAAAAAACAAAACACATTAACCAGGGGTATGGAAATCATCCAGATGGGGGGACAGGGGGTCCGGACCCCCTCTGAAAAATCACAAAAATACAGGTCAACCTCGTTATCTCAAAGTCCAAGGGAATGGATAAAATACTTCGAGTTATCCAAAGTTCGACATAGCCAAAATGCGACGTCACCAAAATACAGTATACATGTTGAATTTCGTTGAACCAGATTTCCTCCGATATACATTTGCAGTACAGACCAGTGACCTATATAATCTTATATAGGTCACTGTACAGACGTAGTAAAACTGTTTCTACATAAAACTGGATTGAAATAAAGACAAAAGAAAAATCTTTTGAGTTGTTTTATTTCCATTTTAATTACATAATAAAATAAAAAAATAAGTAAACATCAAACAAAACAAGTTAATATCTCCATGTACGAGAGCATATAGATAGCTTAAAACGGAGATAATTGCAGCACATATCACTGAAAAAACGTCAATTTTGTCGGAGCAGAACCACAGATATTCTAGCTGAATCAGATTAGGCTGCACTCTCACAGTCTAATCAGAGTCTTCACATGAAGAAATATTACACCCTTTAATATCGAAATATCTCGCAGCAATCTAAAGACTGTTGAAAACATCTCTCATCAAAAGACGCCGATGAACAATATTAAATAGGGACCGCTAATTTTCTGATGCTCCAATCGAACACACCTGAGTGGTCAGGTCAAGGTCAATCGGGTCAATTATCTAACAAACAGCTGATCAATTAACAATGACCGCCTCAACACACACTATAACTAATTGGCGATTACTTGCAACAATGGATTAATTGGGCTGAAATTAAGGCTATTGTTCGATCAATCAGGTAAATTACTTTGTTTGTCATTCGGACCGTTTCACTTTTTGACCACTTCGATACAAGCAGTGGTAAACAAAGGGAAAATTGACTTAAGGGAATGAAAAATCGCTTCGAAATAGCCGAGTTTTCATGATAACCGAGTTTGACATAAGCAAGGTCGAATTACAATGCAATATAGGGGAAAAATTCGGGAATGGATGATCACTTCGACATAGGCTGTGTATTCGAGATAGGCAAGTTTGACATAACGAGGTTGACCTGTATAGGGTTTTATAGCAATATTGTTCCGGATCCCCTAAAAATCACAAAGCTACCAAGCCAACATTCACCATTTCAATGGCATTTCACTGGCGGGCTGATGATGGCCAACTTTTAGTGGCATTTCAATCCTCTCTCCATCCCATTAACTAAAAAAAACAAACATGGTCAGTGTTGGACCCACTCTGACAAAACTTTCTGGATCTGCGCATGGAAATACCATACCAGACTTCTATTTACTTGTTCTGAGACAAGTTTAAAGAAGGTTAATAACAATTTTGTTTTCATATTCTATATTTTTTATGAACTCATGAATGTGTTTTTGAGGAAAACAGTGTGGGTCCTGGCCCTATGAAATAGCTGTCGCTTAATTTTCTCACTTGCTTAAGACATTGGTCAACTGGACTATTCACTGAAAATGATTGTTTTTGTTTGTTTCTTTACATCCCAGTCTACAATTTTTCAGTCATGTTGGGAAGGTTCTCCCTGGGTTGAACTGTTAAAGCAGAGTACTTACAAAGTATCTCACTCTCTAAAACACTGTAAATGATTGTAAAATGAGCCGTGGCATGGGATTTCCAACAATGTGGTATGTGCGACCGCCGACCAGCAAAGCCTCAGATCAGCCTGTGCATATACAGAGTCTGATCAGAGCCTTTGCGAGTCGCTTGAGTAGTCCATGAGTGTTAAGCTACTGATTGAACATCATTTGAAGTTTTTACTCTTAAAAGGAGGCTGCACAGACTCATCTGAGTCTACACTTGTCAAAATGTCACATTGTTGGAAATCACATGTCACGGCTCAAATGTTCTAATTATAGATATCACTTACCTAACAAGGGTAATAATACTGGATAATTATAGGGCATCACAAATAAATTAACACAAGTCAATGCACTACTCGCTTTCAAATATCCAAATGGATGTCCAAGTTCACTGTATTTAGCACTATTACTAATGAACACCTGCCAACACACATTAGGCTGCCGACGCTCCAGAATATACTGAGTGAGTGGAGACGGCTCTAGTTCATACTTGTCAAAGGGGAGATTATCAATCACCATCGGTTCACAAGACGTGCACGAGAACTGAACAACGGGATGTGCTGTCCTTGGTGGCTGGAAAAAATATACTGAAGGACTTTAAAAACGCACCACCTGCTAAAATGCTAATTTATTGTCAAAATGTAATATTTTAATTATGTGAAAAATATAATTGACAAGTCCCTTCATTAAGCTTGCATTCAATAAGAAAATCGAAACACTGTGGCTTATGGCTGCCGTGACGTCGCGATTATTCTGAGACATCCCAAATTTAAAAAGTCACAGAGTACCAATACCTTCCATTATGAGCGCAAAAAAGTTTTCGAACCGATGTTTGTTCTTGAAAGCAGAAGGAAAGACAAAAACAAATCATGAAATTTTAGGCCTCTGGTAACGTTCATTTCGTCTAGGTGACGTCATTATTGTTTTTGACGTAATTGGCTGTTTATATTCTAAGGATCAGGAATAATCAAAAAGTTTTAGTGCAACAAGATACTCCGCAACCCGGTGTGTAGAAGACAAAAGTATCGCGACATGCGCGAACGTCATCCGCCTGTTATTGCTGTTTGAAAAATTAAGACTGACGTTAGCAAAGAAACGCTGCGACTGGGAGTGTAATTAAACGAATATTTCCGATTATTTCCGAAACTTCTCTTGTTTTTCGGTTGGTTAAGACATCTGGCTACCAGCTCAAAATGTTTGCTTTTAAATTGAACTAATCTTACAGCTGTCAGACGACAATTGTTGAAAAACACTAACGTCAGTGTTACGTCAGAATGAACCGCATTAGCAAATCGAAACAATGGCAAATCATGGTCCATTGTGTAAGCGGATAAAAAGTGATAAAGAAAACATCCTCAAATCAACCATGTGGAAGAGACAGTGAATATATAACTGGTGCATTTCTAAAGTCCTTCAGTATAATACAAAACAATATTGACTTCAGGACGTTCCCAAAATGAGTTGGAACATAATTTGATAAGGTACAAGTTGGTATGTTGGTACAGCAAAGATTGAAATCAGCCTGCACATTCCCACAGTCTGATCACAGTTTTATGCTTGAAAAATGTTGGACCCTTGGTTACCCAAATAGTGCCCATCAAAGACTGATCAGACCTTGCGGATGCGCAGGCTGATGGGAGTCTACAATGTGCTCACATGCCAACTTGTACTTTTTGCTGGACACCGGCTGAAATAATGATTTCTATAAAGTTCCCGTTAATGAGGGTTCCAAAGTATAACTCTCAGGAACCATGTTGATACAAACATCAAAGTAGCACTATTTAATGTTCAGTATTTGGTAGAATTTTAACTTATGGGAGGAAAATTTTAATCTACAAAAGCTAATATCCTTTAATACTTAACTTAAGTACTGTGTCATTCTTTAACGTTAAAGTTACTTGCAGTTTTTCATAAACAAGGGGACCCTTGGGCCCCAAGTCGCTCACCTGAGAAAGACTGTCTATAAAGGTATAGGAAAGCATAGATCCTCTCAAAGTCCAGCTATAAATTTTGATAAATCAGCAGTTTCATTAAGACTTATCATGGGTTATGTTGACTAAATTAACAGGATGTAGAACTAGAACCTCAACAAATAAAACATGTGACATCTGCGGCGGGGCCATTTTTTGCCGCCAGAGGCATAATTTGAACAAACTTGGTAGAGGTTCACAAGATGATGCCTACAAATATATCAAGGATTTAGGCCTAGTGGTTTCAGACAAGAAGTTTTTATGTTTTTGGCCACATGGGCATTACTTGATTGAACTCATCTGATAATGGGGAATAAACCCTTTGTATACTGGAAACCCCTAATCTGGGTCTAAACCGCTTGCATCTGTTAGCAGCAAACTACAAATATCGCCGCTGGCAAGGAAAGAGTTATTAGGCTGATGTACTCACCAGTGCAGAGTTACTGACATCAGGCCAGAAGGCCTCCGGTATAGGCCAGTGACCCACAGAGTAACCTTTCTGGGCAGACTTTGGAACCTGGATCAGCTTACGTAGACTATGCCAGCTGGTACTGGTGGCCAAAGCTGACTGTATAGGATTTACCACTACTGGCTTAATATCATCTCCCATCTGTACATCCTGACGGTTGATGTCTTGGTTTTCTGACAAACAAATACATTTAGTGTACACATGAGACTGAGGTGTATATTTTAAAATAAGGCCAAATAAAAAAAAATACATGTGTTTTGGCTAACCAGATCCTAGCCAAATTTACTGGAGCTACCTAGATTTTTATTCAGGTTTTCTGTAAAAAAAATAAATAATTTCATACATTTTGAAAGGCAAAATGCCTTTCAAAATGCATACAATTATATTACTCTTTTTCCAGAAAAAAAAGTGTCCTATCCTACCTAAAATTTTAGACCCCATTACCCAAAACACACTCATTTTTTTATTTGGCCTAACAAATTCATTATTGGTTTCAGAGAAAACAGACATCATGCACACAAAAATCTTATCCCACCAAAGAAAATCAGTCTTGACAGTGAAATCCATTATCACCTTCACCAGACTAAACTTGGTTTTTGGTTTTGTTGCTTTACGTCCCAAGTCAACAGCTATGGTCATTGCAGGACGGTCAGTTCCCCTAACCACACTTTTTCCTGGGCAGGCTTGAACAAGCGGTTAACCAGTAATTTGTGCACATACTTTCGCTTGTAATTGACAACAACCCTTCTTGAATGAATCAGTGGAAGGGAGGAGAATGACCGTAGAAATTATTTCATGATCAACCTCCACGAAAGTATGGGACCGGGCCGGGATCGAACTCGCGACCCCTGGATCTGCAGTCAGACATGCACCTGTAGCCAGACACGTTACCAACTGCACTACGCGGCCCGGTCCAGACTAAACTGAACTCATGAAACATGGACATATCCTGTCTTTAAAGCAGTGTGGATCTAAACCGTCTTTAGCTCTGCTTGCAAGTACTTGCACAGGTAAACACAAATAAACAAAATTTTTCAACATACAGTGGTGAATATTTTCTTACCCATCATCTTAAACATATGTTTTGGGTGCTCAAAAGAACTGTCTCAATGAGACAGTTCTTTTGAGTACCCACAACATATGTTTTGTTTGAGAAATAAGAAAGCTATTTTTTATTACCTACTCTTAACTTGCTAGTAACTGGAATCCTGATGTTAATTTGATAAGAACTACTGGGGTCAGAGATTTTATTTGGGATTTTAGGAGGCTACCTTTTCCTTCACATTTTGGAAAATATCTAATTAAAATTTGGAAAATAAGTGCTAAAATACATGAAATTGGGAAAATAAAGGCCATTTTTGGCTTGGGAATGACTCCCATACAAGGTCTTAAAATCACTGGGGATGCAGAGCATAAAATAAAAACAAGTAGCCCATTGGGCAACGAACGTCACCTGAGAGCCAGCATAATGTTAGGAGACACCATAATTTACGATGCTCAGAGGCAGTTAATTCTGAACTTGAAACAGTGACCAGGTTTTAATTCAATAACATAAGATATTATGCAAGTTCTAGTTCTTTAAGTCTTAAAAAGATCTGAATAAAAATTGAAGAGAACACCTGGTGAATGTATAGTTTCAAATGCTCAAGGGCAGCTAACTCCGTAGTCAGTGATAGGATCTGACCGAAATTCAAACTCATCCATACTTTTATGTATGTCTTGGTAACCTACAAGGATGAAGAAAATCAAATGAAAAATAAAGGCTCTGGAGTAGTCACAACATTATACAGCTATATTTTAGACGCTCAAGGGCAGCTAACTCTGTAGCTGGTGGTTGGGTGTGGCCAAAAATCAAACTCATTCAAACTTTTATGGGTGTCCTTGTTACCTGCAAGAATGAGGAAGATCCATTCAAAAATGAAGGTACTAGAGTGGTCACAACAGATCTCCAATTGTAAGTCTATGCAGATTTTTTATGATGCTCAAGGGAAGTTAACTCCACAGTCTGAGGCTGGTTCTACTTTAAATTAACTAGAGGACCTGAAGGTCCTGAGGCGCTCACCTGATCTCCTTAATAATGTTACAATAGGTCAAGGTCAACTACAGCTTATATTGAAACAAATTTTGTTTTACCATATATGAGGATTGCAGACATTTTGGTCAAGTGACTTAAACAATCTAATGAATAATCCATCAAACAGCCCAGTGATTTCTGAGAAACAGATGTTTAGATAGGTGTGTGGCAGTCCAAATGAGTGGCCTTTGATAAAAGGTCACAGGCCAGCTTGGCTTTTGGCACTTAATACAAGATTTTTCCCAAATAAATGCATTAGGAATCAAATTTGACCTTGCCATAAAGTAGGTCAAGGTCAACCTAGGTTAATCATTTGTGCAAATCTGGTAGGGCCCACAATCCTCAATGCTACATACCAAGTCCAAAGGCCATTGGCCTTTTGGTTCCAGAGAAGAAGACATTTAAAGGGTTTTCACCATATATGGGCGTGGTGGCCATCTTGGTCATGTGACCAGTACACTTGGCATAAATTTTGGCTAACTTATCATAAGGAGTCTTCATATGAAATTTGAGTTCAAATGGCCAAGTGGTTTCTGAGGAAACTATGTTTTGATGTGTTGATGGGACTCCAATATGAGCAACCTTGGCTGATAAGTTAAAGGTGAACCTTGACCTTTGAAACTTATTTATAGCCATTGTCTCATTTGGTTCAACATATCAAGTGAGAATAATGACTTTGGCCTCAACAGTTTTCAAAAAATGAAATTTACAAAAAAAATCCCATTTAAATGCATTAGGAAGCAAATTTGACCTTGAAGTTTAGTAGGTCAAGGTCAACTTAGGTTCACCATTTGAACAAACTTGGTAGGCCCCACACCCCAAATGCTACATACCAAGTCCCAAGGTCATCGGCCTTCTGGTTCTGGAGAAGAAGATTTTCAAATGGTTTTTACCATATATGGGCATGGCGGCCATCTTGGTCATGTGACCAAAATATTTTGCATAAGTTTTTGCTTACTTATCATAAGGAGTCTTCACATGAAATTTGAGTTCAATTGGGCCAATGGTTTGTGAGAAAACTATGTTTCAATATATTGATGGGACTCCAATATGAGCGACCTAAGCTGAAAGGTCAAAGAGCAACCTTGACCTTTTGAACTTATCTATAGCCATTGTCTCATTAGGTTAAACATATCAAGTGAGAATAATGACTAAAGCTTCCACAGTTTTCAAAAAAAATCAACTTTTCAGAAATTTTCCCATATAAATGCATTAGGAAGCAAATTTGACCTTGACGTTAAGTAGGTCAAGGTCAACCTAGGATCATCATTTGAACAAACTGAGTAGGCCCCACAACCCCAATGCTACATACCAAGTCCCAAGGTCATCGGCCTTCTGGTTCTGGAGAAGAAGATTTTTTAAGGGTTTTTACCATATATGGGCGTGGCGGCCATCTTGGTCATGTGACCAAGACCATTTGAACAGACTTTTGTTCCCCCATCCTAAGGAGTCTCCATATGAAATATGAGTTCAATTGGCCCAGTAGTTTCAGAGGAGAAGATGTTTGAAAATGTTGACGGACGACGGACGGACGGACGGACGGACGGACGACGGACGACGGAGTCACTGGTATACTATTAGCTCACCAATGAGCCTTCGGCTCAGGTGAGCTAAAAACTCATCCAAGCTTTTATGGTTGTCCTTGTTACCTGCAAGAATGAAGAAGATCCAATCAAAAATGAAGGAGCTAGAGTGGTCACAACATTATTCATTAATTTTTCTGATGCTCAAGGGCAGCTAACACCGAAGTCGGTGATGGAATCTTGCCGAAATTCAAACTCATCTGAGCTTTTATGGTTGGTCTTGTTATCTGCAAGAATGAAGAAGATTCATCCAAAAATGAAGGTACTGGAGTGGTCACAACATTTCTCCCATTATAAGTCTATGGGGATTTTTCCAGACACTCAAGGGCAGCTAACTCATAAGTCCCTGATCCAATCTTACCGAAATTCGAACCCATCCCAGATTTTATGGTTGTCCTCGTTACCTGCAAGAATAAAGAAGAACCAATCAAAACTGAAGTAGCTAGAGTGGTCACAAATTTTCCCCATTATAACCCTATGGGAGCTATCTGTTGCCATGGAAACCAAAGTTTTCATCCGATCTGGCCCAAAACCTAATGCAGCCAATCCCCCGCCCGTATGATGCTTCTGATGAAATTTGGTTACGATTGGCCTGCTGGTCTCAGTGATATTCATGTTTGAAAGTGTGGATGCATGGACAGACGGGCGCCGGCTTGAGTCCCATACTATAAGCTCACCCTGAGCCTCCGGTGCGCTAATAAATTAATAAACAGCATGATAAGGTTTAACTAGCTTGTAAACTTTGATTCGCTCACTTCAATATCACAAAACCTACCTTTTAATCCATTGATGTCATTCTCTTGCTTTATTGTACCTGGAAGAAGAAATGAGTTAATAGCTCATGAGGAATTGGTCTTAACCCATTTAAGCAGAATGAAATTTCTCACCGTTATCAATTGGAACAGTCCATTTCTGTTTTAAGGAATGTTGGGTGGTATTATTCATTTTTATTCAAATTTTAACAGAACATTCTGCAAGCAAACAGTGGAGACCCTGATCAGACAACGAATTCTGTGGCGTCTGGTCTGGGTCTGCACTGTTTGCCTATGTCCGACAAAAAGGAAGCTAGGCTTATACGGGTTAAGGCCTCCAGATAAGAGTGTGTAATCTGTAATTGAAAAATAATTTTCTTATAAATATTTCTCATCTAAAAACATATGTTGTGGGTACACAAAAAACTGAATCACTGAATGGTAAGGAAAAACATACAATTTATATGCTCCAAAAACGTTTTACTACTCATGTCCTATGGAAACTATTATGCCACCATATGAATCTGCCCATCTGTGCAGTCTCCTAAGAGAATTTAATTTAGATCCCCCCAATATCACAGAGTAAAAGTGAAAAAAAATATATAAGATGTGGGTACTCAAAAGAGCCTTCTCAATCAGACAGTTTTTTTTATCACCAACACATATATATGTTAAACTGATTGACAAGGAAATAAGGCCAAGAAAAAAAAAATAAGTGTGGTTCAGTTTACCCGACCTACCCTAATTCTTTAACCCCTACCCTAAACTTTTTTCTCCAAATTCTGAAGTTGGAAGAGAATAGCAGAACAAAATAATTTTGTTCTGCTATTCTCTTCCAACTTCAGAATTTGGAGAAAAAATTCATATCAAAATGACCATCTGAAACGGAAATCTAAATTTCTATGCATTCAGTCTTTGGTATTGGAAGTAAAAGGATTAAAACAATGTTATACATGTATCTTCAAATTAGACCCTTTTATATCTGAGTTTTGTCTTAATTACTTAATACATTTCCACGCAAGTCTAAATATTTTAAGAAAAAAAGTTTCAAAAAAAGATATAGTATCCTACCTACGGTACCTACCCTAATTTTTTTCAGGGTGTAACCTGAACCACACATTTTTTTTATTTTGCCTAATCAAATTTGCCCTCAATATTTTGCCTTTCTGTGTCCAGCAATTGGCTTTCCACTAGAACCTATGTTTCGATTGAGCTGTTCCTGATGAGTACACAGTACATGCACAAGTTAACACAGGTTTAAAAGCTTTAAGCAGAAATAAATTTTAGTTTAAAACGAAAAGCATCTTCAACTCTTTGTAGACCAATGTACTTTTCCATAAAGCTTGATACAATTAAGTCAGGACCATTGTATATTATTGTCAATTTGAGGTCACAGGATATAATTTCCTGAAAAACTTTGTAATTTCTTTCTCTGAAGATCGATTTTGTCTTAGCAAACAGTGTAGACCCAGAAGATTACCGGGCCGCGTAGCGCAGTCGGTAACGTGTCTGGCTACAGATGTGTGTCTGACTGCAGATCCAGGGGTCGTGAGTTCGATCCCGGCCCGGTACCATACTTTCATGGAGATTGATCATGAAATAATTTCTACGGTCATTCTCCTCCTTCCGCTGATTTATTCAAGAAGGGTTGTTGTCAGTTACAAGCGAAAGTATGTGCACAAATTACTGGTTAACCGCTTGCTCAAGCCTGCCCAGGAAAAAGTGTGGTTAAGTGAACTGACCGTCCCGCAATGACCATAGCTGTTGACATGGGACGTAAAGCAACAAAAACAAAGGCCCAGAAGAAATGCTGCAGAATGCAGATCCTGATGAAATGCCGCATTTCATCTTGGCCTTTGTTGTTTGCAAAAGTACCAATTTAGGGGCTTCCAGTCTACAATGGGTTCAAATCACTTACCATCTGGCTGTAAAAGAGGGGGATCAGGACCAATCTTCTCAAACTGTATGACGACACCACTTTGAACTTTCTGCACCAAGCTCTCTATGGCTCCATTCAACATCTTCTGTGTGTATACAGCATAGGACCGTCCTTTCAGCAAAAAAAAATGGTACCAAATTTATATATACTGTGTTTGACTTTTTAAAAAGAATGTGTGATTTAAAATTGATTTTCTTATTTCTCAACCTAAACATATATAAACAGTGCCCTAGATAAGCTTTTGGGTCAACTGGGTATTTACGCAACCGGGTTAACCTCAATTGTGTACTTGCAAAAACAATTGCGTTTTGTTTATTTTTACGCCACTTTTTTTCTGTGTTTGCACATGTTTTCTTATTGAATGAACCCATCTGGAATGTGCCTGCATATCCTCTGCCTTTCTAGAGTATCAAACTAGTGGTACCTGAAGTAAATCTCGCCCCCTTGTTGAAATTGCATCTATAGTGTTTTTCTGCGAAGTATTTGACTAGGAGCCTATATTTTATTCGTAAAACTGGAATTATATGTGCACTCGCTAGTAAAAAAAAATCAATACCCGACAGGCATTTGTTTATTTATACCCAAATGGAAAAGAAATGGACCAAATAGTATGCAATGACATTGCATGCAATTTCATACCGATCGGTGGAATTTCTTTTCGGTACGCACACATATTTTTTATGATTTTAATTGCAAATTTACGCAAATACGCTGCTTATCTAGACTGCTGTATAAACATGAACATTTATCTCATTGCATGCTGCAAAATTGTTTGTGCTTTTCTGTTGTCATCTACCAAATTTTTTTCAAATTTTCAAAAAAATTCTTTCAGGAACGCTATCAGAGTGTCAAACAGTTTGGATCCAGATCAGATCTGATGCTTTGTCAGTCCTGATCTGGGCCCAAACTGTTTGCATTTCTAGGCTTATATCTAAGTTGTGACTCGCAAGAAAGAGCTACATTGTGTATAGATTATCTCACCTCCAGTGACCTCGCACATGGCATCAAGAGGATGGTTCTCTGCTGAGGGAATAAACATGTTGCTATTTATATCTATAGGCACGCTCCCTGGCAATTTCATCACTAATCCAAAGATGCGTTGATCCCATCTGAAGGGTTCCTTTGTAAGCTCGTGTCCTGGCACACAAGTTGTGTTCATAGGAATGTTAAGCTGTCGGAAAAATTAGGATAATCAGTATAGAACTCTTGATAGGTCCAGTTAAGCAAAATTTTTGAGCTTAAAAATGCAATAATTTTCTTACCCAGCCATCTTAACATATGTTTTGGGTGCTCAAAAGAACCGTCTCATTGAGACGGTTCTTTTATGTACCCACAACATATGTTTTGGTTGAGAAATAAGAAAAATAATTTTCAGCTACTCACATTTATCTGGAGGCCTGCTCTTGTAATAGATATCCTATTGTTTGTTTGAGTTGATGCATTTAAGTTTACGTCCCAGTCAACAATGTTTCAGTCATGTCGGGACATTTCCTGGGTTGAACCAGTACTAAGCACCTCAAGGACACAAAACAGTGCCTCCAAGGAGTTTCGAACCAACGACATCTCAACCTCAAGTCTAGCACTCTACCAGTGAGCTCCTCAGATATAATTGAGCCGTGACATGTGATTTCCAACAATGTGGCATTTTGACATGAATAGACTCAGACGAGCCTCTGCAGCCTCCTTTTAAACTTAGAAACTCCAAAGGCTGTTCGGTCTGTAGCTTAACAGTCGTAGAATATTCAAACAACAAGCAAAGGCTTGGATCAGGCTGCACGTATTCCCAGACTGGTCTGAGCCTTTGCTGGTCGCACATACGGTGACATACCACATTGTTGGAAATCTCATGTCACAGCTCATATCATTTTGCAATAATGATTCTTCCTCGAGATCAATTCACATGGGGGTGGGGGTGTTCTAAATTTCCCAAATAGTGACCTTTTGGAAATTCTTATTTCAAAACTTGCAGTATGTTACATTAATTACATGATATTAACAATTTGGTCAATTGTTTTCAGATAATTGAAACTGAAACTATTATAATCTGCATAGCTATTGGATATTCAGACTTATCAGTATTTTGAGACTACTGACTTTCTATGAAATTCAGCCTCAAAAACCTGAATTCAGGAACAAGAGTCTCAATGAGGCTATACCGCTAGTTGAGCTGTTGGCCTTCAGGTATCAGAGGAATTTTTCAGTTTTTTTTATCATAATTGATATATGGACAATTTGGACCCCAGGAGCATGGTTGGCAGGATCTATGTAGAAGACCACTAAACATTGATACATACTTTACAAAATAAAATGTATATATAAACTTCGGAGAAGATTTTTGTCAAGTTTTGTCCCATTATTAGTTACTAATTGAAATCACTGTTAGTATGGAAGCTAATAACCCCCCAGGGAGTGGCCAATTTGGTTTGGCGGGATTTATGTAGTGCACCTCAATAAGCTGTGGGCATCATGGACATTGGTTTCAGAGAAGAAGACCCTAGGGGATCGATTGGCAGGATTTTTGTAGGAGACCAGGCCATTATGGCAGCCATATGCTTTTAAAGCATGTGAAAGTTTATTTGTGCCTCAAAGTCAGAAAACCAGTTTTTGGGGACTGCGACCAGGTAAGGCTCAAACCAGCCAGCTCAGCTACAGACCCATGGTTGAATATCTAAATTTTGTGTGTAGCAACTTTCAAGTGCATTCATTACTTTCTCATATTTGACATAAGCATGCTGGTCTGCGCCTTCGTTGGTCACATACAACCAAGTCAGATTTTCTTGCTCAAGGCCAATTCGTCAAACCATTATTGAATCCAAGAAGTCAGTTATTAATTCATCTTAGAAATATAGCAGTCAGGCAAAAGATCATGGTACAGTGCACGATCTTGGCCTGGTCCCATACTTTTGTGGAGATTGATCATGAAATAATATCTACGGTCATTCTTCTCCTGGACCTCTGAATCATTCAAGAAGGGTTGTTGTCAGTTCAAGTTAAAGTATGACCACAAACTACTGATTAACGGCTTGTTCAAGCTTGCCAAGGATAAAAAGTGGTGAGGTGAACTGACTGTCCCACCAGGACCATAGCTGTTGACTGGGACGTGAAGCAACAAAACAATGGTACAAAGTAAGTCCCTTGGAAGATTATAATACACACCATTACTTATAACACTGATGCGTAAATTTTCATGGTAAAAAGATGGGAGGCTCCCATTTTTTTACCATGAAATTTTACATAGGAATTATAGGAAAATGAGCATGAATGCCATTGAATGGTCATTTTCCAATATTTCCTTTGTAAAATTGTCCTTTTATAACAAAGTGCATTATAACACGGTCCCTTCCTATGGACTACAAACATAGTGTTTTAAAGGGACTACATGCACTGTGTAATTTTATTTTTTCCATACCTCCTGCTGTACACCAGAACTTCCTGTCAGTTTGCCTCCATCCGTTAGTACTATGATAACTGCTGGCTCCAGATAATGGGGACAACGGCCCTGCAAGACAAAATATTTATACGCATGTAACATGTCCTTATGTTATTCTGACAAATTTGGTTAAAATCTACATACCAGTTCTTAATATTTTCAAGCATATTACTTGTCCAAATTGATTTATAATGGGCCTTTAGAATGGACAAAGGGCTATTATATATCCCATTAAAAAGCATCATATATGCCCATTTATTAATTACAATTGAGACCTTATGAAAATTGACAGGACCACAAAATCCTCTTGTAATATCTCATTTAAAGGCTCTGAGCAAAATTAATTTCCAATTTGATTACCTCACATGGGTCCAAGCCATTACCAAAAAAGTATTCATTTTTTAGCATCTAATTAATGTTTTCTCACGAAACAGCTTGAGACTTATGAAGGTTAGGTGTTATCCCTGGATATTACACACAGAACTATCATACCAACACAACAGGATCAGCACAATTAAAGTACCAACATCGTCTCCCTCCCCTCTGTATTACAGTGTACTCTGTGTTGTCAAAACTGCACCAATCCGTAAACATTTAAGTAATCCTTTCATCCACCACATAGCAGGGCCTTTTCCAGCTATTTTGGGATAAGGCCCCTGGTTTGAATTGGGAAAAAATATGCGGCATTTTGGGAGTTTTTTTTAGAAGCGTTAAACAGTACAAAAAACACTTAAAATGTGCATGATTTATTCATGTGTATATGAGAGAGTTATATCATACAAAATTACAAATGTAACCATCTTTACTGGAGTTGTAATATAACCAGCTGTTCTGCTTTTGATACTTTTTTAAGATCATATGTCATCAAATGTTGCCAAATAACAAATGATCAATTGTCCGCTTGTTTATCATTTTCTTACCTTAATTTATTTTAAATCTTTCCAAAAAATGATGATTGTTGAAAATTAGGATTTAGGGAGAGTCGCCAGCATCTTGAAAAATATAGTAGTGAAACTGTTTGCATGATAGTCGTGATAGCCACGGCCGTTGTGTCAGTATTTCTACATACCGAAACGGACCCAAATGCACGTAAAACGACAATTTTTAATTGGGATTTTTTGGGGGGATATTGGGAAAAAAGGGGATATTTTTGGATTGGAAATGGGGTCGAATATCGGACCCTGGTGATAGGGAGAAATGGTCCTGCATAGGTTCTGTTAAGCAAAAGATTTTAGCGTAAAGTTGCCGATATTTTCTTACCAATCAACTTAAACATGTATGTTTTTGGTGTTCAAAAGAACCATCAATTGATTTTCCTACCTTTCTAAAGCCAAAGCCAGGGGCCCGCTGAATTTTGGAAAAAAATCGTTTAAACCTTTAAAATTGGAAAAGTTTTGAATAGTGAAGGGGCTGTTCAGGCCTAGAAAAATCCCTACCATCCCAATGAGACGGTTCTTTTATGGCTTTTTTTTAGAAATAAGAAAAATAATTTTTCATTACGCATTCTTATCTAGTGACCAGTTAATTAACCATTTTATCAACCAGATAAATACTATTATATGATGGTCAATAACAATGTAGGTCCTGGTGGATTAGAAAATTACCACATTTTGACACTCAAATAGATTGCTTAAAATGACTTAGATATATGATAGGATGTTAATACCTGTCCATATGTGTCTATCCCTGACTGCATTCGGTTTACATTTAGCAAATCAAAGCAGGATTTGAGGGCATGACCAAGATTAGTTATCCCCACTGCTGTTAGATTCTTCAACTCGCTACTAAATGTTGCATGACTTTCTTTCCAACCAGCCTAAAAAATAAAATTATGAAATTCATAGACATATCTACATGTGGTGCCCATTGTGCATGTGTGTAATGAAAATGTACACAATAAAAGGAGACTACCAGGAAAATTTCTTTCCATACTGTTAATTTAAGGAAACAACTTGTTCATTGAGTGATTTCTTGCTTGAATAGGGCCAAATAAAAAAGTGTGTTTCGGCCCTTTCAGGTAACGGCTCTGAAAATTCTAGGTGGGGTAGGCATATGTCATTTATTTCTGAAAAAAAAAAAAAAATATATATATATATAATATTATGCATTTTGAAAGGCATTGCATAATATTTTTTTTTCCAGAAAACCTGAAAAAAAATCTAGGTTTCACCAGTAAATTTATGTTGGGCGGGGTTACCCTAATCACAGGTATTTTTTTATCTAGCCTATTCTCCCTTAAAGTGTTCAAACATACTATGTCATTCTTGCACCATAAAGAAGGGTATAGATGGGGTATAATGATTAGTTAATAATGACCCCTTTTTATAATGAATAGTGAATAATGAGCCAAAAAAATAATGAATAATCCAACCACCTCGATAGCTCAGTTGGTAGAGCGCCCGCTTTCGGAGCAGGAGGTCGTGGGTTCGAATCCCGCGGCTGCACCATACCAAAGGTGTAAAAAATGGTACTAGCAGCTCCCTTGCTGACGCTCGCATAAAAGGGGTTGTGCTAGGGAGATAAAGACAGGTAAGTATCTGTTAAAAATATAATTGTTATGTCGCAGAATAGCTAATGAGCTAATGTTGTCTGTTACATTATAAGCGACGTTAAATAAGGCTCGTTATCTTTATCTATTTTTTTTTAATGAATTGAAGAAAAAATAAATGATTAGTGAATATTCAGATTTCTTTGCCACCTTTTTTACTGTTAATTAATAATTGGTCTTACTTTAATGAATAACCTAAAATTTTAATGAGATGAATAATGGGCTAAATTTTTAATGAATAGTGAATACCAGACCCCCCCCCCCATCCAGATCCTCATAAAGAATCAGCATACCCCCATTTTTGATGATGTAAGGACATTAATTAGAGCAAATACTAGCATTTCATTTTTTTTCAGAATTTTAACTTAGAAAGCTGTGTATACCAGTGCACTGAATTATAGCATGAATATATATTTAATGGACCAAAAAAAACCCCAAACAGCTCGCTGATCTCTGTGCCTAAATCTACTTTCGTTTTTGACTTCCTAATTATGTATGCAAAAAGTGAAGGTCACGAAGCATGACGTCAGAAAAAAATCCCACAATACTTCACTAACACGGGAGAGAGAATATGGCGTAGACCTATGAAGGATTTCGCTCTGCATTTTCTCGCTTGATTTACTGTGTTAGTTGGTCTTTCAAGGCCTAAATTCCAGTGGATTTAATCAATGAAGTCACGTCGTCAAAGCTTGCCTACATAAAAATTCAATCCCCTATTTATAAACTGGAATTTTACCTTGATGTTGGCTGGCGGCTCTTCCAAAGTCAGAAGCATGTAACGATCCCATCGACTGTTTGGATCTCTAGCTCGAATCTGAATAAAATAAATAAATTAAAAGTTATGTGTGTTGAATTTTATTGTTTTAGCTTTGAGTTTATGCCGATCAAACCAAATGATAGAGGGTTTACCTTCATAAATGTCTCCACAGACGCCTTTGATACATCAATAAACGTAGTCCCCAAATAAGTTCTCTGATTCATCGACGCACTGGTGTCTACCAAGAACAAAATTATCGTCATTTTGAAGGATTGTCATTGATCTTCAAGAATAATCCGTTTTCAGACCTCGGGGACGCCTATGGGCGCCATAAAAGGCGATATGACCTTCCGTATTTTTCACAATGGCCGCTCTAGAATCGCTGCTAACAGCAGCTAAACGCCACGAAATGCGGGGCACGTGACCTGCTCGCCATTATTTTTTGATTGGATAGTATTTCGGTTGCGGGAGCTACTATTATTTTTCATTTCATCCAATTCTTTAGCTTGCTTTCCAGTAAATGTGTGGAAAAATATTTAACTGTTTTTCGACATTCAGTCAACATCTATGTGTCCCTTTCATAAAATGTTAGATCATTGGAAATCTCTCGCATAAGTCGCGTAAATTTAGAATAGGACGGTTAGCTCCTTTCTACTTTCGGTTTCTAAAAATAAAATTTAGATACACAAAGGCTGTGTCTATTCTTCCATTCTTTCTGTCTATCTTAACGATTTACCAATTCAAACAATTCATCGGCAAAATAATAGGCTGCGAAACAGGTGCATGCGTGGGAGGAGATCGATATACGGTCCTATCGATCCCTATCTAGTCTGTGCGCGGCTCCAGGGGGGTGGGGGGGGGGGGATGACACTCCAGTAGGGTGACACCCCAGAGGGATACTCTCGTTTTTTCTTCATACTTACGGTAGACTCGGGCCCAGCATCTACCGTTCATCCCCAAAAATATCAGGAATTTCAAGCACCCCAAAAAATATTTGATATTTTAGCAACCAAGAAAGATCCCCATTCTGTACAATGACCTTAAGAAAAGACCATAAAATGCATAGAGACCCCTAAATATAGTCCAATATTGTGATGACCCCAAGAATATCCATAAAATCTTCATACCCCAAAAACATTCATTTTTCTTAAAACCCCCAAAAATATTGAAATTCAAAATTTTGAACCCCCAAAACTGACCCGAGCCTACGTACGTATGTATGACAATATTAGAGACCCCCCCCCGGGGGACACCCCACCCATGAAGAATCACAAACTTATAAAGGGTTTCATAGCAACCCCTGAAAAATCACAATGCTACTAAGCCAGCATTCAATGTTAGGCCTGCTACATGTAGATGATCCGCGGATCCTCTCTCCTCATCAACTAACAAAAAAAAAAAAAAAAAAAAAAAAAAAAAAAAACGCAACCTTTTCAGGTCTGGACCTACTCTGACGAAAGTTTCTGGATCCGCGCATGCTGTCTATCCGTCAGTCTGTCCGTCCGTCTATGTGTCTGCCTTTCTGTCTGTGATGATGCGACGTTGTTTTAAGGTTGTGTGCCTGCTGGGTGACAAAACCACCATACTCATCATTTCACTGAGCGGTCAGATTTGGCATGCGAAACCAAGCTAGGCTATTTTTTACGATCGAAAGCGCTTTTGTAGTTTTGATGCCAAGCAGTGTGTTCGCTATCACCGATTGGTGTTACCGAATGCGTCATATTTTAAGGGACAATAAAGAGATATTGTCTCTGAGATACATGTATTAAGGTTTTTATGAATCGAGTGGACTTCATCATGCCTTCAGATCTGCCCTTGAGTTCGAGATTTGTGCATTTCAAACCTTTTTTTGCAAAACCCAAACCATCTTCAAACCATTAAGTGGTTACCGAGGAATGTTCCGGTCAAAATTTGGGAGGTTTTGAACGCGCTCAAAGTGATTCATTTACAATTCAGTTTGGGCTTGTGGGTCCTGGGACTCGCTGCTCCCAGGACCCACTGCTTCCCATATCAATAAGTCCAACTGCAAACTTATGAGTCCAGAATACTATTTTCATGACTAGTCTGCAATACCATTGCATCCTGGGACTCGCTGAAATGAAAACTTTGCATCCCAGAGACAAAAATATGCGCAAAAGATGCAGGATGCGCAGGTAAAAAAACAACACTGGCTTATGGGCCAACCTTTAAGTCCGACATATTGAGTTTTGAGTCCCTGTTACGAAATTTCATATCCATATCTATCAAATCTTCAGAATAAATCGCCCGATGGTTACTGGGATCTCGATCTGAAAAATGTTTGGGAAGAAAGAAAATGGAAGATAACAGTAACAAAGTCTCCCAAGCCAACCACTAGGGGAGAGAGGATCCAAATACCGCTAAAACGCGATGACCCTTGTCCAGGTAATCCGGACCAGTATTGCTAAGAAACCCTATATTTTGTGATTTTTCAGGGGGGGGGGGGGTTGATCCGCCCATGTGAAGCTTAAATGTGAACTGAAGGAAGTGGGGCATACACCCTATAGCACCCTGCTCTGTGTCACTGAATGCTTCATATATGGCTTATTGGTGAGGTTTCTGAGATATAAAACCATTAATGGAAGAAGGCACTCTCAGTATTTCTTTAGATATAGGCTGGGCACCTGCATCTACTGTTTACAGTCTCTCCCTTCAATATATATATATATATATATATATATATATATATATATATATATATATATATATATATATATATATATATATATATATATATATATATATATATATATATATATATATATATATATATATATATATATATATATATATATATATATATATATATATATATATATATATATATATATATATATATATATATATATATATATATATATATATGTATATATATATATATATATATATATATATATATATATATATATATATATATTATATATATATATATATATATATATATATATATATATATATATATATATATATATATATATATATATATATATATATATATTATAATATATATATATATATATATATAATATATATATATATATATATATATATATATATATATATATATATATATATATATATTAATTAAGGTCGAAAGTATTGCAGAATGCTCTCCTTTGACCAACATTAAGCGATAATTGGTCTTGTAAACCAATTTTGGTCTTTTATTTGAATGACCGCTTAAGACAGGCTTTACTGTACACCATCAAGACCTTAAAACAGAAGTAACCAAAAATATCCACAAAGCCTCCATACCTCCAAAAATGTCGAAATACAAAATTTTGAACCCAACATATTAAATCTGCTTCACTTGATGTGTCTTATAAAACGCATTACTTTATATTTATGGTTCACTGGTTGGGATCTGAACCATTTCTAAGACGGTAAGACTTTTATTACCCCCACCCCCTTCCTCCTAGCCGAAGGGTGTGGCATATTGGTTTTGGTGCGGATCCCATGGGCGCCGCGTAGCCTCTTTCCCACACTCCATTTTTAGATCCAGTGGGTCACGCACTCAAACAGCGCAGTCATGGTGGATTGGTTGCAGTGTACGAGTTCACAGAATAAACTATTTTTGGTTTTCTGTGATCCATTAGATATGCGCAAGTTCTTTACAACCACCAATTTTCACGATGTTGTTTTTTTTATTTTGAATTATCACTTAGGCATTGTAGTAGCTTTCAAATTCAATCAGCCATTTTCTTGGGAGCTTATGTGTCCGAAATGTGTCCACATACACTGTAGTATAGCCACTCAAATGGAGCACTGTTTTTCGGCAACAACATTAAATCTAAAATGCGAATTTTAATTTAAATTGGAAATATATACTTAAACCAAGAAAGCCCTAATCAAAAATAAATTTTGAAGTTTGCATGCGTTTTCATAAATGCTGTGATAGGCTGACGTTTTAACATTATAACATGGCTTTATGTTCAACTGATAGTCAATGGTCCGTTTCGCTCAAGGTACTAGAGGGGAATATATATAATACAAGACAATTCATTTCAATGCTTCAGTGGTTTTAAATGTAGCTACATATTGGCTTGCGTTGCCGTTTATCAGCCTAGTCACTAATGTTTCAGTTATTTCCAACCGTGTCACAAAAATGGTGACCCAAAAGAAAGGCTATTTTTGTAGACCTATAAAAGCAGCTCACACAATTTGATGACTTCAACAAGATAATCGTCTGCTGTAATCTCTACTTGACATTTTAAAAATGAGCAAATACTGAGGCGAGTTCAATAATGCGAGAGCTCGCCAAGCGCTCGTTGATTGGTACCTATCTTTATTCGTAATGTGTAAAGCCTGACATCAGTACAACGAGCGATTGAAAGCGCTCGCATTGTTGAACTCGCCTGGTATATCTATCCCAGGTGTATTACACTGACAGTACAAAAATGGGTACTGAAAGGGTATTTTCATACTAACAAAAAGTTATTTATTTTTACAAGATATCAGAGCAGTAAAATTGATATCATTCTCCGCCAAAATTTAAATCTAGTTAGGATTTTGCTATTTCTATGCGCATGCAAACTTTCAATGCGAAGTAACTTGTATGTAAAATTTTAAAAATGAAAAACTGTGTTCCATTTGAGGTGCAATACTACAGTTATGACGCTGTGCTATGTAAGTCATTAGTTATGATTTAATGACATCATATAATGAAGATTACGAATAAGTGAAGAAATAGAAAAGTTGGCATATTCAGTTTATTATTTGTGGAGTGGCACACCATTTTGTAGCTATACTAAAATGTATAACTCAGGCGCTGTATCGACTATTGCTCAACTCACATAAATCTTGTTAAGCAGATACACAGCTGGATACACGTGAAAGAACATTTTCGGAAGTAAAATATTGACAAAAATATTACTCCTTTTAACAGCAAGGTGAACTATTTTGTGTCCTCGTCGACTGCAACCGACTCGCGATGACTGCGCGGTCCTCTAGCGTATACATGTATAGTTGATGGGTTTTGCTCAATTATGCATCTTGATAAGATTTTGGTGACGTTAGCCGTATTGTCAAACTCGCAAAAAATGATCAATAGCGTTTCCGTATTGGAATGGTGATTCTGGCCAAACTTTAGGTATTGTATTATTATGACACAAGAAAGAGTTGATAACTCTTTATTGGTGACATTGACTTAATTTTCAATGTCACCATCCTATAAAAAATCTGCCTTTCCCGCACTCTTTCTTCTGAAACAGTGGTAGATTTTGACCAAACTTACATAGATACATTGTTTGGAGTACTAGGTTTTGATGACATTGGCCTAATTTTCAAGGTCATATCAGCACTTTGAAATGTCAAATTATGAACATAATTAATAGCGTTCCCACAGGTTAGTTATACCTTGAACGGAACAATGTACTCTGCACATACTTTATATACACATAGAAAAAAGATAAGGAACACCTTTACAGGGGTCATATGCGCCAGGGAAATGCCAGGGAAATTAAAGAAAAATCAAGGTCAGGGAGTGTTATGTTGTGTCAGTGAAAAATAAATGTTTGCTAAAATGTCAGGGAAATATCAGAGAATTTACAATTTTCAATTGAATAGAATTTCCAAACAAAATAAAGGCTAGGGCCGTTTTTTTAAAACATTTTAGATACAACCTTAATCATTTAGATAGCTTTTAAATTGCTGTAAACATTAGAAGATGGAAGGATTTGTCATCCCTTGCCTCCTAAGTTGCCTTTTTAGCTAACCTGAGCCAGGTATTGGTATGGCAATGGTCAGACGTCCCCCATCCATCTGTCCGTCATCCTTTCCCATTTCCAAAGAGATATATCTCTAATGTCAGATGGCCAAATGTGATAAATTTCATGTAAAGCATCATCAGGTAGGGATAAAGGCTGTATAAAAGTTAGAAAGAGGACAAAGATCAGGAATCTATACAATCAAGTACCGCACCTGACCCAGGATACCAATGGGAAAGTGGCAACTTCACAATTAGACATCACAAACGAGAGCCAAGAGGTCAGCCCTTTCCCAGCAGGTGACCACAAGACATCAATAAACAGACGCGCACTAAAGCATATCAAAAACAAGACAGAAATAACATAAATGATCCACAAAAGAAGCACCGCCTTGGGACGGTCAGTAAAAATATATTACTGGAGGGCTTAAACCGGTTTCACGGCGCGCCAACCTCACCCTTAGTTCAGATGTGGATCAAGACGCATAGATGTTTGGTTTGCATAAAAGCCCCCTACCTTATCAATGCATTATCTCCCTGAACATATAAATCAAGATATAAAAAGGAGATAAAGCAAAGATAAGGACTAGCTCACAGTAAATAAAACTGAATACCGGAGCAAAACAAATCCAACAGGTAAACCCCGGTGGGCCTGACAACAGCCAAAGCATCAGGCCCCTACCATCTCATCAATAGATACGTCTTTATAAGGTTTTGGGCTGATTGGAATGGATGATGGCAACAGAGCTCCTATAGACATAATGGGAAAATCTATTAAAATCTTCTTCACTGAAGCCATGAAGCCCACAGCTTATATATTTAGTATGTTGCAATGTCTAGTGGTCCTAGCGTAAAT
This sequence comes from Loripinus fragilis, assembly GCA_964019695.1. Classification (NCBI taxonomy): domain Eukaryota; kingdom Metazoa; phylum Mollusca; class Bivalvia; order Lucinida; family Lucinidae; genus Loripinus; species Loripinus fragilis. The sequence goes on along the minus strand of OZ026524.1, from coordinate 58,035,889 downwards.
CCTGCCAATAAATCCCCTGGGGTCTAAACTGGCCTAACCACTTTGTTTTCGTTTCTTCCTTTACGTTACTCCAAAATGTTTTTATTCCTCATATGCAGGTCTGGATGGGTGGGGGGGTCTGGTATTCACTATTCATTAAAAATTAGCCTATTATTCATCTCATTCAAATTTTGGGTTATTCATTAAAATTAGACCCCATAGTTCATTAAAATCTGAGTATTGATTCTTCATTTACACGTCAGACAAATTTCTTTTTCTAACACGAAAAAACACAACTGAAGCGTGTTTTGGTCTTGGAGGTAAGTAACATATATGTATTTCTTGCTGACTACAATGAAATGCTATTTCAAGGTCGGTGTTCAGTGAGTTTGCATTCAGATCTCTTGTTTATCAACTGAGGGTGATTGATTTTCGAATTTTAAACATGCAAATTATGTAAATAAAGATGCAAATTCACTATTGTTAGGAATTTCAGTCTTCTTATATTGGTAATTTCTAAGGAAATGCTAATAACTTTTGTCAAAAATGAAACAGAGCTTTGCAAATAACGAACACACGACACACGTGTGACCTTGTCACCGTTCAGGCACTTGCTATGGTTCGCTTGTGGATTGTACATGACAACTGCGACTTTACTGAACGGTCACTTGTTTATTGAGGGTTTTATAATTGCTCTAATTTTGTGCATACCAGCTCCAATATTTAAACTCACAACTTTATTATCAAAACACTTATTACAGCTTACTAGGCGTAAAAATATACGAAATAAAGCCATGTTGAATTGCTTGCTCACGCATGCTATTCTAGGCAGGGAAATCCATCGTTATACTGTGTTCACTGAATGGTCACTTATATATACTGAGGGTTATTTTATTGCTCTCATTTTATGCAAACCAGTGCAAATATTTCATCTCACAGCTTAATTTCCCCTTTCCTGTCAAAAACTTTTTGCCCTAAACTGCTGTCTGCTTTAAATCAACTGCTGCATTATGTTCACCCACACTATGTAAAGACTTCTTTTGAACATATGGAAGTAAACACTGTTTCTTAAATAGCGACTGAAATCTCAAACAGTATATTCCAAAATCTCATAAGTCGACCCACTATTCATTCATTAAAATCAATATAAAGCACGCCTGATTGAAATCCAGACTAAAATGCCATGGGATAAATATGGTTCTGTTCCACCCCACCCCACCCACCCACCCGCAAAAGAAGAATAAAAGAAAGAAAATCATGAGTCTGATTTCGATAAAGCCCAAAGTCTTACAAGTTTTTTTTTTTTAAACGTGTTAGAACTCTGAAAAGTGTCATGTAACCCTGTAACATCATGTTACGTATGTTACCAAAATCGCTCAAATGGCATGAAATATTTAAAGTCAAAAATAAAATTAGAGGCATAAAATGCAGGAATGAGAAAGTTCAGGATTGATCAGGATTTCCTGATTGAGCACTGGCATATGATTTATTTCATGCCAGGTTTTGCTGAAATTTATTTTTGAATGAAATAAAACTCAACTTTAGATATAAATTTAGCATAAACTGACTGGGTTCTATTATTAGTTTGTGATTTTAAACCTTTAATAGGTGATTAAAAAAATTGCTTTTCTCCATTTTGGAGTCAACTGACATATTTTCCCGATTGAGAGAATGACTGACTGTTCTCATCCATGAAAATGGGTTAAAGCTGTAACATTTTAATATAACCCAATCATAAAGCAACAAAACTTTATTATTTTAAACTACATTATGCTATCTTTATGTTACTTATGTGATAATTTGCATTACTGCCCTATTTCTGGGAAAATATGCCTGTCGTTTCTTCTGAAATGTTTATTACCATGTATTGGGTCTAATTTATGCTGCTGCTACCAAGACAGTAATCCGACCTTAACAAAACTGCAAAGACCTATTCCCTACCTTATGTAGAATATCTTTTGTAAGTATTTGAAAATAGCTACCACTTCATATTTTTCAATAATAACAAATACACGTTTTGCTTAAAACATGGAATAAAGTCATGCGATTAAAAATCATAAATATATTCAGCAGGCACGTAATAAATTGATTAACAGCAGAAAATTATACTTGAGTAGCATGCTAATCTTGTAACCATTATGCAAATAGTTACATACATAACATCCCCAAATCTGCTTATGGAAACCCTCCTGGAGCCATTTAGGGGATATTTTGTACACTATGATTTTCTAAATCTACTTTAGCTGTATATGAGAATATAACATGCGAAATGGCTCATGTAAGCTTCTGGCAGTTGGGCGCTTATGGTGTTACAGCCATATTAACTACGTTATCCTATAATAGTCTCAAATCCTAAATAAAAATTGTGCCAGTCAGATCTAATTCTTATTTATCATCATGCTCATTGCATTGGCCTCTCTTAAATAAATATAGCCAACAGCCAGTATGCAACAAAACAATATTCAACTATGATAATACTGTTATACACGCAACATAATCTCAAATAATTATGTTACTATTAAGTACAGTGATATCACTTGACCATTGGCTTTCAAAAGACCTCCTAGGCTTTGTTCAATGGTCTACTACAATCTCATTATATAAGCCACAAAAATATATCAGCTCTTCAGCAGATATCCTGCAATATCAAAGTTTACTATGCTACCCTTAATATTGTAGGAACTTTTAAAGTGATGTTATCGAACTATTATTTATTCTTACATGTATTTTTAACTGAAAGCAAGTGACTTGCAGTATAATTGAAAGCAGTCAATTTATCCAAATAAATATTACAGCAATCTAAAGACACAGTATCTTAGCATTTCAGGCAAAAAATTTATTCTAATGACAATATTTTGGACGAACATAGGACCATATCATTTGTTTTATATCCATTTTATATGTTACCTTAGCTAAATTGACAGAACATGGGAATTATCTGTATTCAGCTGTTACTTGAATTCTTCATATCTTCTTTTTATAAGCTTTAAAACATACACTTTTGGGCGAATCAATAAAATCATTTTTTGTTTTAAAAGTTAAAAATCATGTTTGGCAAAGATGAATGAGGATTGATGATGTCTTTTAATAACAAATATTAAGTTCCTGTTAATATTTTGCCATGAAACTTTGTCTGCTTTCACATCTGCTTCATCTACTGCTTCATCTAATATATCAAAATGCACTTGATCATATTGACGCTTACCGGGCCGTGTAGTGCAGTCTGAATCTTGTCTGGCTGCAGATGTGTGTCTGACTGCAAATTCGGGGGTCGCGAGTTAAATCTAGCCCTGGTCCCATACTTTCATGGAGATTGATCATGAAATAATTTCTATGGACATATTCCTCCCTTCTACTGAAACATTCAAGAAAGGTTGCTGTCAGTTACACGCGAAAGTATGTGCACGAAGTACTGGTTAACTGCTTGTTCAAGTTTGCCCATGGAAAAGAGGGCGTCGCCTAAACGCAAAACTGTAGTAACTCAAATTTCTTCTTTAAGAAATCAAATACATTTTTGCATTCTTTTCAATCACCAGATAAATATGTTTCTGTTAATCTAAAATCATTGAACAAAATTACTTTTGTTGTAAAATAAACTATTTGCAAAAATATGAGTTACGACTGTTTTCCATTTGAAATTTCAATATATCTGAGATGTTATTTTTAAATGCAAAACTGTAAATGGGAAAATAGCAACAATTATATTTACCTCAGCTAATTTTTTGGGGTTTTTATCCCCACGCTGAATTTGTAATTGCCTCTGTCCGTACGTCTGTCCCTCTGTCCGTTATGCTATCTCATCAAAACAAATAGACGAAATCTAATCAAATGGTGTGTGAGTTACTCACATAAATGGGGTAAGCAACAGCACATTTTACCGTATCAATTAGGATTTTTGTTCTGGCCCCTTAGCCATGCCCCAGGGTTGGGACTTGGGGCGTTGGCTGTGCCCAGGGTGTCAAACATGGGCATGTGGCATATCAAATTGAAGGGTCGATGAGTAGAACAGAATGCAAGTAAAATGTCTACCCTAGGGTCAAACTGGTGACCTTAGGGTGAGGTCAAAATCATTAAATTTCAATTACAAAGTCAATTTCAAAGATTTAAATACCAAACTTTTCACAGATAAAATATGGAACCGAATTTTCATTCTGTCACCTGGGCCATGCCCTGGGGGTGGGACCTGGGGTACTGGGGGTCAAAAACTTGCGATGGTACATCGTCAGATTTAGTTTAACGATGATGCTGTGTAAGCTTAGTCGTAAAACGTGATTTAACAATATATCTTCCCAAACAATTATTTTGAATTATTATATAATGGATATCCTGTTCATTTTGCAAACTTGTGTATTAGAATAAAGAATGAATCCTGTTGGGGAATATTGTTCATGTTTTGGTCAGGCATTAAGTGTTAGGTCTAGGCCTCAAATTGTTTTCCTACTCGTCCTGTGGGGCAAGTGGTTTTAAACGATCACTCGTCCTTACTCCTATTGCCCTCGTCTTTTATCTGTTTTTATGCCCCCCAAGAAGGAGCATATTGCTTTGGTCATGTCTGTCCGTCCGTCCCTGCGTCCATCCGTCCGTTACAACTTTAAGATATGGTTTTGAAATTTCATAGATGGACTCAGCATCCAAAGTAACTGACCCGTATTTTTTAATCTGGATTATCTCCCTTTGTGGAATTATGCTCCTTTTAAAGGGTCATAATGAAATTTTGTAATCAGGATATTTCAAAAACCGTTACAGCTAGGAGCTTCAAACTTGGTCAGCTTATAGAGGATAATTAGTAGACTACTTGGTGAAAATTTAAACAAAATCATTTGATTTTTTTAGTTATTGCCCTTTGCAAATTTTGAAATAGAAAACTTGATATCACAAAAACCGTTACAGCTAGGAGCTCCAAAGTTGGACAGCTGATAGAGGGTAATGAGTAGATTACCTGGTGAAAAATATAAAAATGTATATGTTTCTTTTTTTAACCTTTGCATTTTTTTTGTAGTTAATGTCCTTTGCAAATTTGGACATCGAAAACTTCCAATAAAGATATCTTGAAAACTATTACAGCTAGGAGCCTCAGATTTGGTCAGCTAAAGGAGGATGGTGAACAGGATGGTGGACAATCTAATGGTTGGGGCATAGTGTTTCATAAACACAATTTCTAGTTAAGGAGATATTTGGGACTTAAACATATTGAGACATGATACATTTACTGTTTTGCTTTTTTCTCACAAACAATTACTGAAACCCTGACAAAATCTACTCAACCTGTCGGACAAGATAGATGAGAATCGTTGTAATAAAAAAAAGAAAGAAAGAACTAATCCGGGTAATGGGTGATGTAACAGGTATATATCCTAAACTTCCACTACCTGCAGTAATACAATTACCGTTGTTTACCTGTTTCAATGAAAAATAGTATAGTCCTATTATTATGCATCTTTGAAACATCAGTAGGTATTACTGTCCTAAAAAAGCTGCGAAAGCTAGGTTTAGTAAAAAAAAGCTGTATTAGCAGGGGTGTGGAAATTGCAAAAGCTGATACTTACCTAAGGACAAGTAAATTGCCATAAGGTACGTGTTTGCTTGTCCAAAAGAACAGATAATGCGCTGAAACTAATATAAGCCCACTGTGCTTAAACAACAAACAGAAATAAGCTCTTAAAACAGCATGAAACCAGATATAAAAACTAGATTAAAACATTGTAGATCCAGATCAGACGCCAGCTGATCAGGGCTAACACTCTTTAACACTCAACATGTGAGTTAATAACAATTATTGCATATGAAATACAGAGTTGCATTAACTTACTTTAAACTCAATGTCCTGAAGACAAGTTAATAGAAATGTCGAATCCCTTAATAAAATGGGACCAGGTTGGACAAGTTGGGCATGGTATTTCCAAAGCCCTGATCAGGTGGTGCAGGCATACTGGTATGTCATCTACAGCATAGTCAGGGTGGTCTGCTAGGCTGTTTAAATCCAGCTAGAGTAGGTAGTTAGAGTTAGGTATGGCAGGTGGCATTCAGCCGAGCCATATCTGTACAGGTATGTTTGCCATTTAAGCGGCCCTCCCAAAGGGTTGTCACTCAAATAGCTAGGATAGATAGGTGCCCATGCTGTTTGATCTATTAGCTGGAATTTTCATGCAGCTGAAACATTATATACTCTGTTATTTTGGTTAGGTGGCCAACTGGGCTAAGTAAGCAATCATGTTGCTCAATCATTCAGTTGGGATAGGTAGGTGGCTTTAAATGATGGTTAATCTTTCGGCAAGTGTAGGGGCCTGGTACATTGGGTGTCATGCCACTGCCGCATAATAAGCTGCTATGTTGGTTTGCTAGCTAACCAACTGGGCTAAGTAGGCAGTCAAGTTGGTTACTGACACGATGGCTATCAGCTTGTAGTTTGGGTATGTAGTTTGGTATTAAGTGTCATGCAGCTGAGACAAAATATAGATGTACACCATGAAACTGGTTAATTTTAACCAGTTACCAGCTGGGGTAGCTAGGCAAAGTAAGTAGGGGTGCAATGATCAGGAATCGATGCAATCAAGTACCGCACCTGACACAGGATACCACTGGGAAAGTGACAAACTCGCAGTTAGACACCACAAACGAGAGACAAGAGGTTAGACCTTTCCCAGTAGGTGACCACATGGCACATATAAACAGACGTGCACAAAGGCATAGCAAACACAAGACAGAAAAACATAAAAGATCCACAAAAGAAGTACCGCCTTAGAACGGTCAGGAAAATATTTTACTGGAGGGCTTAAACCGATTTCACAGCATAGACACATAGATATTTGATTTGCAAGGAAGGACCCCTAACTTATCAATGCATCATCTCTCATAACATATAAATCAAGATATAACAAGGAGATAAAGCAAAGATAAGGACTCAACAGTAAATAAAACTGAATACCGGAGCAAAGGAAATCCAACAGGTAAACCCCGGTGGACCCGACAAACAGCCAAAGCATCAGGCCCCTACCATCTCATCAATAGATAAGTCTTTAAGTCGGAACCATTATAGAGTCTGAAGTCCGACCCACCAGCTTGCAATTAAAGAGGAATCGAATAACATACCACAGTTTTGCACTAAGCGTTCTGTGTTTTAAGCCAATTTTCTTCAATGCAATATACTGTCGTACTAGACCCATTCTCACGTAGAATTGCCAAATCGACTTTTGAAATGACGATTTTTCAACTTCAACCTTTGCTAAAATAGTCATCACCATCAATTAATAGTGGGCCTGCCTGGTTCTATTCCAAAACAGAAAATGTTTAACTTCACTGAAAATTTGGTATTTATGTATCCGAATGGTTGGTGGAAAATGCGAAAAATGTAAGAATTTTAAAGGTAGGTGTCATTACCTAAGACACAAAGAATGCTCAGCAATAGTCTGTATCAATAAAAACTTGGTGGCTAGTGTTGCCATGACATTAAACACTATGAATCAATAAGTTTTGCTAATATACCTGCAAATTTACTCCGAAAATGGTAATAATAAAAAGAACAACCATTTTAAGAAAAATACTTATTGTCAGAACAATTTCTTAATATAAGTCTAACTAAACAGATACACGAGAACAAAGCACACACGACACAATAAACACATGCCGTGCGTTTATAGAAAACATAACTAAAACAAATTTCAATTTAAAATATCAAGGAATATTTCTAAATTGCAAACGAAATAAGACTCGTATATTAGAATAGAAAGTCTTGTATGTTATACTTTCATTTCAGATTGATTTAAACCTGCACTAAATGTGGTAATAATGTAGAAGGGTTTTTACATGCAATCATCATAGGCTGTTTCTAGTTTGCATACAAAACACGTACCAACGTCAATTGAAATGTCTTTTTAGATGACACATTAATAGTGCGTTCAAGTTGCTGCCATTTCATCAAAGATCAACCATAAACTTTCAACTGTTCGGCATAGGCGTTGTATTTAGATGGCAAAACACATACATTTAAAATTCCTACTTTCTAAGTGTACAACGAAGTAATTGTGATCAATCCTAAAGCAAGACATTAAAACAAAACACAATAAAAGCATGTTACCTCGTAAGTTAGGAAAAAACACATGTTTGACCACTGATCATAAACTAATTTCTTGTTTCTATAAAATAAAATCGTCAGTGTGTACAATAAAGATCCTCCAACCTTTCCAAATTACACTGATATCTCTGATAGGTCAGTCCTGGTCCGGAGATTATAAACTGTTCATGCTCAGCTCAAAGGTGCATGCTATTTTAACTGATATCAGAAACTAAAGGGCTGGAATAATAAGGTTTTTCTCAGCTTTTCAACACTCAGGTGTTGCATTTATCCCGCTTATTTATGTTATGTAAGGCGAACATTTGCTGAAACTTAACAAATATGAGCAGGATAAATTTCATGCTCATTTGAGTTGAGCTTGTAAAAAAGTTTTATAGTCTCAAGGTCAACTCATCGGCTGGAATATTGCCGTTTTGAATTTTAGCACTTAAACGAGTTGAACGATTTTTTCCTCCCTCTTTACTTTGAAGGCGTCGTATCACGTAAAAACGAGTATATTTTTATCACAAATTAATCAGATATCAAAGATTTAATACCAATATATTGGGCCAAAGAGGGTAAACTATTATTATTTTTTAAACCATCAGTTTACAGATATGTTTTGGCTCAAAAGAACCGTCCCTGTGATAAAAGATGCAAAAACGTTTTGTTATTATTTGCTCTTATTTGGTGAAAGTTCTTCCAACATCTGATCAGTTTTATTTAATCATGTTCGATAATCTGTATGTTAAGCATAATATTTCTAATTTAGGGGATGAAAAAAGTTTAAAATACTTATTAACGAGACCCCTAGGTAAATAGATATTGCATCAAAGATTCAATATTTCGTTTATTTATAACGTGTATTTAATGATAAGGGTTTGTGTTGCAGTGTGGATAAAAATTTAATGGACGTTTCAGGCATATACCTAACTGGAAGTGATGCATGAATTGGACTTAGGCAGTCAAATTATTAAAATGCCAATTAAAGTTTTCATTAAAATGTGTGAATTTCTTACCATCAGGTACTTCACAATAGAAAAGTGAGCCATATAATATGCGATTAACTTACGTATAAGCTTTTGCACAAGACTATATTTTACACATTTGCATTTTAAAAGAAATGTTGCCTGATTTGGTGAGACGCCCTTTATTTCTCGGGACATTTTTGTCTAATGTACGAGACGATTTGTTTGTAAGAGAAAATAAAGTCAGCCTGAACCCCATTCACAGGATGCACTTATATATCTATCGGTTTGTGATATCCTAATAGTGTTGCAAGCAAATGCAATGCCTCTGTCTACAAATAATTATATAATTATTGTTAAAAAGTTACCCAGTTTATAGCTTTAAACACACAAACTATTTTTCCAAAATATATCAATTTTCTGCTTATGGCGTATGAAATGACTACATAGGATTGTATTTAATGACAAAATAGGGTAAAATTAGCAAAATTGAACATTAATGATGTAATTTAAACCAAATAGTGTTGTATTTGTCCCGTAAGTTAGGTCTCGTAAATGAGAAATTTTAACTATATGTTTTCAGTTTCAGCATGAATTCATCTTACCAAGAAGCACCCAAAACACATGTTAAGCTTATGGATAAGAACTTAGCCCATGACCCGCCCACTTCCTTTTGTTTTCAGCCAATCAGTTGCAAGAAAAGGACCCTATTCAGCGTGGTATATTTTCCAAAAAACACACTTTTGTGAGACTCATTCCCATAACTTGATGAGAGGAAATTGCAGTCCAAAATGTTAATTTCACCAACTTTATTTTTAGAACCCTAAATAAAACTGTGATTAGAATATTGACACACAATGATGCAAATTTCAAAAGTTAGCTGTTTCACTAAAAAGTAGCGACTGCAGAAAACACCGACCAGGCTGCACATGTACATTGAAGCCTGGTCAGAAAGTACACTGCTTGTCTCGAAATGCTTTTTGAAAAAGACAGCATGACCAAACGGCACATGAATATACACGCTGATCTGAGTGTCTCCACTGTTTGAGAATCAGGGTAGAATCCACAAACCGTGGGGAATAATCAGCCTATACATCTGTAACGTGTGATCATTGAAATGCTTCCAAGATAATTTTGAAAAAAAATCTAACAAAAATGCTGCTAATTAAATTCATTTGTCCCATCTGAACGCGTCCTTGGCTAAAATAGAAATGAGAGACTCTTAAACGTAATGCAGCAAAATGCTTCATAATGTGTGCATTTCAGGATATGAAATCAACACAGGGAGCTGCTGGGTCAGGGCTAAATAGGTTATACAATGTTTTGTGTTTGTTATGAAATATACACTCTCGTATTAGTCTGCAGCCTATAAATTCTAAGACCCCTAGAAAATGGTTTTGATGGCATTTTTTGTTAATGCTCGGCATCCATGCTAGAAATACTGTTTGGGGTATGACAAAGTGTCCCAGAGTGGATGCCACGTCTGAAACTTCGAATTAAGGTCACAGCAAGGTCAAAGGTCAAATAGGTGCATTTTCTTATTAGAATCATCATTAGGTCTTTTTTTACATTGCTATAGATGGTATCTAAATCATTCTAACTATGTTTAATATGCTGAAAACTAAAAGTCAGATATAGACATGTTGAAAAGAATGGTTTGTGGAATATTATAGCTATTATGGGATAGAAAAAATATACTTTCCACAGAAAAATCAGTGATTTTGGAGTAGATTTTTCATATTTACAGTCTTTTTTTTTAAACGACATTTTCAATCATGCCTTAGATATAGATCACTCACAAGCAATGCTTGTACATTGCATTATTTGATTGGTAATAGGGTCTGCAATGTATTTGAATGCTGTTTTATTTTGCCAAAAACACAATAAATGGGGGGGGGGTAGCGTTTCACAATTCTAGACACAGATTAGCTCTTGGTCATGTGAATGATATGAGGTGTCTGGAAAAAGTACATGCTTTTTTGTTTGTTTGATTTGATTCTTTACATCCCATCAACAATCTTTCAGATATAAAGGGACGGGTCTACCTGGGTTGAACCAGTACTAAGCATTGATCAATGTGCCTTGCTCAAGGACACAACGCAGTGACACCAGTGGGCCTCGAACCCGCGGCCACTCGGTCTCGAGTCAATCACTCTACCACTACGCCACTGCACCAGCAAATTACAGAAGACCCCAATTTGAAATCATAAAATACCACAGATATATTTATCAAGATGTCAATCATTCATTAATGATGTAACGATGCATCTTGATCGCTAATTGTGTGTGCTCTTTAGATATAAAGGCCCCACTATTCATGTATCCAGTTGATTAACCTGACCATGCCAGTCCCAAATTTTGACAAAGGTCCCAAAAAAGTGATTCTTCAGAAAGTTCCTCTGAAGATGACATGATGACAGAACACTCATTTTAAGCCTATAACTAGAACTGCTTTATGCTGTCACAAAATTTCAAACTTATGGCTGATCTGATGAAGACACCTGGTCACGCTGATTCGTTGCAAGGCAAAAACCAAGAGCACGTTGAAAAGATCATTCCTGAGAGAGTGTTCTTGTTTCTTAGTCTCCTCTTTGAGGGCATTGATATTTTTGCGGGTTTGATGGAGAACCTGCTGTAACTGTGATGCCATAATGGCTATAAAGACGTAATATATGGTGTGTCAAACCACAAAACCTTTGACACCAAAGCATATAGGTGAGGAGAGAGCTGGTTGATTTACTTTAAGTGCCTTAATGATGTATTGTGACTGTTAGTATTATGTTATCTCTGTCCTCCTCCCAGTGCCTTGTTTGACCTGCAATGTTTGATTGTGGTATTTCCTGATCATACTCACTTACTTTTGTTGCTGTTGGTCAAGCTTTACACCAGGCAAACAGATTGAAAAACCTGGTGCAGCTGTTCAATGCAGAAAGTCACGCTATTGGAATAAAGCCGAATAAAGCCAGTCCATGGAATTGATGATGCGATTGCAAAATTCGTTTTTGACAAGTGTGTCGAAAAAAATGGATATGTATATTTCTCTGATAATATTGACATAGAATGACTCATACAATTTTCATGCGATAATATTCTTTGCTAAAAGCAACATTGGGTAGCAAATTATTCACATTACACTGTACAGAGATCATGTCTTGGTAGCGCAGTTCTGACAACAGTTTGACAGAAAGCTTTGTACAACAGAACAACATACCTGCAGAGCTTGACCAAGTGTTAACCCGTTTTCACAAGCTTGATAAAGCTAAACTTCCATCAAATGCAAGACGCATTTGCCGTTTTTATAATAAAACGGAGTATGAAAGTTACAAATGTACGTAAAAAACACATACATGTTCGTTTGCTTATACTAACTTGGCATTGGTGTTTTTAACAGTTTTGTGCAGGTGATCAGAAAGTTCCAATCTGAGGTATAATAAATAAAGAAGTCCTGGGGAATTCTTACAATAGATCGAGACAGTCCTTTATACATTTTTGTATTTTGGTGTTTTCAACACTGTTCATTAAATTTACATGTACAAAATACATGTTGGAAGTAGAACCTGGAAGCTCAAACACTGGTACAGTCATAAGGTAGGGGCTTGTAACTTTGGGAAGTTAAAGAGTTTGTTTTTCCCTGTATCATGCTGTATGGGTGCTGCGTTGAAAGAGAAAATGTAGATATTGATTTGGTACAATTCAATCGTTTCTTCTATGTGAGAAAAGGGTTGTACCACCTATAAAGATACCTTTTACTTGCACTGTTTGAGAGTTGATTATTAGGCAAAATCATGAGTTGTGTCACAAATTGATAAAATACCCCCAAAGACAATAGATTTTAATTAAATGAGACACCGTGATCTATAACAGTGTGTGACACTCTACAACCCAAAGATATATCCACACACTAAATTTGGGATTCCTACCGCCAATAATATAGGTGATGTGCCAGAGGTCAAGTTCACAGTGACCCCAACCAGTACTGGACACTCTGGCACCCTAACATGTAGTCACAATCTAAATTGGAAATTCCTACCTTAAAACAATACAAGATATATGCATTAGACAGGTTTTTTCCTAGAACTAGGGTCAGAGGACAAGGTCAAAATCACAGTAACCCCAGAAACAGTATGTGACACTCTGCTACCCCAAGGTGTATCTACACACACTAAATGTGGGATTCCTGTCTCATATTATAGAAAAGATATGCTCCGGACACAATTCAGGTTCAGACTGACAGATTGCCAGCTGTGTGTCCGGCTTGCATGGAGCTCATCATCACTTGTAGCTGTCGAAAAGTGCAGCACCGTCAGATGTAAATGTTGAAGGCTAATCAGATCTGCGTGATAGAATGTGCATACGATGCAGTGGGATGTGCCTATCTTATAGGACTACAGGTTGCCCTGGAGGCTTGAAACTTTTAGAAGTTAAAGAGTTTGATCTTTGCCTGTATCATGCTGTATGGGTGCTGAATACGCTGAATCACAATCCTGTCTGTAGATACTTAGGTTACCTGCGAATATAAAACTAAAATTATATATAGGCACATATTCGAAGCTATGTGTATGGTAAATGAAGTCATACACCAAATTGATACACTGTAGATGTGAATAAGAAGTGCCTTGGATAACGTAAAAATATATATCAAATCTATAGGGTCATGTTTCATACAATTTACATAAATAGTACTAGTTTGGGACAATTTTTCATGGGTGCCAAATTGTTCATTAGAATCCCCAAACACCCCCATTCTTCTGAATTGCATGATAGGTAGCCATGGAAACCATTGTAATTTTATATATTCCAAATGGGTTTATTTTTATGACAATATTTTTTGTCATTAACGCGACCCCACTAAACAAGTTGACATACATGAGAAAATGTCCTAGGGATGCAAGGAAGGTCTTATTACCACCTCTCCTTCCCCTCTTCCAAGGTTTATAGTTTTTATATGACTTTCCTTCATTTTATAAGTTTACACATATGAATTGATGGATATGCAATTGAGATAATTTACAAATAGGTCCATTAGATGATTGAAATTGTCCAATTGTATGACTGATGACATAGGAATATGCATCAATGATGATATGCAGATGCATTCTGCTTATTTATGTTTTATTGATTTTCCTTATTTTAACGTTTTTATTAATATTCACGTAAACGCAAACTATGTAGATTAGATAATTTGCATATGCCACAAATTGATAAAAGGCCAATGTCTAAGCTTTAATTTGGTACCAATTTTAGTAGGTTATGATAAGAAGCAATTGAGATATTATTGATTTTGTAGGTACACCCCCATTCTTGAATCACATTTTAACATTTTCATAAATAGTAAGGCAAATTAGATAAATTAGATAATTTGCATAAGCAACAATGGATGAAAGGCCTCCGTCTAAGTTTTAATTTGACACCATGTTTAGAAGTCTAGGACAAGTAGTTGCTAAGATATGAGTAATTTTGTAGGCACATCACCATTCTTGAATAGCATTATGGGTTGCCCTGGAAACCATGCATTAATAATGGGAAAATCTATTAAAATCTTCTTCACTGAAGCCATGAAGCCCACAGCTTATATATTTAGTATGTTGCAATGTCTAGTGGTCCTAGCGTAAATCCTGCCAATAAATCCCCTGGGGTCTAAACTGGCCTAACCACTTTGTTTTCGTTTCTTCCTTTACGTTACTCCAAAATGTTTTTATTCCTCATATGCAGGTCTGGATGGGTGGGGGGGGTCTGGTATTCACTATTCATTAAAAATTAGCCTATTATTCATCTCATTCAAATTTTGGGTTATTCATTAAAATTAGACCCCATAGTTCATTAAAATCTGAGTATTGATTCTTCATTTACACGTCAGACAAATTTCTTTTTCTAACACGAAAAAACACAACTGAAGCGTGTTTTGGTCTTGGAGGTAAGTAACATATATGTATTTCTTGCTGACTACAATGAAATGCTATTTCAAGGTCGGTGTTCAGTGAGTTTGCATTCAGATCTCTTGTTTATCAACTGAGGGTGATTGATTTTCGAATTTTAAACATGCAAATTATGTAAATAAAGATGCAAATTCACTATTGTTAGGAATTTCAGTCTTCTTATATTGGTAATTTCTAAGGAAATGCTAATAACTTTTGTCAAAAATGAAACAGAGCTTTGCAAATAACGAACACACGACACACGTGTGACCTTGTCACCGTTCAGGCACTTGCTATGGTTCGCTTGTGGATTGTACATGACAACTGCGACTTTACTGAACGGTCACTTGTTTATTGAGGGTTTTATAATTGCTCTAATTTTGTGCATACCAGCTCCAATATTTAAACTCACAACTTTATTATCAAAACACTTATTACAGCTTACTAGGCGTAAAAATATACGAAATAAAGCCATGTTGAATTGCTTGCTCACGCATGCTATTCTAGGCAGGGAAATCCATCGTTATACTGTGTTCACTGAATGGTCACTTATATATACTGAGGGTTATTTTATTGCTCTCATTTTATGCAAACCAGTGCAAATATTTCATCTCACAGCTTAATTTCCCCTTTCCTGTCAAAAACTTTTTGCCCTAAACTGCTGTCTGCTTTAAATCAACTGCTGCATTATGTTCACCCACACTATGTAAAGACTTCTTTTGAACATATGGAAGTAAACACTGTTTCTTAAATAGCGACTGAAATCTCAAACAGTATATTCCAAAATCTCATAAGTCGACCCACTATTCATTCATTAAAATCAATATAAAGCACGCCTGATTGAAATCCAGACTAAAATGCCATGGGATAAATATGGTTCTGTTCCACCCCACCCCACCCACCCACCCGCAAAAGAAGAATAAAAGAAAGAAAATCATGAGTCTGATTTCGATAAAGCCCAAAGTCTTACAAGTTTTTTTTTTTTAAACGTGTTAGAACTCTGAAAAGTGTCATGTAACCCTGTAACATCATGTTACGTATGTTACCAAAATCGCTCAAATGGCATGAAATATTTAAAGTCAAAAATAAAATTAGAGGCATAAAATGCAGGAATGAGAAAGTTCAGGATTGATCAGGATTTCCTGATTGAGCACTGGCATATGATTTATTTCATGCCAGGTTTTGCTGAAATTTATTTTTGAATGAAATAAAACTCAACTTTAGATATAAATTTAGCATAAACTGACTGGGTTCTATTATTAGTTTGTGATTTTAAACCTTTAATAGGTGATTAAAAAAATTGCTTTTCTCCATTTTGGAGTCAACTGACATATTTTCCCGATTGAGAGAATGACTGACTGTTCTCATCCATGAAAATGGGTTAAAGCTGTAACATTTTAATATAACCCAATCATAAAGCAACAAAACTTTATTATTTTAAACTACATTATGCTATCTTTATGTTACTTATGTGATAATTTGCATTACTGCCCTATTTCTGGGAAAATATGCCTGTCGTTTCTTCTGAAATGTTTATTACCATGTATTGGGTCTAATTTATGCTGCTGCTACCAAGACAGTAATCCGACCTTAACAAAACTGCAAAGACCTATTCCCTACCTTATGTAGAATATCTTTTGTAGGTATTTGAAAATAGCTACCACTTCATATTTTTCAATAATAACAAATACACGCTTTGCTTAAAACATGGAATAAAGTCATGCGATTAAAAATCATAAATATATTCAGCAGGCACGTAATAAATTGATTAACAGCAGAAAATTATACTTGAGTAGCATGCTAATCTTGTAACCATTATGCAAATAGTTACATACATAACATCCCCAAATCTGCTTATGGAAACCCTCCTGGAGCCATTTAGGGGATATTTTGTACACTATGATTTTCTAAATCTACTTTAGCTGTATATGAGAATATAACATGCGAAATGGCTCATGTAAGCTTCTGGCAGTTGGGCGCTTATGGTGTTACAGCCATATTAACTACGTTATCCTATAATAGTCTCAAATCCTAAATAAAAATTGTGCCAGTCAGATCTAATTCTTATTTATCATCATGCTCATTGCATTGGCCTCTCTTAAATAAATATAGCCAACAGCCAGTATGCAACAAAACAATATTCAACTATGATAATACTGTTATACACGCAACATAATCTCAAATAATTATGTTACTATTAAGTACAGTGATATCACTTGACCATTGGCTTTCAAAAGACCTCCTAGGCTTTGTTCAATGGTCTACTACAATCTCATTATATAAGCCACAAAAATATATCAGCTCTTCAGCAGATATCCTGCAATATCAAAGTTTACTATGCTACCCTTAATATTGTAGGAACTTTTAAAGTGATGTTATCGAACTATTATTTATTCTTACATGCATTTTTAACTGAAAGCAAGTGACTTGCAGTATAATTGAAAGCAGTCAATTTATCCAAATAAATATTACAGCAATCTAAAGACACAGTATCTTAGCATTTCAGGCAAAAAATTTATTCTAATGACAATATTTTGGACGAACATAGGACCATATCATTTGTTTTATATCCATTTTATATGTTACCTTAGCTAAATTGACAGAACATGGGAATTATCTGTATTCAGCTGTTACTTGAATTCTTCATATCTTCTTTTTATAAGCTTTAAAACATACACTTTTGGGCGAATCAATAAAATCATTTTTTGTTTTAAAAGTTAAAAATCATGTTTGGCAAAGATGAATGAGGATTGATGATGTCTTTTAATAACAAATATTAAGTTCCTGTTAATATTTTGCCATGAAACTTTGTCTGCTTTCACATCTGCTTCATCTACTGCTTCATCTAATATATCAAAATGCACTTGATCATATTGACGCTTACCGGGCCGTGTAGTGCAGTCTGAATCTTGTCTGGCTGCAGATGTGTGTCTGACTGCAAATTCGGGGGTCGCGAGTTAAATCTAGCCCTGGTCCCATACTTTCATGGAGATTGATCATGAAATAATTTCTATGGACATATTCCTCCCTTCTACTGAAACATTCAAGAAAGGTTGCTGTCAGTTACACGCGAAAGTATGTGCACGAAGTACTGGTTAACTGCTTGTTCAAGTTTGCCCATGGAAAAGAGGGCGTCGCCTAAACGCAAAACTGTAGTAACTCAAATTTCTTCTTTAAGAAATCAAATACATTTTTGCATTCTTTTCAATCACCAGATAAATATGTTTCTGTTAATCTAAAATCATTGAACAAAATTACTTTTGTTGTAAAATAAACTATTTGCAAAAATATGAGTTACGACTGTTTTCCATTTGAAATTTCAATATATCTGAGATGTTATTTTTAAATGCAAAACTGTAAATGGGAAAATAGCAACAATTATATTTACCTCAGCTAATTTTTTGGGGTTTTTATCCCCACGCTGAATTTGTAATTGCCTCTGTCCGTACGTCTGTCCCTCTGTCCGTTATGCTATCTCATCAAAACAAATAGACGAAATCTAATCAAATGGTGTGTGAGTTACTCACATAAATGGGGTAAGCAACAGCACATTTTACCGTATCAATTAGGATTTTTGTTCTGGCCCCTTAGCCATGCCCCAGGGTTGGGACTTGGGGCGTTGGCTGTGCCCAGGGTGTCAAACATGGGCATGTGGCATATCAAATTGAAGGGTCGATGAGTAGAACAGAATGCAAGTAAAATGTCTACCCTAGGGTCAAACTGGTGACCTTAGGGTGAGGTCAAAATCATTAAATTTCAATTACAAAGTCAATTTCAAAGATTTAAATACCAAACTTTTCACAGATAAAATATGGAACCGAATTTTCATTCTGTCACCTGGGCCATGCCCTGGGGGTGGGACCTGGGGTACTGGGGGTCAAAAACTTGCGATGGTACATCGTCAGATTTAGTTTAACGATGATGCTGTGTAAGCTTAGTCGTAAAACGTGATTTAACAATATATCTTCCCAAACAATTATTTTGAATTATTATATAATGGATATCCTGTTCATTTTGCAAACTTGTGTATTAGAATAAAGAATGAATCCTGTTGGGGAATATTGTTCATGTTTTGGTCAGGCATTAAGTGTTAGGTCTAGGCCTCAAATTGTTTTCCTACTCGTCCTGTGGGGCAAGTGGTTTTAAACGATCACTCGTCCTTACTCCTATTGCCCTCGTCTTTTATCTGTTTTTATGCCCCCCAAGAAGGAGCATATTGCTTTGGTCATGTCTGTCCGTCCGTCCCTGCGTCCATCCGTCCGTTACAACTTTAAGATATGGTTTTGAAATTTCATAGATGGACTCAGCATCCAAAGTAACTGACCCGTA
Source organism: Loripinus fragilis (assembly GCA_964019695.1). Taxonomy (NCBI): domain Eukaryota; kingdom Metazoa; phylum Mollusca; class Bivalvia; order Lucinida; family Lucinidae; genus Loripinus; species Loripinus fragilis. Next base: position 58,016,648 of record OZ026524.1, on the reverse strand, counting down.
TTTTTTAATCTGGATTATCTCCCTTTGTGGAATTATGCTCCTTTTAAAGGGTCATAATGAAATTTTGTAATCAGGATATTTCAAAAACCGTTACAGCTAGGAGCTTCAAACTTGGTCAGCTTATAGAGGATAATTAGTAGACTACTTGGTGAAAATTTAAACAAAATCATTTGATTTTTTTAGTTATTGCCCTTTGCAAATTTTGAAATAGAAAACTTGATATCACAAAAACCGTTACAGCTAGGAGCTCCAAAGTTGGACAGCTGATAGAGGGTAATGAGTAGATTACCTGGTGAAAAATATAAAAATGTATATGTTTCTTTTTTTAACCTTTGCATTTTTTTTGTAGTTAATGTCCTTTGCAAATTTGGACATCGAAAACTTCCAATAAAGATATCTTGAAAACTATTACAGCTAGGAGCCTCAGATTTGGTCAGCTAAAGGAGGATGGTGAACAGGATGGTGGACAATCTAATGGTTGGGGCATAGTGTTTCATAAACACAATTTCTAGTTAAGGAGATATTTGGGACTTAAACATATTGAGACATGATACATTTACTGTTTTGCTTTTTTCTCACAAACAATTACTGAAACCCTGACAAAATCTACTCAACCTGTCGGACAAGATAGATGAGAATCGTTGTAATAAAAAAAAGAAAGAAAGAACTAATCCGGGTAATGGGTGATGTAACAGGTATATATCCTAAACTTCCACTACCTGCAGTAATACAATTACCGTTGTTTACCTGTTTCAATGAAAAATAGTATAGTCCTATTATTATGCATCTTTGAAACATCAGTAGGTATTACTGTCCTAAAAAAGCTGCGAAAGCTAGGTTTAGTAAAAAAAAGCTGTATTAGCAGGGGTGTGGAAATTGCAAAAGCTGATACTTACCTAAGGACAAGTAAATTGCCATAAGGTACGTGTTTGCTTGTCCAAAAGAACAGATAATGCGCTGAAACTAATATAAGCCCACTGTGCTTAAACAACAAACAGAAATAAGCTCTTAAAACAGCATGAAACCAGATATAAAAACTAGATTAAAACATTGTAGATCCAGATCAGACGCCAGCTGATCAGGGCTAACACTCTTTAACACTCAACATGTGAGTTAATAACAATTATTGCATATGAAATACAGAGTTGCATTAACTTACTTTAAACTCAATGTCCTGAAGACAAGTTAATAGAAATGTCGAATCCCTTAATAAAATGGGACCAGGTTGGACAAGTTGGGCATGGTATTTCCAAAGCCCTGATCAGGTGGTGCAGGCATACTGGTATGTCATCTACAGCATAGTCAGGGTGGTCTGCTAGGCTGTTTAAATCCAGCTAGAGTAGGTAGTTAGAGTTAGGTATGGCAGGTGGCATTCAGCCGAGCCATATCTGTACAGGTATGTTTGCCATTTAAGCGGCCCTCCCAAAGGGTTGTCACTCAAATAGCTAGGATAGATAGGTGCCCATGCTGTTTGATCTATTAGCTGGAATTTTCATGCAGCTGAAACATTATATACTCTGTTATTTTGGTTAGGTGGCCAACTGGGCTAAGTAAGCAATCATGTTGCTCAATCATTCAGTTGGGATAGGTAGGTGGCTTTAAATGATGGTTAATCTTTCGGCAAGTGTAGGGGCCTGGTACATTGGGTGTCATGCCACTGCCGCATAATAAGCTGCTATGTTGGTTTGCTAGCTAACCAACTGGGCTAAGTAGGCAGTCAAGTTGGTTACTGACACGATGGCTATCAGCTTGTAGTTTGGGTATGTAGTTTGGTATTAAGTGTCATGCAGCTGAGACAAAATATAGATGTACACCATGAAACTGGTTAATTTTAACCAGTTACCAGCTGGGGTAGCTAGGCAAAGTAAGTAGGGGTGCAATGATCAGGAATCGATGCAATCAAGTACCGCACCTGACACAGGATACCACTGGGAAAGTGACAAACTCGCAGTTAGACACCACAAACGAGAGACAAGAGGTTAGACCTTTCCCAGTAGGTGACCACATGGCACATATAAACAGACGTGCACAAAGGCATAGCAAACACAAGACAGAAAAACATAAAAGATCCACAAAAGAAGTACCGCCTTAGAACGGTCAGGAAAATATTTTACTGGAGGGCTTAAACCGATTTCACAGCATAGACACATAGATATTTGATTTGCAAGGAAGGACCCCTAACTTATCAATGCATCATCTCTCATAACATATAAATCAAGATATAACAAGGAGATAAAGCAAAGATAAGGACTCAACAGTAAATAAAACTGAATACCGGAGCAAAGGAAATCCAACAGGTAAACCCCGGTGGACCCGACAAACAGCCAAAGCATCAGGCCCCTACCATCTCATCAATAGATAAGTCTTTAAGTCGGAACCATTATAGAGTCTGAAGTCCGACCCACCAGCTTGCAATTAAAGAGGAATCGAATAACATACCACAGTTTTGCACTAAGCGTTCTGTGTTTTAAGCCAATTTTCTTCAATGCAATATACTGTCGTACTAGACCCATTCTCACGTAGAATTGCCAAATCGACTTTTGAAATGACGATTTTTCAACTTCAACCTTTGCTAAAATAGTCATCACCATCAATTAATAGTGGGCCTGCCTGGTTCTATTCCAAAACAGAAAATGTTTAACTTCACTGAAAATTTGGTATTTATGTATCCGAATGGTTGGTGGAAAATGCGAAAAATGTAAGAATTTTAAAGGTAGGTGTCATTACCTAAGACACAAAGAATGCTCAGCAATAGTCTGTATCAATAAAAACTTGGTGGCTAGTGTTGCCATGACATTAAACACTATGAATCAATAAGTTTTGCTAATATACCTGCAAATTTACTCCGAAAATGGTAATAATAAAAAGAACAACCATTTTAAGAAAAATACTTATTGTCAGAACAATTTCTTAATATAAGTCTAACTAAACAGATACACGAGAACAAAGCACACACGACACAATAAACACATGCCGTGCGTTTATAGAAAACATAACTAAAACAAATTTCAATTTAAAATATCAAGGAATATTTCTAAATTGCAAACGAAATAAGACTCGTATATTAGAATAGAAAGTCTTGTATGTTATACTTTCATTTCAGATTGATTTAAACCTGCACTAAATGTGGTAATAATGTAGAAGGGTTTTTACATGCAATCATCATAGGCTGTTTCTAGTTTGCATACAAAACACGTACCAACGTCAATTGAAATGTCTTTTTAGATGACACATTAATAGTGCGTTCAAGTTGCTGCCATTTCATCAAAGATCAACCATAAACTTTCAACTGTTCGGCATAGGCGTTGTATTTAGATGGCAAAACACATACATTTAAAATTCCTACTTTCTAAGTGTACAACGAAGTAATTGTGATCAATCCTAAAGCAAGACATTAAAACAAAACACAATAAAAGCATGTTACCTCGTAAGTTAGGAAAAAACACATGTTTGACCACTGATCATAAACTAATTTCTTGTTTCTATAAAATAAAATCGTCAGTGTGTACAATAAAGATCCTCCAACCTTTCCAAATTACACTGATATCTCTGATAGGTCAGTCCTGGTCCGGAGATTATAAACTGTTCATGCTCAGCTCAAAGGTGCATGCTATTTTAACTGATATCAGAAACTAAAGGGCTGGAATAATAAGGTTTTTCTCAGCTTTTCAACACTCAGGTGTTGCATTTATCCCGCTTATTTATGTTATGTAAGGCGAACATTTGCTGAAACTTAACAAATATGAGCAGGATAAATTTCATGCTCATTTGAGTTGAGCTTGTAAAAAAGTTTTATAGTCTCAAGGTCAACTCATCGGCTGGAATATTGCCGTTTTGAATTTTAGCACTTAAACGAGTTGAACGATTTTTTCCTCCCTCTTTACTTTGAAGGCGTCGTATCACGTAAAAACGAGTATATTTTTATCACAAATTAATCAGATATCAAAGATTTAATACCAATATATTGGGCCAAAGAGGGTAAACTATTATTATTTTTTAAACCATCAGTTTACAGATATGTTTTGGCTCAAAAGAACCGTCCCTGTGATAAAAGATGCAAAAACGTTTTGTTATTATTTGCTCTTATTTGGTGAAAGTTCTTCCAACATCTGATCAGTTTTATTTAATCATGTTCGATAATCTGTATGTTAAGCATAATATTTCTAATTTAGGGGATGAAAAAAGTTTAAAATACTTATTAACGAGACCCCTAGGTAAATAGATATTGCATCAAAGATTCAATATTTCGTTTATTTATAACGTGTATTTAATGATAAGGGTTTGTGTTGCAGTGTGGATAAAAATTTAATGGACGTTTCAGGCATATACCTAACTGGAAGTGATGCATGAATTGGACTTAGGCAGTCAAATTATTAAAATGCCAATTAAAGTTTTCATTAAAATGTGTGAATTTCTTACCATCAGGTACTTCACAATAGAAAAGTGAGCCATATAATATGCGATTAACTTACGTATAAGCTTTTGCACAAGACTATATTTTACACATTTGCATTTTAAAAGAAATGTTGCCTGATTTGGTGAGACACCCTTTATTTCTCGGGACATTTTTGTCTAATGTACGAGACGATTTGTTTGTAAGAGAAAATAAAGTCAGCCTGAACTCCATTCACAGGATGCACTTATATATCTATCGGTTTGTGATATCCTAATAGTGTTGCAAGCAAATGCAATGCCTCTGTCTACAAATAATTATATAATTATTGTTAAAAAGTTACCCAGTTTATAGCTTTAAACACACAAACTATTTTTCCAAAATATATCAATTTTCTGCTTATGGCGTATGAAATGACTACATAGGATTGTATTTAATGACAAAATAGGGTAAAATTAGCAAAATTGAACATTAATGATGTAATTTAAACCAAATAGTGTTGTATTTGTCCCGTAAGTTAGGTCTCGTAAATGAGAAATTTTAACTATATGTTTTCAGTTTCAGCATGAATTCATCTTACCAAGAAGCACCCAAAACACATGTTAAGCTTATGGATAAGAACTTAGCCCATGACCCGCCCACTTCCTTTTGTTTTCAGCCAATCAGTTGCAAGAAAAGGACCCTATTCAGCGTGGTATATTTTCCAAAAAACACACTTTTGTGAGACTCATTCCCATAACTTGATGAGAGGAAATTGCAGTCCAAAATGTTAATTTCACCAACTTTATTTTTAGAACCCTAAATAAAACTGTGATTAGAATATTGACACACAATGATGCAAATTTCAAAAGTTAGCTGTTTCACTGAAAAGTAGCGACTGCAGAAAACACCGACCAGGCTACACATGTACATTGAAGCCTGGTCAGAAAGTACACTGCTTGTCTCGAAATGCTTTTTGAAAAAGACAGCATGACCAAACGGCACATGAATATACACGCTGATCTGAGTGTCTCCACTGTTTGAGAATCAGGGTAGAATCCACAAACCGTGGGGAATAATCAGCCTATACATCTGTAACGTGTGATCATTGAAATGCTTCCAAGATAATTTTGAAAAAAAATCTAACAAAAATGCTGCTAATTAAATTCATTTGTCCCATCTGAACGCGTCCTTGGCTAAAATAGAAATGAGAGACTCTTAAACGTAATGCAGCAAAATGCTTCATAATGTGTGCATTTCAGGATATGAAATCAACACAGGGAGCTGCTGGGTCAGGGCTAAATAGGTTATACAATGTTTTGTGTTTGTTATGAAATATACACTCTCGTATTAGTCTGCAGCCTATAAATTCTAAGACCCCTAGAAAATGGTTTTGATGGCATTTTTTGTTAATGCTCGGCATCCATGCTAGAAATACTGTTTGGGGTATGACAAAGTGTCCCAGAGTGGATGCCACGTCTGAAACTTCGAATTAAGGTCACAGCAAGGTCAAAGGTCAAATAGGTGCATTTTCTTATTAGAATCATCATTAGGTCTTTTTTTACATTGCTATAGATGGTATCTAAATCATTCTAACTATGTTTAATATGCTGAAAACTAAAAGTCAGATATAGACATGTTGAAAAGAATGGTTTGTGGAATATTATAGCTATTATGGGATAGAAAAAATATACTTTCCACAGAAAAATCAGTGATTTTGGAGTAGATTTTTCATATTTACAGTCTTTTTTTTTTAAACGACATTTTCAATCATGCCTTAGATATAGATCACTCACAAGCAATGCTTGTACATTGCATTATTTGATTGGTAATAGGGTCTGCAATGTATTTGAATGCTGTTTTATTTTGCCAAAAACACAATAAATGGGGGGGGGGGGGTAGCGTTTCACAATTCTAGACACAGATTAGCTCTTGGTCATGTGAATGATATGAGGTGTCTGGAAAAAGTACATGCTTTTTTGTTTGTTTGATTTGATTCTTTACATCCCATCAACAATCTTTCAGATATAAAGGGACGGGTCTACCTGGGTTGAACCAGTACTAAGCATTGATCAATGTGCCTTGCTCAAGGACACAACGCAGTGACACCAGTGGGCCTCGAACCCGCGGCCACTCGGTCTCGAGTCAATCACTCTACCACTACGCCACTGCACCAGCAAATTACAGAAGACCCCAATTTGAAATCATAAAATACCACAGATATATTTATCAAGATGTCAATCATTCATTAATGATGTAACGATGCATCTTGATCGCTAATTGTGTGTGCTCTTTAGATATAAAGGCCCCACTATTCATGTATCCAGTTGATTAACCTGACCATGCCAGTCCCAAATTTTGACAAAGGTCCCAAAAAAGTGATTCTTCAGAAAGTTCCTCTGAAGATGACATGATGACAGAACACTCATTTTAAGCCTATAACTAGAACTGCTTTATGCTGTCACAAAATTTCAAACTTATGGCTGATCTGATGAAGACACCTGGTCACGCTGATTCGTTGCAAGGCAAAAACCAAGAGCACGTTGAAAAGATCATTCCTGAGAGAGTGTTCTTGTTTCTTAGTCTCCTCTTTGAGGGCATTGATATTTTTGCGGGTTTGATGGAGAACCTGCTGTAACTGTGATGCCATAATGGCTATAAAGACGTAATATATGGTGTGTCAAACCACAAAACCTTTGACACCAAAGCATATAGGTGAGGAGAGAGCTGGTTGATTTACTTTAAGTGCCTTAATGATGTATTGTGACTGTTAGTATTATGTTATCTCTGTCCTCCTCCCAGTGCCTTGTTTGACCTGCAATGTTTGATTGTGGTATTTCCTGATCATACTCACTTACTTTTGTTGCTGTTGGTCAAGCTTTACACCAGGCAAACAGATTGAAAAACCTGGTGCAGCTGTTCAATGCAGAAAGTCACGCTATTGGAATAAAGCCGAATAAAGCCAGTCCATGGAATTGATGATGCGATTGCAAAATTCGTTTTTGACAAGTGTGTCAAAAAAAATGGATATGTATATTTCTCTGATAATATTGACATAGAATGACTCATACAATTTTCATGCGATAATATTCTTTGCTAAAAGCAACATTGGGTAGCAAATTATTCACATTACACTGTACAGAGATCATGTCTTGGTAGCGCAGTTCTGACAACAGTTTGACAGAAAGCTTTGTACAACAGAACAACATACCTGCAGAGCTTGACCAAGTGTTAACCCGTTTTCACAAGCTTGATAAAGCTAAACTTCCATCAAATGCAAGACGCATTTGCCGTTTTTATAATAAAACGGAGTATGAAAGTTACAAATGTACGTAAAAAACACATACATGTTCGTTTGCTTATACTAACTTGGCATTGGTGTTTTTAACAGTTTTGTGCAGGTGATCAGAAAGTTCCAATCTGAGGTATAATAAATAAAGAAGTCCTGGGGAATTCTTACAATAGATCGAGACAGTCCTTTATACATTTTTGTATTTTGGTGTTTTCAACACTGTTCATTAAATTTACATGTACAAAATACATGTTGGAAGTAGAACCTGGAAGCTCAAACACTGGTACAGTCATAAGGTAGGGGCTTGTAACTTTGGGAAGTTAAAGAGTTTGTTTTTCCCTGTATCATGCTGTATGGGTGCTGCGTTGAAAGAGAAAATGTAGATATTGATTTGGTACAATTCAATCGTTTCTTCTATGTGAGAAAAGGGTTGTACCACCTATAAAGATACCTTTTACTTGCACTGTTTGAGAGTTGATTATTAGGCAAAATCATGAGTTGTGTCACAAATTGATAAAATACCCCCAAAGACAATAGATTTTAATTAAATGAGACACCGTGATCTATAACAGTGTGTGACACTCTACAACCCAAAGATATATCCACACACTAAATTTGGGATTCCTACCGCCAATAATATAGGTGATGTGCCAGAGGTCAAGTTCACAGTGACCCCAACCAGTACGGGACACTCTGGCACCCTAACATGTAGTCACAATCTAAATTGGAAATTCCTACCTTAAAACAATACAAGATATATGCATTAGACAGGTTTTTTCCTAGAACTAGGGTCAGAGGACAAGGTCAAAATCACAGTAACCCCAGAAACAGTATGTGACACTCTGCTACCCCAAGGTGTATCTACACACACTAAATGTGGGATTCCTGTCTCATATTATAGAAAAGATATGCTCCGGACACAATTCAGGTTCAGACTGACAGATTGCCAGCTGTGTGTCCGGCTTGCATGGAGCTCATCATCACTTGTAGCTGTCGAAAAGTGCAGCACCGTCAGATGTAAATGTTGAAGGCTAATCAGATCTGCGTGATAGAATGTGCATACGATGCAGTGGGATGTGCCTATCTTATAGGACTACAGGTTGCCCTGGAGGCTTGAAACTTTTAGAAGTTAAAGAGTTTGATCTTTGCCTGTATCATGCTGTATGGGTGCTGAATACGCTGAATCACAATCCTGTCTGTAGATACTTAGGTTACCTGCGAATATAAAACTAAAATTATATATAGGCACATATTCGAAGCTATGTGTATGGTAAATGAAGTCATACACCAAATTGATACACTGTAGATGTGAATAAGAAGTGCCTTGGATAACGTAAAAATATATATCAAATCTATAGGGTCATGTTTCATACAATTTACATAAAAAGTACTAGTTTGGGACAATTTTTCATGGGTGCCAAATTGTTCATTAGAATCCCCAAACACCCCCATTCTTCTGAATTGCATGATAGGTAGCCATGGAAACCATTGTAATTTTATATATTCCAAATGGGTTTATTTTTATGACAATATTTTTTGTCATTAACGCGACCCCACTAAACAAGTTGACATACATGAGAAAATGTCCTAGGGATGCAAGGAAGGTCTTATTACCACCTCTCCTTCCCCTCTTCCAAGGTTTATAGTTTTTATATGACTTTCCTTCATTTTATAAGTTTACACATATGAATTGATGGATATGCAATTGAGATAATTTACAAATAGGTCCATTAGATGATTGAAATTGTCCAATTGTATGACTGATGACATAGGAATATGCATCAATGATGATATGCAGATGCATTCTGCTCATTTATGTTTTATTGATTTTCCTTATTTTAACGTTTTTATTAATATTCACGTAAACGCAAACTATGTAGATTAGATAATTTGCATATGCCACAAATTGATAAAAGGCCAATGTCTAAGCTTTAATTTGGTACCAATTTTAGTAGGTTATGATAAGAAGCAATTGAGATATTATTGATTTTGTAGGTACACCCCCATTCTTGAATCACATTTTAACATTTTCATAAATAGTAAGGCAAATTAGATAAATTAGATAATTTGCATAAGCAACAATGGATGAAAGGCCTCCGTCTAAGTTTTAATTTGACACCATGTTTAGAAGTCTAGGACAAGTAGTTGCTAAGATATGAGTAATTTTGTAGGCACATCACCATTCTTGAATAGCATTATGGGTTGCCCTGGAAACCATGCATTAATAATGGGAAAATCTATTAAAATCTTCTTCACTGAAGCCATGAAGCCCACAGCTTATATATTTAGTATGTTGCAATGTCTAGTGGTCCTAGCGTAAATCCTGCCAATAAATCCCCTGGGGTCTAAACTGGCCTAACCACTTTGTTTTCGTTTCTTCCTTTACGTTACTCCAAAATGTTTTTATTCCTCATATGCAGGTCTGGATGGGTGGGGGGGTCTGGTATTCACTATTCATTAAAAATTAGCCTATTATTCATCTCATTCAAATTTTGGGTTATTCATTAAAATTAGACCCCATAGTTCATTAAAATCTGAGTATTGATTCTTCATTTACACGTCAGACAAATTTCTTTTTCTAACACGAAAAAACACAACTGAAGCGTGTTTTGGTCTTGGAGGTAAGTAACATATATGTATTTCTTGCTGACTACAATGAAATGCTATTTCAAGGTCGGTGTTCAGTGAGTTTGCATTCAGATCTCTTGTTTATCAACTGAGGGTGATTGATTTTCGAATTTTAAACATGCAAATTATGTAAATAAAGATGCAAATTCACTATTGTTAGGAATTTCAGTCTTCTTATATTGGTAATTTCTAAGGAAATGCTAATAACTTTTGTCAAAAATGAAACAGAGCTTTGCAAATAACGAACACACGACACACGTGTGACCTTGTCACCGTTCAGGCACTTGCTATGGTTCGCTTGTGGATTGTACATGACAACTGCGACTTTACTGAACGGTCACTTGTTTATTGAGGGTTTTATAATTGCTCTAATTTTGTGCATACCAGCTCCAATATTTAAACTCACAACTTTATTATCAAAACACTTATTACAGCTTACTAGGCGTAAAAATATACGAAATAAAGCCATGTTGAATTGCTTGCTCACGCATGCTATTCTAGGCAGGGAAATCCATCGTTATACTGTGTTCACTGAATGGTCACTTATATATACTGAGGGTTATTTTATTGCTCTCATTTTATGCAAACCAGTGCAAATATTTCATCTCACAGCTTAATTTCCCCTTTCCTGTCAAAAACTTTTTGCCCTAAACTGCTGTCTGCTTTAAATCAACTGCTGCATTATGTTCACCCACACTATGTAAAGACTTCTTTTGAACATATGGAAGTAAACACTGTTTCTTAAATAGCGACTGAAATCTCAAACAGTATATTCCAAAATCTCATAAGTCGACCCACTATTCATTCATTAAAATCAATATAAAGCACGCCTGATTGAAATCCAGACTAAAATGCCATGGGATAAATATGGTTCTGTTCCACCCCACCCCACCCACCCACCCGCAAAAGAAGAATAAAAGAAAGAAAATCATGAGTCTGATTTCGATAAAGCCCAAAGTCTTACAAGTTTGTTTTTTTTAAACGTGTTAGAACTCTGAAAAGTGTCATGTAACCCTGTAACATCATGTTACGTATGTTACCAAAATCGCTCAAATGGCATGAAATATTTAAAGTCAAAAATAAAATTAGAGGCATAAAATGCAGGAATGAGAAAGTTCAGGATTGATCAGGATTTCCTGATTGAGCACTGGCATATGATTTATTTCATGCCAGGTTTTGCTGAAATTTATTTTTGAATGAAATAAAACTCAACTTTAGATATAAATTTAGCATAAACTGACTGGGTTCTATTATTAGTTTGTGATTTTAAACCTTTAATAGGTGATTAAAAAAATTGCTTTTCTCCATTTTGGAGTCAACTGACATATTTTCCCGATTGAGAGAATGACTGACTGTTCTCATCCATGAAAATGGGTTAAAGCTGTAACATTTTAATATAACCCAATCATAAAGCAACAAAACTTTATTATTTTAAACTACATTATGCTATCTTTATGTTACTTATGTGATAATTTGC